>JACEHZ010000583.1:0-600000 GCA_017893485.1 Hemerocallis citrina
AGTGATAAGGAACGACGGGGAAAGAAGGGTCATCAAGGATCAAGAAGACTTAAGGGGAAATGAGTTCAGGGAAAGTTTAACTTCCATCAGGAGTTGATTAAGCCACGATTGAACCCCTAAATGTTGATACAATGAGAATAAGTATCCTGGAAAATGAAAAGAGAACGTAGAACATTTAGCAGAAGAAATCCTTAAAGCACAAGGAAGATTAACTACTAAAGAGGGGCAATAAAATAAACAATAGCCTTATCTGGGTGCACTTGGGGGTCAGAAGTGCGGCGGTGCGGAGCGAACCCCCTCGCAACGAGACCAAGAAAGAGAAGAGAAGTATGATTTAAACAATCCAGAATTTTTAACTAAGTTCCAACTCAACGAAGGTGCCACTGAGATCGATTGTGGACGAGCCTTGAAAGAACCCAAGCGAGGGTAGGAGACGAGTTTTGGATATAAACCATACGATCCTTAAAAAAGGTTAGCAATATTAGGAGGTCGAAGAGAAGCAAGAGAAACACAATCAGGAGAGAAAGAAGGGTGAAGTTCTTAGCTGGCAGAGAAACAACAACAGAGGAGTCGAAATCCTTTCCAGTTTCAATACTAAAAATTCTAGCCAAGCAAGCGTGAAGTTTGTGCTTTAAGAGGGGGTAGTTAAGAAAGGAGAGAGTTTAGCCGGTAAGGGATGGCCTCTAGGAAAACCCAGGAGTTTCTGAAGGGAGAAGCATCGACCGCGAGAGTGACCAAACTTATCACAGAAAATGCACTTCATTTTGTTCACACACTCACGTTTAAAATGCCCAGGAAGGAGGCACTTGAAGTAGACCGGATGAGGGTCAAACCAACGAGTAGAAGGTGAATTAGAGAAGATGGGAGAGCACCGAGAATGATAGGTGTCATCCAAGTAAGGAGAAGACAAGTCCCCCTTCAAAACCAGAACCGTTTGAAAACTGGAGGAACTAGCTTCGGACTCTATGAGAGCCATGGAAGAAACCAGCCCTAGATAGGCTCAAAGCAATACACCAACAGAGGAAATGTACAGGACAATGGAACCATACACAGCACAGATCCTCACCCAACAAAATAGCACTACCAAAGAAATACCCAGCACAGACCAAAGAGGGGCAACAGCACTCTCCAAATAGAGAGAGAAAGAATGGGGATAAAATAAAAACAGAGAGGATAAACAGAACAACCCAACTTGAACAAGTTCTTGGTTAGGAAGCAGCTAGGAGCTGAATAAACCACAGCCTGTATCGATTCCCAAGGGGAGCACAATGCAAGAAAAAACAATCGGTCAAGCCGAAAGTACCTCAGCTCAGGGGACCGATACCGAGCTCAAAAGAGACAGCAATGCACAATTTAAAACCCAAACGACACACCCAATAAGAAGTCTACCAGAAAAGGAAGCTAACTAAATGATCAGGCGAACTCACAGTGAGCAGATAACTGGGCGGGCTGAAAAGCTGCGGGAGGGTAAGCTACTCTGGTAGGATACTCACTGTGGAGTGGACCTCCGGCGAGCGGGGACAGGGCGTCACCGTGAAGGCAGAGACAGGGCGACACCGGAAGGAAGAGAACCACGAAACGCAGCTCTGGGAAAACGCGACCAGCTGAGGAGACTAAGAGAGCCAGGAACGCTAAGGAGCTACTGAGAGCCACGATCTCTCCGGAGTGAACCTCCGACGGGGAGAAACTGGATCGCCAAGGAAAGGGAGGAGAGAAAAAATGGGGATCTGGATTGGTAGCTTAGGACGAGCTGACCAAAATTAAAGAAAGGAGGATGGGGGAATGAAGCGAGGAGCGGCCAGATCTGGGGCTGAATTTTCGTGTCTTGTCAGTCATAGATACCTATAGGTAAGCTGTCACTAAATCTAACAAATAACCATCATTCATTATGAGTACAAACATAAAATCATGTTCGTTTAGAATCGAGCTAATTGGCTATCACGCCCTTTTTGAAAATATTTGTGGAAACAACCCTGTTTAGAAAATATTTAGTGAAATGACCTAGTTCTTAATTAAATTTTTATAATATACTTCCTATAATACTTTCTATAGGATGTGTGACCTTTATTAAATTCTAAAGGTTTTTAGGTTCTAGTATAATTTCTAGTTTTATTATTAAATTTTTGTTTTCTATTCTATATCTATTAAATTAGTGATTAATTTAAAGAAAATTACAAAAATTAGGTAAAAAATACTTACCCTGTACTGACTCTGATACCAACTTGAGTGCGAAGCATGAAATCTCTCCTGAAAATAGAATTAAAAAAGTATCAAAAAACTTTAAAACTTTAAAGGATCAAAAATTTTAAAGATGATAATTTTCTGTAAAATAATATTTTCCGAAATAATATATATTGTCTATCTCAAAAAAGTAATCAAACGTGTCTTCAAGATCTCCCATATATTCTAATTCTGTTTCAGATATTTTACTATTACTATCATATGGGGGTTCTTCGAGTTCTTCTATATGTCTATTTCCTTCTCCAATCTGTTCATTTTCTTCTAGAAATTGTCTATATGCTGTTGTAGGGCTCCAGATATAAATACTAAATAAACCATTTTCATAAAATAATAAAGATCTTTCATAAAAAGTTAGATCATCAATTATTTCGAATTTTATATTATTAGTTTCTCCATGATTTATTTGATTTATTGCTATAATTATTACTCGTTGTACACTAAAGTAGAAAATTTGAATTCATAATAATCATTCATGCTTGTTACTCTGTGAGGAAAATAAACATAAAAAACTAGCATTCTATTACTTCCTTAATAATTAATCATTAATTCAAAATTTTCTGAGGCAATACTCAAACTATTATTATCCCACTACAAGGAATTTGACATATAGTGACAGCAAAAATTCGTGGGTAAAAGGCAAAAAACCGTAGGTATAGCACATAAAACCTATACCAACGGACATATTTTTCCGTCGTTTTTAATTAGCTATACCCACGGCAAAATGCCGTCACTATAGCCTATAGCGACGGTTTTTTTACCCGTTGGACAAAACCTCGGTGTTATACCCACGGTTTCGTATCCGTTGGTGTAGGTTTTAACGACACCACTTGCTTTCCTATACCCATGGTTGAAACTCCATTGCTATAGGTTTTAGTAATGATTTTCACATCCAAATATTTAAATATATACTCATCGCTCTATACAAATTTTTTTCTTATTAATTATGCGTAAGATAATTTAATATTTTCTTTTATAATATTAATCCAATTATAAACTAAATACACAATAAAATAAATATATATGTTTATGAAACAAAATTAAAAATAATTAAACTTCAATCATATTAAAAATTAATGAAGTATTACAAGCATGTCGAATTACAAAATAGTTAATAACCAAATACACAATTGAATTCATGTGTGCAGACATGAGAATCAATACTTTAAACAACGATCAACATTTTCAATGACATATGATAACATTCAACTGACTCCTCACTTGAGATATAACACTAACAATTTTCTTAACTCGTCGTCGCCTGCAGGAACAATCATCTTTGCTATTAGTACAATCCGGCTCTCATCATCACCGATACTCATAATCCTTGCGTAGCAGTTGGGCTTGCACTCATCAAATACCATAAAAATATATAAAAGTGACATAGTATAGAACACAGTTGTTGCTTTCTCATGATTTTGTCTCAGGAAAAAGGGCAGTAGTTCTGTTCTTACCGAGTGGTTTATAAGACGTGCAATATTTCCTTTATTAGTAGCATCAACAACAACTTCTTCACTAATTTTGAAAAGCTGCGTAAAGAAAATGAAGACGATTAAAATTTTAACATTAAACACCAATGGTTGAACTAAAAAGATATTTCTACAGGACATGTAAACATCATGTATGGACTTCTAATTATTTAACCTAGAAAAACATTTAGAGTCGTTCAAACCATGAACAGTTGTTACGTGCTAACAAGATAAGCTCGTTAGACACAAAATTCCATGCCGTCTAACACATGGATATTCCTGTAGAATGCCCGAGACTACCCATATTTTTGCAGAAGAAACAATATAGTGTATCAATTCAAGTCAAAGGATATATGATAACAGACTTTCAGTTGATACAAAGTTCAATCAGCTGTTCCATCTAATCTAATCTCATCAAAGGGAAAAACCGTGAAATAAAAGGGAAAAACCGTTCAATCTAATCTCATCAATTAGAAAATCAAGCAAATCCCTGGGTACAAAATGCTTCTGAAGGCACCTGAACATCCATGCTTAGGTGTAAGTCAATAGGACGAGACAGTTTTTTGCTAAGGTGAGTCAAGTGGCCACCAAGGAGTTAAAACTTAAAACCCACCCATCAGATTTTGCAAGAATCAAAAGTGCACACTTATTGGCAATGATTAGGGGGTAGGTAACTCAATAGTGTGAAGTGCTAATTCAGGGGTTATAAGTTGTTTAGGCAATTTACTCTAATATATTATATAATGTATCACGAATGCTAAGAATTCTTCGTAATCATGGATGATGTGTCCACTATCCAATAGGTATCCGTAAAGTGTCTATGGCGTGTTCAATATTAGGTTAATAAATTTTAGAACAAGTATGAGTGGTGTAGGACAAATTTTGGTTGGAGTATCCATGAATAGTCTAAATCTAACATTGGTTCATCACAGGGATGACTATAATAGAAGTACTATGTTATATAGGCAAGTAACAATAGAATCTGATGAGGAAATCATACTCAATGGACACATGCTGGTTACAGGAGTATACATCACAATCTAACATGAGTTTGACTCATGGAATTACTCCAAATAGAAGCACCTATGTTGCAATAGCTTAAAATTTACTGTGGAAAGTAACAATAGATTATGCTCAGAAGAAATCATAGACAAGATAATGAGTACAGAATAGTAGAAAGTAGGTACCATTTCTCCTTCTTGAATATCCGGTGGCTGCACAATAGGTAAAAATGGATATTGAGGCATTTCCTTCCATATTAGCCTCGATCTAGTATGCTTATCATTCTTCTGAAGGAAGTTTTTGGCCAAAAATACTCCTGCACGTGTTTGAATAATAAGAACACGTGAGATTTTTCTTCTCAAGAAGATTTCTCCAACCATCTAGGTCGGGTTCATATATATATATATATAGTTCCCGATTTGGTTTGTCACTTGTATAAAAGTAACATTTCAAGAATGAATAAGAACCTAACGAGAAAGGAAAGACTGAGACTATGAGATAATTAATCGTGACATGCATGAGCAATCAGAAAGAAGGTTTTTCATCAGGAGTGTTTAGCATGGTGATGGAAAGATAATAGTAGCAGGACAAAAGTGAAGTAGATTACAGAACAAAAACATCAAAGAGGAAATTGACAAGTTCAGCAATATATGTAGGATTATAACTGAACTAAAAAAATTAGTTAAATTCACTTAGTTATGCTGACAAGCGTAAAGGATAAAATGATAATGACCTGAAACCACTGACCTGAACTCAATCCAGCTGAAAGTACGCCGGATGCTGCTGAATTAGCTACAACATCATAATGGGTGGTATCACCTCGGATCTGGATCAAAGATTTAAAAAAAGAAGAAATAATTAGTTTAGAAAAAATGGGAGGAGAATACAGGATAATTTGGAAATACATTTAGATTGAGCCTGACAAACTCGGCTGGCCTGCCATATTATTAGTTTTCAAGAGCATAAGCATGGAAAATCTTCTGAATACAAGTAGACAAGTACTTTGGGAAAAATGCTTTCATTTTGTATTATCTCATTCTAAATTTATTTATTTTTCAATATTTTGATAAAATTTTAAAATGGAGTCACAGTTCCAATTTATCTTTAGTTTCCACTTCGCGCTGGTGAGTGGAAACACATGCGTCTATTAGAGGTGAGGTTGTCTGAAAATAGCAATGACCATAAGTTTATTGTAATGGTCGAAGTTTGTCTATTATCACTGTCCACCACAGTACAAAGTTACTAGATGCACATGGGAATCATATTGTTGGCATGTTCCTGATGTACAAAAACTTTCCACAGCTTTAAGTAATACACTTAATAATTTCAGAAGCAAAGCAGAAGGCCTCGCAAGCCTTGATTTGAATTCTGGGTGGAACTGCACGACCACATTGTAAGGATGACTTGGTAGCTCTAAAACCTACTTAAGAGTTTAAAAAGAAAACAGTCCTTACTACCTGAGAAGGCATATACAAATAAGAAGCACCCACATAAAGTGATAGCGGTATCATTACCTCCATTCTTCTTCCACTTTGAACCTCTTAATTTCAACCTATTGGAATCAAGGCTAAAGTCCTCCTTCCTTCCAAACCCCTTAATTTCAACCTATTGGAATCAAAACCATCTTTATTTACATGGGACAAGTCATCCTGTAGAACCACTTGGAAACTTTACCATTTGCAAGGAACTGAACCCATAAACAGAACCCTATAAACATGTTTTCCATCTAAGCCTGACCCTTTTTGGTGAGAAAGGTGACTAATTCCTATTGCTTCATTCCATCACACAGCATACACATATGAAATAATTAAGTAAGTAGAGAAATATATAGATGCACATGTAAAAAGGATTATTAAACAAATCCATCCAAGCTCATATATTCATACATCTAAACATAGAAATGTCAACAAGCATTATCACCTTGTTACAGACCTCATATCTGTGACGATGACGCTCATCTAGGCATGTAGGGTTTTGGTATCTAGAAAAAAAATTATGCGCACATAAAAAATATAGTGTTAGCCGCCTGCACTGAGTATTATATTTTATATTAAAAAATGGAAAGGTAACAAAAAAACTCACTCCACATACAGCTTTGACGTGACACAATCAGAATTTTTGAAGAATGTTATCCGAGATCCCAATCGCATAGTGCTTCCCATGTGTGTTCTTGAACCCTGCATTAGAGAATTCGACATAATAAGGCAATGTTGTGGAAAGAATAAATTGAAAGACTTAAGACTCTTAGGGCTTTAGTGGCAAAGCGCAACAAGATTACTATAAGAAAACACTTGAGAAAATAGAAACACATAATTATAAAATAACGGAAACAATCATAACACAAGAAAGGATTTAGGGAACAATCAAACACACTATATAAACTGAGCAGCAGTCCTCTTACTACACTGCACAGTTCACACAAATCCTATTCACTAAGTACAAGAACAACATTGCACTTAACTGGATCTCAAATCTTGCCCTCATTGCCATGAATGGCCACCATTACCGTACGATTGTCATTCTGCTTCGGTGCATAGAAGCAGTCGCTGCGATCGTCCTCCTATCCCATGCAGCCCCTTCTGCTGCTAGAATGTCTGTTCAGCTCCTACGCAGCATCTCTGCTGTTGGTCAGAACCCTCGAGTGGCTTTCCTCATTGGAAATGCCATAATTCTCCTTCTCTTCCGCCACTCTGCATCGCTGTCCTGCTCTGAATCTTGCTGCCCGCCTCCGAACGCGGAGGAAATACTTGCTATTGATTTAGTTGTAGGTGATGATCATGACCGGAACCTGCATGTTGAAGTTGATCATGTTAAATATATACGTGATTCATATGTGTAGTCTTCATCCTTTTCTCTTCGGAGCTATCATTCTGTAATCCCTATCTCTTTGCAACTATCAATCTGTAGTCCTTATTTGTATCTAGTTCTCATCTCTATCTCTTTACTTTTATAATCCTATAAATACTTGGTTCAATGCTTCTATAATTATAACATTATTATTCTCTCAAATATGTATCATCATCAGATGCTATTAATCCTAGTAAGACAAATTCACTAAAAGGAATAGTGAAAGTTGGATTTGTTAGTGCAGAATGTTTGAAGTTTAAACTACCACAAGAGTTTACCAAATGGACGCTTAAAAAACTAGCTAAGAGTGACATAAAAAGAGAAGCATAATACGAACACCCGATATAATTAATTTCCCCACACTAGATCTCTAGGGAAGCAGCAGTAAGACAGGTTTCTAAAAAAAAATTAAAGGTTAAGTTCAAACGTGATCCTCATTGGTCAAATTTTGGATCATATGATAGTGATCTGTCAAGAAAAGGTGTACATAAACGAAAAAAATGAAAATACCATAGAAATAGAAGGAAAACCATCAAGAGGATATATGACAAAAATATAGCCTCCATTTCCATTTCTCACAACAAATATTCCCTAAATCTATACTAATCACAGGTCTTACACCACTTTCTCAAAAGCCAACAATATCATGCATCGAATTCCTAACAATTATCCAAATGACTATAATTAAATACCAAACATTCATCAAAATTCAAACTTTAAATTGCAATCAACATAATTCCCCATAAAGTTCATTTCTTTACTACCAAAAATAGCTCTTGACCATTTCAAACCCTAACCCTAACAAGAAACCAACCAAATCGAAAGCTCACCCGACGTCACCACCGGTGATCGGGTCCCACTTCCGGCAAAATATGAGGTTTCTTCTCCTCCCTTCGATCAAGAAGTTCTCTCCACCGTCCGATTCCACCGCCTCCGCCAAAAACCTCCTTCGCCGTACGTCCTCCTCCTCCGTCCACCTTCGGAATCCGCCCGCCTTCGGAATCGCCGGTGACGGGGCGAGGACAGCGGCGACGCTGACATGGTGGCGTGGTTTTTGCGGTTACGGGTGAAGAGGGGGATGGACTGGATGAAATAAGGAGGCGGAGAGAGAGAGAGAGAGATCGGTGAGAGAGAGTGTGTATAAATTGGGGAGAAAATGAAAAATTTGGGGAGAAAATGAAAAATTTGGGGGGGAAATGAAAAATTTGGAATATACCCACAGTGTTTTATCCGTTAGTAAAACTTATAGTTACGGATTAAAATCTCTAAAGCTATAGGATACCTATACCCACAGTTTACTACACGTCTGTAGGTATATGATGCCTATACCCACAGTTTTAGTGATCCGTCGCTATAGGTGTCCGTTGGTATATGGCAAATTTCTTGTAGTGTCCATTAGTTCTATTGAACAACAATAATTATAAAATCAGGAGTAGAGAGAAATTTCTAAGGATACCCTAAAATCAAAACAAAATGGCCCATCATGCTTCCGACCTAGTTAAACTTCTTCGAGCTTCTCTGTACCAGTTACTACCGGTGGATAAAATACCTCTGGTAATCACCCCAATTTCAGTGCTCCTTTTACGTTCCTCCCATCTCAGGATTGTTATGCTGTCAAGAGAGCTTCATCCGAGAGATACGTCTGGAACAACTAGTAGCACTTCGATACAGGAAACCACAACCTAGCTCGTTTCCTGCTACTATGTGTACAGTCTAACTATAGAAGGTTACAAATGGGTCTTTTTGCAAGATCCTTTAGGCAGAGCCTTACAAAACTCGTCCTAAATAAGAAAAATTAGTTTTTCATACCTTATTTTGTACAAGATCTTGTAGTAGAACTCATAGAAAGATAGTTTTATTTCTCTCAATCCCCTTACAGAAAAGATCTTACAAACTTATGTGGAAATTATTTGTATCCAGATCCCCCCCTTCTACCTTATTCAGCCTACCCTTTTATAGACCAAGGGATCAACTTACAACAAGTTTACATATGTCATTGTTTACATCATATGTCCAATAATTGCTGCTTACATCAGTCTTTAATAATTGCATTATGAACTATTCTAGAAAAAGAGTCCTGGCCGACATCTTCACATGCTCCGCATTTGTGATGATGTTCTGTCTTCATCAAGCTACAGTAGTATCCAGCTGTCTCTTCTGTCATTGTCATTGCTCCTGTGGATAGTATCTGGTACCAGCTGTCAAACAGCTCATGCTTATCTTGTGGATATTTTATTTTTGCTATACTATACATTATTATTTTTTCTGAATCTGGGCTGTCATAGATCCATATGTTGCCGTCTCTTAGTTTTATATCTTTTAGCTCACAATACATGTTTGTGAAGCCCATTACCCTCCTTTCTGGGATTAATTTCTTAAATTTCTCAGTTTTAAATGGTACAATATTTGATACTCCATACAACACTTGGGTAGTCATTCTTATTTTTATAACGTTTTCTGCTTGGATCTCTTCATTGTCATCAAGATACTCAGGGATAGCTGAATACATTCTGACATATATTTTGAGGCCTTTATGAGGCCAAAATAACTCTTGGCTTCTTTATAAAATTCTCTTGGTAGGTGGACAAGTTCCTCACATTCTCTGGACAGATAAATGCAATGAATAAGTACTCTTTCGAACAATCCCTGGTTGTTCTTGGATTAGCTTCTGGTAGGATGATGGCCTTATTCATATGTTGTTGTGATATGGTTTTTGATATGGCTAAAAATAGGGTTAAATCAGAACCGCCCAAATCGGAAAAGAATCTTAAAGCTCGGGGGTAAAATGGTAATTTCAACTACAAATGGATCTGAAATGGGAAGTGGGCCTTTTTCCAAAGGCCCAATAACCCATAAACGGGTCCATCTTATTGGGCGCGGATTCCAACCTACAAGAAGCTCAGTCCAGCTGGATAGGAGAATTAGGGTTTATGATTGACCTTAATCAACGGTCCTGGTCACTTCTATCCATTCATTGGGAAGTAGGAATTTGATCTTATCCCGAAACTGGTTCCTAAGGCAGCTATAAATACCCCCCATCCCCCACTGTTACCAGGTAATCAATCTTTCGCCAATCAAAGCTCTTTCATAATCTTTCTGATTACTGAAAAGAGCGTCGGAGGGTGTGTTGCCGGAATCAACCTCGGTGTTTCGCACTTTTTGCAGGTCAACGGCGGGAGAATTTCGGTCAAGCTCCGGTAAAGGTGTTCATGTTTGACTGTTCAACTTCCCTCGAATTCATAAATCTATTTGTTTGCCCCCACACTGATTTCAGCGGCAACAGATTGGCACCATCTGTGGGAAGCACGAATAGCAGTCCAACCTCTTCTATCGGTCAATACTGTCTCCAGCCATGCCACCAAGGAAACTGAGATCTAGAGGGTCCAACCGTGGACCCACTCCTCCTCAACTGCAACCGGAGGCTCTCCTCCAACCCATCCAGCCTCAGGGACAGCTCCCTCCTCAACCTGATCTGCCACTGCAGTAGGGGCAGCCTCCTCTCCAAAATCTTCAACACCAGCAGGCTCCACTCGGGCCCCAGAATGCTAGTATAGGGACCTCTCGTCCTCACCCTCAGAAGCAACCTCTCCACCACGACCATATCTCCGTAAATAACCCTTCAACCGACTCCATGGCATCCCATAACCCTCGGCCCTCAGAAGACCTTCGCAATGTCATCATCAACCGGCAGAAAGAAGAGGACCTTCGCCACCATTTGGATGAAAGGCGGGCCCGTGAGGGAGTCTCCCGCTCAGAACGTCCAAATGCGCGATCTCCTCGCCATCGCAACCACAAGAGGTCCCCTCTTCATAGGAGGAGGAGCGAATCCCCGGAGTACCGTCGAAGAAGGCATCATTCTCCCGCTGGTCGACAGCCCCAGAGGGATCAGAACGGGCCCATCACCCGAGCAGAGTTCCAAGAGTTCCAGGCAACAATCTTGCAGGCCCTCAACATCCCACCAAACAACAACAATAATGTTCAGGGGTCCCTACTCCTCCGCTAGTTCGAAGCCCTCGTCACCGGTCTCTAAGTCCTCCTCAAGCTCCAAGCCACCGCCCTCACATTCCAAGCCCTTGTCATTCTCCGAGCTACCATCGCCAAACCCCACGCTCCCCTTCGTACGAGGACGAGTCCAGAGGCTCACCTGGATACCGTCGAAGGGATGATGCTGTCTACCGCCGTCTCCATGAGATGGAGAGGCACCTTGGCCAACTGGATAGAGATGAGGAATTGAGAGGAAGGACCCTCCGTCTGAGCAGACCCCCATTTTCTCGAACCATCATGGAGGCACCCGTTTCGGAAAATTTCAAGCCTCCGCAGTTGGAGACATATACAGGGGAGTCAGACCCCATGGATCACATCGAGAGTTTCAAGACTCTCATGATGATTCATCAAGCCTCCGATACCCTCCTGTGCAAGACTTTCCTAGCTACTCTTAGAGGCCCAGCTCGGGAATGGTACTCCCGCCTCGCTCCATCCTCCATATTCTCTTTTGAACAGTTCGAGACCCTCTTCATAACCCACTTCGTGAGCAACCGCTGCTTCTAAAAGACGAGTATTTTACTACTCTTCCTCAATCAGAAGAAGGGCGAGAAGTTAAGAGATTATGTCAAGTGGTTTACCGCGGAGGCTAGGTCCATCGCCTCCCTCGACCAATCGGTCGCTCAAGCTACCTTCCAGTCCAATGTCCTCAACTCAAACCTCCGGTCCTCCCTAGCCAAAAAGCCCCCGCATGATTTCTCCGACCTTCTTCTCAGAAGCGAGAAGTATATCCGCGCGGAGGAGGCTGAACATCGCCCCGCATTCGAGGGATCATCTTCTGAAAATAAGAGGAAGGCTGCTGAATACGAGGGGGCCAAAAAGCTCTAGAAGGACAATGGTGGTCAGCGTCGTCCACCTCCCAGATTTGAAAAGTTTATCCCTCTCAAAGCCAATGTTTCAACTATTCTCATGGAGGTAGAGAAAGAAGGGATCCTACCTCCTGCCCCGAAGATGAATACTCCAGGGAAGAAGAGGGACAAGGAGAAGTGGTGTTGCTACCACCGAGACCACGACCACAACACCAATGACTGTCGGGCCCTGAAGAATGAAATCGAAGCCCTTATTCAGAGAGAGCAGCTCTCCAAGTTTGTAAGAAAGGGCCGGATTGACCTTCCTTCACCCCCCAGGGGAGCTAACAAGCACCCCGAAAGGCATGATGAGACTCCTGAATTCGAAGAAGAACACATCTTGCACCTCATCCACGGCGGTCCAATGGGAGGAACCTCTAACTCGTCTCGAAAGGCTTTCATCAGGGAAGTTAATTCGGTGCACAACCTACCCCCTCCCAAAGGTCTTGGAGTCCCGGTTACTTTCTCGGATGAAGATCTAGAGGGTGTCCGAACCCTCCATTGTGATGCACTTGTAATTAATCTCCATATGGCTAACTTCAAAGTAGAAAGGATTCTAGTGGATAATGGCAGTTCTGTCAACATCCTCTACCTAGCGGCTTTTCGAGGACTCAAATTATCACGGGACAGGTTAAAGCCTGCCGGCTACACTCTCTATGGGTTCACGGGAGTGCTAGTGACGATCGAAGGGGTCATAACCCTTGACGTAACCGCTGGCAAAACTCCTACTACCCGAACGGAGCCAATGGACTTCATAGTTGTCGACGTCCCAGCCACTTACAATGTGATCCTTGGTCAACCTGGCCTAGCTGATTTAGAAGCCGTCCCGTCAGCTTATCATCTGAAAATGAAGTTCCACACCAAGGCAGGTGTAGGGGAAGTAAGGGGAAGCCAGGAGATGGCCCGTAAATGCTATATGACCTCAACTGGAGGGCCCGTCCTTTCCCTCGAGACCTTTGAAATTCTCCAGGGGAACACCCAGCCTATTTCAGAACCGGTAGACGAGCTGGAAGAAGTGTTTTTCTCGGAACAAGATCCGACCCGCAAATTCTTCATCAGCAAAACCCTTCCCTCTGCCCTCTGCTCCGATATAATCCAGTGCATAAAGAAGAATTGGGACCTCTTCGCATGGTCAGCTGCCGACAAGCTGGGAATTTTCGAAGAGCTCCTCGTCCACCACCTAAACGTCGCTCCGGGGTCCAAGCCGGTCCAGCAGAAGAGGCGTAAATTCGCCCCTGAGCGCCAGCAAGCTATAAAGGAAGAAGTGGAGAAGCTCTTCCAAGCCTGGTTCATACAAGAGGTTAATTATCTCGAGTGGCTCTCCAATGTTGTTATGGTGAAGAAGGCCAATGGAAGTTGGAGGATTTGCATCGACTTCACCGACTTGAACAAGGCATGCTCCAAAGATCCTTTCCTGCTCCCCAGCATCGACATCTTCATTGATGCCACTTCGGATCATGAGCTTCTGAGCTTCATGGATGCCTTCTCCGGTTACAACCAAATCCGCATGTTCCCCTTGGATATCCCAAAGACATCCTTCATCACAGATCAAGGCCTCTACTGCTATAGGGTAATGCCCTTCGGGCTCAAAAATGCTGGTGCCACCTAACAACGCCTCATCAATAAGGTCTTCCAAAATCAAATCGGCCGGAACATGGAGGTTTACATCGATGATATGCTAGTAAAAAGTATCCAGGGGTCCGACCATGTCACCGACCTCTAAGAAGCCTTCGACGTGTTGAGGAAGCATAATATGAGACTAAATCCGAACAAGTGTGCATTCGGGGTCTTATCTAGTAAGTTCCTGGGCTTCATGGTCAGTCAGAGGGGGATTGAAGCCAACCCCGAGAAGATAAAAGCCATCCTCAACATGGCTCCTCCTACAAATGTGAAAGAAGTGCAAAAGCTTACAGGATGCCTCGCGGCCATAAGGCGCTTCCTGTCTAAGTCAGGGGAGAAGTGTCTTTCTTTCTTCAAAGCCCTCAGGGGGACTAAGGGCTTTAAGTGGGGCTAGCAGCAGCAAGAATCGTTCGACCAACTGAAAGCCTATCTAGTCAGCCCCCCACTCCTCAGCAAGCCTACTCTCAGGGAAACACTCTACCTCTACCTCGCTGCCTCCGAACAAACCCTCAGCGCTATCCTAGTAAGGGAAGAAGACAAGGCTCAGAAGCCTATCTATTATGTGAGCAAGGTCCTTAGAGATGCTGAGCTCCGCTATCCGAGATTGGAAAAGATAGCATATGCCTTGGTTATGGCAGCCAGGAAGCTCTGCCCCTATTTTCAATCCCACTCGGTGGTCGTCCTTACCGACCAGCCGCTCAAGCAGGTTCTGCATAAGCCCGAGACCTCCGAACGTCTAATGAAGTGGTCAATCGAGCTAAGTCAACATGACATATCTTATCAGCCTCGGACTGCTATCAAGGCCCAAGTCCTAGCCGAGTTTATAGTGGAAAGCACGATCCCGAAAGTAAGTCAAGCGGCAAATGGACCTCCAATCTGGACGGTGTATGTAGATGGGTCGTCTTGTGCCGAAGGGAGCGGAGCCGGAGTTATTCTGGCAGGCCCAGATGATTTCGTTCTCCAATACTCCCTCCGCATCAATTTCAAGAATTCCAATAACGAAGCGGAGTATGAAGCCCTAATAGCAGGCCTGGGCATGGCTCGTAAGGCAGGAGCGCAACGTGTCCGAATATTCAGTGACTCGCAGCTTGTGGTAAATCAGGTCTTAGGAGAATACAAGGCGCGAGACGATCGAATGGCTAAGTACGTAGCCAAGGTCCAAAGTCTCATGGCTTCGTTCGAAGAGGCATAACTCCAGCGAATCCCTAGAGAAGAGAACGTCCAAGCAGATGCCCTCTCAAAACTAGCCTCTTCCTCTCTCCAAGGTCTCGAGCAGACCATCCTGATTGAAGTCCTACTAAGGCCCAGCATCGACGAAGAAGCCCCCGACTCGATGGAGTCGCTGCCCGTCCAACTTAGGAATAACTGGATGAAGCCTTTGATTGAGTTCCTCAGAGACGAGAACCTTCCCCAAGATCCTAAAGAAGCTCGCCGAATCCGAACGAGAGCGGAGCAGTACACCCTTGTTGAGGGAGTCTTGTACAAACGCTTCTATACCCAAGTAGATGGCAGACCTAACTTGAGATGTCTCTCTTCAGAAGAAGCCATGTATGCCTTGCAAGAACTCCATGAAGGTATAGGCAGAGCCCATTCAGGATCAAGGTCCCTCGCCAGGAAAGTTTTGAACTATGGATACTTTTGGCCTACCCTACTTCGGGATGCCGAATAGCATGTCCAGAAATGCAGCTCCTGTCAGCAATTCTCCAACATCCGCCGCCTACCCCAAGCACAACTCATATCTCTCTCAAGTCCAACTTCCTTTGCAATGTGGGGGATGGACATGCTAGGTCCATTCCCACCAGCTCCAGGCCAGCTTAAGTTCCTAGTCGTGGCAATCGATTATTTCTCTAAGTGGATCGAGGCCGAACCACTAGCTACTATTACTGAGAACAAAGTGATGCAGTTCTTCTGGAAAAATGTAATCTGTAGGTTCGGATTACCTCGAATCCTGGTAACAGATAACGAAACAAAGTTCACAGGGACAACATTTCACTCCTTATGTGAAGACCTCGGCATTCAGCAATGCTTCTCCTTCGTCTCCCATCCTCAATCCAATGGTCAAGTAGAGAATGCCAATAGGCAGATCCTCTCAGGTATTAAGAAGAGACTAGACAAGTTGGCCAAAGGCTTATGGGCAGAACAACTTCCTAACGTATTGTGGAACTACCGCACTACAAAAAGGACCCCCACAGGAGAGTCACCCTTCAACCTCACCTACGGGTCCGAGGCTGTAATCCCCTTAGAAGTTGGTTTTCCATCCCTTCGACTTATTGCCTATGATGAAGAGCAGAACGCCAAAGAGCTCCGAGAAAATTTGGACCTGATCGATAAACTCCGTGAAAAAGCTTTGATTCGTCAGGAAAATTATCGAAGAAGAATTAAGCAGGCCTACAACAAAAGGGTCCGTTCCACAGATCTCAAAGAGGGGGACTTAGTCATCAGAAAGCTAGCCATCTCATTCCCCAGTCAAAAGAGCAAGCTAGCCCTGAATTGGGAGGGACCATACAAGGTCTCCAAGATAGTTCGGCCAGCAGCATATCGTCTTGAAGACCTCGAAGGTAGAGAGATACCAAGAACTTGGAATGCCGACCATTTACTGAAGTACCAAGAGGGTGTTTGAACGCCTCTCCGAGTACCATCAAATGTCGAGCCATTCCTATCTTTTTATTTGTACTTGCTTCTTTATTTTTTCATTGTAATAACGGCTTGCAACTTAGAAGCGGCCGATTAGCAGTTATCAATAAAGAACTTTTTTTGCCTGATAATTCTCTTGTGGTTATTTTATCACTCTGTTTAAAACCTTAATTGCGCTTGCTCAAACAATAAGTTCGGAGTCCAAAACTTGGCTTGATTCTGCTTTGCAAGCTCGCTCTTAAGCGAGCTAGAACTGGTTCGCCATTCGGAACTGCTCCCACAACCGTTGAAACTTACTCGAACGACGAGTTCGGAGTCCAAAACTTGGCTCGATTCTGCTTTACAAGCTCGCTCCTAAGCGAGCTAGAAGTGGTTCGCCATTCGAAATTGCTCCCACAATTGTTGAAACTTACTCAAACGACTTGTTCGGAGTCCAAAACTTGGCTCGATTCCGCTTTGTAAGCTCGCTCTTAAGCGAGCTAGAAGTGGTTCGCCATTCGGAACTGCTCCCACAACCGTTGAAACTTTCTCAAACGACGTGTTCGGAGTCCAAAACTTGGCTCAATTCCGCTTTGCAAGCTCGCTCTTAAGCAGCTAGAAGTGGTTTGCTATTCGGAACTGCTCCCACAACCATTGAAATTTACTCAAACGACGTGTTCGGAGTCCACAACTTGGCTCGATTCCGCTTCACAAGCCCGCTCTTAAGCGAGCTAGAAGTGATTCACCATTCGAAATTGCTCCCTTAACCATTGAAACTTACTCAAACGACGTATTTGGAGTCCAAAACTTGGCTCGATTCTGCTTTGCAAGCTTCCTCTTAAGCGAGCTAAAAGTGGTTCGCCATTCGGAACTGCTCCCACAACCGTTGAAATTTGCTCAAACGATGAGTTCGGAGTCCAAAACTTGGCTCGATTCCACTTCGCAAGCCCGTTCTTAAGCGAGCTAGAAGTGGTTCGCTATTTGGAATTGCTCTCACAACCATTGAAACCTACTCAAGCAAAGAGTTCAGAGTTCAGAGCTAGGCTCGACTCCGCTTCTACTCCTCACCCATAAGCAGGTAAGAAGTGGTCCCACAACCATAGATGATTAACAAAACACGCAAACACACAAGCACAATAGAATAAACAAGATCTCACTTCTATAAAGTTTAAAGTTTGAGGAAACTCAGATTACAAGACTAGCTACTCTCCTCTACGACGAGTTACAAAATTTGAAAAGCCAAAATTACAAGACAACTCTTTCAAAGCCTCCTCGGGGAAGGGATGTTCCGGTTCAAAGACACCCGGGGACGGCGATGCCTAACCTTGGAGCTCGTCTCTAGACCGGCAAACTGAGATGCATCTTTAGCACTGCCTCTGACGGTGGCCCCAATGGACGCTCTGCTCGACGAAGCAACCACACCACTTTGTGCATCAACAGGATTCTGCCAAGCAGCAGGCGAGCGAGTCGCAAGCTCGTAAAAGAAAATTCCCCTCTCGCTCTCTTCACGGGTACACGACGTGCTTCTGACATTAATCCGTTCAGGTTGGGGTTTGAGCCGAGCGACCTCCTCCTCGAGTTCGACGATTCGATCCTTCAGAGAGTCATCCTTCACAGCAATCTTGAAGCGAGGAAGTCGAGCGGAGCCTGTGGCACCAGAGCTGTCGGCAATAATTCGATGGAGATGAGTAACTTCGATGCTCTTATAGACCGTAACCCTCTTCATCTCGTCAACCTCCGCCGTCGCCTTGCTCATGGTTGCTAATAGCTCATCTCGCTCGGCCGTCAACTTGCCTATCGCCACTGTTAATTCTTCTCTCTCCGCCAAAAGCTCGTCTTCGGCTATCGACAGTTCGTGGACCTCAGCTAACAGTTCATCTCTCTCCACTGAAACATCAAATAGTGCATGCCGAAGCGATTCCACCTCCCCTTCGGAAGGAGCTTCTCGAGCTCGTTTCTTTAGTTGCTTCAGCTCGGAGATACGCTTCGAAAATGTTAGCTTGAGGTGGTCTAGATCCAACTCGCTCTTGAGAAAACACTCTCGACTGCGAGAAAAGGCCAGCTTCTTCGCTCCTAAGTCAGCTCGGAGACGAGAGACCTCAGCCGCTACTGTGTTTGGCGATGCCTCCGCTAGACGCAACTCGGCGATCTGAGAAAACACAACAACACTAAGCTCGAGCAACACATAGCTAAATTTCAAAGCAAAGTTGTTACCAACACTTAGCAAGATGTCAAAGAGAGTTTTTCTCAACACTTAGCTAGATTTTAAAGTGAGTGATGCTCAAAACTTAGTCGGATTTCAAAACGAAATTATTTTCAGCCCTTAGGAAAACTTCAAATCAAGACGTCTCCAAAACAAGATCGACCCCAACACTTAGTCAAAGAAAGCAAAATTTCATTTATAACAAAAAAGCGGTGATCAGTCCGCTACAAGGCGATACATGAAGAGAGAAGAAAAAGTACAAAATAACAAAGATCAAGGGGCCACCTCGGGTGGTAGCTCGGTGACGGGCACCTCGGTGGACGGCTCCCCTTCCTCTGCCACTATGGCTTGGGGGTCGGCCGCAGCCTCGTCGCCCCCTCCCTCCACCACCATGACCTCGGGATCGGCCGGAGCATCGTCACCTTGTTGCTCTTCCCCTTCCTCTCCTTCGGCCTCTTGCTCGGCTTCCGGGTCCTCCTCGCCGACCGGACCCCACAGTCTGTACCCCGACCTGTCGAAGTCGGGGACTCGAGCCTCGATGTGCTCGAGCACGATGGCATAAGACTGCTCCACGTTGGCCATCATATGCTTCTTAGCCTCAGCCTCAATCTCTTCCCTTACCACCTCCACGGCCTCATCTTTTTGCCACGTCACCGCCTCCAGGGCCCTCTTCGCCTCGGCCTTCTCCTTGGATGCCTTGGCCACCTTCGAGGCGAGCTTCTCCCTCGCCTGTGCTAAGGCCGCCTCCAAGTCAGTGACCTGTGCCACCAAAGCATCCGAGCGGCGCTGCTCCCCTCGAACTGCTTCACAACCCTCGCCCTCTCCGCTCGGTCTTTTCCTCAAGTGGCCTTCAACTCCCTATCTTGCTCGGCGTACTGCTCGAGAATGTGGCTGAAGTGGCACGTGGCCTGCAAGAAGAAGCAATTAGAGCGCAATAAAAGCCGAGCTAAAAACTTAGAAAATTTTCAAAGGTCATCGAAATCAACTAAGAAAACTTACCGACATGAGTGACCGAGCTACCTCTAGAGCATCGTCTCCTATCGTCCCTGCCTTCAGTGTGGCTCGGTCTTTTGGGGTCGGGAGATGACGGAGAGCCTGCATACTCATTGCTGAGTCTTCCAAGAAACCGTCGTGGTTCATCACCCGCTAATCGGGGACAAATAGTTTCTTGTGTGCCTCTGTCAGTATGGCCTCGGCCTGCTCGGTAAGGGGCGGGGCCTCGAGCGCCAGAGCAGTCGAGATAGAGAAGCCTTCGCCCGAAGGACTAGAGGGGGTCGGCTGAACAAGACCTACAGCCAAGGCCGATCGCCGAGGAGAGGCCAGATCAACAACTGCAGCTGAAGGAACCTTGGTTGGTCGGCCGGACATAGGCCCCGCGCTCGTCCTCTTCCTCTTCTTAGCATTGGAGGCCTTGTTTTGCTCGGCCATAATTGCTCGGAAGTCCATGCTCAGAGCCTTTGTCGAATAAAAAAAACAAATTTAGAAAAAACAAGGCATAACAGAAAGTATACAAGAAAAAAAAAGAGATGTCCGGAGCGTACTCGGGTCGATCAGACTAAGGCCCAACCCGTGAAGCATCTCCTCGGTCATGTCCCTCCAACTTAATATCGGGAGTCCGACCAGCTTCACCGCGACATATGCTTCGACCGGAGTCAACACCGGCTCGGCCTTCGCATAATTCGGCACGCCCTCCTTCCATCGGGTCGGGAAGTCCCATGCCGAAGGGCCTCGGATCAAAAAGAACTTACCCTTCCACGACTTGATAGAGTCGGGCTTTTCTATCAGCTTGATGCCTTTCCGAGGCGACAGATAGTACTGGTGTTTGGTCTTGCTCATTCGATTGATCTGGTACAAACTCCTTAGCATGACGAGCTAGGGCTCCAGCTTTGTTGTTCGGCATTGGAGCAGAAATCCGAGCACATATCGCCACATGTTCGGCATGAACTGGATCAGGCTCAGTCCATACCACAGGAGAACCTTGGTCACAAAGGGATGGAGGGGAAGACGCAGTCTGGCATTCAACGCGTCGTAGGCGAAGACGCAAGTATCGGGCGAGAAGGCCGTGCACGCTCGCACCCCAGGACCTGGGAGAATCAGGGTGTACTCCGGGAGAATGACGAAGCTCTTCCGAATCCGAAGCAGATCTCGTTCAGTTATAACCGAGGGGATATCGTTGATTTCGGTAACCTCCCTCAGTTCGTTCTCCTCGTATGTTTCCGAGCGTCCGTAGACGGCCTTAGTCAGCAGCTCGCCGGTGTACTGCCGGATTCTCCCGTGGCCGGATATCATGGTCGGTAGCCAACCTATTTCACCTGCTTGTCTCACGGTCTCTACAACCGTCTCAACAACCGAAGACCGGGCCACATCCTTCCCCATCTCCTCGGTCGCCGACGACCCTACTATCTCCTTCCCCTTCCATTTTCTCACCACTTCTCCCCTTTCCTCGTGAACTAACCGTTCGTCGCTCCGACCCCCTTAGGAAGAAGCCTCACTACCCAAGGACACTCGTGACATCTCGTAGGATATATATATAAGACTAAGAATATATATACTAACCTTATGTGACATTTACGGTCGGAAAAACCTTGCCGAAAATTTCCTGGCCTGCTGCAACAGCTAACACAACTGCCCTTGAGCTCAAATCTCCACTAGCAGAGCAACTCGAGAGCAAAAGTGAGTTTTGAGAGTGAAAAGTGAAAGAATGAGAGAAGGAGTGAGGGGGGTGAAAACTTATAGTCAATGAAGCAACTCTTGGGCTTTTGAAACGCTTTGGGCCCGTTAAGGAAGGCTAAACGACAGAATGAAGAAGGGCGGCAACGGTTCAGAGAAGGGCGGCGACGGTTCGGTCTTAGCCACGCAGCTCGGCAATTCACGAGGCGCCAAGCCACCGAGGCACTCTACCGAGTTACCGAGGCACTCTGCTGAGTTACCGAGGCACTGACCTCCACATTTAGAGAAATATGCTGTCAAACTCTGTGGGACGTCAGATCATCCCAAGATTCCTGCCAAAGGTTGATGAGCGGCTCTGATTTAGACACGCCCACAAAATGGACAAAATCATGTTTTCTCGTGATCCGAGCCGCCTGCATCGTGATTCGTGCCCTGATGGATGCTCCAGATGTCGTCACGTGGCTCAACGACTCAGGAGGAGCCGAGCCACCAAGGCACTCTGCCGAGCTACCGAGGCACCAATCTCCACATTTGGAGAAAAATGCTGCTGAACTCTGTGGGACGTCAGATCGTCCCAAGATTCGTGCCAAAGGGTGATGAGCGGCTCAGATTTAGACACGCCTACAAAACAACAAAATCACGTTTTCTCGTGATCTTAGCCGAATGCATTGTGATTCGTGCCCTAATGGACGCTCCAGATGTTGCCACGTGGCTCAACGACTCAGGAGGAGCCAAGCCATCAAGGCACTCTGCCGAGTTACCGAGGCACCGACCTTCACATTTGGAGAAAAATGCTACCGAACTCTGTGGGACGTCAGATCGTCCCAAGATTCGTGCTAAAGGTTGATGAGCGGCTCAGATTTAGACACACCCACAAAATGACAAAATCACGTTTTCACGTGATCTAAGCTGACTGCATCGTGATTTGTGCCCTGAGGATGCTCCAGATGTAGCCACGTGGCTCAACAACTCAGGAGGAGCCGAGCCACCGAGGCACTCTGCCGAGCCATCGAGGCACCGACCTCCACATTTGGAGAAAAATGCTGCCGAACTCTATGGGACGTTAGATCGTCCCAAGATTCATGCCAAAGGTTGATGAGCAGTTCAGATTTAGACACGCCCACAAAACGACAAAATCACATTTTCTCGTAATCTGAGCCGCCTGCATCGTGATTTGTGCCCTGATGGACGCTCCAGATTCAGCCACGTAGCTCGGCAGCTCACAAAGCGCCGAGCTACCGAGCTGCCGAGGCACTTTGCCGAGCTACCGGGGTACCGACCTCAACATTTGGATACTGCCGAGCTACTCAAACCATCAGATTGTTCCAAGATTCGTGCCAAAAGATGATGAGCGGCTCAGATCACGCCACGCCCACAAAATGACAAAATCATGTTTTCTCGTGATCTGAGCCTCCTACCTCGTGATTCGCGCCGTGATGGACACTCCAGATTTAGCCATGTAGCTCGGCAGCTCATGAAGCGCCGAGCTATTGAGAGCTATGACCGAGCTACCGGGGCACCGACCTCCACAAACGGAGAAAAGTGTCGCCGAGCCACCCAGACCGTCCGATCGCTCAGATATTCGCGCTTTTTGCTGATGAGCGGCCCACATTACGCCACGTCACAAATGGTATTAAAAATCAATTTTTTATTTATTAAATTCAAATTATTTTTTAGAAATTACGAAAAAATGATTAAAAATTTAGGAAAATTAATTAAAAATTCTAAAAAATAATTATAAATTTGGAGAAATATTTTTGAACCCCCGAGTAAATAATTATTGCTTAGGATAATTAATTAATGCCTCTGAACAATAAATCACCACTTCGCAAACTTAAAAAACTGTTCCGAAAAATAAATGAAAATTAAGAAAAGTCACCAAAAGTCTAGGAGGGCTCAAGAAAAACCTTGAGCATGCAACCAACACCGAAAATCACCATGATACCTCATAAAGATTCGTCACCCCTCATTTGGACTCCGATACAACTCCGCAAGCCATTAAAACAATAAAACTACTCCTCAAAGGCTGATCAAACTCAGTTTTCGGGAGTAGGAGGCACGTGATATGGCTAAAATAGGGTTAAATTGGAACCGTCCAAATTGGACATGAATCTTAAAGCTCGGGGGTAAAATGGTAATTTCACCTACAAACGGGTCTGAAATGGGAACTGGGCCTTTTTCCAAAGGTCCAATAACCCATAAACGAGTCCATCTTACTGGGCAAAGATTCCAACCCGTAAGAAGCCCAGTCCAGCTAGATAGGAGAATTAGGATTTATGATTGACCTTAATCAACGGTCCTGATCACTGCTATCCCTTTACTGGGAAGTAAGGATTTGATCATATCCCGAAACTGGTACCTAAGGCGGCTATACATACCCCCCATCCCCCACTGTTACCAGGTAATCAGTCTTTTGCCAATCAAAGCTCTTTCATAATCTTTCTGATTACTGATAAGAGCATCGGAGGGTGCGTCGCCGGAATCAACCCCGTTGTTTCGCACTTTTTGCATGTCAATGGTGGGAGAATCTCGGTCAAGCTCCGGTGAAGGTGTTCAGGTTTGACTATTCAACTTTTCTCGAATCCACAAATCTATCTGTTTGCCCCCACACCGATTTCAGCGGCAACAGTTTTGATGAACTGGTTCACTTCGGTTACTTGGCATAGTTTTTGAATATATTGTAAAAATAATATTTTCTTCGATATTTTGATAGGAGTTTTTTGAGTTAAAAGTGTCTCCTTGTATGTAGTCTTATTTGGGGATGTAAGTGCACCTTCTTTTAAGGAATGAGTAGGCTCACCTATCTCACTCATTTTCTCACTAGTATTGTCCATCATATTTTTTGTAGTTACATGCTGACTTACATGCTGGTAGAACAGACTTTGGAGTCCGCATATTTGTAGTTGTAATTGATTAAATGCTCCTTTTATTTGTTCCATAGTTCCCTTAAGGCAAATAACATCCTGTTCTATTTGCTGGACTATAGTTTCCATTCTGCAACAAATAAAATAGTTAATTTCTTGATAAAAAAATTATCTAAAATGTTATCCTTTCCTTTTATGTTTTCTATTGAGAAATCGTAATGTGCTAACTCTATTTGCCATCTTATCAATCTTTTGTTTACTATAGTTGGGTCTATTATTTTGATCCAACTCTTTGCTTGCGTATTGTCTGTTCTTACTGTGAATTTTATATGTATTATAAATAATTCAAATTTTTTTATAGCTTTTAAGATTGCTAGTAGTTCTTTTTCGTTTATGTGATAAATTTGTTAGGTTTGTGTGAAAGATCCACTAGTATATCTGGCTAGTCTTTCCACTTCTTCTCCTATTTCAGTGAATTTTAATACTGCTCCCCAATTGTTTTCACATACATCTGTTTTTATTATCCATGAACATTCTTTAACAGGTAGTCTTAGCTTATTTAATTCTGAAATCTGTTGTTTTAATATTTTATGTTTTTTTTCATTCTCTAGGGTCCATTTCTATTTCTTAAACATTTTTAGTTTTTGTTGTAACCAATTTGTTTTTACTGATAAATTTGGTATGTAACCTCTTGTTTGATTTAGTAATCCTATTATAGATTGTACTTCTCTTTTTTTGTTTTAAGTTATTAGGAAATGTCTTTATCTTTTCTGCTATATGTGGTTGTAGCTCTATTCCTTCATGTGATAATTTTGTTCCTAGGAATTCTATCTCAGTTTTGAACAAATTTTTTTTGATAGTATAATACCTGTATTTTTTACTATTTCTATGAATTTTAGTAGATGCTCTTTATGTTGTTCCTCGTTTTTGGATCCTATTAGAATATCATCTACGTATACTAATATGAAATTGTTGTATTTTTCAAATATCCTATCCATATATTATTGAAATATTCCTGGACTGTTTTTATAACCGAATGGTAATACAGTCCTTTCATAGAATCCTTGAGGTGTGCTAAATGCTGTTAACTGTTTTGAATCTTTTTTAGTTTTACATGGTAAAATCCTGATTTACAATCAAATTTTGAAAATATTTTTCTTGTCCTTACTGTGTTGAGCAGTATTTGTATATCTGGTAGTGGATATCCAAATCTCTTAGTATTTTTATTTAGTTCCTTATAATTTACTACCATTCGAGATTTGTCTCTTTTTTCTTCTGAATGTTTTCTTACTATGAATGCTGGTGATGAATGTGGACTTTGTGATTTTCTTATGTAATTATTTTCCATTAATTCTTTTATATGTATTTTGAATTCTTCTAGATCTGTTGGAGTGTCCCTTATAGGTTTAATTTTTATTATTTTGTTCTTATCTATTAACTCTATATGCGTTGTGGGTTTACTTAAGTCCCATTTTGCCAATGGGTCTTCTCCGCACAGATCTTCTAATTATTTTTGTAAAATTTCTTTTATAGTTATTTCTTGGACATGTTGTATTCTAGTTTTGTTTGGTAAATATTGATATTCACCACGCTAGGTTGAAGAAACCTTGACGGGTGGCATGTCGGTTCTAGAATAAGGTTGGATTATTCGAATTGCTATTGCTTGGTGTCGACAAGGTATCGTAAATACAACTGATTTGTGTGATATGGTTATAGGATAGTATTGTTGGAAAAGTCATTTTTTAATAGCACATCATTATTCATATCATCAAACTGGTATATTATGGTATTGTTAGTATGTAATTTTCACTTTGTATATTAATATTTTGTGGATACTTATCAAGTATGATAGTTTGTCCTGTTAATCCAGTTATTAATTTTTTATTATATCCATCTTGTTTTCATTTTGATAGTATATTTTCTCGGCGGCTAGTGCCTGCTCCGGTGTCTATTAGGCTATGATAGTTTCTTGATTTGTATCCTTCGTAAACAAATTCTGTTAGTATGTATAATGTGTTCTTTGTTGATCTTAGTGGATTTATTTATCCAATATTTTATTTATTATTATACTTTCATTGTTTACTGTTATTGTGATTTTTTATTCTTGAATTGAGTAAGGTTGTACCGACGTAAGGAAGTCAGTTCCTAATAATATTTCATTAACATGGTGTTCTGGATCTACGTGTAAATGTAATAACATTTCATTTCTACCATTTATCCTTAGTGGCAATATTATTTTATATACAATAGAATGTCTATTATTGTAATAGTCTAGGTAGTAATATGGGTTTTCTTATGGCATTAATTCAGTTTTTTTTATATTTGTTTGTTTGATATATGAAGTAGCTCTTGTATCCACTAAGGCTACTTGTTTATTCCATTTTCCATTATCATAATATTCTATTTCTTTTTTAAATTGGTTATTGTTCTGATGTTCTAATGTATTTATTATTGGTATTAATTCCAATGCTTGTTGTTTGTTTCTTATTGATAGTGATCTCTTTCTGTACATTATTTGTGGTGCTTTTTCTTTTGCAATTTCTTTTGCTTTGTTAAAGTCGAATTCTATATAATTTGGTATAGTCATTTCGGGGTTTTCTCTAGCTAGTTTGTATCTTATAATTTTGCTGAATAGCAGTTCTATTTTAAAATTATCTGTATTTCTATTTTTTACTTTATATTTACTAGTGAAAGCATAAATATTTCTTATTTGTATACTCATAACTTTGTTTTTTACTATCATTTCTATTCCTGATAATCTGTGGTACATGACTAGACTTCTGTCTTTGTTTTCTTCGACCATGCTTATAGAGAAGTTAGGTTTTATTGTAAATTTTATCTTTTGGTACATTAAGTTTCCTTGTACTATTCCTATTAAGGCATCTTGTGTGCTTAATATTATTCTATCATTCATTAGATAATTTCTAGAGGTGTAGTTATTCCTTCTTTAAAATAGGTCTTTATTATTATTTGTACAACTTCTAAATGTATGTGTCTTAATATTTTTCTAGTTTTATCACTTATTTTTTCCATCTCGTCTTATTATTCTTTCGGTTATTAATGGAATTATGGTTTTTCCTTCTGCTTGTTCAATGTCTATAGGTTGCTCATTATTCCTGACTATTATGATGGTATTTTTCTTCCTTTCGAATATTGGTAGTTTAAAATTTTCTTTTGGATTTATATCTAATTTGGTCGCTCTTATTTTATCATATTTTTATATGTCAGAGCACATTCTTTTCCTTACTTATTCATTGTTTTCTTCTATTTCTGAAAGTTCTCCTATTTCTGTTATTTCTATCATCATATTTATTTCAAATTTTTCTGTTTCATCTTTACTACTTCCACTATCTTCTTCCATTACCATTATTTCTTCATCTTCACTTATTTCTGACCATTCGCCTTATATTCTATGGGTTCATAATTTATGTTATTCATTTCTTCAATTTCTTCTACGTATTTTACATTTTCTTTTTTCATTCTTTTAGGGCAATTCGGTAATATATGTCCTACCTCTTCACATATATAACAATTACACTTTTTAGGGTTTTTAGTATAATGTCTATTTTTATTTTTATTTATTTTTCTAAAGTATTTTTTATATCTCTTAAAAGTTTTTCTATATTTTGGTTTATATTTTTAGAATTTGTGATTATTCTTCTTTGTATAATTATAGTTATTATTACATCCCCAATGATTTGGTCTAGCATCCTCACAACAGATTCTTTGTTTATAAGTTCTGTAGTATTTCATTATTGTTCTAGCATCTTGGCATACTTTATCCTTATAATCTTTTACAAATTGTATTCTATACCCTAACGTATCTACTTCTGATTTTACTTTCTCACTTATGTATGCACTAGATATGTTTATACTCCACGGATCAGGTAGTTTTAGAAAGAATAAGTCTAAAATTGGACTCCTTTCTTATTTTGTATAATAACCATCTTGCAAATATTCTCGAAATTCACAAGCATGGTTGTCAAAATAACACATATCACATATTTCTAAGTTACTTAGTCTCCATCTTGCTTGATTCTTTTTGTATATAGTGTGTTTTTCTCCTTTATCGTAGACATTGAATTCTATTCTTATTGCTATTTCGTAATTTGTAATTATTTCTTTCAGACCTAAGGTTCATTGTGCTGAGGTTTCTTCAGTTCTATTTGCATCAATTGGTCTTGATTTTCTTGTAGTATTTTTTTCTTCTTCCTTTAGTCCATTCCACCATTTTGCTACTACTCCTATAGAGGTGACTTCTAAAAATTTCTCAAATGCGTTTTCTGAAAGATTTTGCCTAAATCCTACTATTAGTGAGGCCTTTACCCATTCTTCTTTTGTTCTATCTACGTCTTTTACACAGTCTAGATCTAGCCACTCTCTATTACCTGCTATTCCTTTTTCGCAGTATTCTGTAGGTTCATATTTTGGGTTTTTTTTTTCTTTGTCTCTTCCTAATTTATTATGTTTTGTGTTTTGCCATTTCCATGGCAATTGATAAGATCTTTTGTTAGGTGGCGGTCTTAAGATTTCGTACATGTCAGTTTGTATTTCTGTAGGTTTTGTTATAATCTTTTCTTTATCATGATCCATTTTTATTTCTTCATTTGTTATATCTAGATTTTTTAAGGCTTCTTCTACTTCTACTGAATTAGGATTTGTCATTAAAACTTCTATTTCTAAAATATTTATATTAAGTTTTGTTATAGCTTCTAACTCCTTCATACCTTCTCCAGTTATGCCTAATTCTTCCTCTGTGTCATCGGTTATATATCTACCTAGGTCTTTTATGTTCTTATTTATGATTTTTAAATCTTTTCTTATAACTCTTACAAACTTAGGACCATTGCAATCTTCATCCAATTCTTGTATGTTTATCATATAAATTTCTAGGCTTATATTTGGATTCAATCCAACTGCTTCCTTGGTCATACTTAGCCTAATATTTTGTATGCTAGTAGGTGTTGGTAATACCAACTTGCTTTTTCGTTTCTATAATCTAATACTTTGTATGCTATCTCTTTTTGTATTTCCTTAGGTGGTTTATTAGTTAATTTACTTGTTAGTAACAAGTATTCTGATATTTCTCTATCAGTTCTATGTTTTTTTTTTCTGTTAATCTTCTATCAATGTATCTAATTTTAAATTTTGAAAGATGTTTTAATTTTAGTTTCTTTATTTTCTGTGAAATATCCAACTTTTATAAGGATAAGAGAGATTATAGTTTATAATTTCTAACGTAGGGTTATATAGAAAATTTTGTTTTTTACGTTATTATATCAATAGAGTTAGTTGGATATAATATTTTGTGAAAGTGGGTCAGTTGGCTAAATGTTTTTGGAAGTGGGTCAGATGGCTAAATAATTGTTGAAAGTGGGTTAGTTGTTAGAGTTAGCTCTTTAGAATCTGATATTTGAATATTTGAAGCAAGCTTAAGCAGCAAGTTCCATCACGAAAAAATATTGACATCATCTCAGAACTAGGAGATTCAAACCTAGGAGATTAAATTTACTTCTTGACCTGTGGAACTACTGATTCAAAACTAGGAGAGTTCTGGTTGAGAGAAGGAAGACTCGTATTTGCAGAAGGAAAATTTTCCCATATAAAATTGTTATACTCATATACTGAACTTTATATGAAGGATCCTAACCGTTCATTAGATATATAAAATCATAAAATAAACATACACAAAAAATTATGTTGTTTGGAATTATCATGGTACCACTTTGTCCTGCTATGGAAACATCGTCCATTTCTTAAAGATTGGATAAACAATTTCTAAATTTATTGATATTTTACATGCCTACATATTCTAACATTTTTTTTAAAAAAAATTGTAAACGGTGTCAATTATCCATAGACAATCCCACAAAATAATTCCAAATACTCTATAAGCCAAAAATCATCTCCAATAAGTATGAAGTCACAAGAGCTTTTGTCTTGGATTGTTACATTAATTTGTTGGATTTTTTATGTACAGGTCACCCACAAATCGCTAGTGATGTGGCTAACTAAAAAATCTGGTTCAATTTGAGCTATCTGATCCGCTCAGAATCTGCTCATCTCTGATTATCAGGCCCGATGATCCAACATGCTTTCTACAAGTTCAGGCCCACTAAGAAATGGATCAACCCGGCCCATTAGGTAACATACCCACTCTCTCTACCTATTTACCAGGCCCCCTTTTCCCTACTTACCAGGCCCCCTTTCCCCTACTAAGGTAACGAATTTTTCTCCATCTAAACCCTAGCTCTCATTTTACTTTCAAGTGACTGACTAGAACGTCGGAGGGACTGTCGCCGGGAACTCTCCCAGTATTTTTAGGCCACTTGCAGGTCTTCCGGTCGGCCAACGTCCAGCAATGCCCCCTTTCCAGCTCCCCATAAATACCCATCTCAGATCCAGATTTGTGGCCGAGATCTGTTTCAAATTTGTCTCTTCCACTACAAATTACAAGAACTCACACCTGGTGCCCCCACAGCTAAAAAAGTAGCATCAGATTGGCGCCGTTTGAGGGAATCGCGCCAGACTGATTCGATCTCAGGTTCGGATCCGACCCTGAGACCATGCTCTTCCATGGCACCAAAGGCCAGGAAAGCACCAATGGCGGGATGTCAAGCCGACCCTCCTCAACACTCACGCAGTTATGCCCTTACGTAGGGGTCCCGAAGGCAACTAGCCGAGGGTTAGTTAGAGCCCGGCCCAAGCGCTTCACGTTCAGTCGCCGATACCTCCGGCACATCCTCAATAACTAACGCCCTGCGAATGACCTCCGACAGCAGCTCAGTCAATCGAGGAGAGAGGCCGCACCCTCTAACCAGGCTCTGACCCACAGTATCTATCCGTCTCAGGGCCGAAAGCATTGGCGCACCCCCTCACTGAGAGATAACCCATCCCCGCGTGGCCAGGGCGAGCAGGCCCCACTCTCGAGGGCCGAGTTCCGGGACTTCCGGAACGAGGTTTTCCAGGCTCTCCGAGGTGGTCTCAATTCTGAGCGTCCAAACAACGACCCTCACAGGAAGGAAGTCCAGGGCAACGAATCCCGCGGTTCAACATGGTCGGCGTTGCATGGGGAGGCTGTCCTCCAGCGCCTCCAAGAAATAGAGAATAACCTTGCTTGGATAGGAGAGAGCGGGCCCCAACCGAACCGAGGGTTTCAGCCTAACCAACCCCCGTTTTCCGCGACCATACTCGACGCTGAAATACCGAAGAACTTCAGACCCCCTCAGTTCAAGACGTACACATGGAAGGGTTCAAAACCCTGATGATGATTCACAGTGCCTCGGATCCTCTCCTCTGCTGTGCATTCCCAGCCACATTACGCGGCCTAGCGCAGACATTGGTCTCGAAACTCTCTTCTGGCTCGATTTTCTCGCTTGACCAGTTGGAGATGAGCTTCTTTGCCCACTTTGTTACCAGCCGGAAGGTCGAGAAGACGAGCGCGTCCCTCTTGGGCCTCACCCAGAAGGAATGAGAATCCCTTCGGGACTTTGTACGGAGGTTCACTACCGAGGCCATGGCAGTTTCCTCTCTAGACGATGGCGTTGCATCCGTGGCCTTCTGACCTAATGTTCACCATGGTCAGCTTAAGGCATCCTTGACAAAAAAACCGCCTCTTGACTTTCCCGACCTCCTCAACAGGGTTGGAAATTACATCCAAGCCGAGGAGGCTCTCCACCCAGAAGGGTAGAAAGAAGTGCATGCCAAGGGGAATAGAAAAGCCGATGATTCCGAGCCACCGAAGAAAGCCCAAAAAGACGCTCTCGGTCAAAAACGACCTCCACCTATTCCCCGTTTTGAGAGATTTACTCCCCTAACTCAGAGTGTATCCGCCATCCTTATGGAGATTGAAGACAAGGGGATGGTCCGCCATCCACCTCGAGCGAACAACAACAAAAAGAGGGACTAGAGGTTCTGTTGTCGGTTTCATCGTGACCAAGGTCACGAAACTGATAGTTGTCATGCCCTCAAAGACGAGATCGAGGCACTCATACAGAGGGGGTACGTAAGGGAGTTCACTCGAACAAACCCGAGGGACCGGAGAACATCTCCCCCTCCCCCGACGTCCGGTAGGGGGCCCGAAATGGAGGACGAACCCGAAGGGGACGATGGGCCGGGCATTCTTCAGTGCATTCACGGATGACCCATGGGGGCAAATCCCATACCGCACACAAAGCCTTTGTCCGCGAGGTTAACTCCATTCACAACTACACGCCCCCATGGAAGAAACGGTGTCGATCTCATTCTCCAACGAAGACCTGGAAGGACTCTGGCTCCTTCATTGTGACGCTCTTATCATTGGCCTCAGCATGGCGAACCATGAAGTCGGCCGAGTCCTTGTTGACAACGAAAGTTCTGTCAATATCCTATTCCAGAAGGCATTCGAAAAGCTCAAACTCCCTCCCGAGAGGATGAAGCCGGCCGAGTACACCCTCGATGGGTTCTCAGGCGTCCCTATCCAAATTGAGGGAATTATCACTCTCAACATGACAACCAGAACGACACCGACAACCTGAACGGAGGCAACAAACTTCATGGTGGTCAATGTCAAGGCCGCCTATAACGCTATCCTGGGTCGGCCCGGACTCTGCTCCTTACAAGTAGTACCCTCTGCCTATCATCTGTAGCTTAAATTTCCTACGGATCATGGGGTCGATAGTGTTTGAGGTAATCAGGAGTCCCCACGTGCATGCTATATGGCTGTCGTGGGGGGCAGGGTTTTCCCCCTTGATGCGGTGGAACTCCCATCTAACAGAAGCCTATTGCATGTGGAGCCCGTTGACAAGTTGGAAGAGATCCACTTCTATGGGGTGGACGAATCCAAATGGTTCCTAGTAAGCCAGTCTCTCGCTCCAGAACTAAAGCTCGATGTTATCGACTGCGTTCGACGGTTGCCAACCTTTTCGGTTGGACACCCTCAGACATGCCGGGGATTTCAGAAGAACTCATCATGCATAAACTGAGCATCCATTCGGACTCCAAACCGGTTCAGTAGAAGCGGTGTAAGTTTGCTCCCGACTGACAACGGGTCGTGACGGATGAAGTGGATAAGCTCCTCTCAGCACGCTTCATACGAGAAGTCAACTACCTGCAGTGGCTGACAAATTTTGTAATGGTAAAGAAACTGAGCGGCAAGTGGAGAATCTGCATAGACTTCACGGACCTCAACAAGGCCTGTCCCAAAGATCCGTTCCCATTGCCCAGCATCGACGCCCTGATAGACGTGACTGCGGGTCACGAGCTACTAAGTTATATGGATGCCTTCTCTGGTTACAACCATGTACAAATGTTCCACCCAGATATTCGAAGACCACCTTCGTGACTGATAAAGGTCTCTATTGTTACAAGGTCATGCCCTTCGGACTGAAGATTGCCGCCGCCACGCATCAAAGACTAGTGAACCGAGTCTTCAAGAAATAGATAAGACGGAACATTGAGGTATATGTCGACGATATGCTTGTAGAAAGCTGGATAGGGCAGGATCATGTTAACGATTTGGAGGAGGCTTTCAGGGTTCTACGATCCCACAATATGCGACTCAACCCCTCCAAATGCACATTCGGCGTCACTTCGAAAAATTTCTCTAATTTATAGTCAGCCAGCGAGGCATCGAGGTGAATCTCAAAAAGATCCAGGCCATATTAACCATGGCTCCTCCGAGAAATGTCAAAGAGGTCCAACAGCTTACGGGTCGATTGGCTGCCATCGGCCATTTTCTCTCCAAATATGGAGAAAAATCGGTTCCATTCTTCAAAGCACTTCGGGGGAAAAAAGCTTCGAGTGGGGGAACCCTCAACAGCAGGCCTTTAATCAGCTGAAGTCTTACCTGGCCAACCTTTCGCTCCTCAGTAAACCCGGGCAGGGCAAACCCCTCTTCCTTTACCTGGCAGCGTCAGAGCACGCGCTCAGCGCTGTATTAGTCATGGAGGAAGACGGTGTCTAGAAGCCCGTGTACTATGTCAGCAAAGTTCTTCACGTTGTTAAACTCTGGTACGCTAGAACAGAAAAAACCGCCTATGCCTTGGTGATTGCCGCTCGGAAGCTACGACAATACTTTTAGGTGCATTCCATCCAAGTCCTAACAGAAAAACCTCTCAAAACTGTCCTCCACAAACCAGAGAACTCTGGCCGCCTGATCAAGTGGTCCATCGAGCTCAGCCAGCATGACATTAGCTACCTACTCCGGATGGCCATCAAAGAACAGACCCTCGCAGAATTTATCACGGTATGTACCATTCCCGAAGCTCCAGAAGTCCTAAAGGACGAATCGGTATGGGAAGTCTATGTGGACGAGTAATCATGCGAAGGTGGAAGCGGAGCTGGCATCATACTCAGGGGAATCGACAACTTTACTCTCCAATACTCCCTATGTTTAAACTTCCAGGCATCCAACAACGAGGCTGAGCACGAGGCGATGAACGCCGGACTTATGCTAGCACATCAAGCGGGGGCAAGGCGGGTGAAGGCCTTCAACGACTCCCAGCTCTGGTCAAACAGATCACTGGGGAGGATGAGGCCCGCAACGCCTAGATGATCTTGTACATGGCACGCACAAGAGGACTCTTGACAGTCTTTGAGGAGGTTGCTGTTGAGCGTATTCCGAGGGAACACAATGTCCAGGCCGACGCCCTCTCCAAGCATGCTTTATCATCATTCGAGGGCCTCGATCATACAGTGCTCATTGAGATCCTCCTCGAGCCTAGTATCGAGAACCATGAGTCCCTCTTTATCAAGGAAGGCGTTCAGACAGTCACATGGATGGAACTCGTCTGGAAATTTTTATCAAACGGAGAGCTTCCCCTAGACCCAGATGAAGCGCGACGGACAACATTTAGATCAGAGAGATTCACCCTTATCGATAATATACTCTTCAAGTGCTCGTACATAGAGGCGGACGGAAGATCATATCTCTGATGCCTGAGCCCCGATGAAGCCAAATATGCACTCCAGAAGTTGCATGAAGGAATTGGGGGAGGCCATATGGGTAGTAGGTCGCTCGCCAGAAAGGTACCCAACCATGGCTACTATTGGCCGACCATACTGCAAGACGTCTACGATCTTGTGAAGAGGTGCGACCCCTGCCAAAGGTTCTCCTCGGTTAGGCGCATGCCCCAAGCAAAACTCAAGTTACTCTCCAGCTCGGCTCCCTTCGCCATGTGGGGGATGGACTTAGTCAGCCCGTTTAGCAAGGCTACCGGCCAAAGGTACTTCCTCGTATTGGCCATCGACTACTTCACCAAGTGGATCGAGGCAGAACCCCGAGCCACGATCATCGAAAATTAATCCCCACAATTCTGCTGGAAGCACGTTGTCTGTGGGTTCGGGATACCGCGTGTGCTTGTCTCCGATAACGAAACTCAATTTGCTGACAAAAACTTTCGCAAGTTCTGTGGAGACCTCGGATCCAACAGCGGTTCTCGTCAATATTTCATCCACAGTCGAACGGCCAAGTCGAAAATGCCAACCGCCAGATTCTGGACGGAATCGAGAAACGGTTGGACACCTCCCCGAAGGGGCTATGAGTCGACGAGTTACCCAGCGTACTTTGGTCATATCGAATGACCAAGAGGATCACTGCGGGTTAGTCACATTTCAACCTTACATATGGAACGAAGGCGATCATCCCGATAGAAATCGGGATTCCTTCGCCCAGAATCTTGTTTTAACGAAGAATCTAACACGAGAGACCTGAAGACCAATATAGACCTAGTTGACGAAATCCCCGAGAGGTCCACCATCAGGAGAAACATCTATCAGCAACGAATTGAGACATACTACAACAAGAGGGTTCTGCCGGCCAACATCAAATAGGGTGACCTCATTTTCAGGAAGATCACTATTTCAGACCCCAGCAGGAGGGGCAAACTCACCCCAAACTGGGAGGGCCCGTATAAGGTCACCCAAGTGGTACGCCTTGGTACGTACCGACTCGAGGACCCGGGGGGCACGATGATCAAGAGATCCTGGAATGCAAAGCACCTTACAAAGTTTCATGAGAAGCCAGAGTAGACCTTATTGGTTGTAATCGACGCTAAGCGCCACTATTCCTTTTGTAACCAAGCGAGTAAAGAGAATGACTTTTCTTTTGTTTTGATTATGTTGCTAAGTTTACCTAGCTTGGACTTCGAGCAAATAGCTAGCTTAGTACAAGCTGTTCAATGCTCGGCACAATCGGTACCCCCCAAATGAAAGATTTCACAATCACTCACATCCTCGCCACTCGGCTTGAACTTTAGGCAAACAGCCAGCTTTCTACAAACTGCTCGATGCTCGGCACAATCGGCATCTCTAAACGAGGAATTTCAAAATCCCTCATGTCCTCGCCACTCGGCTTGGACTTTGAGCTAATAGTCAGCTTTCTATAAGCTGTTCGACGCTCGGCACAATCGACACCTCCTAAACGAGGGATTTCACAATCCCTCACATCCTCGCCACACGGCTTGGACTTCGAGCAAACAACCAGCTTTCTAGAAGCTGCTCGATGCTCGGCACAATCAGTGCCTCCCGAAATGAGGGGTTTCACAATCCCTCATATCCTCACAACTCGGTTTGGACTTCGAGAAAACAGCCAGCTATCTACAAGCTGCTCGAGGCTCAGCACAATCGGTGCCCCCCAAACGAGGGATTTTACAATCCCTCACGTCCTCGCCACCCAGCTTGGACTTCGAGCAAATAGCTAGCTTTCTACAAGCTGCTTGACGCTCAGCACAACCGGTGCCCCCAAACGAGGGATTTCACAATCCCTTACGTCCTTGCCACTTGGCTTGGACTTCGAGCAAATAGCTAGATTTCGACAAGCTATTCGACGTTCGACACAATCAGTGCCCCCCAAACGACGAATTTCGTAATCCCTCACTTCTGATCCACTAGGCTTGGACTTTGAGCAATAGCCAGGTTTCTACAAGCTGCTCGATGCTCGGCACAATCGGTGCCCCCAAATGATGGATTTCACAATCCCTTATGTCCTTGCCACTCGGCTTTGACTTCAAGCAAACAGCTAGCTTTCTACAAGTTGTTCGATGCTCGGCACAATCGGTGCCCCCCAAACGAGGGATTTTACAATCCCTTATGTCCTTGCCACTCGGCTCGGACTTCAAGCAAACAGCCAGCTTTCTACAAGTTTTTCGGCGCTCGGCAAAATCGGTGCCCTCCCAAACAAGGGATTTCACAATCCCTCACGTCATCGCCACTAAGCGTGGACTTCGAGCAAACAACCAGCTTTCTACAAGTTGCTCGATGCTTGGCACAATTGGCGCACCCCACCACTCGGCTTGGACTTCGAGCAAACAATCAACTTTCTACAAGCTGCTCCTCGGCACAATCGGTGCCCCCCAAATGAGAGATTTCATAATCCCTCATGCCCTCGCCACTTGGCTTGGACTTCGAGAAATCAGCCAGCATTCTATAAGCTGCTCGACACTCAGCACAGTCGGTGCTCCCCAAACGAGGAATTTCACAATCCCTCACGTCCTCGCCATTCGGCTTGGACTTCGAGCAAATAGCTAGCTTTCTACAAGTTGCTCGACACTCAACACGATATGCACCTCGTAAACGAGGGATTTCACCATCTCTCATGTTCGCGACTCATTTCTCACAACCTCTCCTTAGCATCGGTCCGGACCCATTAAAATTTTAGTTATATTAGTGGTCCCCGCCTTTGATAGGGACCCCGAGCGCCGGGACTTAAGTCGGTCACCTTTCCACCCACTAAATGCTAGGGATAGACTGGCTCACGCCAGCTACCCCAAACTACCAGAGGGTGGTAAGAGGACCGCCCGAGCCTGCTATACCTTCGAAGTTCGGTGGAAGACCTCGATCTCCTGGCCATGAGTCAGTCCCCTTTCACCCACTGACAGTAAGGGATAGCCTGGCCCTTAGGTGGGCTACCCCTAACTGCTAGAGGTTGGCAGGAGAACCACTGGCTTCAAGAGAGCTCTTAATGAACTGAGGGATAGAGAATGAGAGGCCAAGGAGTTATATAGCCAGGGAGGCGAAGATATGCCTCCAACAGCGCATTAATGTTATCGGAAGGCGAAATGTCTCCAGTTCAATTTACTATTATCAGAAGATGAAACGATGCACATTCGTCTGGTTCAGGTGGACAGGGCTCGACGCCCAGCTTCAACCGCGATTCAACCCTTGTCCCTCACAGGCAAATATGGCTCGACACCTGACATACCCCTCGTTGACACCACCCGATCCCTTTGTTTCACATAAGACCTTGACCGCAAAGAAAAAAAGGGGTTAGCAAAAAGAAGAATCATTTCTACGACAACATACAAAGGTTCATTAATACAATCGGTCAGACCTCATTATTACATTATTATTACAACTGAACCTCGGCCTAGTCCTTTGCTTTAGGGGCCTTAGAGCTGGTACCATCCAGCTTGAGCCCTATCGAGGGGGTTGCTCGTTAGCTCGCCCATCGGGCTCCTTCGGGGTTGCCAAGGATGACACTCCGGCGACAGAGCTCTGGGCATCACCCGGTCTCATCATCTCTAGTCTCAAGGTCGAAGATGCGATTCCAACGGTAGGACAATCATCCTCGAAAGGACGAGATTGAGAACCACTAATGCCGAGCATTACCTTGAACCTTTGTATCTTAAGTTCCTTCTCCATAATCACCTCTCGGAGGAACATTTCTGAGGTTGGTGTATGAGTGGAAGCACCAGACATCGACCATCTAGTCTTCGTGCTTCTCATGTCACGGTCGGCAGTCGTCTTCTTTAGACAAGCTAACTCCAAGCTCAACTCCTTCGATTTGTTCATAAAATAAGAGACGACCGCTTCACAATCTCGAGCCTGTTTTCGGTAGCGCGCCAAGACAGACTCTAGGGATGCGAGCTTACCCCTGAGGTGCCCCACCTCATTACCACAAGGGTCCACCCTGAGGGGCACGTCCATCTGACACAGAAGAAATAGTACATCATTCTGAGCCTCATAAACTTCATTTCACAAAGAAAGGAGTACATATCAAAAACTCACATCACAAATTACGCCAAAGAAATCTCAAGTCAAATGGGCCGGCCAAAAATTCATTTTACAACCAAAATCCTTACAAAACTGCGGTGGCCAGTCCGCGCTCGGATAATACAAAAAATAAAAGGGAAAACTGAAAAATACTGCTCGGGAGAGGTGAACCTCTTTGTCGCCCTCTACCGACAACCGGACTAGCCGTTGCCACTGCACCCTCCTCGGAGTGAGTCACCTCAACCTCCTCGTCGCCGACGTCGTCACCTCTAGGCATTTTTGGTTGTTCGGGAAGAATTATCCCGTAGTGGAACTCCTCAAGCTGGCACGTGGGGAAGTAAAAATTGATGTGCTTAAGGGTCTTGTTGTACGCCTCGTCCTGAGCGGCAATGACCTTATCGATGGCGGCGGTCTTGGTCTTCTTTATCTCTCGGGCAACCACCTTCTTTATTTCTCCCTCGGCCCGGACTCGGTCATCTGCAATGGAAGCCAACTCAGCCTGAAGGGACTGCTCATGAGATGCGGTCGCATCCAGCTTCAGCTTCAAGTCCTTCATCTCACGCTCGTACAGTTGAGCGTTCCTCACCTCCCAATGGAGCTCGTGAGAGTGCAGCTTTGCCATCTGGGCCCCGGCTATAGATGTCTGCGGACAAAGGGCTAAGACTTCAAAAAAAGAAAAGGGGAGAAAATCATGGTATGGGACTCTGGCAGATAAAGGAGGACTTACTAGCACGCTGGCCTGAGCCCACCTCATATAGCAGGACTCTAACGTCTCGGTCTCCAGGACCTCTATGTCACAGGGCGTGGCGAGCTTTTCCACCACCTCGATCGTCACTGGTCCCTCGGTCAGCGTATCGACTGTCCTCACAACCCAGTCAGGGGCCCACGGTCGCAACCCATCATCACCCACTACATCCTGAGCAGCAAGGTGAACGGAAGAGATCCCACCCTTCGGCACCTCCGAAACACTAAGGTTATCGGGGCTGGGGGCCGCCTTTGATGAGCCGGAGGTTCCTGGGATCGACAGGGTCTTCTACTTCTTGGGCTTCAGATCTGAGGAACCTTCGCCCCTGACTTGAGAGGATGCCTTCGTTTGCCTCGACTGCTCAGCCACCCTCTTCTTGGCCAACTGGGCTCTCCTTGCGTTAATTGCAGCATCGTCCATATCTACAAAAGGGAAACAAAACTATAAGGACAAAGGGAAAAAGATGATTAAAAAGAAAATGAAGGACATACGGAGAGGAACGAGACTCAGTCCGATCCTAGCCAGGTGTCTCTCTGTCACATTCGGCCAGCCGATGTAGTGTCCGGAGACAATCCGATCCACATCGGCCCACTCCTCCTTGGTCAGGTCTCTTCTCTTCGGTGACTTGTGATTCGGCTTATAGAAATTCCAGGTGGTGGGAATCTCCTAAAGCACCTAGTTTCGAACGATAAAATATTTTGCCTTCCACCCTTTTATGGAGTCCGGATGTCCATGGACTACCTTCCTATTAGGACGAGGCGAGATGTAGTAAATCCCCTCATACTCGCCCGACGAGGAGATCCCGAGCACGACTCAGAAGTAATTTAGTTTCAGAGGAACTCCCCTTTCCTCGCAAAGCAACATAAAACACACGAGCTGCTTTCAAGAGTTCGGGCCGTACTGCATAGGGCACAATCCCCTCAGTTCAACACCTCCTTGATGAACGGGTGCAGAGGAAGCCGCAAACTTTAAGTGAAGGCATCCACCGGGAACATGCATAACCAGGGCGCTAAGTTATCCGTGGGACGGAGACCGGGGCTCGGAAGCAACAAATCATACTCCAGCCTTATAAAGTAGTTGGCTTGAATCAGCAGTAGGTCTTCATCCGTCAAGGCACATGGCGTCTTGTCCACCCGGATCTTTTTCCGACCCGGTGAAGAAGGTTGCACACCATATGTAACCAACTCAACAACATCATCCGGGTACATCCTAATGGAGCTCGGCTGCGAAAGGTAAGGGACGTCGAGCCCATGTTGAGGAAGGAACTCGTCCCGCTGTACCGAACTATTTGGGAGGGTCTACCTCATCCTCCTCCTTCGGACGCGAGGGGCCGTCGGGTGGGACAGCGTCGCCAATGGTGTCAATTTGGAGGCCTCCCTCGACGAAACGACTTCCATCGCTTCATCACCCTCTTCCTCACCAACCGCCCATGGTCCTCCACCGCCTCTTCATTGTCCGAGTCGACTACCTTGGCCACTTCCTCCTCTCCTTCCGAGTCGCTCGATTCTACAACGAAGGGCTTTCGATTGTGAAACGGCTGGACGTTGTGGACCTGCTCGTCGTTTCCCAAGATTTAGATTCGGAGATGTGACCCTCATGGCCATCCCCAGATGTGGAGGCGAGAGAACATGGTTAATAAAAAATACTAACCATGTTGCCTTTACGAAAAAGTTCGCCGAAAAATTGATCGCTAGTTACTAGGCAGCACTTACAGAGAGAACGCTAGACGAAAAATAAGAGGGGGAGTGGGGGATATATAGGCAGCTCTGCAGTGCCTCAAAATCAACAAACAAATCCCAATCGCCCATCTAGATCACACGGTTAGCGAGATTTCGACACCTCGATTTCCACAACCATGATGTCAGCGTCGCACGTGTAGCACCCGTGTCACAGCAACCATAGCAAGCGTGAAAACTCCCTTTCTCGCCAAGTTCACCACACTCGGAGCTTGGCACGGACTTCGAGCCAGCTGCTAGCTTCTTACAAAGCCTAAGGCTCGACGCTCGGCAACAACTTCGAGCAAGTGCCTAGCTTAATTTCTCACAAAGCATGAGGCTCGACGTTCGGCATCAACCTCGAGTAAGGGCCTAGCTTTCTCACAAGCATGGGGCTCGACGCTCGGCATCAACCTCGAGCAAGGACCTAGCTTTCTCACTAAGCGTGAGGCTGAGAGCTCGGCATCGAACATAATAAATTAAGAATATTATGTTCAAGTCTAACGGAAGAGGGATAAAATTACTTATCTACTCTCGTCTTCTTTCTCCCTTAATTCCCTAACTTTAGCTCTATAACTAGTAACTGCTTGGAGGAGGACACTGCAACTTAGGAGGAGGAGCAACGACAATGGAGAGGGCAAAGTGGATCATGGATCCGGTTTGGTAGGGGTGAGGAGAGAGGACAACGGTTCTGTGTTAGATATTTTGTGGAGGGAAGATGGGCAGAGGATGATGATGATGAGCAGAATTAAGTAGATTTTGGGTTGATTTTTGGTGGGTGAGAATGATACGGATGCATGCATGAGTGGTTCTGGGTCGGGTTAGGTGGTGGATATCAGATAATGAGGGAAAATGAGGGTGGTTGACGAAGCTGAAGTAGGAGCAGCGGCCGCTGGAGTGGTGGTGGGACAGACACTTTAGGGTTAGGTTTCTAGTCTATAAGCATAAAGGTGGTCAATAGGAAAGAATAACTAGAGTAGACGTTTAAATTAACAACTATAGGCACTACAAGAAAAACCTTTTTTCCGCAACGCCAAATGTCGTTGCTAAAACTCGTTTGTCGTTGCGAAAAATATTTTTGGCAACGACATTTGTCGTTGCAAGGTCGTTGCACATCGCGAAAGATTTTGACTACGACTTTTTTGTCGTTGCCAAACATAGATTTTTCGCAACGACATTGTCGTTGCAATATATCTTGTCGTTGCCATACATAATTTCACCCGTGCTAAGGTATAAAATCAATCGCAACAACTTTTGTCGTTGCCAAACATACTTCATATATTTTGCAACGACTCGAGTCCTTGCTAAAGATGTTTTTTCGCAATGAATTATTATCGTTGCCTTACATTCTTTCTATTTTGGCAACGACTACTGTCGTTGACAAAGCTTGACTGTTTTGCAATTATTTTTATTATTGCTTTGCATTACTTGTATTTTGGTAACAACTATAGTCGTTGCTAAAGATACCAATTGTCGTTGCAAAAGTTTAATTCTTTTCGAGACAAATTATATATTGCCGTTGCATCAGCCCTGTCCTAAAACTAGCATACACTTCAAAAACATTAAAAACCAACATCATTCCAAAAACTATAATATTAAACTTGTCCAACATATTACATTTATGTCATATAAGAAGCAATGCCCAAAATATTACAACCATCAACTTCTCAAAAAGATATCTAAGTATCTCATAATCATTTCCATTGTGCATAGTAAGCTTAACCATGTTTTCTAATAGATCAAAATAGCATGTGCATATACATTTAGCTTCCTCCAAGTACTTGCAAAAAAAATTGTCTAACATCAACATCCTGCATCAATTTTAAAGAAAATGAATAAATAAAACAAGTATAAGATCAAAATATTAGAAAACCATTTAAAACATAGCCACAAACCATGAACTCAACCCTAAAATAAAACAGGTGACAAAGAATCTCGCTAGGAAGTGACCATATGTGTTGATAGCTAATATCAGTAATATGAGATACTATATGCACTCTTTTGTTTTCTGTTTTGGCTTAAAGTCTTGTACTTCAACCCTATTAATAAAAAGAAACTACATATCTGTTTCAAGTATACCATTCACCTCGTTCACAACTGAAGACTTATGAGAGATATTTGATTTCGCAACTCCAGGAAAATTATCAAAGCCGAAAGTGCATCTTTGTTCCAAGTCTCGAGGTATGTTAATTAACCCGTCTTTGGGGTACTACAAAAGTGCATTTGAAAATTTATTCAACTGATGTTACATCGCTGCTGATTACACCAGGTGATCTTAATGTTGCCAAGTTCTATGCAGGTCTAGAATGTTTTCAATGAATTTTGAACACGATGACAACTCAAACTGATTTTGTGAACATTTCTATGGAGGCCAGATGAAGAAAGATACATCTATCAATTTAAAAGATAAGTACCAGTGCATATTCCAGCACTCCGTCATACCTATTTCGGCTCGATCACATTACCTTCACCATTACTACCAATTAAGAAAGTAACCCTTTTGGGACTGTTACCGCTGATTTCGGTGTGGGGGTAAACAGATAGAATTTGTGAGTCCGGGAAACACCTGAACGATTGACTCGATCTCCTTGCTCCTGGCACAACCTGCAGGGAAGTGCGAAACACCGGGGTTGATTCCGGCGATGCACCCTCCGACGCTCTTGTCAGTAATCAGGAAAAGATCAAGAAAGAGCTCAAGTGGTGAAAAAGTGATTAACCTGGTCTCGGTGGTAGAAGGGTTGTATTTATAGTCGCCTTTGGAATGATTTGGGGCCTAATTTCCTGCCTAACAAATAGGAGAAAAATCCTCCTATTCTGTTTTGGGAAGTTAGGCCTTGATTCCCTGGTGAGAGCTAATCAGGCTTATTGATTTGACCAAATCAGTGGCCTGATTCTCTTCTTGGTGGATTGGGCTTGTATCGGGTCGGGACCCGAACCCAATTGAAGTGGATCTATTCGCGGGTGGTTGGTTCTGTGAGAAGGAGGCCCAATACCCGTTTTGGATTCATCTGTATGTGGAATTACCTTTTTACCCCCGTGCTTCAGGATTCGTGATCGATCTGGACGGTCTCGATTTAACCCCAATTTTAGCCATATCACGAGCCCCCCACTCCTAAAGACTGAGTGTGATCGGACTTTGAGGAGTAGTTTAGCTGCTTTTAGTGGCTGATGGAGTTGTATCGGAGTCCAGACGTGGGATTTTGAATCTGAAAAGGGGGTAGTGAGGCAACTCTTGACGCCGCTGGCGGTTTTCTGGTGACATCGGGTATTCAAGAGTTTTTATCTATTTTTTTCGGACCATTTGTTTAACTTTGCGATGCGTTTGCTAATCATACGGGGGCCTTAGCCGTACATTCTGGGCGATAATTGTTCGTTCAAGGGTTCGAAAATGTGCCCCCTAAATCTCAATTACTCTCCAGAATTTTTGGCTAATTTTCCCGGATTTTTAACAATTTTCTCGCAATTTTTAAACAAATAAAACAAATTAAATAGATAAAAAATGATTTAAATACCGATTTATGACGTGGCTCGATCTGGGCCGTTGATCGCGGAAGGGCGCGAATTTCGGAAAGATCTGACGGTTGCTGCTGCTCGGCAGCGTTTTTCTCCGTTTACCAGTTCGGGAAGACCTCTGCTCGGCAGCCGACCGAAGGGATGGGGGTTCGGCAGCCGACCGAGGGCTTGAGCGACGTGGCGTAATCTGGGCCGTTGGATGTGGGCGCGCATCTCGAGACGGGAACGGTTCCCAAGAAAACGCTATCTTGTCTTCTAGCACACGTGGCGCGATCTGAGCCGTTCGCCATTGGGAGCGCGAATTTCTGAGAGATCCGGCGGCTGAGGTAGCTCGGTGCCTTTTTTTCTCCATTTACCAGTTCGGGAAGGCCTCTGCTCGGCAGCCGACCGAAGGCGATCTCGTGGCGCTATCTGTTCGGAGGCGATCTCGCTTCCGAGGGTATTAATGGCGCTCGGGGTTTGCGCTGCACTCCTCTTCCCCAGGCCATTAAGAATAACTCCTTTGATTAATGCGTGGCGTTCCGACTTCCGGGGATCAATAATTCCCTCAATTAAAACGCGGCGCTTCAATTTCCGAGGGTAGTAATGGCTGGTTATAGGGGGCAGGCTATAAGTACCCCATCTCTTTTGTCACTTTCGTCACAACCAAATTGGGTTCCAGACCTCGGAGGCATCTGCCTTGGGTAGCTTCTCTCTTGAAGTTCGGAGAGGTGGTTGCTCTTCTGCCTGGTTTTCCCTTTGTTCCTGACGGCCCCAAAGTGGATGTCAGGAGCGAGGGGGAACGAGGCAGTAGTGGTGACGACCGTAGTCCGCGCTCGGGGGATGAGTTATCTCCGAAGGACGGGTGGTCGCTCTCTTACCTTATTCTTCTCCCGTTCCGGACGGTCCCTAAGTGGGTGTCGGGAGCGGAGGAGAATAAGGCAAGAGTGGTGACGACCGTAGTCCGGACCCGAGGGATGGGCCTTCCCGGAAGGACGGGCGGTCGCCCCGTTGTCTTGTTGTTTCCCCATCCCTCCCTGCTCCGAAGGGGTGTGAGGGGTGGGGGCAACAAGACAGTGGCGTCGACGGCCGTGGTCCGGACCCTGGGTGCGGACCTCTTCCAAGGACGGGTCGCCGTTCTCTCACCAAGATCTTCTGCCTTCTTCGGTTGCTCCGAAGTGAGTGTTGAAGTAGGCAGAGATCTTGGTGGGAGAGTGACGACCCCCGTCTGATGTCGATCTCCGGGCCATCTGAGTCCGTTTGTTGCAACTGTGAAGGCGCCGCTGTTAGAGTCTTTCGACAAGCCGAGCCTTCCAGTTGCAACCAACTAGCTCGGGATGGTGCGTCTCTTCCGACCTCTGAGTGTTGGTGGGTTCCCCCCCATCTCTGTCTTCCTTCTCGGGCTGATGGCTTTTGACGGAGGTCAGCCCGGGGGAGTTAGAGATGGGGGGTGTGCCGATCTGCTCCTGATCTGCTTCTGACCGGGGCCTGTTGTCGGGGTTATGGCAACCGAGGCACGGGACCCGGGGGGCGCCTGCCGAGGGCGGCGCCTTAAAACATAATCAAAAATTTTCCAGGTTCTTTCATGCATAGGCGAGGTGTCCGAGGTCCCGATCGTCCGAGCGACGTGGCGCTATCTGAGCCGCCAGATGCTGACACGCATCTCGAGATGGGGCGCGTTCTCCAAAAAAACATTATCTTGTCGTTTAGTGCTCTCGGCGAGATCTGGACCGTCTGATGAAGATCAGGCGCGGAAGTTGAGGGGGAAAGGAGTTTCCCCCATTTACCAGCTCGGGAAGGCACTTGCACGGATACCGAGCGGACTCTATTGCAGCCACGTTCGGTTTTGCTCGCAGCTCGGATTCTCGTCCCATCTTGCCGAGCTGGTTGACTTTGTGGTGGGCCTTCGAGATGCTTCGAGAGTAGCCCAAAAGTCGCTCTGGAAGTCCAAGAGGCGCCTCATTTTCACTATAAATCTTTTACCCCCCCTTTGACCAAGTCTTCACTTTTCACTTTTACTCTCTCTCTTTCGTATTTACTTTGCTTCGAGGTCTTTTAGCTCCCTGGTGGTGTCGCTAGCTGTCGCGGTAGCGTTCCTAGTTCCGGCGAAGTTTCCGACCGTAGCTGTCAATTCAAGGTCAGTCTCTTTCCCTTCTCTCTTTAGGAAAATATGGTTAAGATTTCGGTTGAGACCCCCGCCTCGGAGCAAGCCGTTGGCCGAGGGGAGAAAGAGAAAGGAGTAGTGGAGCCGAGCGAGCAGGACGTTGTTCGCCCGGACGCGGAGGGTGGAGTGGCCGAGGTGCCCCAGGAAGTCACGGCGGAGTCCCGAAAGGGCAAAGCCGTAATTACTATAGTGGAGACGCCGAAGAGAGCGGGGGAGTTCGGTCGGCAGCCCATCGCCGTGTCGAGCGTGGGAGGAGTCCGGGATTATACTGAGGACATCCTGGAGAAGGTCACCCAAGGCACGGCTAAACTGGTGGAGGAGAACGAGCCTAGGGAGCTATCCGAGGTCGATCGCAAGATCTCGACTCTTACCGAAGGGGACCTTCGTCTGGTCCGAGAGGGCTTCCGGATCCCTCTTGAGTACACGTTGCTCCTCCCTGGGCCGGGGTTCCGAGCCAACACTGGGTCCTCTCCGGACATGTGCGTCTTCCCGGTAGACTCCCTCATTGCCGGTCTTCGCTTTCCCCTCCACCCGTTCGTGGTTGAGGTCCTGGTTTGGTATGGTCTGAGTCCCGCTCAACTGATGCCGAACACCTGGAGGCAAGTTGTGGCGTTCCTCCTCCGATGCCAAGAGATCGGCGCCAAGCCGACCATGTACCTCTTTCGGAGTCTCTTCCGACCCGTCCAGCCGAGGAAAGACGAGAAGAGGTTTTATCTTTCGCCCCGGCCGGGCGTGAAACTGATCGAGAATCCAGACTCGATCAAACACTGGAAGGACAAATACTTCCTCGTTCGGAATCTGACGCCATGGGTGATACCGACAGTTTGGGCGGACGGGCTACCCAAGCGTACAAAGAAGGACGCTCCGCTGAACGCTGCAGAGACCGAGGTCCAGAAGAAGATCCTTGCTCTGCCGACGCTTAGCTGGAAGGATATCACCGAAGAGCATCTGTTCCGTGGGGGTCTCAGTCCGATCGACCCTCGTACGCTTCTGGTATTTATACTTCTCTCCGTAAAGTTTGCATTCAATTTTTCTAAGTTTTTTCGTTCGACTCTTGCAGAGACCATGAAGCTCGATTACAAGGCTCTGGTGGCGAAGGGCAGGTCCGAGCAGGAGAAGAAGAAGAGGCCGTCGGCAGCGCCTCAGGACAGCCGAGCTTCGAAGAAGGCCTCGGTAGTGAAGGCAGCCGATCAACCGAAGGTTGCGGTCCTGAAGGAGGGAGAGGTTGAAGTTCTTGTCCCTTCGGCAAAGGTGGCGGTCCCCGAGCAGGGTGGTGTCGTGGACCTCGATCCTTCGGCCCCGGGTGCTACTGCTCCTACCCCGGAGGCGGACGCTCCTGGTCCGTCGAGCAATGAGTTCGGAGTGGCCGATGCGCTGTCCCTTCAGGTTCCCCCACTCACCCCCGGCGCGGAGAAGATCTTGACCGAGCGTCATAAACAGATCTTCGTCCCTGATTGGCAGGTGATGAACGTCGACGGCTTTTTGGGCGACGGGAACATCTGCATGGAGGCAGTGAGGCATCTGCCGACCCCGAAGGACCGAGCGACCCTGAGGGCCGGGATGGCAGGGGACAACGTGATGCAGATGGCTCGGAGCACTATGTCGGTGAGTGTGTCGAACCCTTCTTCATTCATATTTTTCATGGAGATTTTTTTTCTAAGTTCTTGGGCTCGGATTTTAACGCGTTGTTCTCTTCCAGACCCTCTGCCACTTCAGTTGGCTGGTCGAGGAGATGGCGAGGAAGGATCAGGAGAAGGAGAAGGAGAGGACGGAGCGCGTTCGGGTGGCGAAGCAGCTTGAGTCCGAGCTGCTTCTTTCGACGAAGAGAGTCGCCGAAGCGGAGGACCTGGAGAAGAAGCTGGCCGACGCTATCCAATCGTCGAAGGATACGGCGGCCAAGTTTGAGAAGGAGGTGGCCGAGCTGAAGGAGGAGCTGGCCAGCGCTCGGTCGGGAGCCGAGAAGGAGGTCACCGGGCTGAAGGATGAGCTGGCCAAGGCTCGGTCGGAAGGGGAGGCTGCTCGGAAGAGAGCCGAGAGGATCAAGGCCAACCACCTGAGGAAGCTGAAGGAGGTGAAGAAGGCCGTGCAAGAGGAGGCCGCGCAGCACATGATCCAGAATATGCTGGACGCCTACGGCCGCGCCCTGACCCATGTAGCCGCGAAGAACCCCGGCTTCGACTCGTCCTCTTATGACTTTTACGAGCCCGTGGAGGGGGAAGAAGGGATCACCGAGGGTTTACTCGGACCCGATGGTGAAACAGAACCCGCCGAAGGTGATGGTGAGACCGAAGCCGAGGGCGAGGGGGAGGAACTCTCCGAGGAGGAGAGCTGGAGCGAAGGCGGGGACGAGGGTGACGGCGACGGCAAGGCCGAGGGGTCGACGAATCCGAGCGGCAAAAAGGTCGACCCCTGACTCGGTTGTCTTCCTACTTTCAGTTTTTTTGGTTTTGTTTTCTTTTTGTAAGCCTTATCGCGGACTGGCCACCGCCCTTGTTTTGAATGAAAAAGTATTTGGTTTGGCCAAAAATTTGTCCAAGTGTTGAGCCTCGGACTTAGTGTGCGTTTCGGGTGTTTTGGGCGTAAATTTCTCCAACTGTTGGGCCTCGGATTTATTTCCACTTTTCAGGTGGTGTTTGGTCCGGTCACGGAGCTGGTCTTCCTTCGGAAGGAATTGGCCAACTTGAAGCGTGAACTCTCAGACAGCCGGCAGAGGCGGTTTCTCCTGCTCGGCCAGGCGGAGGAGGTCAGGGCAGTCCTGAGGAGGAACTGTCGTGAGCTGCATCAACTCCGGAAGCGCTCCTTGGGTCCTGGTTCCGAAGGGGAAGTTGAGCGGCTTCGCGGGGAGCTTAAAGCCGCCGAGCGGAAGAACGACGACCTTTTGGACGAGGTACAACACTTGGAGCTATCGGAGAGAGAGCGCTCTGCGGAAAGGGAGAAGATGGCCTCCGAGCTGGAGGGGGCTTTGGCTGAGCGTAAGAGACTATTGGCTGAAGTCGACATGCTCAGGAGGATCACGGTAGATAGGGGGATCGAGGTCACCCACTATCGGCGGCTTGCAACTGATAGTCCCAATGCCTCCGGGTCGTTGAAGGCCCCTCGATCAAAGAAATTGGCGAAGGACGTCGTCCTGAGGGATCGGATTATCGAACTGGAGGAGGAGATCGCGTCGCTTAAACCTGCGCCGGAGAGGGCTAATGTTCGTAGCACGTCGTGCACTCGCGAGGAAAGTGCGAGGGGGATCACGTTTTATGAGCTCGCGACGCGCCCGCTAACGACCAGGCGGAGTCCGACTGACGCTCAGAGCAGCGCGGCTGTCTCGTCGAGCGGGGCATCGGTCGGCGCGGCTGTTAGGACTAGCAGCGAAGGGGGGTCGCGCTTCGTTGGTTTGGGGTCGAGCTCAGAGGGTCGGCCTCGTCGTCCTCGCGTTTCCCTAAACCGAAGCATTCCCCTTCCGAAGAGGACTTGATTGCGTCGCTTTTCCTTTCTGTTGGCCGTTGTAATAACTTAGTTGTAGGGTCGGTCGACCGTCTGTAACACTATTATGTCTGAATGTAGAACTTTCTGAAAAACTTTTTAAGTGTTTGTCTTCGCCACTGTATTGAAAACGCTTTGTTCGTTTTTTCTATTTTTCAGCTTGTCGCGGCGATCCATGGGTCGGACTCAGGGCGTCCGAATGATGACACCGCATCCGAGGCGACTTCTGGGACGGTGGTTCTGAGCCCCAGGAGTGTCGATCTGAAGCTACGCCGATCCGAGGGCGAGTGGAATCACCTTTCGTTGGTTCTCAGTCTCCGGGAGGCCGAAACACAACGCTTGGAGAGCAAGATCGTCGAGCTGAGCCCCGTAGGCGAGGACGAGGACTCGCGGACCGCATTCAGCAATGCTCTTCGGGTCAAAAGTATTCGGCACATTCAGTCGAAGCTCATCGCCGAACGGGACGACTTGCTCTCGGAGATGGGACAGCTGCGGGCGGAAATGGCGAAGCTTCGAGGTGAGGCGGAGGAACCGTCTGCCGAGGAGAGCGAACAAGATGGAGAGGATGCATTTTTATGAAAGACAAGTGTAGTGGGTCGGGGGGTGTATGTTTTGCTTGCCGACACTTTTGTAATGGTCTATTTTGTACTGTACGCCGATATTTAATAAAATCTCCTTTCGGTGTTCTTTTGAACGTCTGTCTTTGTTTATAACTGTGTTGGCCGTGCCGAACTATCTGAACTGAGTGCGTCTATTTAGCCGAATGGATCCCCAGGGGTACGGCGATTTGTCGCTTAGTGGGTCTGACACGGCGATGTTCTCGAGAGTGCTATTTCGCCGTGGCGAGATCTGGGCCGTTGAATGTAGGCGCGGATCTCGAGGTGGCTCGTTTTCCAAGAAAACGTTATCTTGTCGTTTTGCGCGAGTGGCACGATCTGAGCCGTCTGATGAAGATCAGGCACGAAAGTTGAGGAGGAAGTGTGTTTTCCCCGTTTACCAGCTCGGGAAGGCACTTGCTCGGATGCCGGCCGGATATGTTCGCCTTCGGCCTTCGGCTGTCGGTCAGGAGTGGTCTGGATGCGTGTTCCGGACCTTAGGCATAGTTCAACGGCTGTGGGAGCAATTCCGAACGGCGATCTACCCCTGGTTCGTCCGGAGACGAGCCGAGGAGGTAAAGTCGAGCCGAGTGTTGGACTCCGAACCATCGGTGTAGTTCAACGGCTGTGGGAGCAATTCCGAACGGCGATCTACCCCTGGTTCGTCCGGAGACGAACCGAGGAGGTAAAGTCGAGCCGAGTGTTGGACTCTGAACTATCGGTGTAGTTCAACGGCTGTGGGAGCAATTCCGAACGGCGATCTACCCCTGGTTCGTCCGGAGACGAACCGAGGAGGTAAAGTCGAGCCGAGTGTTGGACTCCGAACCATCGGTGTAGTTCAACGGCTGTGGGAGCAATTCCGAACGGCGATCTACCCCTGGTTCGTCCGGAGACGAACCGAGGAGGTAAAGTCGAGCCGAGTGTTGGACTCCGAACCATCGGTGTAGTTCAACGGCTGTGGGAGCAATTCCGAACGGCGATCTACCCCTGGTTCGTCCGGAGACGAACCGAGGAGGTAAAGTCGAGCCGAGTGTTGGACTCCGAACCATCGGTGTAGTTCAACGGCTGTGGGAGCAATTCCGAACGGCGATCTACCCCTGGTTCGTCCGGAGACGAACCGAGGAGGTAAAGTCGAGCCGAGTGTTGGACTCCGAACCATCGGTGTAGTTCAACGGCTGTGGGAGCAATTCCGAACGGCGATCTACCCCTGGTTCGTCCGGAGACGAACCGAGGAGGTAAAGTCGAGCCGAGTGTTGGACTCCGAACCATCGGTGTAGTTCAACGGCTGTGGGAGCAATTCCGAACGGCGATCTACCCCTGGTTCGTCCGGAGACGAACCGAGGAGGTAAAGTCGAGCCGAGTGTTGGACTCCGAACCATCGGTATAGTAAAGAGGGGAGGAAAAAACAGGCAAATTCAAAAACAAAATGGAACTTTCTTTATTTGATATTTGACGGCGAACCGTTTTACATAGTAGGATTCATAGAACAGGTTACAAGTTAAAGGAGAGGAATGGCGCGACACCTCGGATTACTTAGAGAGGCGCCGGGGCGCTCTCTTGGTATTTCAGGAGGTGGTCGGCATTCCAGGTCCTCGGGAGCTCTCTACCATCCATGTCCTCGAGTCGATATGCTCCAGGCCGAACAACTTTTGCGACCCGGTACGGCCCTTCCCAATTCGGAGCTAGCTTGCCCTTCTGACTGGGGAGGGATATGGCTAGCTTTCTCAACACCAGGTCCCCTTGTTCAAGGTTGGCGGGTCGGACTTTCTTGTTGTAGGCTAGTTCGACTCGCCTTCTGTAATTCTGCTGCCGGATCGATGCCCTTTCCCTCAGTTCATCTATCAGGTCCAAGTTTCCTCTGAGTTCCCTGGCATTCTGTGCTTCGTCATAGGCGATGAGCCGAGGGGAAGGAATTCCGACCTCGAGGGGTATTACGGCTTCGGCCCCATAAGTAAGGCTGAAAGGGGACTCTCCAGTGGGCGTCCGCTTGCTTGTGCGGTAGTTCCACAACACATTAGGGAGTTGGTCGACCCACTGCCCTTTGGAGCACTTGTCCAACCTCTTCTTGATCCCCGCAAGGACCTGCTTGTTAGCGTTCTCGGCTTGTCCGTTCGACTGGGGGTGCGAGACGGACGAGAAGCGCTGTTGAATGACGAGGTCGTCGCACAGGGTTCGGAATGCTGAGCCAGTGAACTGGGTCCCATTATCTGTCACGAGGACGCGCGGGACGCCGAATCTGCATATAATGTTCTTCCAGAAGAACTGCACCACTTTGTTCTCGGTTATCGTGGCGAGGGGCTCGGCCTCGACCCACTTCGAGAAGTAGTCGATTGCGACGACTAAAAACTTGAGCTGACCCGGAGCTGGAGGGAAAGGCCCTACCAAGTCCATTCCCCACATCGCGAAGGGGATAGGGCTCGATAGGGAGGTGAGGTTGGCTTGAGGGAGGCGTCGGATGCTGGAGTGTCTCTGGCAGGAGCCGCACTGCCGAACGTATCGCTCGGCGTCTTGGAGAAGTGTCGGCCAGAAGTACCCATAATTCAGAGCTTTTCGGGCCAGGGACCTAAATCCCGAGTGTGCCCCGCCGATCCCTTCATGAAGCTCCTGTAGGGCATATTCGGCCTGTTCCGGAGAGAGGCATCGTAGATATGGTCGGCCGTCAATTTGGGAGAAGGAGCGCTTGTATAGGATGCCCTCGATTAAGACATAGCGCTCGGCTCGGGTTCTAACTCGGCGAGCTTCTTTGGGATCTGAGGGCAGAACTCCGTCCCTTAGAAATTCTACCAGTGGCTTCATCCAGTTGTCTTGCAACATGACTGGCAATGACTCCGCCGAGCGTAGTGCCTCGTCTTCGATGCTCGGCTTAGTGAGGACTTCAATTAGTACGGTCTGCTCGAGTCCTTGTAACGAGGACGAGGCCAACTTGGAAAGTGCATCGGCCTGTGCGTTTTCTTCCCGAGGGACCCGCTGGATGATGGCTTCTTCGAACCGACCCATGAGATCCCGGACCTTGGCGAGGTACTTCGCCATCCGCTCGTCCCGGGCTTCATACTCGCCCAAGACCTGGTTCACGACTAGCTGGGAATCACTGTGAATCCGGAGACGATGCGCCCCAGCGCTTCGCGCGAGTCCGAGGCCGGCTATGAGTGCCTCGTACTCCGCTTCGTTGTTCGAGGCCTTGAAGCTCATGCGGATCGCGTACTGTAGGACAAAGCCATCGGGGCCGTTCAGGATGATGCCGGCGCCGCTTCCCTCACTGCAAGAGGATCCGTCCACAAAGACTGTCCAAATGGGGGGTCCGCTCGGGACGTGGCCGACCTCGGGGATGGTGGATTCTACAATGAAGTCGGCGAGGGCCTGCGCCTTAATTGCCGTCCGAGGTTGATAGGAGATGTCGTGCTGACTCAGCTCTATCGACCACTTCATCAGCCGGCCCGAGGTTTCGGGTCTATGGAGGACTTGCTTGAGCGGTTGGTCGGTGAGGACGATGACTGAATGAGATTGGAAGTAGGGCCGAAGCTTTCTTGCTGCCATGACGAGGGCGTAGGCTATCTTTTCTATCCCCGGATAACGGAGCTCGGCATCCCGAAGCACCTTGCTCACGTAGTAAATCGGCCTCTGGGTCCGGTCCTCTTCTCTGACCAGGACAGCGCTCAGGGACTGCTCGGAGGCTGCCAAGTAGAGAAAGAGAGGCTCGCCTGGGACCGGCTTACTGAGCAGAGGGGGGTTCACCAGATAGGCTTTCAGCTGGTCGAACGACGCTTGCTGTGCCTCGCCCCATTCAAATCCCTTAGCGCCTCGGAGTGCCTTGAAGAAGGGAAGGCACTTTTCCCCTGACTTGGAGAGGAACCGACCGATGGCAGCGAGCCGACCGGTGAGCTTCTGCACTTCTCTGACGTTCCGAGGCGGGGCCATATCTAATATGGCTTTGATCTTTTCGGGGTTAGCTTCAATCCCCCGCTGGCTCACCATGAAACCGAGAAACTTGCCAGAGGAGACTCCGAACGCACACTTGTTCGGGTTCAGCCGCATGTTGTACTTCCTCAACACGCCGAACGCCTCTTGGAGGTCGGCTACATGGTCGGTGCCGTGGATGCTCTTGACGAGCATGTCATCGACGTACACCTCCATGTTTCGGCCTATCTGATGCTGAAAGACCTTGTTAACGAGGCGCTGGTAGGTGGCTCCCGCGTTCTTCAAACCGAACGGCATTACTCGGTAGCAGTAGAGGCCTTGGTCGGTGACGAAGGAGGTCTTCGGGATGTCCGGAGGGAACATCCGGATTTGGTTGTAGCCCGAGAAGGCATCCATGAAGCTGAGGAGCTCATGGCCCGAGGTGGCGTCGATTAGGGTGTCGATGTTCGGGAGAGGGAAGGGATCCTTCGGACACGCTTTGTTGAGGTCGGTGAAGTCGATGCATATTCTCCACGAGCCGTTGGACTTCTTGACCATCACAACATTCGACAACCATTCGGGATAATTCACCTCCTGGATGAACTTGGCCTTCAACAGCTTATTTACTTCCTCCTTGATTGCCTGCTGTCGTTCGGGAGCGAACTTTCGCCTCTTCTGCTGAACCGGTCTGCACCCCGGCTCGACACTTAGGCGGTGGACGAGCAAGTCTTCGGAGATACCGGGCATATCCGCGGCCGACCAGGCAAATAGGTCGCGGTTACCCCGGATGCATCTCACAAGGTCGGAGAATAGCACGGTCGGTAAGGACTTGCTGACGAGGAATTTCCGGCTCGGATCCTCGTCGGAGAAGAGTACTTCTTCTAACTCGTCCACTGGTTCGGACGTTGGGTGAGCCCTCGGCTCGGGGATCTCGAGGGTCTCGAGCGAAAGCACTGGTCCCCCGGTGGAAGTCATGTAACACTTCCGAGCTGTTTCCTGGCTCCCCCTGACTTCCCCTACTCCCGACCGAGTGGGGAACTTCATCTTCAAATGGTATGCTGATGGGACGGCCTCAAGGGCGGCCAGGCCGGGGCGACCGAGGATGACATTGTATGCTGCCGGGACGTCAACGACCATGAAGTCCATGGGCTCGGTCCGGGTAGTAGGGGTGCTCCCCGCAGTAACGTCGAGGGTTATTACCCCTTCGATGGTTACCGGGACCCCCGTGAACCCGTGTAGAGTGTATCCGGCCGGTTTGAGACGGTCTCGGGACAGCTGGAGGCCCTGGAAGGCCGAGAGGAATAGAATGTTGACCGAACTCCCGTTGTCAACCAAAATCCTCTGCACCTTGTAGTTGGCCATGCGGAGGTCGATGACGAGGGCATCACAGTGAGGGGTTCGGACTCCTTCGAGATCAGCGTCGGAGAAAGACACGGGCACACCGAAGCCCTTGGGAGGAGGAGCACTGTGGACCGAGTTCACCTCTCGGACGAAGGCTTTCCGGGTCGTATTAGAGGGACCGCCCATGGGGCCCCCGTGGATCATGTGCAGAACCCTTTCTTCTTCGAACTCAGGCGTTACTTCGCGCCGCTTGTTAGCCCCCCGAGGGGGAGGAGAGTTCTGATCTGCCCGATCGTTAGCCTTCACGAACTTCGCCAACTGCCCCCTTCGGATGAGGGCTTCGATCTCATCTCTCAAAGCCCGACAGTCATTCGTCTCGTGCCCGTGGTCCCGGTGATACCGACACCACTTGTCTCTGTCCCTCCTCTTCGCCGGTTTGTGCATCCTCGGGGCTGGAGGGAGCACCCCCTCCTTCTCTACCTCCATGAGGATGGTGGAGACATTAGTTGTGAGGGGCGTGAATTTCTCGAACCTGGGGGGAGGACGACGCTGGCCGCCTCCGTCCTTCATAGTCTTCTTGGCCCCCTCTTCCTCCGTTGCCTTCCTCTTCGAGCCGGAGGAGGGTCCTCCGAAGTCCGGGAGGGACTCGGCCTCCTCGGCTCGGATGTATTTCTCGCACCTCAGTAGGAGGTCGGCGAAGTTGGTAGGCGGCTTCTTTGCTAGGGACGAGCGGAGGTTGGAGTTGAGGACGTTCGACTGGAACGCCACTGTTGCCACGGATTGGTCTAAGGAGGCGATCGACCTGACTTCTGCAGTGAACCTCTTCACATAGTCACGCAGCTTCTCTCCCCTTTCCTGTCGGAGGTTCAGAAGGGAGAGACTCGTCTTCTCGGCCCGTCGGCTGCTCACAAAGTGAGTTATGAACAGCGTCTCAAACTGCTCAAATGAAAAGATGGAGGCGGGGGCAAGCCTGGAATACCATTCCCGAGCCGAACCCCGAAGGGTGGCCGGGAAGGTCCTGCAGAGTATGGCATCGGAGACTTGGTGGATCAGCATCAGAGTCTTAAAACTCTCGACGTGATCTACTGGGTCGGACTCGCCTGAGTACGTTTCAAACTGTGGAGGTTTGAAACCCCTCGGTATGCGAGCTTCCATGATTGTCCGAGAGAAGGGAGGTCGGTTTGGGCGAACAGTCCCTGCTCTGGACTCCTCTTCTCGGTCCATACGGACAATGCGCCTCTCCACCTCATGGAGGCGGCGGTCAAAGGCATCGTCCCCTCGCCGGTAACCGTATGAGCCTTCGGACTCTTCATCATAAGAGGGAGAGCGTGGACTTCGGCGCCGGTATCCCTCGGATCGGCGGGGACTGTAATGTTGCTGACGACTGGGAGCCTGGAGAGGACTTCGTGACCGGCGGTGAGGACTGGGAATCCGAGGGGGTGTTGGGACCCTCGGGGGGTTTTGGTTGTTGGCACGGGCGTTCAGGGCCTGCAGTACAGTCTCCTGAAACTGGAGGAACTCGGCACGGCTGATAGGTACCTCACGGTCCCTCGTACGATGCCGATCCTCGGGGGAACGCGGCCTCCTCCTTCGGTGTTCGGGAGATGCCGCTCGACCTCTCCGGTACGGAGATCTCTGTCTGTCCCGGCGACGAGGTGACCGCTCGCCCTGGCGCTGTCGGGAGGCCTCCGCTCGGGCCCGCCTCTCGTCAAGGTGCGTGCGGAGGTCGTTCTCCTTCTGGCGGTTCCGGTCGGGGTTATGGGAGGCCATCGAGTCCGAGGACCCGTTATGGACCGAGACATGGTCCTGGATGGGCTGCTTCAGCTTCTGGCCGTTGAGACCGGCGGGACCATGGTTCGGTTGCTGCTGAGGATGAGGAGGCTGGACCGGTTGGGTCGGCGGAGGAAGCCCAGATTGGGGAATTTGGTTGACGGGGGTATCCTCCGTAGGGTCGGCGGGGTTGGCCACCCGGTTGGATCCTTTGGATCTGTTCTTCTTCGGAGGCATGGCGATGGGAGGCGATGAAGGAGAAGCTGAGGTCGTTCGTGTGGTGGTTTCCCACAGACGGCGCCAATCTGTTACCGCTGATTTCGGTGTGGGGGTAAACAGATAGAATTTGTGAGTCCGGGAAACACCTGAACGATTGACTCGATCTCCTTGCTCCTGGCACAACCTGCAGGGAAGTGCGAAACACCGGGGTTGATTCCGGCGACGCACCCTCCGACGCTCTTGTCAGTAATCAGGAAAAGATCAAGAAAGAGCTCAAGTGGTGAAAAAGTGATTAACCTGGTCTCGGTGGTAGAAGGGTTGTATTTATAGTCGCCTTTGGAATGATTTGGGGCCTAATTTCCTGCCTAACAAATAGGAGAAAAATCCTCCTATTCTGTTTTGGGAAGTTAGGCCTTGATTCCCTGGTGAGAGCTAATCAGGCTTATTGATTTGACCAAATCAGTGGCCTGATTCTCTTCTTGGTGGATTGGGCTTGTATCGGGTCGGGACCCGAACCCAATTGAAGTGGATCTATTCGCGGGTGGTTGGTTCTGTGAGAAGGAGGCCCAATACCCGTTTTGGATTCATCTGTATGTGGAATTACCTTTTTACCCCCGTGCTTCAGGATTCGTGATCGATCTGGACGGTCTCGATTTAACCCCAATTTTAGCCATATCAGGGACCATAAAGGATGATCATGTCCAGTGACCCAGTCTTTAAATTAAACAGGTAGATACATCCATTAATTTAAAATGATAAGATTTTAACAGTGCATATTCCAGCAATTTCTTGTTCATTATTTTCCTTCATACCTATTTTAGCTCTCACATTACCTTCACCTTATCTACCCAGTTAACAACCCTTCTGGGCCATAAAGGATGACCATGTTCAGTTACCCAATCTTCAAACTAAATATACCAATTCCTAAAAGTACAAACCTTTCAACTTAGGATTCCATTATAGTTAAAGATCTTCCAACCACAACAGATGCTTTTGCATCGAGGAACCTACAAACACTTACCACCTAAAGCAGTAGTCTTCTAGCATAACCATCTCTGATTAAACATCCCAAAAAGCTAATACAAAAGCTTCAGGAAGAAATGATGGATATGCGAAAGAAAAACAATACACACACAGAAAAATATACTATAATAATGAACAGAAAGTCAATGTACCTGGTTCAAAAATTCATCCAGTCTTCTTGCAAGGCGTATAATGCTCCCCTCAAATATATCAGTCATTCCAATTACTTCCTCAAATGTTGCCCCCAAAAGATAGAACTCAATTCATGTCAGTGGATGGATGCTGCGCATGCATAAAAACATACAGCAACATAATTAGAGAGGCTAGATTTAAGAAATATAACATAACTGTAACAGCCAAAGGAGCATATAGTTTTCATGAACTAAGAATTATGTGAAAGTGCTACATGTATACAAATTGAAATACACATGAATATAGAGACAAGATGAATGGTCACTTGTACATAATCATAGTTTTATAACTTCACAGAAGAAACAAGATATAGAAAGAGAATGAAATATTCAAAATCACGAGTCCTTTATTTAATTTAAAATAGTTAGCACTACAATATGAAAACTGTAATACTTGACAAACCTTTGACCAACAACAGATGACATCCATCAAGTACGATCTTATTGTTGATTCTACATGTTCTTCTACATTTACATCCAATTTGCACTCACGTTGTATCTGCATTGAGTTCAACTCATGCTTCAGTTATTCATATAAAGTACTAATCGTAAGGTAACTAAACAAGGGTAAAAGCTAAAACCTCTGTGATTCTTCTTGTGCTATCCTGAAGTTGTTGCAAAGGTGTCAATAGCTCCTTTTTTGTACCTAGAAAAAGAAATTTAAGATATAGAAGTTGGTACTTTATATCAGTAATTAGAAGCCTATTAAGTAAAACTATAGTCTAACTAATAAATTCACCATTGAACATAAGCTCAGTCACGAGAAGCTCATCTCTTGTGTCTATCAAACAGGTAGCACATCCCTCATTTCACTTGATTCAACACTGCCCAAGCAAAATTCACATCAGTCAACCTATCTCAACACAACCAGAGAGACGAGCCGAAAAAGATATTCCAAACACAAAAATAAACTTGCCAATTTTTTTGTTCATCATTAATTCGTAGTTTAAACGCTTCATAGGCTCATTATAGTAATTTGAGCCAGAGACAATGCTCCAAAACCAGGACAAAAAGATTAATAATACAAAGTTTATAACATCTCTAGATAGAGAAAAAAAGCTAAGAGTAAATAATTTGATGATATATTAACGGCTAAAAAAGGAAAATTACGCTCTTTTCTTAGTAACTAATGAACAGTGCTAGATCAGGGGCCATCCACATTAGCATTGCACACTCTTCAAATTTTTGCCTTAACACAGAAAAACACCAACCACATTGGTAGGTAGTGTTCACTTGTATGTTCAAAATGGTAGAAATGTAAGCTAAGATAGGTCCCCTCAAGCTGATAGGATTCTTGAAAAACATCAGCCATCATGACCTTCCCAGTTCCCATACTTGAAAGTTGAAACAAGCTCAATCCTGACTCTTAAGCAAGAAAACCAAATCCAACTCATACATTAAAAAAATTGATTGCTCATGTTCACTTATATGTTAAAAATGATAAAAATGTAAGCTCAGGTAGGTCCCTTCAAGCTAATAGGATACTTGGGAAACATCAACCATTAACTATCATGAGCTTCCTATGCTTGAAACAAGCCTCAAACCCGACTCTTAAGCAAGGAAGCTTCAAGCCTAAAGATTTAAAAAAAAAAACATAATTTATCTTTAGTGTTTTCCAACATCAAAACTATTTTTATAATGCAGCCAGTTAGTAATTATTCTGATGCTTAATCAGAAAGTGTAATTTTCAAATGAACATATATAGTCCTCAACAACAAACTAGACACTTCCATTCACTAACCACATCAAATCAACCGACACTACCGATTTCAATTTCAATCAACCATTTCAACAACATTAATCCTTTTTTTAAATCCAAGAAACTCTCACCACAAAAAGAAGTGCACCCCAAGCTTGATCGCAATCGAATGATTGTACAACCCCAGCACCTCATTCGCCGCCATCTTCTTCATCTCCATCTCCTCCCCTTCCTCGGTCAACCACCCCTCGAACATCCCCTTCTCCTTCAAGTACCCGATCCTCCTCATCGTCACCTCCCTCTGCTGCTCCTTCGTCTTGTTGTAATCCAGGACCACAAACGACATCCCCTTCCCTCTCCGCCGCTGGCAAAAAGATCGCTGCTTTCGAACAGACTAAACAACCGGTCCCGCCAAACGAGATCGTGGCCGTCCAACAGCTGGCGGAGGTCGGCGGTGGCGAAGAGGAGCGGATCGGACGGCGGAGAGTAGCTGAGGCATGGGAAGGGGGTTAGAGTGGTTGGGGTTTGGTCGGAGGTTATGACATGGCGGGCGATAATTGCGATCATGCGCGAGATTTGATGCTCCATTTTTGGGAGGAAATTGGATTGGGAAAAAACTCGAGGAATTTGGAGGAGATTTAAGATTTTGAAGAATAAGAAGAAATCGGGGAGGTTTTTTCTTTTTAGAAGAGGGACACTATTTATTTTTATTTCTTTATATTTTTGGCAACAATACTGTCGTTGCAGTAGATATAAGAAAATATACGCAACGACATTTATCGTTTCCAATTTACACAATCTGGGCAGAGGGATTTGCAAAGGCCCGCGCAAGGCATTTTGGAGGGAGGAAATTTTATTTTATTTTTAGCAACGACTTTCGTGTTGCCGTAACTAATTTTCACAACGACTAAAAAGTCGTTGCCAAAATCTTGTTGCGAAAAAGGATTTTTCTTGTAGTGAGGTAGAGCTTTAAACTAACAAAAATTAACAAAATGACCTTTTTTTATTTTTTTTGGGGACGAGCTCCATATGGTGTCCAGTGTTGTTGGAAATAGTGATTTGTTGTCGTCTTTCTGGGAGAAAAAAAAAACAAACATTTATTGTTAATTCCAAGTGCTATTTTTAGCGATATATAATACGCCATGCAGTAAATTCATAGTTATGAACTCTTAGTAACGGAAATGTGCCATGAATCTGCTTTATATCCTAATTAATTATCTACTTTTGATCAGAAGTTTCTTTAATCTACTTAGGGAGTTCAATAACATTTGCTTGAAGATCTTGTAAGTATACTATACTACGTGAGAATCCCATGAAAACTTTAGAGTTGAATTTTGTTCTTCTTTTATGGAAGCAAAAATGCGGATTGGATACTCTCGATCAAGTTTTTTTAGTTAATAACAAAATTTATCAAAACATCATAAGTTACAAAATCCAAATGGAGAACCAAATTTAAAGTTCCATCGTAATTGGTATATTGGATATTTTGATATAATTTGTTCTGGAAGCCCCTGAAATATAGTTATTGACATTTACCCTTAGTGTAAGTTAAGGCTATTGTGCTACTTGTGAGAAACTAACCCCAGAGATCGACTGCAAATCCATAAAGTTAAGGCTCAGTTCATGTTGTGGACTGAGAATTTAGACCGAAAATTAAACCAGCTAAGTGCCGTGTGGCAGTACATGTTTGTTATATATATAGAGAGAGTGGATTCATTGTTTTAAATTTGTTCTTCTCAATTTTGTGATTCTGTTTCGAGTTTAATCAATAGACATTCAGTTTGCAAGTGTCACTAAGATCCAGTGTTTAGCCACTTAACAGGTGAACAAGAGGTCAATTATTTTGGTGTCGCCTATATGTCTGTCTGTGCAAGTTTGCTCGACCCACCTTCTAATTTCCTGTTTATTAGGCTTTCGCTTTGCTTAAGAACATGTAATATGTTGGGCCTTCACCTTACGATCCTTGTTGGGCTCAACAATTTAGCTACATTCAGATTTTCCACTTTCTTGTGAAGGAGCGATTCACCTATTATTGAGCCCCGTCATTTTCTAGCATTATAAAGATACTAGCTCACGTCTTCAGAACGATACAACATATGAAAAACCTTATAAACAGTAAATCAACAATTATGTAGCTCAAGTTTGAATATTATAACTATAATTAGTTGTAAATAAAAGTCCATATTTCCATTGGTATATGTTAAAAAATCTCTAATATTATAATAGGAGAGTTGGGGTTGTCATTTGTAGACAACCTGTAATTTGTATACATTCATTCAACCATCTAATCTCAAACATTCACTTTTAAGTAGGAATAATATTAATCATTTATTTACTCAACTGCTGTTAGTTACCATAATACCATTAAAGTTCAAATTTATTTACGACATAATTATTTACAAAAGTGTCACTCATATAAAATAAAAGTTTGTGCTACTAGGGGTAATTTGTAAAGAGTATGTAATGAGTAAAGAGATGTCTCAGGTTCGAGGCCATATTACGTTTTAGAAAATTTTTCTCATACAAAGTGATTATACTCACTTTGTGGAGCCTTCATGAAAGATACACTCCGTCCATTATCTTTATCATGCTAATGGATGTATGTATAGAAACAATCAAGTGGTTTGGAGGTCATTCACCCATGCATCATGTGGGTCCAATTTGTGGTTCAATTTGTATTACTGTTGAAATCGTTCATTTTTTAACTACATAATGCATGGGTAAATGATTTCTAAACCACTTAATTTTTTCTACACATACATCCATTAGCATGATAAAGATGATGGATGGAGTGGATATTCTATAAGGGCCCCACAAAGTGAATATAATCACTTTGTATGAGGAAGATTTCCTCATACTCTATATGAGGTTCACTTTTCTCATATATATATATATATATATATATATATATATATATATATATATATATATATATTTATATATAATTAGAACGTGCATCGCACGTGCATTTACTAGTAATTATAAATGGAGGTATAAAAGTCCATGTTTCCATCTCTAATATTATACTGGGAGAAGGCTTTAGTGTCATTGGTAAATTTGTAAATCTACCAATGCGTGCATTGCACGTACATAACTAATATGAAGGAGGTCTAAGATTTGATTCCTCACTATGTCAGTTGGTTTACTTGATTTTTTAAAAAATATGTTAAATGTGCATCACACATGTAATTTACCATCTATCTATCTATCTATCTATCTATTTATAATATAATATATAATCTCTACTATTTAAATGGAATAGTTGGAGTTCAAAATCTACCTCAACTCTCTCGTTATTGTCTTTACATTTACTTTTAAAAATATATAATCATATTTATTAAGACATGCATCGCACGTGTAAATCAGAGAATTTACTTATTTTAAAATAATAAAAAATTAATACGTGCATTTCACGTGTATATTACTAGTAAGTAGAGACCCGGGTTCGACCCGTTTAGATAGGTTCGGGTCCGACCCGGGTCGGTTCAGGTCGGTTCGCGGATTGGCCCGTTTAGATAGGTTTTTTTCAAACTTAAAATAATAATAATAATAATAATAATAATAATAATAATAATAATAATAATAATAATAATAATAATAAACATTAAAAATTGTAATAATAATAATAAGATTGAAAGAGTGAAATTGTCAAAAAAATATTGAAATATTATTCACATGATTTCAAGTTATACGAGTTTCACAATTTCTAAAATGAAATAAAGATTTAAAAATTTTGTTTTATACACTAACATATTTCTTATATACAATTTCAGTTTACTTTAATTTTTCTAATTTGAAATAACAGGCAACGATTTAATACAATTTTTTTTATCTATTTACAATTGTCCTCAAGTTGATGGTCATCAATTTGTTGTTGTTGACTTGTTGTTGTTGGTCTTGAATTCTTCATTTTGGTTGCTATTGATGTTGTTGTTGTTGTTCCTCCGACGAGTTACTCCCACTTGTGGACGTAGATAATACTTTTTCTTGTGTCCTATCTTCAGCCTTCAGGCAGTCTTCTGTGCAAATGAGCATCTCTAACGAGTCGGACATCAAGTGATTCCTGTAATCAGTTAGAACCCTGCTATTTGAAGAAAATGCACTTTCAGAAGCAACTGTAGAGAAAGGAGGAGTTAATAGATCTTTAGCCATATATTTAAGAATACTATAAATGTGTTCATGGACTTTCCACCATTGTAAAATATCTAGTGGAAAAGTAGAAGACTCAGAATCTTGTTGGTTATACCAATTTAATTCATTTAGTTGATTAGTCCTAGGTTTTTTGGATTGAATTTGTGCAAGTAAACTAAATGTTCTATCATCAAATTTACTCTTACCCTTACCTTTGGAAGTAGCAGAAAAAGAACTAACTACAGAAGTTGTACTACTAGAAGCAAAAGATCTATCATAATAATCATACAAGTTATTTAATGTAGATTCAAATTTGACTAAAAAAGAAGCGCAATCAATTAATTTTTCTACTTCTTTCCCAAGTAATGAAAAAAACATTTCAATCAAACTCTTCGTACTTTCTAATTTGATACGAGGATCCATAACGATAGCAACACAAAACAACATAGGAGGAGGATAAAAATACTTCAAAATTTTTTTGTATGCAGGTTTTACAATATCACCAACAAAAGCATCATTTACCATTTCATTAAAAGTTTGCATCATAGTAACTATTGAAATAAAAATACTACTAGAAGTAGATTCATATGATTTTGAAAATTTTAAAGTTGCAGTTTTAAAAGGTTCTAAAAATTTCAACAAAGATTAGACATAAAAACAATCGGTGGGAGTCATTTCAAATTTTGACATATTTTTTACGATACAAAAATCATTTACACATGCTTTATATTCGGTGACAACATGTAGTAAATCAAAAGTACAGTTCCATCGGTGTTTAACATCCTTTGGAAATCTTCTAAAAGGTACATTTGAAATCCTACACAATTTTTCCATTCTTGAAATACGCTAGGACTTAATGCAATAAAATGTACACAATTTCTAATTTTAAGTATATATGGATTGACTATTTTTAATGCATCTTGAACACAAAAATTTAAAATATGACATGCACATCTAACATGAAAAATATTGTCAGATGGAGGGTTTAATGCGGATTTTAAAGTACTAATTGATTCATTGTTGTTAGATGCATTATCAAAACTAATACACATAATTTTATCGCAAATATGAAAAACATCACAAATTTCTAAAATACGGTTTGCTATTTCAACGCTACTATGGAGATAGGGCAACGCAGCAAGTGATATGATTCTTTTTTGAAGAATCCAATCATTGTCGATCCAATGACAGGTTATTTCCATCATTGGAATATTGTTGACACTCGTCCAACAATCCGAAGTTAAACTAACTCTACAAGTTAAACTCCATAAAATTGCAATCAAAGCATCCATCATTTCATCGTACACTTTAAAACAATCCGATTTGCAAGTATTTCTTGGGATTCTTCTAAAATGAGGGTTTAAGGCCGTTTGATTAAAATTTTTCACGTCCCTACTCTCGGGATAGGAAAATGGTAACTCTTCATTTATTACTAATCGGGTCATTTCCCAACGAACAAGATCGGGATCATAAGGGTAGCTATCAACTAGACCGGTCCTAGGGTGGATTTTTTGTTGATCGGGTAGGTCAACAAGAAGGTCTTTATGGTTATTTTGGATGTGTCTACTAATTGTACCAGTGTCATCACCCCTCTTAAATTTGTATTTTTTAGAACATGTTTTACAAACTTTCAAACCTATACCCGGAGTTTCTTCGTCAGGGATAAAATTGTAAAATTTATACTAATCACTACTTTTCCCTCTACCTTTCCTACCACTGCGGGGTTGTGTTGTTTCGGTTGGTTGTTGTTCTTCTTCTTCTTCTAATTGTATATCTCCTATAAACTCATCATGTGTACCCCATTGTTGGGTAGGAGGATTACGGTACTCTTCGGCGGGCTCACAAATTTGGACAATTGGTGGCCTACAGAAAGTGCGGATGGAATCTTGCCCACTTTGGCCACGACCGCTACCGCGTGATCTAGACATAATGTAGTAATGTATGTAAAAAAAACTACACAATGTAGGAGCGATGGGTTACAAAAAAAATATAGAAAACAAGAGGGTTAAGATAGGGAAGATCAAAAAACCAACAAACGGTTAAGATATGAAAAATTATAACTACAACAAAAATAAAATAAGAAGAAGAGAGGTATGAAATTTTGATACCGTTCACCGTGGATACGCGTATATAAAAAAATCCGTGAAAATAAGAATAGAACTAGAAGTAGAAATCCTCAAATCCAGAATTGAAGAGTTGAGGAGAGCTTGGAGGAGAGTTGAAGACTTGATCACTTGGAGTTGGACGAGAGTTGAAGAGTTGAAGACGTTGTTGAATTTTGATTTCGATACGATCGGAATTTGATCGTGTATATGCCTTGAACACTTGTTTGTTCAATACTTCAATTGTTCACAAATTGCTTAGAAATGAGTAATAATAGTAGAGAGAGTAAGTGTAATACTCCGTATTTCTGAAATAATATATATATAATAATAAGGGAATTTGAGATTTGTCCTATAGAAATGTTCTATAGGAAGGATTTATGAAATCCGGTATTTGAAGAATATGTACCCACGGTTTGATATACTGTTGGTTGATATTTGGATTGGTTGTCATCAACCACTTGAGATCTGTTGAAATGTATATGAAGGTTTGAATGCTTACGGTTTGGTTGGTAATTTGATTTGGGATTGATTTGGAATTTGAGGGGATATGAGAATAAGATTCAGAAATATAGTCCCACATGGGAAGTGTACAAAAATAGTTTGAGTATAAATATAATTAGCCAATGATCAAGAGTCATCAATTCGGTTAACCACCTTTTGAGAGGCAGCCTGTGGTGGGCAGTTGTACTACATAGTATCTAATTTGTCTTATAAATTGTATAAACTGTCCGAGCTCGGGGCAGGGGTGTTACAAATGGTATCAGAGCCGACTTTCGACACCGGGTGTGGGACTAGTCTTCGGAATTATCGGGATCGAGGACGACGCTCTACATCGGCTAGAAAGTAATACCCCGTATTTCTGAAATAATATATATATAATAATAAGGGAATTTGAGATTTGTCCTATAGAAATGTTCTATAGGAAGGATTTATGAAATCCGGTATTTGAAGAATATGTACCCACAGTTTGATATACTGTTGGTTGATATTTGGATTGGTTGTCATCAACCACTTGAGATCTGTTGAAATGTATATGAAGGTTTGAATGCTTACGGTTTGGTTGGTAATTTGATTTGGGATTGATTCGGAATTCGAGGGGATTTGAGAATAAGATTGAGAAATATAGTCCCACATGGGAAGTGTACAAAAATAGTTTTGAGTGTAAATATAATTAGCCAATGATCAAGAGTCACCAATTCGGTTAACCACCTTTTGAGAGGTAGCCTGTGGTGGGCAGTTGTACTACATAGTATCTAATTTGTCTTATAAATTGTATAAATTGTCCGAGCTCGGGGCAGGGGTGTTACAGTAAGAGAGGAAAGTGTGAATTTTTTTATAGGGTTTTGGGGGGTATTTATAGGGTAAAAACAAAAAAAATAAAAAAAAACCAAAAAAAATCAAAACGGCTCTAAGAGCCGTTGCTGCTGTTTCTGTTGTACAGTGCCCAACGGCACGCTTTGCGACCCGTTGGACCCGCGGGACAACGGTCAATCCGGGGTGGGTCGAACATTTGACCTGTTCGGGTCAAACGGTTCACAACCCGCATGTTGGCGGGCAGATTGGGGTAATTTTAGTGGGTTCGCCGGCCGGGTTCAGCGAGTTCAATTCGCTATTTTCGAGACCCAGGTCGACCCGTTACTGTTCATGGGTTTGACCCGAACCCGAACCGCCGTTTCGCGGGCCGGATTATACGAGCAGGTCGCGGGCGGGTCGGCGGTTGACCCGACCCGATTGCCATCCCTAGTTTTGGGGGATTTGAATTTGAGTTTCGGGGGTGTGGGGGGGGGATGTCTTTTTGGATGTTAGATCTGAAGCCTTGATTTCCTTCCTATTAAAGGAGAGCCACTTGGTAGCTTTTCTTTGTGTTTTATTATATAGATATTTTATTTATAGCTAATGTTTCTTAAAAAAACACCTCCTAACTGTATATGTTTCTGGCTCACTAAGTCACCTCTCCAAATCATGACGTTCTCTTGGCCGATTGCCGAGGATGATCATGAGGTGGTTGTTGGTTATCAGTATGCAATATGCATACTGAGCCACACTTACATGGAATTTGATCAACAACTATCGTCATACTTTATATTGCAAAACACTTGCAATTAGCACTTCTTTTTAACATTGGCTATGTCTACAAAAACTTTAACTTTTTTGAGTTTCTCTCTCTTAAAAAGTATAGAGAGAAACTAACCCCCAAACACCTCAAAAACTAACCCTAGATCTGAGATAGGTGGGGGCGGCGGCTAGGGCTCGTCGCCACCGCCCTGTCGTCCACTAGGGCCTCCTTCGTCCCTCCCTTGTCCCTCCCTCCCTTCACTTTCCCTCCGATTGTGCTCCTTCGACGGAGATGGCCCCCGTCACTAGTGATCTCCCCTATCGTTGCGCTCCTCCAGCACAATCGATCCCCGGTCGTCACCCTCCGTCGAGTGACGCCTCTCTCAAGCTGCAACTGCCATGCATCGAGGGATACTATCGTCCCTACCATCGCGATCGATACCCCGTCGTCCCTACCGAAGCAACGACGACCATCACAATCGAGGGAACCTTTCTCTGTGCTGGATTTGGAGATGGGGGTGGGTATGTTGGGGTTTGGAAACTGGAGGAGATAATTGAGTTGAATTGCTTGGGATTTGTTGGTTGTCACTATGAAAGTCGGTTGAACCTGAAATTCCCGCTCCACCGCTGTCGTCCATCCCCTCGTGGCGCCAAAAACGGCATCTTCACTGCCGCCACCATGTCCACGCTCTTGGGGCCAATCACGGAAATCTGCCGCTATGATTTGGATTTCGAGGGTTGGTTGTGCGTGCAAAGAAGCCGGGGTTAGGGGTTAGTTTTTCTCTCTAGACAATGCTACCACCACCATGTCCTCGTACTCCATGCCAATCGCGGTGATATACAGCTGCGATTTGGATGTTGAGATGTTGGTTGAGTATGCGAAGAAGAGAGAGTACGTGATGATGGTAGTGCATGAGTTAGAGATGGCAGCGATATTATTAGTGAGGGAGGAGTGGAGGAGTTGTCTGAGTTTGGTTTTGACTCAGTGTAAAGAGTTATGTGCAACACGGTTGTGGGGCTAGGGCCCGAAGACGGGGCCCCCCCATGAGATGTGCTCACTCGTTACAGCACAGGGTGGGGCTTGGATCCACATATGGGGTCCCCCCATGAGGTGCGCTGAGAGAAAATGTAGAGTTGGAGATGTTTGTGTGTTTGGTCGGCAATGTGGGACACCCTGAATTCGACCTCCTTTAACCAACTACCATAGGCTTAGCAACAACACCGCCACTACGTCCTCATCATTTGAACCTGAAATCTACAACGTCCACTGCCCACAGGGGCGAGATGTGAAGGTGATACTTCTGTTAGTTGTGATTTGTTTCGGGTTTTGCATTAGAGAGAGAGTGAGAGAGTGAATTGCTTCTCACTACTCTATGGAGGTGTCTGTTTATGTTTGTGAGAAATCACTTAAGAGAGTAAAAGTGTGCAAGAGGTGAAGGTATCCTCTTCATGGCTCTCTTTGACTGTGTCCGTGGTTAGGGTGAGCGAGAATTTTGTTTTGTGAGAAATCGCTTGTGAGAGCTAAAGCGTGAGAGAGGTGAAGGTATCCGCTCCACAACCCTCCTTTGGTTGTGACTTCGATTGGGCAGAGTGTGAGTATGTTTTGGTGAGGTTGTGGGAGGTGGGGAGGAGAAGGATGGGAGCGGCAAATATCCAAATCCCTCGTGATTCGCTTCTGGTGGGTGCGCGCATGCCGTGGAGGTGGGGCACGAAGCTTACTTGACGTACATACAATTAGTTGGTCCTCGCTTTGTGATTGGGCCCAAGATGTACATTATAGGTGGAGGTTGGAGACAAGATGTGGCCAGTTCGACCTAACCGGTTGTGGGTGTTGATTTTTGTGGCCCACCCTCTAAGGGTGTTAGAGTGAGCTCTGATTGTATGTACTGGTCATATCGCTTCATGTTCTATTTTTCTGTCTGTAGTTTATAATTTGACCCAGTGAAATGGTTTTGTTTGGTTAATTTTTTATTAATGAAACAGTGTGACCATATTCCACATTTTCATTCAAAAAAAAAAAAACTGTATATGTTTCTGAAAAAGCATTCCTTATATATATATATATATATATATATATATATATATATATATATATATATATATAGGGTAAAAGGGATATGAGCAACTTGCTCATTTAGTAAATGAGCAATTGATTATGTGGCATGCATGTAATACATTGGACAACTAACCTTTTTAATGATTTTCCAATCACATGTGTGCCACATCATCAATTGCTCATTTACTAAATGAGCAAGTTGCTCATACCCCCTTTTCCCATATATATATATATATATATATATATATATATATATATATATATATATATATATATATACATATATATATATATATATATATATATATATATATATATATATATATATATATATATATATATTTTGGAACAAACACCATCAACTTTTTTCTCAGCTTAGCCCACAAAATTTTCGTTTAAAAAATTTACCATAAACTATATTGATGATACAAAAAAATTCTATGAACTTCTAGTTTTGATATAAAAAAAATCCCTGAACTATACATTTTGATGGTGTTCTTGGAAAAAAAGAGATGAGGGTTATTTTTTTTAAAGAAATGCATATAGTTGAGAGGTATTTTTTAAAATCAAATTTAGTATTTCTTTATTTCTTTATTTGTCTTTCTTTCTTTTTTTTGAAGGAAAAGGTGGAATATGGCCACCCTGCTTCATTAATAAGAAATTAATCAAACAAACCCAGCAAACTGGGTCAAATTACAAACTACAGACAGAAAAAAAGAACAAATTACAAACCCAAGCGACATGACTGGTACATATAATCAGATCTTACTCTAAACACCCTTAGAGGGTGGGCCAACAAACAGCTAGGTCGAAACCGGCAGCTTGTCCCCGACCTACTCCAGTAATGTACTGGACCCCATCTTGGGCCCTGTCACAAAGAGAGGACCAACTAATTGTATGTTCGTCAAGTAAGCTTCGTGCACCCACCTCTACGGTACGCGCACACCCACCTGAAGAGAATCACGCAGGATTTAGAAATTCGCCGCTCCCATCCTTCTTCCTTACCAAAGCAATTTCATACTCGGTCCAATCGAAGTCACACCCAAAAAGAGAGCCATGGAGAGGGTACTTACCTCTGTCACGCTTTAGCTCTCACAAGCGATTTCTCACTAAACAAAACTCCCGCTTACCCTAACCACGAACACAGTCAAAGAGGGAGCCGTGAAGAGGATACCTTCACCTATCACACGCTTTTACTCTCTCTAGTGATTTCTCACAAACACTAACAAATGCCTGCACAAAGTAGTGAAAAGAAACATCTTCACTCTCTCACTCTCTCACTCTCTCTCATGCAAAACCGGAAACAAATCACAACTAACTGAAGTATCACCTTCTCCTTTCGCCCCTACGGGCGGTGGACGTTGTAGATTGCAGGTTCACTAGTGAGGGCGTAGTGACGGTGTTGTTGCGAATCCTGTGACAGTTGGTTAACAGATGTCGAATTCAGAGTGCGACTTCCACACTACCAACCAAAAACAGATACATCTCCAACTCTACAATTTCCTCAGCACACCTCATGGGGGGACCTCGTCTGTGGGCCCAAGCCCCACCTTGTACTGTAACGAGTGAGCACACCTAATGGGGGGACCCCATCTTTAGGCCTTAGCCCCAAAACCGTGCTGCACATCATACTTCACACCGAGTCAACACCGAACCCGGACACCTCATCCACTTCTCCATCACCAGGGGCGTAGCTGGCATGGACCCAGGAGGTGCAGCTGCGCTCCCTGGTTTTTAAAAAAAATTTCGAAATTTTTTTTAGTAATTTTTTTAATAAGGGTTTATGTGTAAATTTTCAACCCATTTAGTTACTCAATCTTTCTTCCTTTCTTCCTATTCTCTTCTTCTTCTCTGCCCTCATCGATGCCCCAAACCCTGACATCCCCAAACTCTCAAACTTCTCCAGATTCATAAATGCCTCTGAAGTCCTTCTCTCCCGTAGAAAATTTTTGCCGTCTTTGCCGTCTTTAGCATCTTCGGACACCTCTGAAGTCCTCGATCCCGACGCGGCGATGCCAGATCTAATCTCACCACTTCAAGTCAAATCAGATCTCACCTGTTCTGAGTCAGATCCTATCTCCCCTTCTTCGTTTGCTTTTTGCCAAAGATCCAAATCCAGATTGTTGGTTTTAAGTGGGTAACTAATTCTAAGTTCTAACCTTTAATTTTTACTCTTTCTATGAACTAAATGGCAGTATCACTGAAATTATGGCTGAAAGAATGGTGAAAGATCTATGTTTGAGACTTTGAGCATTGTCACCAAAAAATGCATGCTAAAAAATAAGATTGAGGGGGTAAAGGAGTTTGCATTGCTGGCAGAAACCTCTAGAGCTTTGGCTGTAGTTGTGAATAAAAGATGAGGAGTTAGATGTTATAGAGGTTGAGAATGAGAAAGAGCAAGCTGATAGTTGCAATAAGCATAAGTAGTAATTCACTAAAGTGTTATTAAGTATTTAAGTTTGATGTTAATTGAGTCTGTAATTCTTTGATGAATTTCTCCCTTTGGAATGGTTTAACCGAACATTCGTTTGAAAATGCTCCTAGTTTTCTAGATCTGACATCGGATGGATTTCCTTCCTTTGTTTCTTAAGAATGGAAAATCATTACTGTCATCCATACTTCTTTGTTGTAGTTATATTTAACTCTTCTAAAGATTATGTGATATATGAAGCAAGGACACACATTCAATTAGTTTTTTCAATTCTCATCTAAGCTTCAAACTTTACCGTACACGTGAAGACATTTAGTGGTTGCAAGTTTCATAATAAACTTTCCATTATATTCGTACCAAAATGGTATTTTTTTGCAAATCCTGTTATAAGGTTTTGTAATGTCAGATATTCGTTGTACTGTTTGGTTTATTGTTTTTACGGATTTTTTTTAAAGACTCACTTGAATTGAAATTTCAAAAATCTCCTCATTTCAAAGTTCGCTCTAAATCTCTAAACATTGTTGAAATCCTCTTATAGGACATCAAGTCACTATATTGTTTGACTTGTATGGGTAAGTTTGTTTTGTCTCACTCTGAAATAAAAAATGGTTCACCAGTAGATTTGTTTGAGACTTTTGATTGTCTAGTGATACCAAATCATCTGAGGGTTATTGCATGCCAATACTCTCAATTTCTTGTAGGATATTGAAATTATATAACTGTAATTCTGACCTGCCAATGGATAGGAGAGTAGTTCCTTTGCTTCCCTTGATGAAGTGGCGGAGTGTGATTCTTTCTTTTTGAGTATGATTCTGACCTACCAAATCATCTGAGTATTTTTTGAGTACTTTTGAGTACACGTAGGCTGTAGGCACTTAGTATTTAAAGTTGGAGAAGAAAAGGAGACAAAGACATTGATTTCAGATAATTGAGTACTGTCGTTTATCTATTTATGCTTTTATATGAATACGTTGTTGGCTATTACATACCTTAGACAAGTTTAAAATTTCAGATGAAAAATACTACACTATTCAAGTTTTTTAAAAACTCTCAAGAACAAGCTGCTTCAAGAAGCCAAGAGCCCGCACCGAGGCCACCCCCATCCCCATGACAGCCCGTTGTCCAGCCCCCACATACTTGCATTGTAGAAGAAGAGTATCCGTCTGATCTTGTTTTAGAAAAAAATATTTATGAGTACGATGTTAAAGAAAGAGAGAATGTTCGACGATACTACTTGCAAAAAGGACCCTGTCAACCTAAGGATCACAACTTTCCTTGGCGTTATTGTGCAAATGAGAAGCGTTGATTTCAAGCTTCGTGGTTCAAAGAGTACCCTAATTGGCTAGAATATAGTATTACAACAGATGCCGTTTATTGTTTGTATTGTTATCTTTTTAAAGCTGATCATGGTGGCCAAGGTGGTGGTGATTCATTTGTTGGTGGAGAGGGATTTAAAAATTGGAGAAAGAAAATGAAGTTGAATGGGCATGTTGGAGACCACACTAGTATGCATAACAAATGTGTGAGAGCTGGCTATGATCTTTTGAAGCAATCGCAACACATTGAGCATTCTTTGGCAACTCAATGTATTCAAACTCAAGCCGACTATCGTCTTCGTTTGACGACATCAATTGACCGGCAACTTGATACCTACATTTTGGATGTGCGCTCTGATGACTGGTTTTCTGAAGTTGCAGGGATTAGTGGGCTTGCTGGAAAGCTGGTTCAGTTAAAAAAATATCGTGCATATCCGTTGGTATATTTGCTGTTGAAGTTGGCATTGCTATTACCCGTTGCAACCGCAACAGTAGAGAGAGTATTTTATGCAATGAAAATTATCAAGACGTCATTACGAAACCGATTGGGAGATGAGATGATGAATAATTGTTTGATTGCATATATTGAAAGGGATGTATTGGATGCAATTGACAATGAAGATATCATTCAATATATTCAGAATATGAAATCTCGAAGGATTTTATTGCTAAAGAAAAATGCTATTTAGTGATTATAATAGTTTATATTTTTGGTAGTAATATATGATATTTTGAGGCTTGCAAATGTGTTTATTATAAAAAAAAATTATAGTAAGTGTCGCGCCCCCTAGATGGAAATCCTGGCTACACCACTGTCCATCACTAATGCAAGCAACATCCAAATCAACCAAAACCGATGCCATCTCAAACTCCTGCACTTCCATCGCCCGTACTCTTTTTGCAAAGTAAAAAAAATTAATATCGGATACTCATAGACACTACAAAATAAGCTTATGATATTTTCTCTATGATATTTTCTCTATTAAGGGTAGAGCAGAGAGAAGAATTCTCAGATATTCTCTTTTAGTTTTCCTGATCTTTTCAACAACAAAAAAATTCTTAAGTGTTGGGACTCCTTTTTTCCGTAACACTACGATACTTGACATTGACATGTAACTTCAGCTTGTACCTAGTTTCGTTTGGTGAAGTTGGAACAATCTGGGAGTCGTAATTTCGCATGGTTACAACAACTGTAATTGATAAGCACTAAATATGTTCAAGAATAGTGCGCAACCACTGTGAGACGGTCTGTCACCCCAACCCATCAAACAATCAGCTTTTTAATATGAATAATTGAAAAATATAGCAGTCTTCTTGTTAAAATTTTTTTATATATACCACTTTTTAAAAATATTTGTACTTATAGAACAGTTGTCAACGTATTTGCGTTTGTGTACTCAACAACTAAACTCGCTATTCTCAACGGCGAGTTTAGTTGTTTCATACTCACTGTTGGGACACGGCGAGTTTAGTGCTAATTTTTTAAAAAACTCGCCGTTTTCAATGACAAGTTCAGTTCAAAAAATTTCAATGAAGACTCGTTTTTCATAACGGCAATGATATTTATACTAGACTCACTATTGAGAACAGCGAGTTTAGTTCAAAATTTTTAATGAAGAATCATTGTTCCCAACGGCGAGAACATTTACACTAGACTCGCTGTTGGGAACGACGAGTTCAGCTATAAAAAAAATTATATGGATTTTATTCCAAAAATTCACTAAGTCCAACAAAATGTTTCACTCTCTGTGAAATTTTCTACATCATCGTCATTCTCAACAGCGAGTCTAGTATAAATGTCATCACCATTGGGAACGACAAGTCTTCTTTCAAAATTTTGAACTAATTCGCTGTTCCCAACAACGAGTGTAGTATAAATGTCCTCACCATTGGGAAGGGCGAGTCTTCATTAAAAATTTTGAACTGAACTCGTCGTTGGGAATGGCGAGTTTCTCAAAAAATTAGCACTAAACTCGTTGTGTCCCAATGGCGAGCATGAAACAACTAAACTTGCCGTTGGGAACGTCGAGTTTAGTTGTTGAGTGCACAAGCACAAATACTTTGACAACTGTCATCTTTCTGTAAATATTTTCAAAAATTGTCTTATAAAAAGAATTTCCTTCTTTTTAAACTATCTGTAGTCGTTTGCTATTTACCCATTTTTTGGAAAAACTGAGGAAAAAAACGGGTCGTTGGCCATTTACCCAAATTTTGGGTCTGACATGAACAGTTGTTGGCCAAATAGCTTTTTGCCAAAATATAGCTAACGAGGGATAATCTTTCGTCCGTTTAATGCGACGAAAAGTAATAGATTATCTTTCGTCAAAGACGTCGGACGAAAAATGAAACACCGTCCCTATACAATCGGAGCTGAAATCTCGTTGGACGAAAGATAATATATCGGGCGAGAAATTAAATTAAAAAAAAAATCGAAGGACGATAAATAATTTACCGTCCCTTCAATTCGCTAAATGCCAAAAGTAGGTTGGGATGGTAGATAATCTACCGTCCCTCCCCGTTTTTTTTTTGCTTTAGATTTTTGCTGTAGAATTTTTTTTGCTTTAGAATACATCCAACACCTTCTATTTGCTTCATTTTGCTCCTAGCTGTCAACCAGCACATGGTTTGTCTGGTACCATTTTTTTAAAATAAAAAAAAAAGATAAGGTAGGGACGAAAGATAATGTGTCGTATAGGCCAAAAAAATACAAACAAACCCACCTCTTTCGTCGGATGGGAAATTATCTCCCGTCCGATCGATTTTTTTATATTAAATATTCCTCTGACGAGATATCATTACCCGTCCCATTTGATTTTTAATTTTTTTTTCCGAATTAAACAGATGATAAATAATCCTCCGTCCAAGGTGATTTACGTGTAGGCGGCGCTAGGACGATAGATAATCTTTCGTCTGATATTAAAAAACAAACAAAAACCCAAATTTTGGCTTTACACGACTGCAACGACAACTCATATTTTCTATTTCCATTTGCCAAATACCCAAAATTTAGCATCAGACGACTACAGATGCTCTTATGGTGTGGCAATAACTAGTGCGGCAATAACGGGAACAAAGCTCTCTAATTGAGTTTCTCTTTCTAGATTTTCTAGAGAGAGAAGCTCCCCCAAATAACCCCAAAACAAAAAACCCTAGATCTAGAGGAAGTTTGGAGGGGGTGGCGGCCGGATTCTCGCCGCCCCCTCCCCGTTCGCCGTTTCCTTTCCGCCGTTCGTCACCCCTTCCTTTCCACCATTCGTCGCCCTTCACCCACCTCCACCTCCATCCGAAGCCACCACGCCTAATGTTGTCGTCTTCCGTTCCCCATACCCCGATCCCCCCAGATCTGTTCATGGCGATGCTTCCTTTTCGCCGTTCATCGCCCTTCCTACTTCCACCTCCATCCAAAGCCGTCGCGCCCAATGTCGACGTCTTTCGCTCCCCATACCCCTGATCCCACAGATCTATTCGTGGCGACGCCTTCCCCTGCTGAGCACGGCGACGCCTACCCTCGACCTGAGATTGTCTCCATCAGTGCTCACGGTGACGCCGGGCCCAGATCCACCAACGCTCGCCTAATCTGATCGTCGGCGAACGTGGCCTCCCCATCTCGTTCCGTCCGCTGTGGTGACGACCCCCAGTATTTGGAGTGGGGGGTGTGAGTTTTGGAGTTGGGATTTGGGTTTGGTTGGGTTTGCTAGTTGTTTGCCCGGTTGTTCTTCGTGCTTGCCACCATGTCTACACTCTTGGGGCCAATCACAGCGATCTGCAGCTATGATTTGGTTTTTTTGAGGGTTGGTAGTGCGTGTGAAGAAGCCGGGTGTGCTTGGTTATACCGTAGTGCGAGACGGCAGGGCTTTTTATTTGTTTGGAGGGTTGGTGGAGCTGTCTGAGTTGGGTGTGTCTAGGTGTGAAGTTTGCGGTGTAGTACAGTTGTGGGGCTAGGGCCCGAAGACGGGGTCCCCCCATGAGATGTGCTCACTCGCTTCTCCTGTGCCCTACGCCTTTTACCGATGCCGTCATCCGTCTCACTTGTCTCAACTTTCGGAGTGCTTGTCTCAATTGTTGCGGAGCGACTATGTCGTGCCAGAGCATCCTCCTGCGTCTGTTGTCGTGAACGCCTTGGATTGGGCTTAAGTGTGTGAGGTTGGTGGTTCGGTATGGGGCCCGTAGGGCCAGGCCGCTGTGGGAGGTGGGGACTGTGTAGCACGCTATATTGTACGATTGTGGGGCTTGGGCCCGAAGATGGGGCCCCTCCATGATTGCACTCACTTGTTTGGGTGTCCAACAATGCTGCCAGTCAGACTATTGAGCTTCCTCCAGCTTAGGCCACTGTCTCGTTACAGTGTCGCATCTTCCCTCGTTGGGAGTAAGAGTCGAGTTGAGCCTGTGTGGTGAGAAATCGCCTAAGAGAGTAAGAGCATGAGAAAGGTGAAGGTATCCTCTCTACGGCTCTCTCCTGGAACGTGATTTTTGGTGGGGTGAGCGAGATAGTTGTTTGGTGAGAAATCGCCTGAGATATCACTATCGTGAGAGAGGTGAAGGTATCCTCTTCACGGCTACCTCTTTGGTAGCGGCTGTAGGAGCTGTCGGCGAGTTTGTTGGATGAGTGGTGGAGTTGGTGGGAGGGTGTGGTTGCTGTGCAGGTGCTGTGGTGTCATAAATCGGCCTGCGGGGCTTGGGCCCAAAGATGGGGTCCCCCCAACGTGGAGAAGGTAGGGAGCAGCGGGTGTTAAAATCCTTCCAGACTAGTTTCGGGTGGGTGTGCATGTGCCGTGGAGGCAGTGTATAAAGCTAAACTGACGTACATCCAATTTTGCTGGACCGAGCTTGTTTGTCGGCCCACCCTCCAGGCTTGTTGGAGGGATTTGTTGTTTGTACGGGTCATGTTGCTTCATGTATGTTTTTATTTCCTGTGTGTAGATTGTATTCTGGCCCCAGTTCTATGAGTTTGTATCATTAATTTCTTATTAATGAAACATGGTGGTCATACTCCACCTTTTCCTTCCAAAAAAAAAACAAAACAAAACTAGTGCGGCAAATCGCAAATGCTCTCAAATCAAAACATACATTTTAAAATCATGCACGTGCAAATAATATCTGCAATGAAATTTGCAAAAATATCTAATACCTCTTACAAATGTAGTTTTTTCTTTTTTCTTTTTCAAACTTTTTAGCAGTAAATTAGTCATCAAAAGTTAATTGGATGCTAAAGCCAACTCCACATTGGTGTACACATTACTCTCAACTGGAGTAGTCGTTGATGAGCATCATAAGAGCATTTGTAGTCGTTAAAGTCAAAATTTAGGTATTTGGCAAATAGCAAATAGCAAAAGTAGGTTTGGTATGTAGTCAATGTTAGCCAAAATTTGGCTTTTTCGAAATCCAAATAGGACGGATGGTAAATTATTTTTCGTCCGACGTTTTAAAAAAACCTAAAATAATTAATTAAAGCCTCTGGGATAGTGTCATTTATACCCACAAAAAAAAACCAAAAAACTTACCTGATCCTAGGATGGTAGATGAAGCTTCGTTTGATATGGTTTTGTTTTTTTTAAATGGAACGGACGGAAATCTTTTCCCGCTCGACCGTTTTAAAAAAAAATAAAAGTTAAAGGGACAGGGAATAATTCCTCGTCCGATGAGTACGCGTGAAAAAAAATCTCTCCAACGAAAAATTCACTTTCGTCCGATCTCTCCGACGAAAAAATCACCTTTCGTTTTCTATATTTTGGCAAATGCCATTTCATCTGCTAAATATAGACGACTACTGTAGCTTTGAAACCAAAATTTTTGGGTATTTGGCCAATGACTACAACACTTTTTTTGCCAAATTTTGAAAATTTTGGTAAAATGGCCAACGACTACAGATGCTCTAAGGGGAACATACCAAATTAATAAGGGTTTTTAACATGTATGCCTCTAACAAATATAATAATATCATATATCCCCCTCACAAATGTTTATTTTCATAGACACCCCTAACAATTTAGACTTTATTTCATATTTACCCCTATATTAGATATTACTAAGTTAACCATGATTTTACCCTTACGAGACAAGTAGAAATCAAATTAAAAGATCAAATTAGACGATCAAATGAGAAAATATTTAACAGTTTTAAGGAAAATAAATGAAGAAGATTATAATTTATCATTAAAAAACAAGATTGATGACAAGTTTGGAGAAGTAACGTGAGGAAAAATATGTAGTTCTCAAAGATGCATTGTTAGTTTATCCATTTCTTGAAGAAAAATGAAGAAAATTTTAGAATAGTTAATAAGTCTCGGTTGGATTAATAATATCCAGATATACAAGGATGAAGAAAATAAAGTTTGAATGGTAGAGAATATAATATTTCAGTCATTTTTCATCAAGTCCATTAAAAAGAACTGAAAATTCTCGATCGTTTTGAATTTTTTTTAACTAGAAGGGTAATTGAGAGAAGTGACATATATTGTTGGGGAGCATATATGATATTCAAGTATTTGTTAGGGACATATATTTTAAAAACCCAATTAATAGTTATACTAATGTTATCCGGTGCAAATTGAAAATTTATGTTCACATTAAGTATATATGTGAAAGGGTAATGATAAATGTGTGAAATTTATGTTCTTAACTGGGTTTTTAACATATATACCCCTCACAAATATATATTTTCGTATATACTCTCAACATTTTGGACTTTATTTCATATTTATCCCTACGTTAAATATCACTAAGTTAACCATGATTTTACCCTTACGAGACAAATAGAAATCAAATTAAAAGATCAAATTAGACAATCAATTGAGAAATGATTTAAGAGTTTTAAGGAAAATAAATGAGGAAGCTTATAGTCTATCATTAAAAAATAAGATTGATGGAAAATTTGGAGAAGCAACGTGAGGAAGAATATGTAGTTCTCAAAGATGCACTGTTAGTTTGTCCATTTCTTGAAAAAATAAAATTTTTTTGAGAAGTGTTAATGAGTCTCGATTGGATTAACAATTGCCCGAATTTACAATGATGAAAAAGATAAAGTTTGACTAGGAGAAAAGATAATATTTCAATCAATTTTTTATCAAGTCCATTAAAAAAACTTAAAATTCTCAATCGTTTTGAGGTTTTTTTAACTAGAGGGATAATTAAGAAATGTGACAATGTTATTGATGATAAATATGAAAATATTTATTTGTTGGAGACATATATGTTAAAAACCCCAAGTATATGTGTGAAATTGAATATTCGAAGCCACAAAAAGTAAACCATCTCTAATATCATCTAGGCACACACATTTCCAGTGGGCCCTACTAAATTCTGGAAAGAAAAAAAGCAGTCGACATGAAACACGAAAAGAGAGAATATTTTATTCCATAAAAATCAAAGTGGGTCCCACACTTAAGATTGTTTAATTTGAGAAGATAAATGAACACTTTTTAAAGTTTAATATGCGGCGCTGCCCCCTTTTATTACTGGAGTAATACTTCATCCACTACCAATTTCACTATCATTCTCTTCACTACCTTAGGTGACACACTCCTATTGGAGAATTCTCCCACCTACTCTATCTTTTCCTACCCATTGGAGTGTTCCACCTAAGTTAGTGAAGAGAAATATAGTGAAATTGGTAGTGGATGTAGCATTACTCTTATTACTAATAGCCTACACTACACGTCTACACGTGTGCGTCATTTTCTCCCTCGCTAACTCTGACGTTATTGTCGCCATTATCTCATCTCGTCTTGTTAAACTCATCACGTGACTCCACTCATTCAAACCACCATTCATGGTATTTAGTGCTGTGTGCAAAACACGGGACAACTGGTAATTGACCGACAGCTCACCTACTTCTCGTGTTAGTAATAAAATATAATTATTGTTCAATTAAATACTCCTTTTAACACTACTGTTTGGATTTTTTTTTAATGCCATTTTTTAAAAGTATTTGCAAAAAGATGACAGTGGTTAAATTATTTGTGTTCGTAGACTCAACTACTAAACTCGTCATTCCCAACGACGAGTTAGTTGTTTCACACTTGTCGTTGGGATACAGCGAGTCTAGTTCTAATTTTATTAAACATTCGTTGTTCCCATCAGCGAGTTTAATTTAAAAAATTTCAAAATCACTCGCTGTTCCCAACATCGGACTCGCTATTGGGAACGGCAACAGTGATGTTTTTTACATTTCTCAGAGAGTGAAAACTCTCTGTTGGACTTGGTGAAATTTCCAAATGAACTCCATAGAATAGCTCGCTATTCCCAACAACGAGGAAAAATATACTAAACTCTCCGTGTGGAATAGCGAGTCTACTGGGTCCTTACTTCACTTACCCGACTCAATTCAACACTTCTCTCATTTCTCTCTCTCTCTCTCAACCTCTCTACCCATTCATCTCTTCGGTGTTACATCAACCCAAAACCCTAGCTTCCTTCTTATTGGCATTCATAGAGGTGTGGTTGTTCCATAGATTCCGTAGCACGCTCATTCTTCTCTCCTTCTCGGAATCAAGACTATCAGCTTCACAAATGTATTGTTTCTATTTTTCAAATTGTAAACTATGAATCATAAATTATTTTTCTATTGCTTCAAATTGTACGGTTAGGATTGGGAAATCTAAAATTAGTTAGTTATAGTTAAAAATTATGTGTTATCTATGTTGGTTGTGGTGACATTTCGGATGCCCACATAGTGTTCTACGAAATGTCCATATGTGGTGGATTGATGATCGTTATAATAATATAGTAATTAATTTTTTAATTTACGCATAGGTATGGAATACAAAATTTCTGTTTGGTGTTATTACGGGGGAGAAAGCTTTCGTGACCCGAAAGTGGGATACAGTTATAGAGGTGCTGAACCAGAAGTAATTTGGGTTGATCGTGACATTAGAAAATATGAACTAGTGAATAAGATATATGAAATTACTAGCTAGGATCGAGTTGAATGGATTATTAAAATTCAAGGTCAGCACTCTGCGTCAAAAGGTGAAGGGTAATATTTTCTTAACTCGTGTTGGTATCGGAAGTATCACTCGGGCGGGTGAATTGATAAGAGGTGCAATTACCAACCACGTGATCCTAGTATACCATGCCTTATACGCTTCATGCATTCGTCCATCATACGCAGGAATTCCGACAATGATCATTTCGTTCCGACGCTCATTCAAGAGTGAACATAACAACAGTGATATCTGACCCAGTCAATATCGGGAAAATGACCCATCCCTGTGACACCATGCAAGGTAGTGTCTTACATTCGTGTGGTGGGTATATCTTGTTGTAGACCAGATTGTCGAAGTACTCGATCTACATGAGGATGCTCTACTGTAACCCATGTTCCCATTTTTGTATTTTTTTTATCTCTTGTATATTTATTCATTGTATTCCCCGTTGTTCGGTTCTGAACCCTATAATTGACTTTTCTCTCTTAATGAAATCCAATATTGCTTTGGACTCAGATTTTGGTTCCAATCTGATTAATTTAAATTTTTTTCCTGTCAACCCTAAATTATTATTTTCTTGATAATTTGACTAATTCTAAATCATCTAATTTTATGGCCTAATTTATTTTATTAATTCTTTTTTCCCTAATGGATCCTAACCATCTAACCAATAACCCAAACTCACTTAAACCTTATATATAATCTAACCTATTCAACCCTAACCCAACCTACTGTTCTACCCTCTAACCCTAGCCGTCTATACCCGTCATCTTCTGTCCCGTTCTCTCCCTACCTCGCAAACCCATCACCCCATCCAACCCGTCGAGCTGCCTGCAACCTTCCACCATCACCGCAACCCACCTCTGAAGCCTACACGCCAGTCGCCACCCTTCTCCTTTCTCATCGCGACCCCCATCCTCATCGAACCAACCACCTGCACCATCCTCCTCATCCTTTGCCGTCGACCCCCTAGCCTTCATCTCCTTTGACTATAGCCCCTCATCGTGCCTCCTGACCACCACCCTCCTGTCCTCGTCCTTCCCGCCGCAGCCTTGTCGACAACAACCAGTCGACAGCAAATCCACACCGGCAGATCCCCGAAGCACCACCAGTCGAGTCGCTGCTGCATTGCTGTCCCGAGCCGCTGCCGAGTCACTATTTATTTTACGTGCACTGCACTTAGAGTTGCTGCCGTGTTATTGCTCGTGTGTTCGTCGCCCTTCCGTCGCCGTTTCATATTAATCAAATCAAGGCAAGTATTCTTTTGTACGAATTTTGTTGTATCCTGTACAAGTAATTTCTTGAAAATCCGCAAGTAGGTTCATCGTAGTTCAATTCTGTTCTCTTGTTATTTGCGTTGAAAAATTTTGATCCGCTGATATTTGATTCGATTCGATCCTAGCAATTTTACATCATAGGAATACCATGTTAGTCTATTATTGCATGCATGACACGACACATGACAACACAATACGATATTTATATATATGACTATTAGAAATGAATCATATAACTTGGTCGTATGTGATTATGTCAAAATGTTGAAACATGATGTCATGGCCATGATAGTAATTTCCCCCATCTTAATAATGTTAAACCGTGCTTGAGTCACTGATGTGATACTTCAATTATTTTTAGTTGAGATTCTACACTTGTTTGAACGAAAACTAAGTTATTATGAAACATGTTAGTTCTGAAATACTGCAGTACTGATTTTGCTTGGTGATTTCGACCCTGTTAATAAAAAAATATTGAGTATGTTTCTGAATAAGAATTGTAGCCCCATGTGCCTAGTTTTCATAACATCTGACAGAATCAAATTCTAAGTAATGAGTTGTGAGATATTGCTCTTTTAGTATTGTTGGGTCTAGATTTTCAGATTCACAAATTTACTGTATCACCCTGTTTTGCAATTTAAATTGAATATGCTATCGGTAATATTGTCACGCCCCGTTTTCCAAAAAAAAGAATACGGAATACGGATACGCAACAAAAGCCTAGCGAATGATTTTCATCATCCATAAGTTGTTCAGGAATCTTTACAATATCTCACAAAATAATCAGAGTCGGAAGCAAAAGAGTCAACCACACATGCATAACTGAATTAACAAACTAACAGAATTTACTTGAAACAAAATATATTAATCTCAAATAAATCAGAATCTGGACAAGACAAAATCATGGGTCACATCGCCCAAAAATAAATAGCCTAGTACTCAAAATACATTGTTCCAAAGCAACAGTAATAATAATAGCAAAAAATGTCCAGCACTAATATCTCATTTTGCTAATACTGTTGGGCAGCTGAATACCCTGATCTGCAATTCATAATTGCAGGAGAAGGAAAGAGAAAACAAGTACCCGTCAATTGCAAGTTACGGGCCACTTATAATGTAGGATACAAGTACATGGAAAACTAACAAATAACACGGAATAATGTATCAACAATGATAACTAGCATGAATCAGTAAAACGAAGTCAACTAGCATGGTATACTAACAATACAGATGCATGTGTCAAGTATAGTGTCATATGACAACTAACAGTGTCCAGTAACAGTAAGCTCAGTATATCAGTGTAACAGGATAACAGTATCAGTCCAACTGTATCAGTCTAACAGTATCAGTCTTATGTTCTTACAGTCTTGTGTGTATTACTAGCTAGGTAGCACTTCATGCGCCCCAAAAACATAACACATGGTTGCTATTTTAATTTTAGATTTCATAGTGGAGCATAATGGGGTAGTGTACTCAGGTATCAGTAACAGTAGCAGTAGCAGTAAAAGTAACAGTAGCAGTAACAGTAATAGTAACAGTAATAGTAGCAGCAAAAGTAACAATAGCAGTAACAGATTGGAACACTGGTTCCCTTCCAAGTACATGTTTCCATATTTCTACTACTAGATCTTCCCTTAAGAAATCCCGGCTTGGTTACTTTTATTGTGGTTATCAAACATGCATGAATGTGAACAAAATAGTGTCAAACTAACATTATACAATCAGTATTAGGTTCAGGAAAATAAATAAACATGCATAGATGATATACAGTCACATAAACGAGTAAAACAGTGGATGTTCATATTCAGGACAGCAAGACAGTACAGTACTAAAATAGTAATTTCCGTTACTATAGAAATCCAAATTTGAATCCGTTGAAGAATATGGAAAATAAATTTTCACAAGAATCTAGCGATTATAAATAAGTCATATAGTAATTCACAAAATCATAACTCAAAACTGATTTTAATCCAGAAAACACGTTCAGCCAGAAATCAGTAAAACAAACTCTTAGTCAGAAAAACAGCATTAGAACTCCTCAAATAAATCCAGGAAAAATCTAGGGTAATTCCCTATATGTCTAGTATTAGAATATAAAGTTTCATAATATTCCAGTAAAATTAGTTCAGTCAACAAAAATCAGAAAACATCAAGAAACGATAGTTTGGCAAATCTGAAATTCCCAACACTGCTGTACGAAAACTGCAATATCTCGCAAACCGTGAAACGAAATTCAAATCTGCCAAAGGGAGATGAAAATAGACAGAATAAACTAATTTTCATATTTTATAAATATTTTTCATACAGTGAAAGGAAAGTCTAAAATACAATTCAAAACTGATCATCGACGATATATAGATTTTTCTCTAAGAACAAAACCAACATAAATCATACGAAACTTGTTCCAATCACAATCAAATATGGTATAGAGTCTACTAAGTGTCCAAACATCATGAAATAGGGTATATAACATGTTCACATCCATCATATCACATGGATCTCATCAAAACACATAATTTTTCCTAATTATCTCATATATATGAATAGATCAAGAACGGTCAAACCTAGTTATTTTCATGTCAATTTTGTGTCGTGAGGCAACTATGATCAAATATCACAATAAAGACAGAACCCATTAAACATAACACACACATGAGTTGTCTCTAGAACCCAACTACACTAAGCGGTATTTTTGTCTTGTATCATACAAAAGAAATTTGAGTACAAGTTACTTGCCTTAACCAAAGACGAAAAATGAAGAACACCAAGAAAAACAGGAACGGGTTCCTAGGCAACAAATAAAACCCACGAACAAGAATCCACGAATCAACAAAATCCAAGCAATACATGTGCACACCAAGCACGTGCAACCCAAGAGCAAGAGAGAGATGGAGCGGGGAGTGGCGACTGGCATTGCGGTCGCTGCTGCTCCTGGCTGCAGGTGGCGGACGGACGGCAGGATGGAGAGAGGTAAAGATGACGAGGATGAGGTGGTGCGATGGAGTGGTGGTGTGCTTGAGGTGTTGCGGCAATGGAGGGGGGATCAGGATTGGGGGGTGGTCGGTGCTGGGTGAGCACAGGCCGAAGGTAGGGTCGGGGTGTGGTGGGGTGTGCGGCGTAGTCAGGGGGAGAGAGAGGGAGGCCGGGTTGTGATGAAGTTAGGGTTAGGGTTGTGATGAAGGTGGGGCCGGGTTTTAATGAGCAACCAAATCACCATGAGCACCCAAAGATAAAAATAAAGAGAACAAGACACAAATGAAGAGCGAAAATAACAACAATGATCAAGAACAAATCAAGGAACCGAAAATAAATCACAAAAGATCAAGATTGAGACAAAAATAAATATATATTGAAAACAACTCCAATATACGGTCCAAGAAAAATAAAAGAGAGTACAAATACTCAAGAAAAAAGAAAAAAATACATAAAAATACGAAAAACGAAAAATAGGTGTTACAAATATAAAAATTTGAAATTTATCTTGCTGAGACTAGACATGCTAGTGAATCACCCTTAATTTTCCTGGAATTAATTAATGAGTTTCAGAGCTGATTCATGCATGTAATCATAACTTTAAGAATTCTGGCTGAACATAAAATCAGTGTAAAATATTTATTTGAACCCAGTATCTGTAACTTTTACATATCAAGTGTATATGCAATGGAACCGGCAGAGAGTCTAGTTTCTAGAACATCTGACGGATCTAGATTTGCATTCCTGTAGCAACGGGAATTCCAATTTTGGTGCAGTAACGTCCTGCTGTCCAGATTGAGATTCTTGTTGTTTTTAATAATTATAAGTTGATTTGACATTCAATAGATTTTCTACCTAACCTGAACTTGTTTCCTGCTTCCTATCATGTTTACCTGTCCTGTTTATGCACTTTCATGTCTGTTTGATAATAACAATGAGTAATCAAGCTGGGGTTTAAGGAAAAACCTAGTAATGGGTCATATAGGAGATTGTACTCGGCAGAGGGCCCATGTTTCCCGAGATGATGATGTAAGATTACAAGTCGTGTGGAACTAAGTACCATGTTATGGGAGACGGGGGCCACCTCTAGCCTCTACAAGGGCCACCTCTAGCCTCCATTACATGAAAACAAGATTACAAACAGCATGAAACTAAGTTCCATGTCATGGGTGATGGGGGTCACCTCTTGCCTCCATTACTTGAGTACAGGATTCCCGAGCACTTGACCCTGTATAATTCGCCACTAGAGTCTAAATGTAACATGCTTGTGTGTACTCAACCTGTGGTATAGGACGCAGGATCGCGTGCATTAGTTAGGATGAATTAAATGGATAGACCTATGTTGACACTGAGCACTTGCATATTCCTGCTACATGCATATGTTCCTATTTACCAGTATATGATTCCTGTCCACATGATACATGCTCATTATTAGCTTACGATTCCTGTTTATAAGTTGAGATTCATGAACTTCATTTGCATGTTGTATCTTCCTTTTACATGATTCATTCTTTGTTCTTGATTCCCTAGTTTCATTCCTTGTTGCTATACTTCTTGCTTGTACTACTTGCGGCCCGTAGCTTGCACTAATGGGCATACTGTTTTCCCTATTTTCTCTATTTCCTTCGATTATGTATATACAGATTTTGAAGACCAATTGCCTGACGGTGTGAGTGACCAAGTATTTTGAGCTTAGACTGGAATATTTATGCTTTATCATTTCCCTTTATTGCTACTTGAACTTGTATTGGGCATGTTGTCCCGAAATTTTATTATTGTTACCAGATCTTGTTTATTTGAGGATTTTGTATCGGTTTTCAAATAATTATGTTGATTATGAGTTTTGTTTCATGCATGTGTGGTTGTATATTCTTGTATATTCCTGTTGTACTGTTGAGTCGATCCTTACAGCTTTTGAATAGTGAAAATCATTTGTTGTGCTTTGTCACGTACTCGTATTCCGTTTTCCTTTGGAAAGTGGAGCGTGACATCTACGATGGAGAAGTGGATGAGAGGTGTAGATCGTCAACCATAGATGGCTATGTTATGTGGAACATAGCAGAAGCTTATCCAATCTCTCGTCGGTGTATGGTTCCCACACTATGCATTCCGCCCTCAACTAATCGAGCCCATCTCGATAATATGTGAAGGGCCCACGGGGGTTATCACGATGTGCGTGGTCGTCAGCTCAATAAACACCAATAGGAGCCAATTGCAAGTGTACAAAATTTCAACAAGTAGTATACATAAGTGAAAAGAGTGTCGAACCCAAAAGGACTAATTATTTTATTGAGTACCGAAATTACTAGATTAACTACTATTTGGAAAATTGGAAATCAATAAAGAAAGCAACTAAATTAAATTAATCTAAAGAACTAACTAAATTAATTAAAATGAGCGAAATCTGAAATTTTGTTAATTGTTAATGGCAAAACAAATTCTAGGGATTTTGACTTCACCTAGTTAATTCCACACAATTTATAACTCCGTTTGACAACAAATGTTACTTTTCTAAGTTGTAGACCAAAATATCCTAAGTATTCAATGCTTTCTCTTGAACAACACCAAAAATATTTTCAATTAACAGTTTGTCATATCTCTATGCAAATTTAATTAATTGAAGACTCATTAAGTTTTATGAATTTCTTTATAGCCACACAAATCGCGGTAAATCATCTCTAATTTCACTCAATTAATAGTTTTTAATTCTATAATTCAAAATCACAAATTAGTGAGTTACCTCTCGGTCTCTCCATGATCCAATAAATTATACAATAGTTGGCTAAACAATTGTAAGCATTAGGAACAAAAATTAAACACTCAATCATGGAAAAATAAAAAATAATATGGAATTAATATTGTGTTCTCAAATCTAGGTTACATCAAAGTCCTAGAAAAATAAATTTAGTTCATAATAAATTTGCAACTAACAAATACTGATTTTCATTGCATAATAAAATTAGACAAAGAGGAAAAAAGAAAGAAGAAAGAACTCAATTGTTGTTGAATACCGAAATTGAAGAGCCTCGAAATCCACACGCTTCTCTCTCACTCTCTCTTCCTTCTCCTCTTTTTCTCGTGCCGTGCTCGTTGAATTCCGTGCAGCCCCCTCTTCTGTTCATGCCGCCCTTCTTCTTTTTCTTTTCTTTTCTATTTTTTTTCTTTTTTCTTTTTTCCCTCTGGTCATGCTGCCAGCCCACCTACCACCTGTTCACGCCTCCACACTTGTTCATGTCCTGTAGCCACATCACATGTATATATAGGGAAGTAGAATAGGGTTAGGTAGTTGATTAAGTTTAGTTAATTAATTAAAATATTTAGATTAAGATTAATCTATTAATCTAATTAAGTAATTTTTTAAACTCTTTCCCCATCCATCAATCCGTACTGTACTTTTAAAATTATATAAATTGATAATAATATTTTCTATTGAATTTTATGAGGACCAAATTGTAAAATTCAAAATTCAACAAATCAATAAAAATTTAACAATCATTGTCTTTGTTTTTTCTTTGTTGATTTTTACTGAAAATATTCACATTTTGAATAAAAAAAAATCTTATTTCTTCAAAAATAATTAATTAACTAAAATCTATAGAAATAAGATAAATTATTAATATGATAGACGAATACAAGAAATTTTTATGGATAAATGAGTACAGATATTTATATAAAAATTAGACACATCACCAATCTACCGACTCCAAAACCCACACACTCCACACCGGATGTTAGACTCTTACGCGTGGCCGACCAATATGAAATCGCTCCCAACTCCATATTTGTAATATCAACATCGGTCCCATCGCCTGTACCTTGTTCAACGAAGCATGACAGAGATTTTTGTAAAGGAAGGCCAAAGAAGCACTGCTCCAACTAAACCGGCCGGCTAGTCTAATGTTTGCGATCAATTGTAAATACATCAATGTTACTTGGTTGCCCATGGAGTTGGGAAATATCACACCTCCACAAAGTGTCATAAGATATGCTCTGATGTAGCACTTTACTTGATACTCAATCAACTCTAAATTTAAGTAGTTATTGAACGACTTCATTAGCCATGAAATTTTAAGAGATGTACCAATAAAAGCATGTTCAGTCCAATTCTGACCGAGGTATTCTCGAACAAGATGAACCTTATCGACACCCCAACTTCCAGTCACGGTTACACCATCTATCAGAAATCCAGTAATTATTGCAACATCTTGTAAAGTCACCGTCATCTCTCTGTGATAGGTGAAATGAATGAGTTTCCAGACACCATCTCTCGATTAAAGCTGTTAGAAGACCCTGATCCAACTTCACTAACCTCATTAGTGCAACTCCATAGAATCCCGCATCCACCAAGTATAGGGTAATGCAATCGTGTAGAGGCAACATTTTGTGCTTTCGGAATGTCAAGTCCTTTTAATTACCTTTTCACACAAAATTGTGAGAGGCTTGCATCCTAAGAAGTGATAGATTTATTGGACCGAGACCCCCATATGCATTTACATGTGTATGTGGAGTTTGGGAGAGATCGATAGAGGTGTCAGTATTATCCTACAATGGAAGAAATTAAATTTTAATGTTAATTGATACTGGTTGGATGAAAGAGATATATACTATGGAACTATAAAAAAAAACTCTTACCACTGTAGGAGCTTTCCCTCGCTCAGATGCAGTAGGAGGACGACATCTAGAACTTCTAGGTCATGTCGTTATGAGCCTACAAAAAATGTTAGAGATAAAATTAACTACATTGCATTTCTTTATCAAATGCCTTTTAACAATTTTTAGGTACGACTACTACATACGAATGCAATTGATCACAAACAAGTCACCTACATTCAAAAGTCACCACTTATGCATTACATCGAACACCGAATGTGCATAACAAAGAATTCGATCATTTACGCAATTCATCGAACATTTTATGTGCATAACATAAACCCAAATTTAACTTCAAACCAAGCACACCCCCTCTTCAATTCCTAACCTTAACCCTAACCTTACATTTAATTTAAAGTTAAATCATAATCCTAATCCTAACCCTAACCTTAACCATATCCAATACATTGTACACCCCCTCTTTAATTCCTAACCTTAACCATAACCCTACATTTAATTTAAAGTTAAAGCATAATCCTAATCCTAACCCTAACCTTAACCATATCCAATACATTGTATGAGTCAAGTAAAAACATACATTTATATTGTCACTTGTGATAAAAAAAACGAATGTAGTGGCTATAGATTTGTTGGGGAATGTTAGAGATTCCCCTAAGTGAACTTGTCAACCAACGACTGAGGTAGAAAACGAAGATGAGGACTAGGGTTTTGGTTGGATGAGGAAGGAGATGAATAAGGGTTAGAAAGAGACTTTGTGAAAAGATAGTAGAAGTTAATTAATTCGGGTGAATAAAGTGGTGGCCCAGTAAACTCGCTGTTGGGAACGATGAGTTTAGCTCTTTCCCCCTCGCTGTTGGGAATGGCGAGTGATTTTGAATTTTTTCAACTGAACTCGCCGTTGGGAATAATGAGTGTCTAATAAAATTAGAACTAGACTCGTCGTGTCCCAACGGCGAGCGTGAAACAATAAAACTCGCCGTTGGGAACGACGAGTTTAGTTGTTGAGTCCACGAGCGCAAATAGTTTAACAACTGTCCTCTTTTTGCAAATAGTTTCAAAAAATGATATTAAAAAGAACTACTATTTGCACCATTTCCCCTATGAAACTTGCTATTTATTATATCCAACAATTTGAAACCCCCCTTCCCCCCCAACTTCTTTTTTGCATTCAGCTCCACATGATGAAATAACTTGTTTTAGTCAGCCATAGCTACTCACATCTAGAGTTGTTAGTTTGACCCAATATCCGGACCCGATCCGGATCCGGCATTAGATCGAAACCGACTCGATCTACACTGGTCTGGATCCTTAAATAAGACCCGATGCAGTTTTGGGTCCGGTTTCGGGTACGCTTAAAATATACCCGACCCGGACTTGGACCCAGATCCGGACCCGTAAAAAAAAATAACCCAAAAAAATGGAATTTGAATAATAGGGTTATAGGGATATACATGTAAATAGTAATTGTTGAAGATAGATGTATAAATATAATATTTATTCATATACTTAAGTATAAAAATTGTTGAAACAGTAGGGTATGGGGTGCAAAAATACTTAAGTGTAAATATTTATTCTGTGTTATCAGACCTGGTAGGTAGGTTTTTTTAACAAGGACCCCAACCCGGACCCGGACCCGATTCTCGCAAGTCCGGGTCTGGGTCCAATTTTTGGACTCGTGAGGTACCGGGACATGATAGTGGAGGACCCGATCCGATAGGTCTGATACCAGCTCTACTTGCATCATACAAATAAAAAATATATTTCTTTGCATTACAAAGTTGTTTTGGTTGAAAGTAACCATTTTTTGTAATTCTGAAGTCAAAGTGTTCCATGAGTTTATAATGCTCGCTTTTATATGTTTGAATGCAAGTAAAATATAATATGTGAGCATTCATCTCTTTACAAATGAAATTTTTTCTCATATTTCAATTAGTATACTTATGAAAAAATAGTTTTACATACCTTTATTTTTCCATTTTTTATTGTAAAGTGTTGAAAATCCTTTCTTACTACAAACATTTCTATCTACGTGACCCTCAACTTTTATTAAAATAATCTTAACTGTCATGTTTCCTCCCTAAATCTTTTTCTAAGTAGAGAAATTTGGTTTTGCCAAATTTATAATGTGGCAGTGGAGCCCACATAATTTTACCTATTATTATTTACCGCAACCAAACAGAAAGAAAGTCATTAGTGTTGGACGACAGAAATACTGATGTGGCAATCAGTTTTATCTATTTTTTTGCAAAATTTACTTGCATATGTGATCTAATTAGTTGATATTTTATTTTATTTTATTTTTGTTAAAGAAAATATAAAATATGACCAGTATATTTTATTAATAAACAATAATGAAATAACTTAGCATAAGATGGAAAAATATAAGTGCAAAATAAAGGATGGCATGAGACGACCTTCAAGGCTTCAACTTTCCAGGGTAGGACTACCAACCTAACAGACTAAGACTAAGAAGCAAAGAATATGAAACGATTAAACTACAATATAAAGAGATTTTTGTCATGCTAATGTTATATCATAAACTAATTATAAATAACGAGGGCTTCTGTATAGCTTGACGGTGGATTTCAGGACTGGAGTCCGTACTAGTGGAATGTCTAAAACTTGTTTCTGTTACCGACTATTTAGATCATAAACTAATTATAAATAACGAGGGCTTCTGTATAGCTTGACGGTGGATTTCAGGGCTGGGGTCCGTACTCGTGGAATGTCTAAAACTTGTTTCTGTTACCGATTATTTGTCATGGCGAGGAATTAAACTCTTCAATGTGGAGTACGTAGGTACTGGCCCTCGGACCTATGTAGTATGTGATGCATAGAATCTGAACAAGTATGCATTAATGTCATCTTGGTGTAAAACATTTGCATTAGGCATTAAGGCAATGCATACACCATGTTTAGGATAGTCACTTTTCACACTTTGGTTTACATTTGTGATTGTGTATGCTAAAATAAGTGAGTCGCTATATTATGACATAGCAAGGATGGCCGTGTATAGTATTGCGTCAGTTATATGTAACTGATGTGCCCACAGTATTCAATACATGGCTTGGATTAGCTAAGACTGAAAGATGAATTTGAAGCTAAAGATTGTTTTAAATGTTGTTGATTAAATTGTACATGCTTTGTAATCCTTTTTTTTTTTCGCTGCGTTGATGTGAAATGAACAGTATTGTATAAATAAAAGTTTTAAATTCCTTGTAAAATCGTACGAAATGAAGTAAAAGTTAGAAATGTTTCTTGAGTACTCGTGGTTCAGATTAGGAGAATGTAAGATGAAGCACGAAGGTCTAATCATCGAAGAGAGTAGAAGAAAACAGAGCAATAATAGTGCAGGCATAGTTGCAGTCGACTGTCCCAAGTTGCGGTCGACCGCACACCCGATTGCAGTTGTACTGAGTTTGGCCGAGAAGAGGATGGTTGACCGGTCTTTTTGGACGGTCGACCGACCGCGATGTTGTGTTCATTTTTGGGCCTCGATTTCTTATGTCGTTTCAGCCCAATCTTCAACTCCAAGTTAGATCGTACGGATCCTATTAAGTTACTTCTTTTTCAGGTTATATCGGACGACTGAGAATCAAAATTAGACCTAAGTTTATCTCTATTCTTTTATATATATTGTAAACTCCTCCAATATGAGAGTAGAGTACTTCATAGATTATTTTCTTTATTGTAAAGAGAGGCTTGAGAGAGATAGTTTTTGGTGGGTGAGTTTAATTCCTTGTATTGAGTGAATCAGTAACTCCTTGTAATCTCTTCTAGTTGAATATCAGATCTCCCTATATTCCCCCCTGGATTAAGCAAAAGCTAACCGGGATAAATCCTCGTTGTGTTTGTGTTTGGATTGGTAGATTTACTTGCTTTCTCAATTGATTTTCGACTTTCTCATTGCTCCAATTAGTTCCACTACGACCAGAGGCATTTGTTGACGCCCCAATCCGAACAACTGGTAGTAGAGCTTCAAGTTGCCGAGTTCCTTGGTTAAGATGATAGGTCACAGTATTTTGAAGATCAAGCAGTTCGATAGAAAGATCAATTTCAATCTTTGGAAGGTTGACATGTATGATGTCCTTGTTCAAGAACGTTTGCAGTTAGCCGTTAAGAAGAAAGAAAGACCATCTGACGTGAAGGAGGATGTTTGGGAAGATATTCGTGAAAGAGCCATAAGTCTGATCCGACTATCCTTGGCGGATGAGGTCAAGTGTAAATTTCTGGACGAAACCGACTCGGCGAGTTTGTGGTAAAAACTCATAGCTGACTACTCTAGTTCGTCGTCATTAGATCGGATGCATTGGAATAGGAAGTTGTTACATTTATCTATGAAGGAAGATACCGATCTCCAAGCCACATTACTGAGTTCAATAAGATATTATCTGAACTTCAGGAAATTAACACTGTTGTGTGTGAGGAAGATAAAGTTTTCAACCTGATATATTCACTGCCGGATTTGTACGAGCTTTTTATAACTACCATGCTACATGGTAGATCTGCCAAGGAAAGTATTTCGGCAGATGGTGTAATCAAAGCATTGAAGGAAAATCCACTTAGGAAGGAGGCTCAGAAATCACTGTATATTCCCAAAAGTTGTCTAGCAGTGGATGGTCCTTTAGGGGGAAGACAAAGTAATTTGCAAAAGAATTCGATCCGTTGCCGTTATTGCAAGAGGTCAGGGCATATCAAGAAAGATTGTTGGAAGTTGCAGAATCAGGAGAGCACAAAGAACAGGAGTTCAGCCGCTAATGTGGTTAGTGCCTTTGATTCAGGCAATTCGTATCTTCTTGTTTCTTAGAAGTGGATTCTAGTTGGCTTCTTGATCCAGAGAATTCTTCTCATATTTGCTCCGAGAGAAAGTTATTTTCTACTTATAAGTCTACTATAGGGCATTGTGTGACAACGGGAACTGGGGAGATTTGTGAAGTAGCAGGTGAGGGGACAATCCAATTGAAGATGTCAGGTCTAAATTTGTTCACTGTAAGAGATATTTTGCATGTTCCTCTGTTGAAACAAAATATTATTTCCTTGGGAACTCTTGATGCATAGGGTTGTAGGTACACAGCTCGAGGTAGAGTTCTGTCTGTTTTTCAAGGTCGTCGTGACGTAATTAGAGGTATGCGAGTGGTTGGGCTAAGCCAACATAATCTCCACAATCTTTGGGGAATTCGAAAATCCTACGCAGGGGTTGTTAGTTCTTTTCCAGTTATTCCTGCAAGCTCAGCTAGTTTGCCGCAACTAGAATTATCGAGACGAGACCACGATGTTCGAATATCGTCGAGATGTTGAGAAAGCCTAAGGGTAGGTGGAGTTCATGCGTTGTTTGGAAACTCTGTGAGTACATCTACGGAGGTGTTCCTTTGAGGGGCTACACTGGATCAGGTGAGATTGGGTAGAGATCAGTTCAACTAGAAGAAGAAGCTACTGTTCTAAGTTTTCTTTGCAAGTGGAGTTCATTAAAGTTTGGAGATACACAACATGTGATAGCACTCGTATGCAATCAAAAGTGGAGTTTGTTAGGAACGTGTCTTGAACACTCGTGGTTCAAATTAGAAGAATGTAAGATGAAGCACGGAGGTCAAAGCGTCGAAGAGAGTAGAAGAAAACAGAGCAGCAATAGTGCAGGCATAGTTGCGGTCGACCGCACCTCCGACCGCACACGCGACCGCAGTTTAATGGGTTTGGCCAAGAGGAGGACGGTCGACCAGTCTTGTTGGACGGTCGACCGACCGCGGCGCTGTGTTCGTTTTTGGGTCTCGATTTGTTAGGTCATTTCAGCCCAATCTTGAACACCAAGTTAGATCGTACGACTCCTATTCAGTTACTTCTTTTCCAGGTTATATCGGACGACTGAGAATCAAGATTAGACCTAGGTTGATCTTTATTCTTCTATATATATTGTAAACTCCTCCAATATGAGAGTAGAGTACTTCATAGATTATTTTCTCCATAGCAAAGAGATGCTTGAGAGAGATTGTTCTTGGTGGATGAGTTTAATTTCTTATATTGAGTGAATCAATAACTCATTGTAATCTCTTCTAGTTGAATATTAGATATCCCTATATTCTCCCCCCCCCCCCCCCCCCCCCCCCCCCCCCCAGATTTTCCCCCCGGATTAAGCAAATACTAACCAGGATAAATCCTCGTTGTGTTTGTGTTTGGATTGGTGGATGTTGATTGCTCAATTGATTTGTCACATCTCTTCAGCTTCCTTATTGCTCAACTTAGTTCCACTGCGACCAGAGGTGTTTGTTGATGCCCCAATCCCAACAGTAAAGATCCTGTTGTGCTACGAATTACCGTATTTTGAAATTCAAGGCATTATAAATTCTTTATTTTATAGTTCGGATATTATAATGCTTACTTTCATATGTTGCATCATTTCGAAGATGTGCCGTAGGCATGTGTGCCCACGGACAAACCTAGTATAAAATAAAATATAATGTTGTATTTTACAAATGTTTTTATTTTCTTATAAATTTCATATTATTCAAACCTGGCTTCTTTTGGGATAAAGAGTGAAGTCATAATGTTTGCGTCATATGCATTTTCTCTTCTATGTCATAAAATGAAAAATAATGAAAATCATTTATTGCGTTTAGTTTGTTATTTCGAAAATAGTTTTCTGAAAACAGTTTTCTAAAAACAACTAAACCAAACAAGTTGGAGTTTTCAAAAACAGTTTTCTAAAAATGTAAGGTTGCGCTCGTGTAGAGAGAGAATGACTGAAGTTGGAGTATTGTGAAAACTCTTTTCACAAAATACCCTAACCAAACACGTTTTTTGGTTTTGGAAAAAAAAAACCTTAACCTATCATAATGAAATACTAATGACAGTTTTCTGATTTTTGAAATAATAATGAAAAATGCTCCCTTATTTTTAATTACAATTATTAGATTATTAGATAAGGAAACTAAAAACTACCGTCTTAATTACCTTTACCCTGACTAAAATTTCTGCCTCCACCGATTTTGTAATTATCTTATATCCCTGAAAGTTTTCCGGGATTCGACATGAAAGTTCTTATCCAAGAAATTCGATATTTAGAACTTTAGAGAAATAAGATGATACCATACAACTCACCAGTCATTTACTTTTCCAATAGCCATCCTATTGCACTCTAACTTTATCAACTGCACCCTAACTTTATCATTTGTATAGGCTTTCAAATGACATCTAAAAATTGTAAACAGATAGGATAAAATACCAAATTTCGAAAGCATATTTCTCATTCTCAACTACTCTTCTTAAACCCTCAGTTTTTCTACAATTCCCTAATCTTATATTTCACCATATCACTACAGCATATTCTTCTTTGCCAATTACCATGTTCATCAATCTCATTCTTACTACTAATGATTTATACATGATGCACGTCTTAATAAATATAATTTTTTAATGTAAAAATTCAGATATAATTTGTACTTGAAGCTAAGATCTCATTTATAATAGTTATACACGTACATCTTACTGGTTAATAGATTTATAAATGAGTCTTCTCTCATTATAATATCGTTAAAGATAATCAATATAAAACTATGGAGTGATACTAAACACCATCCTTTATAAGGACTTCGGGTATTTCCATCACAGGAAAGCTCAAAAATGAATAACTCTAACTGACGGACAGTGACATTTACAATTTTTCTTTTTGAGAAAATCAATAAAAAAAAATCAAAAAAAAAAAAAAATACCTGAAGTCTTGGACGGTATATAATATACCGGTTGTCAACTTTTTTTTCATTATTATTTTAAATTATTATGGGACATTAAATAATCTACCGTCGCTTAAAAAAAAAAAAAAATCAGGCGGTGAATAATGTCTCGTCCTATTAAAAAAAATTACAAAATATTGTGCGACGGTGTATAATTTATCGTCCGTTCAGTTTTTAATTTTTTTTTTAGACGGTAAATTATACTTCGTCCTATCTTCAGACGAAATATAATTTAACGTCGGGCTATTTTTTCCATTTAGCCAAATCGCCTGCACACATGGCTGGGTACTGTTCATAAAAAAGCCAAAAAATGGCTAAATTGCCAACGACTACAGATGGTTGGGAGAATTTGGCTCTCAACGTCCTGTAGTCGTTGGCTATTTAGCCAATTTTTTTCATATTTTTGAACAGTATCCAGCTATATCTGGCAGTCGATTTGGCTAAATGGAAAAAATAGCCCGACAATACATTATATTTCATCTGAAGATCGGACGAAGTATAATTTACTGTCTGATTTTATTTATTTATTTTTATAAAAATGAACGGACGGTAAATTATACACCGTCGCACAACATTTTCTAAAAAACATTTACGGGACGGGACATTATACACCGTCCAAAAATTGTAATTTTTTTTTGTAGGGCCGGTAGATAATCTATCGTTCGGTCATAAAAAAAATTTTAAAAAAATTCACTGCCGGTTGATTATACACCGTCCACGGCTTCTGGGTTTTTTTTTGATTTGTTGATTTTTTTAAGGGACATGTCATTATCATAGTTATTTTTTAAAAAAATTAACTATTTTTTATAACGTCGGACGTGAGATAATTTATCGTCCGGCCAAATTTTGGCTAACAACGACTACGACGAAAGTTATTTTTGCTAATTATTGTAAGCCAAATAGCCAAAATTTGACAATAACGACTACAGATGCTCTAAAATGTACCTATAACACCTTGAATTTGTTTTCCTAATTCATCCATATGTGGCCTAAACTGCTCAAACTCTCTTCTAGCCCATTTTCTTAAACACTTCCTTAGACGTATGATTATCACAATCCGAACACCACTCCACTATTACTTTTTGCATATTGTCATACTATTTTTAAATATTTAATTCAATAAAGAGTAGATTCTATCAGTACAAAAAAAATGAGAGAGGGGAGAGGAGAGAGGAGAGAGGAGAGAGGTGCGTGCATGGCTGCCTTGGAACAAGAACAAATCTTTTGCTAAAGTTTTAATGGCTCCACGCCCTCCATTTCATCATTACCACCCCAACCCAACCCTTCGATCCGCACGCCCTCCTCAAAACTACCAAAACCCCTTCTTCACTCCGCCGTCTCATCATCTACATACCCAAAACAATTCCACCTCTCCCCCTAAACCCATTTTCCCTCCCAAACCTTATCCTCGAAACCCTAGGCCTTGAAACACCAAGATCCATTCCAAAAAATGGAGTGGCGTTGCATGCGCTGCGGGGAGAACGACCACCAGATAGTAGACTGCCATAAAAGCGGCATCCATTGCTTTAACTGCCGTAAATTTGGACACAGAGTTCGAGATTACCCACTTCACAACTAGAAAGAATCCATGGCCATTGAAGTCACCCACAACTCGGAGATCGCCTCAGCTCTTCCGGGACTACATGCAAGCTCCTTCCTTCATTTGATTAACCCGCGCACCCACCTTGATACGGCAATTGTTGAAAGCACCCTGAACTTCGCAAGGAGAAGGCAAGGAGGGTGGTGGGTTGTGAAGAAGGTTACTGATGGGGTCTTCCATGTCCAGTTCCCCTCTGAAGAAGAGGCCAAGAAGGCGATCGCTGATGACGTTATTCAGTTCTCTGGTTTTAACGCAACCTTCTCGCCATAGTCCATGGACTACAGAGCAAAGCTGAAGCCCAAAACAAGTTTTATCTGGATCAATGTTCCACTACTCCTCTTCCACATGTGGAACAAGACCTCCTTTGAGCAACTGGTGAAACCGTTTAGCAAATTCATTACCATGAGTGGAGAGATGAAGAATGTGGTTTCCTGGGACCAAGCCTTTATCCCTATTGAAGTGGAGGATGTCAGCCACATCCCAAAGAATATCCAAATCCACTTCACTGTGCCATGGACCAAGGAGCTACAGATCCATGATGTCCCGGTGCTTATCCTCGGTAACCCCATTCCTTCCGATGACGTGGCCAGAGGCAAAGTCCAGCAATTCACTTCAGGGAGTGGCTTATCCACCTCCTTCTGGGGCCATAGGGATTCTCCGACAAAGAAGCAAGATGGACCCAGTCAGCCGCCAAATCAGGGAATCATTGACGATGCTAAAGGCAAGGCGACAATCTCAGAGGCAAATCTTTCTGTTAAGGAATCTGTTGCACAATCTCAGCAGCAACCAAATCAGGTTATCTTGGCAGACAAATTTCTAAATATCTCTGGTCTTGCGGATTCCAGTTTGGAATGTTTCAAATTGGTTACCCCCTAAAGATGAAGCATGTTGCAAATCCTGTGGGGACCAAATCAGGCGAAAAGTTTGTTTTCAACACCCCCTATAATTCAGATCCCCTAAGATTCCCCCAAGGGCAATTTGGGGATTGCTTCCAGCGAATCGAATAACAACCCTGATAGTTCCGTAAGCTCTCACGATATTTCTCCCGAGGAGGAGATTAGGCAGATGATCTGGAAGGGGAAGGTTGTCAATATCCCTCTATCTCTTTTCAAAGAGATCCAGCCCACGGTTGAGTCTGCTCTTGAGATGTCAGTGGCCAAGCGAGTGGCAAAACTTGAAGCCCCCAAGGCAATGCAATTCAGCTCTTGAGTTAGTGCTTCAAGTTTCAAAACAAAGTCTCTCATCCCTCGGTACCATAAGACCACCTCATCTTCTAGCTCGGGATCTGTTCCACCAGGTTTCGAAGAAGGCACAAGCAAGAGGCACAAGAGATGCAGATCAGCTCTAAAGCAACTTATACCAGACCCTTCATGAAGCATCTGCGATCTTCCCTCAAGTCAACCTCCATCCGCAAGAATGAAGGTACCTCCTCTTCTATATTTTCAGTTACCAATGCCTGCAATAATCCTTTCGCTTTACTTTCTAATGAGGATATAAATAAGGTAGCTGAATATGTAGGAGTGGAGGCTATTGGGCCACACTCAGTCGATAAACTTAAGCAACCTGCGAATGATACTGTTGATTCCCCAGATCAACAGAATTAACCCAATTGGGTACCTGGGTTTATTGGACCTTTCTTTGTTATTGTTATTGCTACTTGTTCTTCTTCGTTTTAATGAAGATTGGCAGTTGGAATGTTCGAGGGTTGGGCAACCCCAACAAATGTTCCCTGATCAAGGACGGTATTAGAAATGCTCAAATTCCTGTGGCCTGCTTACAAGAATCCAAACTTGCAAAACCATATACCAGAAAGCTAGCATCCATAGGTGCACCAATTGGAGATCTCTTGATGCTATCGACTGTTGCGGTGGTATTCTTATTGGATGGGATGATAACATCTTGGATTGTTACTACTGTGCAGTTGATATTTTTTCAATCTCCCTGTCCTTCTGCAACTTAACCTCTGGAACTGAGTGGTCTCTCACCTCTGTCTATGCCCTTTTTGAATTGGATGACAAAATCCTTTGCTTCAGCGAAATCATACTTAGAAGAAGATTCCTATGTGATGCCTAGGTCATTTGTGGAGATTTCAATGCGACCACTTCAAATTATGAAAGAAATGGAGGCGAGAGTTCGAGCAGCAATATGAATGAATTCAGGAATTGGATTCAGCAGTTGCAACTTATTGATCTCCCTCTTGCAGGTAGAAAATTCACTTGGTCTAATCTCAGAGCTAAGTCAGCGCTTGCTAGATTGGACAGGTTCTTAATTTCAAGTAAATTTGAACAACTCTACCCAAATATCATCCAACACTCCCTCCCGCGTATCACCTCTGATCACTGTCCATTAATCCTTGACTCTCAAGCCATTCAGGCCAGAGTCAACTATTTTAAATTTGAGCAGGCTTGGGCTCATGAGGATTTCACTCCTGCTATTACTGTAGTACCCCGGATCCCCGTCATCGGACATCCGTAACACACCCAGAATCCTTGCCTTCAAATGCATCTTAACACAGTAAATTACACGGAAATTTAAAACACTTTTATAGCCATCAGAGTTAATACATCAATAATTACGAATATCAATTTGTCATATCAAACTGTAACGTCCCCCTTTTTACTCCAAACTCAATTCATTCAATTTTTATATCACTTTAAACATAAACTAAGATAGTTATATTTCAAGAAAATTCGGCCAGAGTTTTTCCTAAAATTTCTACCCCAAAACACAAAAAGCTTACGAAATTCTGCTCTAAATTCCGTAGCTCACATCACAGGCAATAATTTCACGGGCTCCCCAGGCCCAAATGAGCAGAGACATATAGGCAATGAATATATATGCTCTGGGGGCCAAACTCATAATAGAATATCAAATATCAAATGAGCACCATAAATTTCTTTGAAAACGTAGTAAGGTTTTTAGAAAACAACTTATAAAATATACCACAGGGCCCAGTACTCCACAACAAGATGGGTACGGGTCAACAACATAACATGCCACTCCACACTATACTCATCATCATCATCCACATACTTATACATCGGAAATACAATTTAAATCATAAAATTCATTGTTCACGTAATTAAACCTTAAACAACAAATTGTAAAATAAAGCTCCATTCCACAGAACCATGAGTCTACACCTTACCTCTACACTGCTGATGACCTATAACAGTAGGGGATCTAGGGTAGTCCAGGGACTCCCTAACCCCCCAGACACTAAGAGGTTAGCCATTTCTGGTGTGAGTATAATCTATTAATAAACAAATAAATTAAACTTTACAAGTAAAACAGAACGAACTTACGAATACCAAGATAAACCTGAACATGTAAACATCATAAATGGAAATTCACATCAAATACTCTCCGAGTCATTTCCTGTATGCATAACCATACCCGCTCACAACATACTTATCTTTAGTTTAAAAATCATTTCTAAATTAGTCGCTTAAGGCCCATCACTTTACGTTTTATGCAAATATTCCTATAGCTTTATTTTCCCATAAAGCTTTACATTCACAAATAACTCTACTCTCACATAAACTGCACCTTATTTACTATTCATTTGCAATTACAGACTCACGACTTATATTCTTTCCCAATCTCATATCACATAACATCGCATTCATTCATTCTTACAACATATATCATCACATCTCGCAATACATTACTTCCGTACTCATTATACACTTCAACCAATTCATCATGAATGGAAAATAAACGTGTATCCTGATTTCCTAGTGTTCATGTATGCCATGACTTGAAGTCTAATACAAATACAGAATGCAGAATAGATGCACTTAATCTAATGTCAGCAAGACTCTGGACACACATGCATCCCATACTACATGTGGCCCAGATCAAGCCGTTTCTCCAGTTCAGGGATTTGAACCCTCGCTATGCAATGCATTCTAATTTGGTCTACTTCCTATTCCCGATAGATAGGTTGTGGCAATGAGGTCGCATATCAACGGTCCCACCGTTCTGCAGTCACCTAGTGGTGTCTTGGTTTGCCACTAGTGCCCGGCACCCAGACCCCATTCAACAGCCATGATGAACTTAAAGATATACCGCAGCATATCTATGGCACCGTATTTCACAGGACCGCAGCCCATACGACCCGTTCGTGTCCACCAGCATGTACCTGGATCGCATCCCGTCCTTACCACGGTTTCTCAGGAATTAACAGTGCAAGATACGCACCGCAGTACATATCCCTAATGACAGGAAGAGACAACCCCATAGTATCACCACCTAGTGCTAACTCTCAAAATGAGTTGGATTATAGGAATCACCCCTAACACCAATTCGATCTTTAAGCGAAAACAATAAAAGAAAACCTAATCAATGCAGTTTACTGAAAACAAGTTGTTACCCAAATCACACTCGGTGTCGATCAACAATATCGAGCCTGTCTAGTCTGTCAAACAACAATCATCACAGGAATCACATCCACTGATTCACAATACCTTCACGGTCAGCGACCACATAATTCCGGCCCATGACCCTCAGCGAGTGGTCCAATGGCGCCCCAAGGATGCAATACAATTCAATGAAGGTAAACACACACGCAACCATCAATTCTTGACCATTGACAGACTCAGGCATCGAGACACCCAGCACAAACTGACCAGAGCTATATCCCAACTCACTCAGGTCCACCATGAGTATTAAGCACAGGAACTTATCCAAGTTCCAAATGAAATGCTAAAACACCATTAAAACCTGATAGTTCATGATCGCCACACTGTAGCATGCAGAGGGTTCCCCATCAATTGTCCGATGAAATAATTCAAGAAATAACAGTAGCTGTGACCCAAGCTATGCTCATCGGAGTTCAATACAATCAGAATTCTAGAAGGGTAGGGAGATCCACAACAATCCCCTAGTGGGCGACTCCCTCAAATATTTAAGAGCTCAAGTCCCCGAGTCAACTTAAAATTGAAGTTTGGTCTAAACAACATGTTGCTATCTTGCAATGCCCATAACTTCCAACACACAATACAGAATTGCTTGACACCACCCATTCTGAAAATCTAAGACTCCGGTCTACAACTCTCCAGCTAACTATTTCATCGAATTCAATCGTCTTGATACTATAAAACCTCATATACTTTTAATATTATATTCTTCTTGCACTCGCTGCACCTTTTCAATATCATAAAAGTTTGCTCACTCATCGAAAATTCTCGATTCCGGGTCCTATGGGAAGGTGGGAGTGTCTACTTCAACTTCCTAGTTGAACACCTCCTTCAGACTCTATCATTTGAGTTCTCGAAAACACAAGTTCCATCAGGTGTACAAAAAGGGAGAAACTGGTTTACTTAGCCAATAATGCTTTAACTAAGAATGGATCCGTTCCATCTTTGGAAAATCATAATTCTCAACCTATAAACTGGAATTACACAATTCCAGATAGGTTAGAAAGCTATGACTCCCTACTACGACTCTCTAGTTGGTCAATCTCCCAAATTCTTAACAATAGTCTCCAATTTCTTATCTACACAAACTAGTCAATTTGTACTAGGCTGAACATAGCCTACTTTGAAAGTCAATAATAAATCAACCTTGAGTCCAGTGCTCATGAAATTTGAGATACTCAATCTACACATATACCATTTCATTGTGTCCCAAAATTCACATTTAGATTCATCTCACACAATGAGCTACGACTCTTCCAACATAGCACACAAATTCAGCCACTCTTTCAGCAGAGCATTTACTACCCTTTACCAAACGAACTCTAGAATGTCTAAAACTTGAAAATCATCAAATAGACTCATACCGAAAACTACCCCCAAAATTCCATAGCAAGATCATACGTATACCATTGGTTACGACCTTTTGGACTTCAGTCCACAAGCAATCGGCTTCAGCTCTGCCCTTTCTGACCAGCTGCACTTCGCAAGTTTGTTGAGGTATCGAACGACCTCGAAAATTTGTGAAAGTTAGACTATAGTTGTGGACACATACAGGAGTGTCCACACAATTTCTTAGCTCAAAACACCCAGGCTACACTAAGATACGAAATCAGAAATACACAGCAAATCGTAATTTAAAATCTTCATAACACACCATGTACATAAAATAAAAGAGTTCATATTCACACAATATCCCGCGAAGACTCAAAGCGCCACCATGCCTCCCCACATCCAAAGTCGCTAATATATCCTTTCCGAAATTCTTTCGAAAATCCGATGCTACCACGATGTAGAGAACCCTTCAATTAGCCTATCCCTCAATTTAATTTGAAAACGATGGAGAAATGGAGGGGATTTTAGCGGGGAGAGAGAGAGCCGATGGGCTCGGCTGGGGTTTCTTTCGGCTAGGAAGGAAACGGGAGAAAGAAAGAAGGAGAGGGAAGGAGAAGGGGTGGGGTGGGGTGGGGTTTTTATAAAAGAAATAAATAAATAAATAAAAAGATAATTAATATAGGGGAATATTACCTATAAGTCCCCAAGTCTTGAATATATATCAAATAAGTCCCAAATCTCTACTTTAACAATACCAACAATACAAAAATACATTAAAACTACCTCGTAGTAATCCTTCAAAATTATAAAATAAAGTAGACAATAAATCTGATATTTCTCAATAACAATCAATTGTTATTAGGAAAACCCACAATCGCGTGCAATTCTCAATTGCGCACAGATTACGATGCAAAAATAACCATATGCTATTTTTGCGGGGTATTACAATTACTGCCTGATGGAAGAGCTTTTCTTGCAGAGGTTCTTCAGTTGATGTTTTCGCTAAAAAACTGGTGCTGCAAAGAGACGGATCAGGAGATGGAGAAATGAGAAGTTCGGACACATTCCACTTCACAAGAAGGCCTTCCTTGATAAGATTCACCAACTTGACATCTTGGCAGATAACCAACCCTTAGACAGTACTTAATCGTATGAGCTCTTTATTGCCCACAGAGACTACCAGAGCTTGGTGCAGGCGGAGGTCACCTACTGGATGCAGAAATCAAGAATAACTTGGATCAAGGAGGGTGATGCCAATACAAAATTCTTCCATTTTATTGCTAATGGGAGGCGGCGTAAGAACTTCATTTATTCCCTACTTCATAATGGAGATCTTATTACAGATCAATGTTCAATTCGATCCTACTTTGAGCCTTCAGTGACATCTGTGGAAGTATGTCATCCCCTGATTTCAGAATCGACTGGGCAGCTCTTTATCCGAATCCTACTATTGGTCTTTCTAGGCTCGAAGCACCTTTCAGTAAGGAAGAGATCAAAAAAGTTGTCTTTAGCATGAATGGAGACAAGGCACCTGGGACTGATGGCTTTTTGAAGCATTTCTATCAGCAATACTGAGAGACCATTCAAGATGATTTATGTTGTATGTTGCTAGACATACAGAATGGGAATGCTGATATTAGTAGACTTAACTACTTGTCCAATCCTAATCCCAAAGTGCGAAGGTGCTAACTCAGTCTCTGATTATCGCCCCATCAGTCCCCTCAATTGTTCTATGAAGATCTTCACTAATATCCTCGCAAACAGGCTAAGCCCCTTACTACATGCTCTGGTTTCCTCTTCACAAAGTGCTTTTATCAAAGGCAAATCAACAGTGGATTGTTTCCTTGTTGCCCATGAAGCCATTAATCTATGCTGCACCAAAAAGTCAGACACACTTATGCTAAAGATTGACTTCTGTAAAGCCTTCGATACCCTTAGTTGGACTTTCATTGAGAAAATGCTAGCTGCTAGAGGCTTCGGTCCTAGCTGGTGCAGTTGGATTAAGACAATCCCTCACTCAACTAAATCCTCTGTTCTAGTAAATGGGGTAGGGGGCAAGACCATTAATTCAAAAAGACGGTTAAAGCAAGGTGATCCCCTTTTTCTGATGTTATTCATCTTGGCGGTAGATGTACTAGCACAAATGTTGCGAAGTAGAGGAGACAATGGCACTTTTTCACAACTGCAACTTAGGTGCTCCCTAGCTTCGCTCGCAATACTGCAATTCGCTGATGACACTCTCATCTTCTGCAATGGTGATGAACAAGATGTGCTACATCTAAAGTTGCTATTGCATATATTTGCGAACAATTCTGGCCTTCACATTAACCTCTCCAAATCATCCATTATCTACTTTGGGAATTCTAAAGCCAAGCTTCAGGCTTTTGCTCATATCCTGGGTTGCAAGCATGACTCCCTACCCACCAAATACTTGGGCATGCCATTATCCAAAGGCAAACTAAAGAAGAGGGATTGACAACCACTTATTCTTAAAATTGAAAGGAGATTATCTACTTGGAAGCATCGACTGCTCTCTAGGGGAGGGAGACTTATCCTCATCAATTCGGTACTGCGTGCCCTGCCGACTTACTTTGCTTCATTCTTCAAATTTCCCCAGTGGGTTATAGCAAGAATTGACCACATACGGAGCATTTTCTTTTGGGTAGGCGGAGATACAAATTCTACCGGAGCCTCTTGTACTAACTGGAAACAAATTTGACAACCCAAAAGACAAGGATGCCTATGGATTTTAAACCTTAGCCAATTCAACAATGCCCTGCTTATGAAATGGTGATGGAAAATCGTATCTGAGGAATCCCTTAGCACCCAAATTCTCAAATCCTTATACTTCAACAGAGCGACCAACTCTTTCACATATAGGGCTCAAGTTTCTGACTTCTGGAGGAATGTCTAAAAGATCAAAGAGCAATTTGACCAAGGGATTTCTTGGCAACTAGGAGATGGGAAACTGCTTAAATTTTGGACTTCCAATTGGATGGGAGGCAGCAGCGTTGACAGACTATTTCTGACTTTATTTGAGGCAGCATGGAACAAAGATGCCACACTGTGTTCTCAAGGCCACATTCATCAGGGCAGATGGATTTGGAGGCCAAACCTTCATACTTCAACATTAGCCCGCATCCTCCTCGAGAAGAACCAACTTCTGCAACTTATCTCTCACATACAACCATCTACAACCACAGACACTGCTAATTGGAGACACTCTAGTTCAAGGAGCTTCACCGTCAAGTCTGCTTATGATTTCTACAGCATCTCAAGCCTAATATCCCCCTTCTACTGTGCCTGCTGGAAGAATTTAGCACCACTTAAATGCAAAATTTTTATTTGGATGCTGAGTTGGGAGATACTCAACTCCAAGGAGAGATTACATTATAAGGGATGGGATGGTGATCTGACATGCACAACCTGTGCCTATCCGATCGAAACCACCTTCCATATCTTCTTTCAATGCCCACTAGTTGTTCAGGCTTGGCAACACTTCACACACCGCTTCAACATCAAAAATTTACCTACATCAACTGCTAACTGTTTCACACATTGGTGCTTTGATTCCCACAACCACAAGTTCACACACTCTTGGCACACAGTTACACTGGCTACATGTTGGAGTATCTGGCATGCTAGAAATGATAGAATTTTTAAAAACAAGCTTATTACTGCAGATAAACTCATAACTAACATCAAATTCTGGTTCTTTCATTGGCTAGATAGCTGCGGAGGCTCAAAGAAGAAGTCCAAGATACTCCAAGAGCTTGAGGATACTGGAGATTAAGATCTCATGAGGCCAGGGGGAGACTGTTCGATCCAAAGTGTGGGTCGGACCCAAGGATAGTCATCTGCACCTCTGTTAGTAGGTTATTTTGTTCTTTTTGGGGACTCTGCATGTCCCGGTTATTGTAATATTTCAAGCTTGTTTGTGTACTACTGTTCTTAGGAGGGGATGGTTATTTTGTTTGGGGGGCTATCTATGTTGTGTGTAGGGGGGATGAGATCATATCGTTGAGTTTAGTTGAGGAGCAAGACAATATTCCAATGCCCTCTCTACGACTTAGTGCTATGCCATCTCAAACTCAGACACGCACAGAGCTCGCCCCGCCTCCAATCCCTTCCTTAGTAATCGTTTTACTTTGCTTATCTTTATATATATATTTCTGTGAGGTAGGATCATCCTACCTTTTACCAGTAAAAAAAAAAGATGTACCTATAACACTCTAGCACCACTAAGTTAGTGTATGTGTTAAATACTTACAGAGGAATCCAATTAACATAACGGTTATGGTATGCATAGTAAAAGAAAATAACCAATCTACACTAGCATCACTAGTTGGTTAATGTGTTAAATTCTTACAGAGGAATCCAATTAACATCACGGTTATGGTATGCATAGTAAAAGAAAATAACTAATTTACACTCTAGCATCACTAAGTTAGTTAATGTGTTAAATTCTTACAGAGGAATCCAATTGACATAACGGTTATGGTATGCATAGTAAAAGAAAATAACTAATCTTAATGTAATTTGATTAGGCAATAATAACATAACAGTTATGGTATGCATAGTAAAAGAAAATAACTAATCTTAATGTAATTTGATTAGGCAATAATACATATTATAACTTGTTTGCCTCAATTGGACTTACAATATTAATTGATTAGATGAATATACTAAGGAGTACTTGTATGCTATAAGCTGTGGTATGCACGCTTTTGGAGGAGAATCAAAGGCAAAGGTTGCCGTCGTTTTCTGCATTTTCTATGCCCGATAGGGCATATAATTGTTTCCCCATTTGTAAGGCAATTAAATAAGAGAAAGAGAAGGAAATATTTTGTTTTGATCTGATAATTTTTTGTTTTTTATTATTTATTATTTATATTTTCATAAGAGGAGAAAATGTTATTATATAAACCTTATTCAGTTTTCTTGTTCTTGAAAAACATTTATATCACCGTTAATTCTCTTATTCTTAGACACCTATTCTCTTCTTGTTCTTGAAAACCCTAACCCTAATTCTCATGGCCGACAAGAGAAAATGGCCAAATATTCCCAACGCTTTGTTGCTTATAAATTGCGACACATCGTCATGTTCAAAATTTGGAACCTTAGTCCATCTAGTCTGCAAATCCTAGAACGATCCACTCACTTTCAAGATTAAAAGGCTTTCTTCTTCAATGTTATTACTTATCAAAGAGAATGTTATGAGTCCATTCCAACCCAGTGGTAGATCTTTCCCGTCGTTGCCACCATCGTCGACAATTGTGATGGCAGTCATGAAATCAAATACAAAAAGGGATAAAATACATGGAAAGAGATAGAACAAGAGAGATAAAACTAAAATTATATTCATTCATAATTGAAAAAAGAGATTACAGTGGGTTCTTATACTCACTCTTATATTTTGATCCTATGTCGTGCATTGCCCGTGTGGACTAGTAAGCGGCCTTTATTACAAAACTGCTAACTCTTTTACAAAAAACCCCATGAACTAAAGATAATAACCGAAGGACTGATATGAGAATTGTAGGGACCGATATTTAAAGATACGGTTTTTTGGTAAAACCTATCAATCATTCTCTCTTAATTTGACATTGACCACAAGGTCAATATGACGACCTTCTTCAACACTAAGAGCTCCATCCCCAAAACATCTCCAATTATGTGATAATTTCCAATATTCTTTCCCTATGTATGTTCCTCCCCCTGGGTCAAAGATAAAATTCTTTGCAAGTAAACAATCGAGTACTACTGTCTTGGTGATATTGCCTTTCAATGATCGAAACAGATGAATAAACATTGGCATTGTGAATTTTTTGCTCTTCTCTTCAGCTCCACACGCATGACCAATCTGAACAAGCAAATCAACTTCAAAATCAGAATTCACAACTTCAATAAAGGAAGGCAGTATTGGCTCCATTGTAGTCCTCGACCACTTGAGGTCTTTGAGGAACTTTAATGATTCCTCATCCATGAAAATCCAGCCACAATTGCGAAGTCTGTCAATACGATCCAATATCTTGTGACTATTTTCAAGATTCTGAAGAAAAGTTTCCACTCGTACTTTTCCCCTGAGAGTGATAGAAAAACTTCTTTGTTGATCTCTCTAAGAGTTAACAACAATATCTCCTCTTACACAAGTGTAACACCCCGAGTTTCCGACACAAGAAACTCGAGACACAAGTCAGAATCTTTTCTTCTAATGAGTCCAAACACAGTAAAATCACAAAAATTTTAAAACTTTTATTGCTACAAAGAATGATGTAAACAAGTACAATTTGTACAACCAAGAATTACATCATGAATTACATCCCCAAAATATATTGTACAACACTTAGAATCGCACAGGTACAATAATCAGGAAACTCTGCAACACACTGGACAACAGCTTCCACTGATTGCTCCCCATAGATCGAGTCTCCTGCTCCAAGATTAGCATTCCTGCACTAAACAGACTGTGGGCACATCAGTTGAATACAACTGAAGCAATGCTTAATAAAACCAACGGCTCCCCAAAACTCAACAACTAGGATTTGATGAAAAAGGAAAATGTGTAGACAAGTCACAAGTGTTAGTGTATGTCATGCCCCTAGAGTCTAATGCACAATTCACAATGTACTATTCAAATGCACAGGATGCACTTACTCTAATCGATTCGTTTGAAAATGTATGTATCTCACACTACATACTTTTCCAAAATACAACTTCAATGGAAACATATGCATCCCATACTATATACTTCCCAAGGAGTTCGTTTTCTTCTGATTGTAGGGTTCGATCCCTCGCGATGTATCCTACTCTTGTACTCATTCCAGTTCCTGACAGTTAACTTGTGACTGATGAGGTTGCATATGGTCGGTCTACTTCCTCCATTGCAGCCAGTAGTGGTGTCTCCTATTTTCCACTGCTCCGGACCTCATCCAAAAGTTGCTACGAACATAAAGGTATCCCGCAAGCTCACCGAGACGCATAGATGTCTTACTCCCCCATGGAGAGTCTTACTCTAGCTCCCTGTCCATACTAACAACATAGAACTTGACAAACTCGTAGGGTCCATTCCCTACATCCGACAGGAGCACCTCTCATTCTTATCACAGTACTTCAGGAATTAACAGACGAGATCATGCATCCCGTGCTTCCAACCCGTGAGAAGGCATCACACGTTTCCCTTTGACAAACGAGTGCAAACACTCGACTAGTGCCTGTCCTAACAATCATAAGACTGATCAAGGATACTACTACTAGGCAAAAACCCTAACATGAAACCGAAAAAGCAACTACTGAACTTACTTGCAGAGATTAAATACTACCAGTCAATTACTTTCCAATAAAAACACAGTCTCAACCCCAAACCACAAGCCCTAGGGAAACAAACACGGTCTCCAGACCAGGCTCAAGAGTTGGCCCAACTTGGCCCAACTTGGCCCAAACTTGACGCAGCAACATTCGACCTCCGTCGATTGCCAAACACCCTCTTGCTTGGATCTCGATCTTGTCTCCAGCCCACGATCAAACCCCCATTGGTTAGTGATCCGCTGGCGCTCAAAGACTGTCTTCATCCATAGCACTCGAGGTAAGAAAGTTACTAATTATCCAGGGTCATAAATGATTTAATCGTCTTAGGGTGATAACCACTACCCTGGACCATCCACAAGCTAATACATAGCCAAACACAACTTAAAACAGTGGACATTCACAAGTCCGAACAAACACGATCAATTCATGATACAAAAGCTAATTAACAGCAATCAAATTCCAATTATGGCATTAATATTCCATAGTAACTCGATCCAAACTTAGGACACTATCATGCCCAAGAGTACCATCAATAACTAATATCTAGCCAACCGAGGCGGCGAACTGATCACCGTTGATCACCACCTCGCCTTCCACGCTTGGAGTTGATTTTGACCTCGGCCCGACCCAAACATGCTGCTCCTATAACCGTCATGCTCCACGGTCTACTGACCAGGCGGTAGCACCAATAATAACGGATATCCATCCGTATATAGTGAGCACGTTGGCACACAAGTTGTCTTCCCCAACGTGTTCGAGGCGACACGGCTACCAACTACTCCAAAGATTGAGTAGTAACGATAGCCCCCTAGGATAAAATTCATTACCCGAAGCAACATCAACCAATATTAAGGACCATAGGGTGCGGCTCACTACCCTAAGTCCTTAACCTCAAAAATCAATTTTTGAAAGAAACAAACGAGTGTGCCAATGACAACCTAAGATTCAAGCCGCTCTAATTTAATTACAAGATGCAAGCAGGCACAAACACGTACAATCAGATTCAAGATCTAGATAGACCTCGATTTGAAGCTCAATCTAAGGTCCAAATATGACGAAGGCACAATTTGATCAAAACAGCGAAAATTCCATACCACATGCATCTGTGATATTTTGGAAAAATCATTATAATTCACTCACTCAACGAAATTTCATGTTTTTGGATTATTTAAAAAGATCAATGACTCAACTTTAATTTCTCAGTTGAAAGCTTTCTCAAATTACTCCATTTTGAAGGCGGAAAATGGCCAAAAACAAGTACGGGTAAAAGCTTCCAGCATTAACAAAAACTGTCACCCAGTTAAACGTTAAAACCCTTTTAAAATAACAAATGACCTCGGAAGTTCATAAAAATTGGTAGTAATGTTCTACACATATAGAGTAACCACAGATCCAAAATTCTCCAAAAATTCTAAGTACAAAAGAAGTTATGATATTTTGAATGGAGTACAAATTTTCATACTGCACTTTGCGCTGCCTCCCAACCATGTTAGCAAGTTGTATTTTAAAACGACAGAAATTGTCTTCCAAAAGTTACAAATTTTGGTGGGAATACTCCATACCGATTGAGGAAGCTACTGTAAAAATTTTACAGTAAAATTCCATACGAGTACCAAGTATGATTTTTCTAAGTTGTGTCAGTTACAATCTCAGAACATAATTTCCATCCCCGAACTAGCAGCAAATTGATTTTTTTAAGATAGCACTTCACCTCCAAAAATTACAAATTAATTAGAGATATTGTAGACATACATATGAAGTCACAGTAAAAATTTCAGCTCTAAACTCATAATAATCATGGAGATACAAAATTCGCAAGTCGACATGTTAAATTTTGCAAACAACAGACTTTTCTTCTCAAAACAACAACTTCAACGAATTTACTAAAATATCAAACTACTTCCAAAATTCACGAAATTTGGGATGATTGTTAGGAATACAATCAAGTCTACCATAAAAATTTGGAGTCTAAATTCTAACATAGCAAAAGGTAATGAACTTTCTAACCAAACATGCCCAATTCTTCCCAAGATGCAATCTTTTCCCATCAATTGATATATCTTGCTCTAGTAGAGAACTATACACATAGAAAAATCTTGATGAACTCAATCTTGCATTCCAAATCAACAACCTTCTAACCATACAAACCATACACACAAATATAAATTCACGACATAGAGTTTGATAAAGTCACCCACACGAAGCTTTTGATGATCTTTTTCTTGCTTTCTTTGGCCTTGTCCTCCTAGCTCCTTGCTTTTCTTCTCCAATCCTTGATTTCTTCTCCTCTACCTAAGCTCCATGAATAGATTTAGAAGTGCAGAGAATGCTAGAAATAAGAAAATATTGATTTTTGAAGTAGTAATTTATAGGGTTTAGAAGAAAATGAAGAAAAATTGAATTTGTGATGAACTTTTTGGGTTTCCAAATGAGGAGGGGGGGTTGGATTTCGGCCAATTATAGAGAAAGAGAGGGGGAGAGAGTGGGGGGTGAGAATGAGGGTGAGTGTAAGAGTGGGGGTGACCATAATCAACCCAAGCACATAGTTTTAGAAAGTGGATTAGGGTTTTGGTTTATGGTTTTAGGGTTTGGGTTTTATACATGATCATATGGTTAATTTCATCATACAATACTCATATCTATACATCCATGCCTTCATATATCTATACTTGCATACAAATGTCTATATACACAGGTAACACAATGTAAGCTAAAAGTTAAAGGAGGTTCGTATAAAAAATAATTTTATAAATATAGAAATACCATACGTTCCGCCCCCTTTATAGTTGAGACAAACGTACAATTTAATTGAGAAACTATCCCAAGTCTGATTCAACAATTGTATCATTATCGGGCTCAAAACATATTGAATAATATGCCTCTCTTACTCAATTAAAACAATTGAGAAAAATCCATTAATACGTGATTGAGAAACTATCCCAACTCTGGTTCAACAATTGTATCATTATCGGGCTCAAAACATATTGAATAATATGCCTCTCTTACTCAATTAAAACAATTGAAAAAATCCATTAATACGTGCAACTCTGAATTATGCACGGACTAATGTACAAAATTATTATACACTATATTGCGGGATCTTACAAGCAGGTTTTCAACTTTAGTAGGAAACATTTGCGTGGTAGTTTGAAGGAAGGTGTCTTCGATGTGATCATCACATAGCTAATATAAGTCAAGTAACTTTCATCCTAAGTTAGAAATTCTCATTGACAACATTTTCAAGCTGAGGGAGATGTTCTAAAGGTCATTGCCAGAATTTTGTAATTCTGTTCTCATAGAAGTAAGTGTTACACTTTGTTATAGAGATGGGAGCAAAGAATTAGGCAATTTTGCCAAGGTGCCCAGTAATTCCTCCCTTCCATAACTCATCTCTACTACTATAATGGGAGAAGGCCTTAGTGTAATTTGTCCATCTTCCAACCCGTGCAATGCCCATACATTTAAACTTCCCAATATAAACTCATCAAACACATATTCTACCCGTGCAAATTAATTTCCCTCTCCACATCTCTCAAAACCCAAACGCCTCATTTCTCTCTTTCTCTCTCCCAGTAATTCGCAATCTTTCTTTTCATCTCTCTCTTCGTCTCGATTCTCATCTCTCCTCACTCACGCCGCCGCCGCTGCCCTAACCCTAATCTTTATCAACTCCTATGTCACAGCTCAACCCTATCCCTAATCTCAATTAGCTCCTCTCTCGCTCGCGTGAACCCCAACCCTAGCTTCGATTTATCGATTTAAGGTATTTTCTATTCCTTTTGTTTTAATTTCAATAAATTCTGTTTCTATTGCAAGTTTGACCTATTAGTAGTATGGCTATTATCTTTTGGGGTTTTCGTATTTAGATAAAATAATTGCAGAGTTATTGGAAATAAGATTGGGGATGATGATTATTGTGTATGGATTTACATTGTTGTTGTAAACAGTAAGGAATGAATGTGAACAATATGGTATATACGAATTGGTTGCTGGTTTTGTGAATGATTTAAGTAATAATTAACTTCGAAGGGGATGTATATGTTGGAAGGTAACTTTTGTTATTTGGAAAGATGTAGAGTTGAGCTCAGAAGAATAAAATAGGAAAGATAAACAATTTATATTGAACTTTTTAGCTCATCTATCTATCTATCTATCTTCTATCTATATCATAATGGGAGTGTGGGAGTTGTAAGGTTGTAAATCTATTATTAAGATGTGCTTTGCACGTGCAAATCAAAGTTTTGTACTTTAATTTGTTTACATAGTACGTGCATCGCACGTGCAAATTACTAGTATCAATTGAAATAGAAAAGTGCAAAGCTGCAGGTTTGAAAGCATATGCAAAAGCATCCAGGGAAGGGTGCTGAAAGTAAGGCATATAGACAGGCTCCGTAAAACAAGGTTGAGTTGCCACCCCAAACTGTCCATAAAATTCATAGAGATTCTACATGTCAGCAACAGGAGTGGAAACAATAGGTGCTCTAGTTTCAAAGTTTGCACTCGTAGGATTCTCAAGAGGCATATGAATGGCAGTATAAGGAGAGTATCCTGTTACAAAGGTGGGATAAGTGATGAGCTCATTGCATATCCACCCATAGCTAATTCAGGATGAAGTAGGTTAGTTGACTGCAAATTAGAGTAATAAGGAGATCCATATGCAGTCGCAAGTTGCAAACAGGGCTGGTGCAATTACAGGAGATATTAATGCAGGTTGTGCTTCACCTGAAGCCACTTTCGGCTGGCAATGAGAATAATGATCCACATGAATATTCGACCATGGCATTTGATTGGTTACCTCAGACTGACCAATCTGAACATTATATGGGGAACCTCGAGGCTGAAGATGTGGTTGCAGAAGTCGAATTCTGACCACATCATCAGATATCCTTAAACTCTTCATTTTATTATCAGTAGTAATAATACTTGAACCAGCCATATTCATTTTATTATCAGTAGTAATAATACTTGAACCAGCCATATTATTGGGTAAAACACCATTTTTTTGCATTGGCATTCAATGACTTTGCTTGTTTGGGCAGCGGATGTGAAGGAATGACTCGTAGAAGTAGAAGCATCATTATGAGGGTTCAAGTAAACTGACTGAACACCAAGAATGGAGGGTGTACAAGAACGAACACCAGCAGTATTTTATTTGGACTCTGCTTTAGTTATGTTGCCAGAAGCATCTTGCTTTGATGCTTCAATTGCAGGAATGGAGTCTTCTTCCGCTGCCTTTACAAGAATAAAGTCTCATGGAGTCGAACCCAATTCAAAATCTTCATTAGTAAAACAGGCGAGGCAGAAATGGTAGTCAAAGAGTTCGTTGCAGCGGTAGTGTTCGCTGTTACAATTAGCAAAACAACGATTGCAGTAGTATTCTAGTACATCAAATTTCCTCTCATCATCCTCTATATAACTGAAGTCTAATGGAGTTAATCTGAACTCCAATCCTTCATGAGTAAAGCAATTGAGGCACAAATCATAGTCTCGCAAAGTGTTGCATTGATACCGTTTGTGGGAAAAATTAGTAAGACAAAGATTACAATAATCTAGCAACGGTTCCGGGGTGATTTGGGTTGATGGAATCGAAGAAGCATTTGGTCGAACACTTGGTGGGTGGTTGGAGTTTGGGGAAATAGGGCTGAAGTTTGATGAGTTCACTCCCTGAGTTCTCTTGGAAATTTCGTCGAACACATGGTGGGTTGTTGGACTTTGCAGAAGAACCCCAAAAAATTGAAGAGGTGGAAGTTGTGGGGGTGAAGGAGAACAACGGAAATGAAAAGGAAGCGGTGGTGGAGGTGGAATGAATCGAGGATCTTGCAGATCCAGGGGAGAGAGAGGAGGAGGAGGTCGTCATTGGTGGTGATGAGGGCGCTGCCGATGAGGTTGTAGCCACGAGAGCAGAGAGTGTCGATGGAGGCATCGAGGTCGGGTTCGGAGACGGCATAGGTGGGAGAGGAGATGACTTTGATACCATTGTTACGAGTCCAATCCAACCCGGTGGTGGATATTTTCCATCGTCGACGATTGCGATGGCCATCATGAAATAAAAAAAAAAGGGATAAAAATAGGGAAAGAGATATAATAAGAGTTATAAAACTCAAATCATATTCATTCATAATGAAAAATAAAGATTACAGTGGGTTTTTATACTCACTCTTATATTTTGATTCTATGCTCGTGCATTGCCCGTGTGGACTAGTATGCATACTTTATCACAAAACTCCTAACTCTTATGCAGAAAACCCCTTGAACTAAAGATAATAACTGAAGGACTGATATGAGAATCGTAGGGACCGATATTTAAAGATACGGTTCTTTGGTAGAACCTAATCAGAATCCCACGCTCCTTATATCAATTATGTTTTATTCTTCAAACTTTTGTTTTTTAAGCCGATTGAATTGAAATCTGTAGGCATCCCTTCTCTAATTACCAAGTCCATGATCATCTAAAATCACAATTTTCTCTTTCTCCTTCTGATTCAATTACTTGTCTATGGTCATCCCACGCTCCACGTATATATCTTATGTTTAATTCATCAAACAATTCAAACCTTCCATTTTTTAAACTATTTGAATCGAGATTCATCCGTCTCCCCTCTCTTACGAAGCGTGTGCAGAGATGTTTGGTGATCAGAACAACCCAATGATGGTTGATCATCTGCAATCGCATTTGTGTCATCTATCCTGTTTGCTCCCTCTACAAACACCAGTTCATGATCATTACCATTTTTCTTTGATGAAGGCACAACTGTAGATGGAGGAGGGTTTGGGAGATGGTTAGGGTTAGGGTTTTTGGGTTTTGAGAGAGTATTCGGATGAGAGAGGGGGAGAAGATGAAGAGAGTGAGTGAGAGAGTGAAGTGAAGGAGGAGGGGGCAAATTGAGTGAAGGAAGAGGTAGGGTTTCGAGTTTGGGTTCGGAAAAGAGAGAGATGGAAGACTGAGAGTGAGAGAGAAAATGTAGAAGGAGTACGAAGGGGATACAAGTTTTTTAAAAAAACTTGCATAACCTAAGCCGTTGTTTCAAACAACGGCCTAGGTTATGCTAGGTTATTGTTTGAAACAACGGTTACAGTTGTAATCAAATTTTGAAGTACTTAAGTCATTATTTTGAACAACGGCATAGGTTAAAATTTGGCCAAAAAAAATACAAGTTCATCAGCTTCGAGAGAGTGAGAGTGCGAGAGAGTGAATAAGTAGAAGAGTTATTTAGGATGAAATACCCAAAATAACCCTCCGAACTTAAGTGAGACAAAGGGGAAGATGGGTAGGAGTAGATATGGCCATTAGATCTTGATCGAAACGATCCAACAGCCATGAAGGGGTTGTGCAAACGGAACCGTTTGCAACTGAGCATTATATATATAGAGAAACCTTCCGTTGCTCACTCTTCTGGTGAGCACTCTCGTGAGCACTCGCTCACGACCGTTCGATTTCAGATCGCATCACCATCTTCATCTAACGATGAGCATTCTCTCCGCTCAAACCAGAGAAGATGGGGACATTTACGTCAATTCCATCAATTCCATTTCTCTGTACGCTCTCCATTTCTCCTCACGCTTGAAATCTCTTCTCTCTCTCCATTTCTCCTCACGCTCGAAATCCCCTATCTCTATCTTCTTCCTCACGCTCAAGTGCTGAACCCAAATCGACTCCCCAAGCCCTCGAAATCCCCAAGCCTGTCGCGCGTCGTCCTCTTCCCCGTCCTCAAATCTGCAAAACCCCCCTATCTCTATCTTCTTCCTCATGCTCAAGTGCTGAACCCAAATCGATTCCCAAGCCCTCGAAATCCCCAAGCCTGTCGCACGTCGTCCTCTTCCCCGTCCTCAAATCTGCGAAACCACATCTCCTTCTCCTCTTCTCCTCTTCAATTATGATGCGATCGAAAACCTACCTCAAATCTTCGAAACCCCAAATCGAAATCCCCAAGCCGGAGTTTCCTTCTCATCTTCTCCTCTTCACTCTCTATTCCTCCAATTCGAGACCATAATCGAAATCCCCACACCATCTTTCAGTCGACGCCCCTCTTCCTTACTCCAAATACCCAAATCCTCTTCACCTCTTCCTGCAGATATCACCTCCGACATCTACTCAGCTCTCCTAGCTCCGACATCACATCAGATTGCTAAAGGTAATTGGCACAAATTAATTTACTAAACATTTTAAATTTAATTTTGAGTTCCTTATTAGAATTTGTGTTTGTGTTTGTGTTTGTGTTTAGTTTGGTTATGAAAGTGTTTGTGTGTTATTGTGGAAGTTGTATTTATGTTGACCAGGTTGCTTATATTGCTCAAACTAGGTTGCTTATATTTCTACTTTATGTGTAGGATATTCTGGAGGTTGTATTGCCATTTGATCTGTTGCTGGTATTGACTTGATAGGCATGGAGAGTGGGGAAGGCTGCTCACAACTTGGTGACAATTTTTGTCGGTACAAGAAGGTGATTTTACACCCATAGTTGATGATCATCTAATACCAAAGCTAGGTATGACATTTGATACCCTTGAACAAGCAGAACAATTTTATAATAGTTATGCAAAATGTGGTGGCTTTCAAATGCGTAAGGGAAGTCAGAAACTCAAGGATGGTGAGGTAGTGGACAAGACGTTTCTTTGTAATAAAGCGGGGTTGTCGAAAAGTAAGAATAATGAAGTTAGGATGGGAACTATTTCTAGAACTGCTTGCAATGCTTTGGTTCGTGTCAGATTAAACAAAGTAGCAAATTCATGGTCATTTTATTCTTTTCATGAAGTACACAATCATGCTTTCACCTCACCTAGTAGACGACATTTGTTGCCGAAAAATCGTATTGTGTCAAGTTCAGATAAACTATTAATGAGACCACTTTCGGGTGCTAATATCCCTACATGCAAACAAATGATTTTTTTTGAAAATACTAGTGGGGGATATGATAAGGTTAGTTTTACTTAAACTGATGCTAGAAATCATGAAAGAGACATGAGGGAGTCGTTAAAAGGTCATGATGGCCAATTGTTAATTGACTATTTCCAATGGCAAAGGGAAAAAGATCCTTCATTTTTTTATGCATTCGAGCAAGATGAGTGTGGTAGATTGTCTCATTGTATTTGGGTGGATGGTATAGCTCGAATGAATTATGAAGAGTTTGGTGATGTAGTTTCATTTGATGCAACACATAGTACAAACCGCTACGGTATGCTATTTGTTCCATTTGTTGGAATAAATCATCACTGGCAGTCAGTTTTTCTTGGTTGTGGTTTGATTCCAAATGAAACAACTTCATCTTTTGTTTGGTTATTTGAGAAATGGTTAGGAGTCATGAAACATGCTCCACTTGGGATTATAACGGATCAAGACCGTGGGATAGGTGCTGCAATTAAACAAGTTTTCCCTCAAATTCGGCATAGGTATTGTGTATGGCATATTTTAGATAAGATACCTGGAGAGGTGCCTCAGTTGGTGCAAAATGTGAAGTTTATGGATGCTTTTAAAGAGATTATTTGGAACTCTTATAATAGCATTTATTTTGAAGAAAGATGGAAGTCATTGATGATAGAATATGGAGCGGAAAATAATAAATGGTTGAATGATAATTTTGAAATCCGTGAGAAATGGGCTCCTGTTTATCATAGACCTCATTTTTGGGCCGGCATGTCAAGTAGCCAAAGAAGCGAGACGATGAATTCTTTCTTAAAGAAGCATACTCACAAGAAGTACTCACTTCTAGAATTTGCCATAATCTTTGAGAGGGTAATTGGAAAACAAAGAGAACAAGAACTTAAAGAAAACCATCGCACACTTGAGAAAAAACCTAAATTGAAAACCGAGTGGTTTATGGAGGAACAAATGGCCCAAGTGTACACTTTGGTAATGTTCTATGATTTTCAAAGGCAACTCAAATCAAGCCTACTGTATAATGTTAGTTTAGTGGAAGATCACGAGAATGCTGCAAATGCTTATTACGCAGTGAGGTTGTGTGGTAAAGTTGAAAATGAGACCATGATTACCTATGCAAAGGGAACTCAGTTTGGTAGTTGTTCATGCTTCATGTTTGAATTTGTTGGCATCCTTTGCAAGCATCTTTTGGCTTTTCTAAAGCACTTAAATTGTAATGAACTCCAAAAACAATATATTTTAAGAAGATGGTCCCGAGAAGTGATTAGAAGAAACTACACCTTCACAAATATAAGAGGCATTGATGAAAGCAATAGTAAGAATTTTGCATCCCGCTATTGTGAGTTGAGTAACTTAGCAAAACAACAAGTTGAGATTGGGTTAGCTTCCGATGAAGGTTACACGTTTATGCGTGATAACATGCTCAAGTGTATTGAAGGATTTGTTCCTATGCAACCTCAAAGTAGTGGAGTAGCCGAAGGTAGTGGAACACGAGTTTATGGAAAGGACTTGGTATTGTCTCAAGTTGTCGTTGAAAAGCCAAGCCAATGCAAAACTAAAGGAAGACCAAGTGGAAAGAGGTTGAAGCCAATGCGAGAGAAAACTAGAGGAAAACCAAGAAAGTGCAATTGTTGCGGTTTGCAGGGGCGAGGACACGATGCGAGAACTTTCCCAAAGAAACTCGCTAGGTATACTATGACTAAGTCTGTTAACTTTCATCTAAGTTTTAAAAATTTTGTTTAATTGCCCTTCACTAATTTCATCTTTATTGTTTATTTGTTTAGTGCCCTCAATGCACAAGAGGTGGATTCCTCTACTGGCGAAAGCTCTGATGACACTGCCGATTATACGAATTGAGGTAATTTACTCTGTATTGTTAGTTGTTATATGTTTTTACTCAATTAGTTTGGTGATTCAATTAGTTTTTACTCAAATTGGCAGGCAATGTTTTGCATACCAACAAAAATATTGATGATACTCTAACAAGATGGACACCAACAAATTGATTAGGGAAGTATTCGATTCTGATTTATGTATTTTGGGGTATTGGTCTTTCTATCTTTCTTTTGTTTTGGTGGTAGGCAGTGATGAATGAAACTGCTAATCTGAACATTCTTGAGGTTGCTATTTGATGTTTGATCTGAAACTTTGTTGGTTCACTTTGGTCAGTAACTTTGGTCAGTTGAGAGGTCTTATAGTTTTTCTATGTTTTATCTATGTTGGGTGTGTTTTGTTTTGTTGCGGCTACCTGTTTGGGAGCACTGTGTTTCCTACACTTTTGCTCTTCAGGCTATTTTGGCGTAGCTTTTGGCTGAGGTGTTTGATTGCCTTTTGACTTCTGGCCGAGCTGATGTGAGTTTCGATCACTCTGAGTTTTGATGTTGCTGCGAACTCTGATCGGGTTTTGAACTAATGATTTTATTATGTATTTATTTCAACTAGTTGGCATGGCACGTCAATGCAGCCCTAGTTAGAAAAACCAGTTCTGAGCCTACTATTTTATCTTCTTAAATTTTTTTGAATGAGTTCTTTTTGTGGCTAAACCCCCAAATGCAATTTTTCCCTTTGTAGAAAATTACAACCAAAAATTGATCTGTTCTTCTATGTGATGTGCAGGAGGGAGTCCAGGACGAAAAGAGTAGAAAGAAGAGGGAAACGCTGGAAAGAAAGGTTTCTAGAGGAAAAATTCTCAAGAATAGGAATAGGTGATTTTATATGCTAACAGTTTGTTCACTATTAGAATTACTGAAGACTTGGATATTGAGTTTGAGCTCTGGAGTGTAAACCTGTACAATCTTTTCACTACATTTATCATTTGTGACTACTGCTTTGTTGTTATTTTCTTGTACTATTTATACGAATTCTAGCTTCGTGTGTGAAGGTTTTAGATATTTTCTTTACTCTTATATTTCCTGTTCCTAATGCTAACCTCTCTAATTCCAGATGTTCTAGTTTTATTTTCCTTTATTGCTAATGCTTCTCTGGCTTTATGAAGGTTTTAGATACTTTCTTCCTGTTCTATTGAGGTTTTCTTCTCGCTAAGCATGTTCCTGCTTCTCTTGTTGAGAGGTCTTATAGTTTTTCTATGTTTTATCTATGTTGGGTGTGTTTTGTTTTGTTGCGGCTACCTGTTTGGGAGCACTGTGTTTCCTACACTTATTCACTTCAGGCTATTTTGGCATAGCTTTTGGCTGAGGTGTTTGATTTCCTTCTGACTTCTGGCCGAGCTGCTGTGAGTTTCGATCACTCTGAGTTTTGATGTTGCTGTGAACTCTGATCGGGTCCTTCGATGAATCAGCTATCTTACTACTTGTTGGACCTCGACTCAATGTTGATTTTCTCATGCTGTTGTAGTCTATTGCATTTGTCTTTATTGAGTTTTGAGCTTGCTTACTTGGCAATTTCACAAAGCATAGAAGGAATCTAGAAGAATTGAACAAATTTCACAACGCTTATGAACAAAACAGTCTAGAGCACAGCCTCCTCGTTTTGTCAAAAGATAGCTTGTTTTTGTTATGTAAACCCTGTCTTCTTATATAACATAAAACCAACCAAAGGCATTTGCTGTTTGGCTAAGTTCAATTCTGCCCTGATACTCACAAACAAAGCTATGCAGTAAACTGTAATACCCAATGCCAATACGCTAGCCAAAAGTATCCAAATCATTAATAACATACAAAGATATTTAGAGGGAAAACAGATTACACTATGAAGGCATAAGTTTTGTTAATACAATTTACTCCTTCACTGCAATGTCACTACAGCTTTGTTTTGTCATGTTTAAGTCTATGAATAACTTCACCTGAGTGTCGAAAATAACAACAATCTAAACCATTCTATACAGAATTTGTTCACACCATCATCCACAGCATAAAATCATTCTAAAACTCGATACATATTCTACATTGAAGACAATAATTAATGCCCTTCTGCTTGATATAGTTCTCCAATTACATGCACACTATCCAAAAAGCATCAATTACAAAAATAGGATACAGTTCATGTTCTATTATTCATCCTAATATGTTATTGAAACATGCAACATTCAGTACAAAGAACAACAGAGACAAATTAACAGTGTCTTCTTTTTTTTGTATGAATAATTTGAATGCCCCCAACACACTGGGGAAAAAAATAAGAGTTCTACAGTACTGCCAGTTAGATTCTTTGATGACCGCAGATTGTTGTGCTGGAACAGAACCACAATTTTTGATTAGCAGCGAAGGATATTCCTCATAACCTCCTTTGTAGTGGGTTTCTTGTGAAGCCTGCTTCATTCTAACACAGGAAGAAAAAAAAATTGAGTAATCAGTTATGGACAGCAGACTACTAAACTGGACAATCCTATATTATTCTTCTTCCTCTTCTTATTCTTCTTCTTTTGCTGCTCGCAAAAAAACAAAGGGAATTAACTTTTGAATTTTGCATTGTTTTTGTATGAATTAAAACCTACTAATTCATGGAAAGAATTTTGAAATGTTATAGGCTCATAACACACTTGTTTTAAGGAAGCAACATGACAAGTTCATCAAATGCAATTTTGTGACAAGCATCAGGCAGGAAAATCAGAAAATGCAGCATTTGTACACACAAATATTCAAGCTTAAGTCACTAGGGCTACATATTAATGCCATGCCAACTAGTCTAGCTACATAAATAATCAAGTATTAACCATGCCAACCAGTTCAAATACCATTGCAATACCATTGATCTAGTTTAAATCTTTGCTCTCTGTTAGTATATACATATAAGGGAACTCTTCAGAAATAAGCAAGGGACTCCATAGTATCAAGGTTCATTAAGTGAGTGAATGTCTTTTTAACCCCCGAACTCATAAGTGAGCGCAGGAGAAAGGAGTCACACGAGATCAAAATCGGGGGGCTTGTGTCGAGTGTGTGGATTGAGTGCGCAAAATGGAGTGTGCAAAGCACCCTATTTATATAGGGGAATTCTGAATAAATATAGCGGAACTCTTCATATATAAACCGAGAGCAGAATTGTAAAATCACCTTCTTGTACCCAAAAAAAATTGTCACCAAGTTGTGAGTAGCCTTCCCCACTCTCCATGCCTATCAAGTCAATACCAGCAACAGATCAAATGGCAATACAACCTCCAGAATATCCTACACATAAAGTAGAAATATAAGCAACCTAGTTTGAGCAATATAAGCAACCTGGTCAACATAAATACAAATTCCACAATAACACACAAACACTTCCATAACCAAACTAAACACAAACACAAACACAAACACAAACACAAATTCTAATAAGGAACTCAAAATTAAATTTAAAATGTTTAGTAAATTAATTTGTGCCAATTACCTTTAGCAGTCTGATGTAATGTCGGAGCTAGGAGAGCTGAGTAGATGTCGGAGGTGATATCTGCAGGAAGAGGTGAAGAGGATTTGGGGATTTGGAGTACGGAAGAGGGGCGTCGACTGAAAGTTGGTGTGGGGATTTCGATTATGGTCTCGAATTGGAGGAATAGAGAGTGAAGAGGAGAAGATGAGAAGGAAACTCCGGCTTGGGGATTTTGATTTGGGGTTTCGAAGATTTGAGGTAGGGTTTCGATCGCATCGGAATTGAAGAGGAGAAGAGGAGAAGGAGATGGGGTTTCGCAGATTTGAGGACGGGGAAGAGGACAACGCGCGACAGGCTTGGGGATTTCGAGGGCTTGGGAGTCAATTTGGGTTCAGCACTTGAGCATGAGGAAGAAGATAGAGATAGGGGTGTTTCGCAGATTTGAGGACGGGGAAGAGGACGACGCGCGACAGGCTTGGGGATTTCGAGGGCTTGGGGAGTCAATTTGGGTTCAGCACTTGAGCTTGAGGAAGAAGATAGAGATAGGGGATTTCAAGCGTGAGGAGAAATGGAGAGAGAGAAGGGATTTCAAGCGTGAGGATAAATGGAGAGCGTACAGAGAAATGGAATTGATGGGATTGACGTACATGTCCCCATCTTCTCTGGTTTGAGCGGAGAGAATGCTCACAGTTAGATGAAGATGGTGATGCGATCTGAAATCGAACGGTCGTGAGCGAGTGCTCACCAGAAGAGTGAGCAACGGAAGGTTTCTTATATATATATATATATATATATATATATATATATATATATATATATATATATATGTACACTCATTTGGAGTGCACTGCTATGTGCACTCCTCGTCAGTCGTCCGATCTGCTCCTTAATCATGATCATGAACGTAGGGCTCAGAATCGCTCTGCTCATATCACTTACAAAGAGGGGGTAGTTTAGGAATTTTCCCTACCCCTCAGTTCACCCTCTGCTTCTTTCTCCTATCTCCTTCTCTCTCTTTCTCATCACAACTCTCTCATTGATCCTAAACCCAAAGAAAAATTTCCCCCAAATTATAACCCTAATTCAAAATTTGATTTCCCCCAAATCAAAACTCTATTCTCTTCCTCCAAATCAAACCCTCACACCATCCACCTCTATCTCTCTCGTCGCACTCCGAAGAATGCACACCCAATTCACGAACCTTAGCTCCGAATCACTGCGATTCCCCAAATCAAAACCCTATCTTTTCCTCTAAATCAAACTCTCACACCTCTCCAAATTGCACCCGACGACCGCTGCTGTATTCCACCTTTCTCTTCCGAAACCCTAGCTCCCATCAAAACCCTAGCTCCTAACGAACCCCTCTCTAAATTGCACCGGATGAACCCCTTCGAAGCTTCGAACTTCATCAACTTTGTAACGCCCCGAATTCTAAAATACACGGAATTCGAGATTCCACAGGATCTTTACACTTCATTTAGTACAATTTCACAAGGAATTTAAAACTTTTCACTTTACATCAGAGTTACATGAAAAACTTTACACTTTACATTGTACAGCGGAAGCAAAATTACAACATTTAAATAACGTACAACAACATTGAATAATCTCTAAGCATTTGTTCCTCTTTAACCTTTATCATGTCATTTACCCTGCATACAAAACTGTGGGTACGTCAGTTTATTCAACTGACGAACATTATACACGGCCATCCTCTCTATGCCGGAAATAGTATAACTGATTTTCCATATTTAACAAACACAAACTTGTCACATATCCACTAAAGGGAATACCCTATTGATGTCGTGTTGTGATTGTGCACTTAGTCCTTAATGTAGTTATTTATATTATATGACACTAATGCACACTTGTTCGGATTCTATGCAACCCATACTACATAGGTCCGAGGGCAAGCCTCTTAATCGTTCTTCATCTTTGTAGGGTTCAATCCCTCGTCATGTCTTAATCTACTACTGTAACTGTGGTAAGTATCCTAGATGATCTATGAGTACAAGCTCGTGTACAGAAAACCTGGAGAGGAATCCCACGCCATGTCTTGACTCATCAAGTATGCATTCTGTGGCAATTTAGCCTCCTTCATGGCACACGATCCTCTTGCAGTCACCAAACATCCCACAAGTGTTGCTAAAGTCCGATCATTACTGAGTAGTGCCCACGCCATGTCTTGACTCATCAAGCATGCATTCTGTGGCTCACCCCCGCATCGTAAACTCTATCTCTCATACTTGTGTTTTTCTCTCACTTTCATCACATCTCCACCATGTACTAAATCCTTAAATTTAATGAAATCATGAACACAATCAATCTCTTAGAGTTAGCCTTCTCACTACCACCGGTCTTATTTTTTTCCTTTCACAATGACCCAACCTGGTCTTTTCAATTTCAATCATCATAATTATTCATCACTTTCACTTTCCGGTGTGAGTTTTGGCTACACACTAATTTTTAGATTTTAATTCATAATCTATGTGTTTGAGTTTTCATACTCAATAACATTTCTTTTTTTCAATCACATGATTTCAAATTATTCATGAGTCCATAAACATACATAGAATTCAATTATTCCTTATGTATTTCATCAAATATCATCTTTACATTAAAATCACATCACTAGTTGTATGGTCAAAATGAGTATTCACAACTCATAATGGTCACACTATTCTCCAATGAGAATAATTCACATCACATCACTTCATATAATTTCTTTCTTTGTTATATTTCTTTTCTAACACTTTATTTCAAATTCTTTTGCGAATTATAACCTCCACAAAATATAATTGTAGAAACATAATTCTAATTATACATTTATCCTCAAAACACACTCCATTTCATGTAAATAATTCTCAAATTATTTTTCATAAATCCCACATATTTTTAGGATAATGATCATATTATTTTCATAATTTTTAATCATCAAAAATCCCCCAAAAAAATATTTTTCCCACACATTAAACCCAGGCCGAGACTGGGATTCGAACCAGCGACCCGAGGGAAACAAGCCGCAGGCACAGACCACTAGGCCGAACGCGCTAGGCGTTATAAAGAAGGGCTGAGAGCATTTAATGCTCTCGGCTGCAGTTACTTTATTTTTCAAAAATACAAAACAATATATATGGTGCTCACGGTATTCGAACCAGCAACCCATGAGACCCACCGCATACACTGTAGCAATTAAGAGCATCCCAACCACTCGAGCTATATGCTCGGGTTGTCAAAGTGCAACTCGAATTCCAATTAAGTCAATTCTCTCTATTTAGTAAAACATGTCGATGTTCAAGAAGCTCTCATTTGATTTTACTCTTACTAAACTTACTGTAAAATTTCCAGATTAATTATTCCCAACAGAATTTACACTCCAGTATATAAAAAATAATTTTTTTTCCAATAATTAACACATATTTTCCATACAATTTGGTTAAATCATAAGCTACTACTCCCAGATTTCTTTTTCGACATTTCTTATCTAATTTTAATATCAATAATCTCTTTATTAACAATCTTTATATCAATTCTCTGTTTTTAATCATTTCACACACCCCCAAATTATATTTTTAAGTCATTCATACAACATTATCACAATAGTCTATTTAAGCACATAAAGCGACATTGTCAATCTACTAATTTTTGCATATAATTCTTGATGTTAATAATGAAGTTTTCTTCAAACAATCCATGGCTATAATCAATTTACTCACAACTTAAATTTAATAATAGAACCACATACAATTTGCATATCAACGTTTCAATCAATCAATAAGCCATTTTTTCCAATTAAAATGTACTCTTATTAATCTTTTTCATGCATCATTATTTCAATTCAAATCTAGCATGCTTCCTAATTAGAAATATGGAAAATTACCCACCTTATTTGGAGAGAAGTCAATTAGCAACACCTCCTAAACAAATGTCCTTTCCAAAAGAGAGATCCTCCTCCTTGGCGCGCACCCGAGCCTTCCACAATGCCAACCCGAGCCCCTTCTTGATTGCCAGCCTCTCTTTTTAGATGCAAGCACAAACTCCTCACACAACTCTCAATCTTTTAACTCACTTACTAAACTACTAACAATGTATTTTAAACTATAGGTTTGGAGGAATAATTAGCACAAGAATAACTAGGCGGGGGGGGGGGGGGGGGGGGGGGGGGGGGGGGGGGGATATTTATACTAAAAATTTAGGAAAATGGAAGGCTAGGATTAAACTAGGAGTTAGGATTAAAAGGCTAGGATTCAAGGAGGAGTTACAATAACCAACCATGATCAAGTAACCACCACCCATGACTCCACTCAAAATTTTCATTTTCCCTCCTAAGCCAAAACCGGCCACATACCATGTGCATTTGCTCGTGTACGTGCAAAGCACGTGCATGCAACTTGTCTCCATTTAACAAAAGTTGTACATTAAATTTTTCATAAAAATAATCTTTAAAATGTGTTCTACATTACAAGTTGTATAAAAATAAAAATAGCTCATGGACTTTAGTTTATGGGCCAAAATAATAGTTTATGAAAAGATAATAAATAAATTAAATTTGGGCTTAAAGGAAAGGCTTTTGTTTGTTTGAAAAAAAGGCCTTTACTTAAAAATAATTAAAGAGCACATACAAATATCATCATGAAGAAAATAATTATAACATTTAAAACTACAAAAAAATATTGCACGTGCACACTACGTGCAAAATTAAATAATTTTCATAAATGAAAATCGGGGTATTACAACACTCCCTCCTTAGAATAGTTCCGTCTCCGGAACTACAGTCAAGAGCGAGAAACAAAACACTTACAACAAGCACAAGAAAAATACCAAAATACAAATCAAGCAAAAAGCTCAGGATAATCTTTCAACATCCTCTCCTCAGACTCCCAAGTAGCCTCTTCAACCAAATGGTTTCTCCTTACTACCTTGACCATCGGTATCGTCTTATTCCTCAAGACTTTATCTCGACGATCAACAATCTCGACAGGAGACTCGATGTAGTTAAGATCCAACTGCAAACCTTCCGGCACTTCAGGCAAATGATGACTCGGATCTGGAATATAACCTCTCAGTATAGACACATGAAAGACATTGTGCACCTGAGATAACTCTTCCGGTAATTCAAGCCAGTAAGCAGTTTTCCCGATCCTTTTCAATATCTTGTACGGGCCTATAAACCTTAGGGCTAACTTCCCGCCTTTGCCAAATCGAATCACACCTTTACTGGGCGATACTTTCAGAAAGACGAAGTCACCGACCTCAAATTCAAGGTCCCTTCTCCGGTTGTCTGCATAGCTTTTCTGCCTGCTCTGAGCCTCTACCAACCTTTTCCTGATCAGATCAATCTTCTCAGAGGTTTGCTGCACAAGCTCAGGACCAAACAACTGACGCTCCCCAACTTCAAACCAACCAATTGGTGTTCTGCACTTCCTGCCATACAAAGCTTCGTACCGCGCCATCCCGATGCTAGTCTGAAAACTATTGTTGTAGGCAAACTCTACCAAAGGTAAATGCCTTTCCTAACTGCCTCCAAAGTCTAGTACACAACACCGAAGCATATCCTCAAGAATACGGTTGACTCTCTCGGTCTGCCCATCGGTTTGCAGATGAAAAGCAGTGCTGAAATCTGTCTTGGTACCCAAAGCTGTCTGAAGACTCCTCCAGAAATGCAAAGTAAACCGCGCATCTCGATCAGACACAATAGTTGACGGAACACCATGAAGCCGGACGATCTCGCCAACATACAACTCAGCTAACTTGTCCATCGAAGCAGTGAGTTTCATCGCCAAAAAGTGAGCGGACTTGGTTAGTCGATCGACTATAACCCAAATCACATCATTGCCTTTAGGACTCTTGGGCAATCCCGTAATGAAATCCATACTAATGTTATCCCACTTCCATTCCGAAATAGGTAACGGCTGTAATAGACCTCCAGGTCTCTGATTCTCGGCTTTGACTTGCTGACAAACCTCACACTTCGCCACAAATTCAGCCACATCCTGCTTCAAACCTGACCACCAGAAATGCGGTTTGATGTCTCTGTACATCTTAGTACTCCCAGGATGTACCGACAAAAGAATAGCATGCGCCTCCTGAAGAATACTCTCTTTCAGGTCTGCCTGATTTGGAACGCATAGTCTATCTCCGAACCACAGCACTCCACCCTTGATTTGAAATCCGGGCAACCTGCCAGCACTAGCCTGCTCCTTCATCTCCAAGATATCAGCATCAACCTCCTGACTTGCAATGATCCTTCCATTTAGTGTAGGCTGAAGCCTCAACTGAGCTAAAGATGCTCCCAATCCTTGCAAGATAACTTTAATACCTGCTCGGTCCAATTCCTCAATCAGATACTTTTGAGTTGTAATCAAACTGGATAAACTGCTCTTGCGACAAGTGCATCAGCAACAACATTAGCTTTCCCAGGATGATACTTGATCTCAGGTTGCATGTCCTCAAGCACTTACAACCATCTCCGCTGCCTCAAATTCAGATTCTTCTGCTGATATATGTACTTCATACTCTTGTGGTCTGTGTACATATTCAATTTCCCACAGTACACGTAGTACCTCCATTGCTTCAGGGCAAAGATAATCGCAGTCAACTCCAGATCATGAATCGGATAATTCTTGTCATGCGGTCTTAGTTGCCTAGACCCATAAGCGATTACTCTTCCTTCTTGCATTAAGACACAACCAAGCCCACGATGTGAAGCATCGTTATAAACATCATACTCAACACCTGCTCTAGGCAAAGCCAAAATAGGTGCAGTAGTCAGCTTCTCTTTCAACTCCTGAAAGCTTGCCTCACATTGCTCAGTCCACTTGAAGTTCACATTCTTCTTGGTCAAACTAGTAAGCTGTACGGCTAACTGAGCATAACCTTGAATGAATCTTCTGTAGTATCCAGTCATTCCAAGAAAACTTCTGACTTCCTTCATTGTAGTAGGCCTAGCCCAATCTCTCACTGCCTCTATCTTCTGAGGGTCAGTTGCCACTCCCTCCTTAGAAAGGATGTGACCTAGGAATGCCACTTCAGATTTCTAGAAATCACACTTGGACAACTTGGCATATAACTCCTGCTCTTCCAGCTTCTTCAAAACTGCTGCCAGATGCTCGGTGTGCTCCTCTTCTGACTTGGAGTACACGAGGATATCGTCGATAAACACCACGACGAAAGAATTAATGAACGGCCTCAGAACTCTGTTCATCAAATCTATGAAGATTGCGGGTGCATTCGTCACTCCAAATGGCATAACTAAGAATTTGTAATGCCCATGTCAAGTTTTAAATGCAGTTTTGTGCACATCTTCGGCTTTCACTCGAACTTGGTGATATCCTGATCGAAGATCTATTTTGGAGAAAACAGCTGACGATCGAACAAGTCATCAATTCGGGGAATAGGATACTTATTCTGAACAGTGACTTTATTCAGCTCTCGGTAATCGATACACATTCTCATCGATCCATCCTTCTTCTTTACCAAAAGCACTGGTGCTCCCCAAGGTGACGCACTAGGTTGAATAAAGCCTTTCTCCAACAGTTCCTCAATCTGCCGTTTCACCTCATCCTGTTCCACTGGAGCCATCCTATACGGTGCCTTAGAAATGGGTGCACTCCCTGGTTGAACAGTGATGCTGAACTCTACATCACGATGTGGGGGTAACTCAGGAAAATCATCCAAGAACACAGTCGGATAGTCCCGAACCACAGAAATCCCTTGCACTTCCACAGGAATCTCTTCCTTGCGGATAGCTGCCACCAGCTTAGAACACTTCCTCTTCCCTTGGAAAGTGACTTCAGGTCCACCTGGAGCCTTCACTGTTACCGTCTTGGTCTTGCACTCGATGCTTGCACTGTACACCGACATCCAATCAATGCCAATGATAACATCGACTCCCAAGATAGTCAGCTCGATCAGATCAATTCCGAAGATTCTGTCCCCAATCACAATCTTGCAATCTGCATAGTACCGATCAGTGGTTAAAGTTTTTCCTGATGGAGTAGCTACTGCTAAGATCTTGCTTGGAAAAATCTTCGGTTCAACTCCCAACACTTTAGCAAATTTAGGAGACACAAAAGTATGAGAGGATCCAGTATCGAACAACACAACAGCTTTCATTCCATTTAAATAAAGTTCTCCTATTACATAATATACACTCATTACATAACAGTTCACTAAATAAATGGGAAAAAGAAACAACATAAATCTCTAAACATCCACCCTCGTACCAGTGATGACATGATCCACCTCATCGGCATCAGCTTCGGTCAAGGCAAACACTCGCCCTGGTTGGTACGATCTCTTCCCAGTCTGCTGCATTGGTACATTGCGATTACCATTCCGTGGCTTGGGGCATTGAGATTGGTAATGTCTCGTCTCACCACAGTTGAAGCAATTTACCACAGGAGGTCTCACCACATTGTTTCCAGGTCCTCCAGCCACACTAATAGCGTTCGCCCCTGTCGGTTTGAACCTTTGTGCAGATGGTTGTCCCTTGAAACTCCCAGAATTGGCGGGCCTCTTTCCAGACTGCCAGTTTTTCCTCCGATTCTAAACAACATGAAACTGCTCCATGTCTGCTTTCGTGGCTACCGCGCGCTTGACCAACTTATCGAATCTTCTTATACCAAGAGGTATCATCCGGGACCTCAAGCTCGGCCTCAATCCATGCTCGAACTTACGAGCCTTCTTTGCTTCATCCATCACTAATTCAGGAGCGTACCTAGAGAGCTGAGTAAATTTGGTCTCGTACTCTCTAACTGACATGCCACCTTGCTGTAGTGACAGAAACTCCATAGCCTTCTTCTCTTGGACGTCGGAGGGGAAATAGTGACTACGGAATTCTTTCAAAAATTCCTCCCAGCCGAGAACTACACCTCCCATTGTCCACTTCATCGACTGCCACCACACAGCCGCATCCTTCTCAAGTTGCAGAGTCACCAACTTCACCTTGCTGCCCTCAGGGGTCTTTAGCACTTCGAAGATCGTCTCTACCTGACAAATCCAGTTGTCAGCCGCATCAGGGTCTGACTTCCCTTCGAACACAGGTGGTTTTATCCATTTGAACGATTCCACTAGTTTGATTGCCTCGGGCACCGAATTCGCAGGTACCCTTCCTTAGTTCTGATTCATGGCCACGGCGTTGAGCGTCTAATAGACCCTCGCAAGTTCCATTTCCAGATCCAGACCTTCCCCGTTTCTAGCTCCTCTTCTAGCCATATTCTGATGCAAAAGATCCATTAAATTCGAAGTATAGGACATAAATTTTAAATCAACTTTGCATTTCATTAAATTCCAAACTTTATACATTCGAATTGAAAAATATTTCTTGACATCAGAATGAAAACAGTAGAAGCTACAACAGTCTAACTCCTATGGTTCCTCTTCGCTTCTCGAAGTTCTCCCCGTAGTTCATCAACTTCTTCCTTCAGCACATCGGTCATATTCTTCCTCTTCTTGAGTTTCCATACACGATGACTGAGAACTACAAAGTCGTCCTTGCACTTTGCCAATTGAGCCTCCAATAATCCGACTCTCTCCCGCAGTGTTTCTACCTGCCTCTGAAGAGATTCCACAAGACTACTTGGAACTGGTTCTTCTTCTTCGTCAGAAGAGTTATCAGATGAATCCGAAGGTGGGGTAATCTCTCAGGATTCAGGCCATTCTTCTCCATCAGAATCTGCTTGCCCTGGATAGTACTCTTCCTCGGAATCTGCTTGTCCAGGATGGTACTCTTCCTCGATGATATGCCAGTAGTCGTCTCCAGCAAGGTCGAAGTGATCAGCCATCTTAAAAATAGGGAGGAAGAAGCATAAGTTATAGAGCAACACAAATGTAAGTCACTTACATTTAAATCTCTAGACTCAAACACACTATCTAATGTCCACTTCTAGGGTGTCGTTCCTTATAAATTTGTACAAGTGTGAAACCTGACTCTGATACCACTCTGTAACGCACCGAATTCTAAAATACACGAAATTCGAGATTCCACAGGATTTTTACACTTCATTTAGTACAATTTCACAAGGAATTTAAAACTTTTCACTTTACATCAGAGTTACATGAAAAACTTTACACTTTACATTGTACAGCGGAAGCAAAATTACAACATTTAAATAAAGTACAACAACATTGAATAAACTCTAAGCATCTGTTCCTCTTTAACCTTTATCATGTCATTTACCCTGCATACAAAACTGTGGGTACGTCAGTTTATTCAACTGACGAACATTATACACGGCCATCCTCTTTATGCCGGAAATAGTATAACTGATTTTCCATATTTAACAAACACAAACTTGTCACATATCCACTAAAGGGAATACCCTATTGATGTCGTGTTGTGATTGTGCACTTAGTCCTTAATGTAGTTATTTATATTATATGACACTAATGCACACTTGTTCGGATTCTATGCAACCCATACTACATAGGTCCGAGGGCAAGCCTCTTAATCGTTCTTCATCTTTGTAGGGTTCAATCCCTCGTCATGTCTTAATCTACTACTGTAACTGTGGTAAGTATCCTAGATGATCTATGAGTACAAGCTCGTGTACAGAAAACCTGGAGAGGAATCCCACGCCATGTCTTGACTCATCAAGTATGCATTCTGTGGCAATTTAGCCTCCTTCATGGCACACGATCCTCTTGCAGTCACCAAACATCCCACAAGTGTTGCTAAAGTCCGATCATTACTGAGTAGTGCCCACGCCATGTCTTGACTCATCAAGCATGCATTCTGTGGCTCACCCCCGCATCGTAAACTCTATCTCTCATACTTGTGTTTTTCTCTCACTTTCATCACATCTCCACCATGTACTAAATCCTTAAATTTAATGAAATCATGAACACAATCAATCTCTTAGAGTTAGCCTTCTCACTACCACCGGTCTTATTTTTTTCCTTTCACAATGACCCAACCTGGTCTTTTCAATTTCAATCATCATAATTATTCATCACTTTCACTTTCCGGTGTGAGTTTTGGCTACACACTAATTTTTAGATTTTAATTCATAATCTATGTGTTTGAGTTTTCATACTCAATAACATTTCTCTTTTTCAATCACATGATTTCAAATTATTCATGAGTCCATAAACATATATAGAATTCAATTATTCCTTATGTATTTAATCAAATATCATCTTTACATTAAAATTACATCACTAGTTGTATGATCAAAATGAGTATTCACAACTCATAATGGCCACACTATTCTCCAATGAGAATAATTCACATCACATCACTTCATATAATTTCTTTCTTTGTTATATTTCTTTTCTAACACTTTATTTCAAATTCTTTTGCGAATTATAACCTCCACAAAATATAATTGTAGAACCATAATTCTAATTATACATTTATCCTCAAAACATACTCCATTTCATGTAAATAATTCTCAAATTATTTTTCATAAATCCCACATATTTTTAGGATAATAATCATATTTTTTTCATAATTGTTAATCATCAAAAATCCCCAAAAAATGTTTTTCCCACACATTAAACCCAGGCCGAGACTGGGATTCGAACCAGCGACCCGAGGGAAACAAGCCGCAGGCACAGACCACTAGGCCGAACGCGCTAGGCGTTATAAAGAAGGGCTGAGAGCATTTAATGCTCTCTGCTGCAGTTACTTTATTTTTCAAAAATACAAAACAATATATATGGTGCTCACGGTATTCGAACCAGCAACCCATGAGACCCACCGCATACACTGTAGCGATTAAGAGCATCCCGACCACTCGAGCTATAGGCTCGGGTTGTCATAGTGCAACTCGAATTCCGATTAAGTCAATTCTCTCTGTTTAGTAAAACATGTCGATGTTCAAGAAGCTCTCATTTGATTTTACTCTTACTAAACTTACTGTAAAATGTCCAGATTAATTATTCCCAACATAATTTATACTCCAGTATATAAAAAATAATTTTTTTCCAATAATTAACCCATATTTTCCATACAATTTGGTTAAATCATAAGCTACTACTCCCAGATTTCTTTTTCGACATTTCTTATCTAATTTTAATATCACTAATCTCTTTATTAACAATCTTTATATCAATTCTCTATTTTTAATCATTTCACAAACCCCCAAATTATATTTTTAATTCATTCATACACCATTATCACAATAGTCTATTTAAGCACATAAAGCGACATTGTCAATCTACTAATTTTTGCATATAATTCTTGATGTTAATAATGAAGTTTTCTTCAAACAATCCATGGCTATAATCAATTTACTCACAACTTAAATTTAATAATAGAACCACATACAATTTGCATATCAACGTTTCAATCAATCAATAAGCTATTTTTTCCAATTAAAATGTACTCTTATTAATCTTTTTCATGCATCATTATTTCAATTCAAATCTAGCATGCTTCCTAATTAGAAATATGGAAAATTACCCACCTTATTTGGAGAGAAGTCAATTAGCAACACCTCCTAAACAAATATCCTTTCCAAAAGAGAGATCCTCCTCCTTGATGCACGCACCCGAGCCTTCCACAATGCCAACTCGAGCCCCTTCTTGATTGCCGGCCTCTCCTTTTAGATGCAAGCACAAACTCCTCACACAACTCTCAATCTTTTAACTCACTTACTAAACTACTAACAATGTATTTTAAACTATAGGTTTGGAGGAATAATTAGCACAAGAATAACTAGGCTGGGGGGGGGGGGGTATTTATACTAAAAATTTAGGAAAATGGAAGGCTAGGATTAAACTAGGAGTTAGGATTAAAAGGCTAGGATTCAAGGAGGAGTTACAATAACCAACCATGATCAAGTAACCACCACCCATGACTCCACTCAAAATTTCCATTTTCCCTCCTAAGCCAAAATCGGCCATACACCATGTGCATTTGCACGTGTACGTGCAATGCACGTGCATGCAACTTGTCTCCATTTAACAAAAGTTGTACATTAATTTTTTCATAAAAATAATTTTTTAAATGTGTTCTACATTACAAGTTGTATAAAAATAAAAATAGCTCATGGGCTTTAGTTTATGGGCCAAAATAAAAGTTTATGAAACGATAATAAATAAATTAAATTTGGGCTTAAAGGAAAGGCTTTTGTTTGTTTGGAAAAAGGGCCTTTACTTAAAAATAATTACAGAGCACATACAAATATCATCATGAAGAAAATAATCATAACATTTAAAACTACAAAAAAAATATTGCACGTGCACACTACGTGCAAAATTAAATAATTTTCATAAATGAAAATCGGGGCATTACAAACTTCCTCCTCCGCTCTAGCTCCACCTTCTCGAAGACGAAAGCTCCCTAATTCCTCTGTCATTTTTCGAACATCAGAAAAATTCAATAAGTATATATATATATATATATATATATATATATATATATATATATATATATATATATATTACTAATCTTCATCTTAATCAATTCCTGTATAGGGTATTTATAATTCATTTCTTGAAATTAAGTGTATTTTTTGGGTCCAAATAGATTTTGTTGCAGTATGCCAAAATAAATTTATGTATTGTCCTAGCTATTTGATCATATTATTGTATCAATGTTTCATGGGGTCATAACATATTTAATCTCCTCTTTGGTCATAACATTTACATTTTTAATAGGTATAGAGAGTAGCGAAGGATGCTCACAACCTGGCGACAATTTTTTGAAGGTACAAGGAGGTGAACTTATCCCGATAGTTGACGAGCACCTAAAACCAAAGATAGGCATGACATTTGATACCCTTGAACAAACAAAAAATTATTTTGGTAGTTATGCCAAATGTAGGGGTTTTCAAATGCGTAATTAGGAACCTCATAAACTCAAGGATGGTGAGGTAGTGGAAAAAACATATCTTTGTAATAAAATGGGGACATCGAAAAGTAAGACTAATGATGTTAGGATGTGAACTACATTTAGAACTGCTTGCAACGCTTTGGTTCATGTGAAGTTAAACAAAGAAGCAAATTCATGGTATTTTTATTCATTTTATCAAGTACACAATCATGTTTTTACTTCACCCGGTAGAAGGTATTTGTTGTCGCGAAACCGTAGTGTGTCAAGTTCTGATAAAGTAATAATGGAGCAACTTTCTGGTGCTAATATTCGTACGTGTAAACAAATGATTATTTTTGAGTATTCTAGTGGGGGTTATGATAGTGTTAAATTTACCGAAACCGATGCTAGAAATCATCAAAGAGACTTGATGGAGGTAATGAAAGGTCACGATGGCCAAATGTTGATTGACTTTTTCAAATGGCAAAAAGAAAAAGATCATTCTTTTTTGTAAAAATAATTTCGAGCAAGATGTATGTGGTAGATTGCCTCATTGTATTTAGGTGAATGGGATTGCTCGGATGAATTATGAAGAGTTTGGTGATGTAGTTTCAATTGATGCAACACATAGTACAAACCGCTATGGAATGTTATTTGTTCCATTTATTGGAATAAATCATTATTGGCAATCAGTTTTTCTAGGTTGTGGGTTCATTCCAAATGAAACGACCTCATTATTTGTAATGAAACGGCTTCATCATTTGTTTGGTTATTTGGAAAATTGTTAGGAGTAATGAAACATGTTCCACTTGGCATTATAACGGATCAAGACTGTGGGATAGGTGTTGCAATAACAGTTGTTTTTCCTCAAATCCGCCATATGTATTGTATATATCATATTTTAGATAAGATCCCTGGAGAGGTGCCTCAATTGAATTAAAATATCAAGTTTATGGATGCTTTTAAAAATAATATTTGGAATTCTTATAATAGCATTTGTTTTGAAGAGAAATTGAACTCATTGCTTTTGGAGTATGGAGCGGAAAATAATAAATGATTGAATGATATATTTGAAATTCGTGAGAAATGAGCTCCCGTATATCATAGATCTCACTTTTGGGCCGGCATGTCAAGTGGCCAAATGAGCGAGACAATAAATACTTTATTAAAGAAGTATACTCAAAAGAAGTACTCACTTCATGAATTTGTCGTAATCTTCGAGAGAGTAATTAAAAGACAAAGAGAAAAAGAACGTAAAGAAAACCATCGTACACTACAGAAAAAACCGAAAGTGAATATCGAATGGTATATGGAGGAACAAATGCCCAAGTGTACATATTGGCAATGTTCTATGATTTCCAGAAGCAATTCAATTTAAGCTTATTATATAGGGTCAATTCCACACGGGTAACTAACAAATATGAAAATTTCATATACCTCACTCATAAATTGATATTTCCATATAACTCACTAACTTGCTATCACTCTTCTTATGTTAAATTTTACCACAAGTTTAAAATAACTATTTTGCCCTCTTTTAAAATTAAGGGTTAAGGTTTAGGGTTATGGCTATTTTTAAAATTAAGGATTACAATGACTATTTTGCCCTCTTTTAAAACTCTAACCCTAACCCTCACCCTAAATCCTAAACTCTAAACCCTAAACCCCTAACCCTAAACCCTAACTCTGATTGGAGGGCAAAATAGTTATTTTTAAACTCAGAATAAGATTTAACATAAGTAGAGTGACAATAATATAAAAAAAATGTATTGGTCAATATTGTGAGTGAGTTATATGGAAATATCAATTTTTGTGAGGTGTATGGAATTTCCATATTTGTTAGTGACCCATGTGGGGAAAACCCTATTATATAATGTGAGTTTGGTGGAAGATCTCGAGAATGCTGCAAATGCTTATTACAAAGTGAGGTTGTGTGGTAAATCAGAAAATGAATTGATGGAAGCATCTTTTAGCTTATTACAAAGTGAGGTTGTGTGGTAAATCAGAAAATGCTTATGCGAAGGTAACTCACATGGCTAATTGTTCATGCTTGATGTTTGAATTTATTGGCATCTCTTGCAAGCATCTTTTGGTATTTCTTAAGTATTCCAATTATAATGAACTCCCAAAATAATATATTTTAAAAAGATTGTCTCGAGATGTAATTAGAAGAAGCTACACCTTCACAAATATTAGAGACATTAATGAAGGCAATAGCGAGAATTTTGCGTCTGGCTATTGTGAGTTGAGTAACTTAACAAAACAACAAGTTGAGATTGGGTTAGTTTCCACGGGAGAAAGTTCTGAGGACACTTCCGATTATATGAATTGAGGGAAGTGTTTGATTCGCTGTTATGTTTTAAATTTAGTCCCTTTTTTTAAGGCAGTGATGACAAAAAAAATTGACAAGTTTTATTGTGTGTTCCCCCCACCTACAAAGTCATTGTGCAACTGAAGGTGTCCCAAGTTAGTTTTGTGTTTACTGAGTTTAGCTTTATGTTTTAATAAGTTCCGTTGTGCACTTATTGTGTGTCAACTACTGTGTGCACTCTTCCTAAGCCATCTGATCTGCATTTTGTGATTATTATCATTTTCGGGCTTCATGTTCAGTTTCATGTTCAGTTTTTATTTTTCGCAATTTAGTCCCTTGATTTTCATACTTGGAAGAGGTGGGGTCCTAAAAATTGGGTTTGAACTAGCAGGCATGGCATAATATGCAACTGTAGAGGCGCTCAGTTTTCTGCATTTGAAACACATGCATGATTCATTCGAATGTTATCCGTAACTTCTTGTTGTTCTGAGCCTACAATTTTTGCACTAGTTTTATTGAATGGTATTGTTTTCTCTATGCGATTGTTTTGAGCCTTTTAGTTGCATCTGTAACCCTATGACTCATTCAGGTTATGTTCCAGTTTTTTTGGTGTCCCTTGATCTTCTCTGTTGAATTTTTTGGTTGCCTAAGGTTATGCTCCAGGTTTCAAATTTGAATCAGTTGTACCTCTTCTTTGTAAGCATCTTTTGTTTGAGACTAAACATATAGACTGAATTGTTGATATCATGCCCAATTGAAAGGTGGCTAGTTTTGGCTATGTTCTGAGCCTACAAGTTTCTTTTGTCCACTCATTCAGTTTTGCCTATGTTCATTTTTGCCTATGTTTAAGCATTTGCCTATGTGCAGTTTTCATATTGTTTAATCATTTGTTCAATTTTTGCAGTAGCACAAGCTAAGGCTTTGCAGTTATGCAGTAGCACAAGTTTTGCAGTAACACAAGTTTTGAAGTTTCTTTTGTCCACTCAAATGAGAATCACACTAAAGTTTGAATCAGTTATATAGTAGCACAAGCTTACAAAAATGTGAATCTAGCCTGCAAATGTATCTGTATGTAAATGAGTATATGTAAATGAGTATATGGAGTACATAAAATCAGTATATGTTAATGCGTATACGGAGTACATGGAGTATATTTTTTGCAAGACATCATCATCCAGCATTTCAAATGTATCTGTATGACTTGATGGGGTTCAAATGTATTGATAACTTTTTGTGTTAGTGAGTTCAAATTGATCCAGTTATGCTTTTCATTCTTTTTTGGCATAATTGCTCCAGCTATGTATGAAATGTATATGTGTGACTTGATTGGAAATTTTGGGTACAACCATACAACTATGTATGAAAAGTCATCATCCAGATTCAATTCCTGCATGTGCAAACTCATGTTCTTTTATTAGAAAAAGAAGTACTCACACTATGTCTACACTCCCCTGTTAAGTGAAAATCACAAAGAACTTGAGATTCTATGACCTGACATCCAAACATTTGCTATGAAAGGATGCTGATCTAGTTTTTATATTGTTGTACTATGTTGCTAAAACCTTGTTCCCATCGACAAATATATATATAAAGTATGCATACTACATATTTCAATTGATTAGATCATATAGGAGTGTTCCTAAGAGAACAAAATTGGCTTGCCAAGTGCTTCACTGTAGTCAAAAGATTTGGTGTACAAACTTGAACTCTCTGCCACACATGAAGTTCACTACTATTGCAAGTAGAAGTCCATCATATCAAGAAAAATTCACAATCGAGCAATGTGCACAGAAAGTGCTTTAGGATAGATTTAGTAGAAATAGTACATTTGAAATCAGAACACCCTTTTTGGTTGGTGTCTTTGGGTGAATCTACATCATACAGAAATATAAACGATATCGACGCTTGATGCGGTTTATTTTCGGGGAGAGTGTGGGTGCACCAGGTGTGAGTTCTGACTCTATTTGTAATGGTGGAAGGATGCGGTGCCGGACGGTGAGCAGGAGGCTCGCTTCGGCACTTGAGGATCGGCTCGGATCGGGATGCCTCGCCTCGCGTACCTACAGACGGTCTTGGAATACCGGGGTTGATCCCGGTGGCAGACCCTCCGACGATCTAGTTAGTCTCTGAGAGAGAGTAGCAGTAACTAGGGTTTTTAGGTGGTAAAAGATTGATTACCTGTAAAGGTGGGAGAGGGCCTGGTATTTATAGATAATCCCAACCGGGTTTGGATCTGTTCGGGGGCCAGGTCTGGACCCGAAAGCCCATGGGCCTGACGTGGCAGGAGGCCCAGGGGATTTAGGGCAGACGTGACAGTACCATGGGTGGTTTAGGGCTGACGTGGCAAGGCTCCAAGTGGTTTTGAAGCTGACGTGGCGGATCGTGTGGCCCCTGAGCCTCTGGGAGGATCGAATGGCCTAGGTAGCGCCAGGTGATCCTTATCCCTTACTAGGCTGATGGGGCGACCACGGGGTTGCCGAGGATCGGAGGCCGGAGGCCGTGGCGGATCGTCGGAGCGAGGCGGCCGGGTTCGTGGGGGCGAGTTATAGGCTCGGCGCCGAGGGCGTGACGGTCCGGTGCCGAGCTGGCGTGCTATTTGAGTGGAAGCAATCCTGGGCCCTGGCTGGGCCTTGGGTCATTTTTATCCCACCTCACAAGCCCCCCACTCCTGCGGGGATGCGAGAGTTAGCCGTGGAGGAGTATGTTTAGTTGTGGAGAAGAAAACGGGAGAGGTTTTCCGAGGGCCTCTGGGGCCGGTGCTGGACGGTGAGTCCTGGTGCCCGACCTGACCTCGGTGGCGAGGGTTTACGGATCGGCCAGGACGATGGCGAGCCGTTGTGCCTTTGTGAGAGGGCTACCTTTGTGCTCGGCCTGACCTCAGACTGGCGAGGGTTTACGGATCGGCAAGGACGATGGCAAGCCGTTGTGCCTTCGTGGGAAGGCTGCCCTGGTGCGCGGCCTGACCTCAGGCTGGCGAGGGTTTACGGGTCGGAAAGGATGATGGCGAGTCATTGTGCCTTCGTGGGAAGGCTGCCCTGGTGCGCGGCCAGACCTCGGGCTGGCGAGGGTTTACGGGCCGGCAAGGATGATAGCGAGCCGTTGTGCTTTCGTGGAAAGGTTACCCCGAGCTGATTACTGTTTCACGGACCGTTAATGATGCTCCGGGGTGTGTGTGGCGTTCCAACTTCCCAGGGGCATGAATGATGTCTCCTAATAAATGTGGCGCTTCAATTCCCTAGGCGTGACGGTTGGGCTCCCGTTGCTTGGCTTCCCAGGGGCCATAATGGCAGGTTCTGGGGAAGGCTATAAATACCCCACGCCCCCACTGCCCTTTCGATCACATCGGGAGTGGTCCACCGACCCTCAGAGGTGTCTGCCTTGGGCGGACGCCTGATACTAAAAAAATTTCAACTATGGGAGCCCCAGATTGGTGGTTACTCTATCGTCCGGATCTTCTCTTGGGTCGACGGCCCCGATGGGTTTGTTTGCCCAAGAGAGGTCGAGACGGGAGGGGTATCGACCGAGGTCCGGGCCCGGTGGATAAGGAGCCTCGGACTGATGGCTCCTCTGTTATCACTGTCTTCCTTCCGGACCGACGGTTTCTGAGGGCTGTCTGCCCGGAGGAGGCAGTGATGGGAGGCAGGCCGATCCGTTTTCCGATAGGGTCCCAGGCGATGGTGGATTTTCTCCCACCCTCGAACAATTTGGGGTTTCGGCTTCCGAGGCCGTAAGCCCCGAGTTGCTCGCGGGTGAGAGGGGGTCCGACCGAATTCTGGAGCCCGGGGCGCTCGTCCAAGGCGAGCGCCTTAAAACTTTAAGCAAAACTTTTATTCTATTGATAAGAACAAGTGGTGGCGCTCGTTTGCCGAGGCCTTCTTTCCGGGCCGACCCCTGTGTCCGGCGGCATTTGAGCGGGGAACCGAGGAGTTGCCAACCGCCCAAACGGGTGACGTCACGGGATAGTAACGCGAAAATCATGGAGTGGCGTGATTCCCAAGGAACTGTCTTACGCAAATCGAGGAACAGTAACGCGAGAATCGAGGAGTCACCATTTCCTCTATAAATACCCCCCACTCTTCCCCTGTTTTCTTCTATCTCTCTCTCGCTGTTTTCCTCAAAAAGAAAAGACAAAAGCACCTCGGCGCTCGCCCTCTCGATTAGCAGCACTGGCTCGTCTTTCCGAGGCAACACAGGTTAGTTTTAGATTTATTCCATTAGCATGTCTAGGGCTCAGTCTGGCTCGTCAGCTTCGACCTCGAGGGGGGAGGACAACCCTGGCGCAGGGCTCTCAGACTCGACGTCGTGGTCGGAGGACACCAGGGTGTATGATGTGAAGCCCCTTCGTGTCCGGAAGCCGTACGTGGTACAGAGCAGCGACTCTGAGGAGGAGGGTAGTAGTGATGGCTCGGACGAGGTGCAGATATTGGATCCGGTGTCGGAGGAGGATAGTAGTGGCAGCGAGGGTGATGGGGAGGCCGAAGCGGCTGAGTCTCAGAGGAAGGGTGCTGGGAGAAATTTTTTGGCTCGGAGGCGGGATCGGGGTGCAGGCTCCTCTTCCGCGGCGACCGTCCTGGAGCCCCTGGCCACCCCTTCGCCGGAGAGGGCTAAGAAGAAGAAGGAGCCAAGGCAGAAGGGGGCGAAGGCCAGCCGTCCAAGGGAGACGTCCCCTGTACGGAACATAGTGACAGGGTCACCGGTGCGGCCGAAGCCGATTAGGCGGTATCCAGACGACCTCTTCGACAAGGAGCTGTACGGGGTGCAGCCTTCCTTGCCGAGTCGGAAGAGGGTGAAGATGGATGCACTGCCGACGATCCTGGTGGCGGGTGATCTGGGTTGTTCAGTCGGCCTTCCACATTGGGTCTGGTTACGAGCTGATGTTGCCGAGCCCAGATCTCCGTCCCACCGACCCACTACCTGAGTAGTACTGCGTCTTCCCTGTAGACGCGTTCGGTTCCGGGCTGAGGCTGCCGATTCATCCGTTCATTTGGGAGGTGCTCAAGTGGGCGTATCTGGCCCCGATGCAGTATGGACCCAACTCCTGGAAGCAGATGGTATGCTTCATGTTGCTCTGCGAGGAGAGGAATGTGCCGCTCCGGTTGGAGGTGTTCCGCGCGATGCTGGGGATCAGCTCGTTGGGGGAGTCCAAGGGGTCTTTTATATTTCTCCTCGGAGCCGGGGGAAGATAGTCCACGGTCATCCGGATTCCATCAAGGAGTGGAAGCAGAAATACTTCGTGGTTCGGAGTGCGGAGCCTTGGGACATCCCCACCTGATGGAACTTTTTCAAGTCGAACTTCAAAACACTGAGGCAGAAGGATCTGTCTGCCGAGGAGTGGAGACATGTCGAGAGCCTGCGTCTGGGGCACAGCATCAGCTGGCCGAGGGTGACGGAGGGTCATCTGGTCAGCGCCGGACTGAGCCCGACCGAGTCTAGTATGTAGTCATTTCTTTTTTCTTGTTTTGACGTTCTTTCGAGCTCATTGTCCTTAAGGGGTCTTCTTGCAGGTATGGACCCAGAATCGATCAAGGCCAGGAGGCTCGCCCTGAAGAAGCAGAAGGCCGAGGAGGGGGGCCAAGCGAAGAGGACGAAGGAGTCGTCCCAGGTCGGCTCCGAGGCCCCGGGCGACCAACGGACGAAGAGGACGCGCTCGGAGATGGGCAAGGAGGTGGTCGCTCCGATGAGCCCGGTCCCGGCTAAGGCGGTCGATCGCAGCAAGGGGAAGGCCCCTATGGTCGGAGCCGAGGGAATGGACGTAGTGGTGGAGGAGGTGCAGTGGCCGTGGGCGCCGACCTGGTCATTACGGGAGGGGGACAGCCTGACTCGCGGAACCAATGCCATCGAGGTGGTGGAGAAGTTGGCGACTCCCCGGGACCGGGAGAACATGAGCGGCGAGACCGTGGAGGAGGCGTTCACGCATTTGTCGCAGGCGAGCGTGCTGGTAAGTCTGCTGACCCCCCTTTCCTTGTTATTTTTCGTGAAGCGAATTTTCCCTGAGCCGTTCTCAGTTGCCGCAGGTTTGTCTGCAGGCAGCTAAAGTGAAGAGCCTTTACGAGGCGGCCATGGAGCAAGAGCGAGGACGGGCGGATAAATATCAGCAGGAAATGAAGGAGATGAAGATCGAGCTCGAGGGCTCGCACAAGAGGGAGCAGCAGCTGAAGGTCGAGCTCGAGGCCAAGGAGGCCGAGTGGGCTAAGAAGGTGGGCATCCTGAAGAAGAAGTTTCCGAAGGAGAAGGAGGTGTTGACGACGACGGGCCAGGACATGGTGATTGCGACCTAGAACGAGGTCTATGAGAGGGCCCTCAGCCACGTAAGGCACTTCTATCCGACCATCGATCTGACCGGCCTCGATTATGACTTGGAAGTCGAGCCGAAGCCGAAGACCCCCGAAGGGGACGTGGGTGTTCAACCGGTTGTCGGATCGGCTGCCGACCCTCCTGTGAACCTGGCCGACGCAGAGGTGGGGAACTAGGCTGCTTGTCTCCCTGTTTTTGTCTTCTTTCTTTTCTTTGTTGTATTTGCCGACAGCGGACTGGCCACCGCATTTTTGTACGGAATTTCATTTTATATATAAAAAGGATTTTTTGATTGGCCAAGTATTTTGACCTCAGATATTTCCAGACCCTTTTGTCGATGTGTTTTGAGTGGTGATTGGTTTCCTTTTAGGTAACGGCTATCCTTCCCGAGGCGGATCCCCGTCGCTCCGACGTGGCATGGCTCCGGAGTAAAATCAAGGTCCTGGAGGCCACATTGGTCCGCTACTGCGAGGGGGTCCGCGATCAGGATGCCGCCTTCAACTACTATCAGCATAAGTCCGAGGCACTGAGCGCGGAGGCGACCCGGCTGAAGAGGGCAATGGTGGATCGGGACCTCGGAAGCGCCGGCCTTGGGTACACCATGTCGAGCGCGTCGGTGCAGCGGCCCTCGTCTGAGAGGTTCCTTCGTGACGTCATAGTGGAGAAGGAGATGGAGATACATCGTTATAAGACGATGCTGGGTATGTCTGGGACGAGGACGGGATCCTCCTCGGGAGGCCGGCGAACGGAGGGGGTACCCTCGGCGTTGCTGTTGCTGGAGCATGTTCGACCGGCTGACGCCTAGAGCTCCGTGGTTGGTGTGTCGACATTGGCAGAGTCCAAGGATCACTGTGACGAGGAGAGGGCTCCTAGCCGTTCGATCGGAGTGAGATTACCCTCTGTTGGACCCGAGGGGCCCTAAGATGTCCTTCAGCCAGTAATTTCTTTCTGTTTAGATGAGTGGAGTGGTCCTGTAACGGTCTTTGTGCATTTTCAGAAGTAATAAGGGGGTATGAATAAGGGGTTTCCTCCCACTCTTTTCTCTGATGAATTTGTTAATTGATTGTCTGTGACGGTGAGGGTCGGACCCGTCGATCCGTGGGGGATCGATACCGGGTTTGGCCTCTTGGGCGCCGTGGGGCGTTAAGGCGACTCCTTGGCATGAAGCCGGTTCTGACCTACCTAGACCTCGGTGGTCGGCACCGGAGTGATGACTCGGGTGCCGCCGTTTTGAGGAAGCGATTCCTTTGTCCCGCGTTGGGTCGAACCTACCGAGGCGTTTAGAGTTTAACAAAAAGGGATCTCTTTCATACACATAGAGAGGGGCGCTAACGGCCTTTTACATAAGAAAGCTTACAAAAGATCATAATTTACACTAGCCAAGCAAGAAACCTATATCCGCTCTTCTAGGAACTTCATTAGGTGCTCGGCGTTCTAGGGTCGCTTGATCGCCCGACGCTCCAAATCCACCAGTCGGTACGTACCGGGGCGTATAGCCTCGGCTACCCTGTATGGGCCTTCCTAGTTGGGGGCCAGCTTCCTCTTCTTGGTTGGGTCGGAGACGGACAACTTGCGAAGCACGAGGTCCCCGGGCTTGATGTCCGTTGGGCGGACCTTCTTGTTGTAAAATCTCTCGATCCGTTGTTGGTAGATGCTCCTTCGGACGGAAGACTTTTCCCTGACCTCGGAAACGAGGTCCAGGTTGGCCCTTAGGCCTGATGAGTTGTCTGCTTGGTCGAAGGCCATGATCCGGGGAGAAGGTAGGATGACCTCGACGGGGATCACCGCCTCGTCCCGTAGGTCAAGCTAAACGGCGTCTCTCCCGTAGGGATCCTCTTGGTGGTTCGGTGTGCCCACAGCACGCTGGGCAGCTCTTCAACCCACTGTCCCTTGGGGGAACTGTCGAGGCGTTTCTTAAGCCCGTCGAGGATTTGCCTGTTCGCGTTCTCCCCTTGGCCATTGGATTGAGGGTGGCATATAGCGGAGAAGCGTTGCTGGATGCCGATGTCCTCGCAGAATTTTTGGAAGTTTTGACCTGCGAATTGGGTCACATTGTCCGTGATGAGGACCTGTGGGATTCCGAACCGGCAAATGATGTTTTTCCAGAAAAATTGCTGGGTCTGGCACTCGGTGATGCTGGACAGTGGCTCGGCCTCGAGCCATTTAGTGAAATAGTCGATGGCGACTATCAGAAACTTCCTATGTCCGGTGCTACGGGAAAAGGGCCCACCAGGTCCATGCCCCAAATGGCGAATGGCGTGGGACTAGCTAGGGATCGGAGGTTGTCTTGAGGGAGTCTCTTGATAGGGGAGAACCTCTGGCACGGGCCGCACCTCTTGACTAGCTCTTGGGAGTCTTGCAGCATGGTGGGCCAATAGTACCCCTGATTCAGGGCCTTTCGAGCGAGTGATCTGCTCCCCATATGGCATCCGTCGATCCTCTCATGAAGCTCTCTCAGGGCGTAACTAGCTTCGTCACTGGCGAGGCAACGGAGGTACGGCTTCCCGTCTGCTAGTGTGTACGAGCATTTGAAGAGGATGTCGTCGATCATGACGAACCTTTTAGCTCGGATCCTGACCCTTCTTGCCTCAGCCCGGTCTTCAGGAAGCTCGGCGTTGATCAAGAATTTCCGAATGGGGGTGGTCCAGTCGTTCGAGCTGGCGCCACCTTGTACACACATCGCCTCTTGGTCTTGGTCACTGATGCTGGGCCTTAAGAGGATTTCGATGAGTACCGTTTGGTCGAGACCTTCGAAGGAAGAAGAGGCGAGTTTTGATAATGCATCTGCCTGGGCATTCTGCTCCCTGGGGACCCTAACGACCGTGGAGCAGCAGAAGGAGGCTAGGAGTCGTCGGACCACCGCCAAATACTTCGCCATCCGGTCGTCGCGGGCCTCGTATTCTCCGTTGATCTGATTGACCACGACCTGAGAATCGCTGAAGGCCCGAATTTGCTTGGCTCCGGCTCGGTGGGCTAGGATCAGTTCGGCGATCATGGCCTCGTATTCTGCCTCGTTGTTGGAGGCCGGAAAGTTGAGGCGGAGGGAGTATTGAAGGAGGAATTGGTCGGGGCCTTGGAGGATGATCCCAGTGCCACTCCCGGTTTCACAGGAGGATCCGTCGACATAGACTTCCCAGGTCGGATCTGACCCTTCGACATTGGGTGGCTCGGAAATGGTGCATTCGGTGATGAACTCGGCGAGGGCCTGACCCTTGATTGCCGTCCTCGGCTGGTAGCCGATGTCGTACTGACTCAGCTCAATCGACCATTTGACCAAGCGGCCGGAGGTCTCGGGCCTGTGGAGGACGGTTTTCAGGGGTTGATCGGTCAGTACTTGGATAAAGTGAGATTGAAAGTAGGGGTGGAGCTTCCGGGCCGCCATGACCAAAGCGTAGGCCACCTTTTCTATTTTTGTGTACCTCGTCTCGGCGGGGAGCAGGACCTTGCTTACATAGTATAATGGCATCTGAACTCCGTCCTCTTCCCGGACGAGAACGGCGCTGAGGGCACAATCCGAGGCGGACAAGTAGAGCCACAGTGGTTCGCCCGGCTCGGGTTTGCTGAGGAGAGGAGGGTTGGCGAGGTACTGCTTCAGCTGTTCGAAGGCCTCTTGTTGAGGGGCACCCCATTCAAAGCCTCCTTTCCCTCGCAGGGCTTTGAAGAAGAGGAGAGACTTCTCCCCCGACTTGGAGAGGAAGTGACCGAGGGCTGCCAACCTGCCCGTGAGCCTCTGAACTTCCTTGATATTTCAGGGTGGGGTCATGTCTATTATAGCCTGGATCTTCTCTGGGTTCGCTTCGATGCCGCGCTGGCTGACGATGAACCCCAGAAATTTTCCTGAGGAGACGCCGAAGGCGCACTTGGCCGGGTTGAGCCTCATGTTGTGCCGTCGGAGGACTCCGAAGGCTTCCTCGAGGTCGGCGACGTGATCTGGCCCTTCCCGGCTCTTGACGAGCATGTCTTCGACATAGACCTCCATGTTGCGGCCGATCAGGTCCTTAAAAATCCGGTTGACGAGCCGTTGGTAAGTGGATCCGGCATTTTTTAGCCCGAAGGGCATAACGCGGTAACAGAAAAGGCCCTGGTCGGTGACGAATGAGGTCTTCGCGATGTCCGGCGGGAACATCTGGATCTGATTGTACCCTAAGATGGCATCCATGAAGGATAGTAGCTCGTGTCCCGAGGTCACGTCGATCAAGGCATCGATGCCGGGGAGGGGGAAGGGATCTTTTGGGCATGCCTTGTTCAGGTCCGTGAAGTCTATACAGATCCGCCATCCTTCGGTCGCCTTCCTAACCATGACGACGCTCGCCAACCACTCGGGGTAGCTGACCTCCTGAATAAACCGAGTGGACAGGAGTTTGTCCACTTCCTCTTTCACAGCTTGCTGCCTCTCCGAGGCGAACTTGCGCCTCTTCTGGGCGACCGGCTTGGAGCCCGGGATGACGCTCAGCCGATGCATGATCAGGTCTTCGGATATCCCGGGCATGTCGGAGGGTTTCCAGGCGAATATATTGACGTTGCGGCGGATGCAGTCGATTATTCCTGACTTCAAATCTCCAGAGAGGGAGCGGCTCACCCGGAACCATTTTGACTTGTCTGCAGTCCCGAACGAGACCTCCTCCAGCTCGTCGGCCGGCTCAGGATTGGAACCTCCCTTCTCGGACCCGAGCTCGACGGCATCGAGGGGGAAGACGCCCCCTCCGACGGCGGTCACATAACAAGACTGCGCCGCCTCTTGGTTGCCGCGGACAACGCCGACCCCTCACTCGGTGGGGAATTTTAATTTCAAGTGGTAAGCCGATGGTACCGCTTGAAGGGAGCACAGCCCGGGCCGGCCGAGTATGGCATTGTACGCCGCCTTGACGTTCACCACCATGAAGTCCATGGATTCGGTTCGCCTGATCGGAGCCGAGCCAGCGGTGACGTCAAGGGTCACAATTCCTTCTATGACGACAGGGACGCCGGAGAACCCGTGTAAGGTGTATCCGGCTGGCTTGAGTTTGTCTCTGGGCAGCTTGAGATTCTCGAAGGATTCGAGGAAAAGGATGTTGACCGAGCTACCGTTGTCGACGAGGATCCGGCGGACCTCAAAATTTTCCATGTGGAGGCAAATGACGAGGGCGTCGCAGTGAGGAAGGCGAACGCCTTCGAGGTCCTCGCCGGAGAAGGAGACAGGTAGCGGTTGCACGCGGGGCGAGGGAAGGTCTTGGACAGCGTTCACCTCTCGGACGAATGCTTTTCGCGAAGTATTCGACTCTCCCCCCATCGGTCCCCCATGGATGCAATGCAAAATGGCATGTCCTTCTACTTCCTCGGGATCGGGATCCCGCTCCTGGCGGTGGTTCGGAATAGTGGTCGGAGGTGAAGGCCTCTGGTTCCTCGTATCCCTCCGATCCCGTTGGCTTTCCCTGGTGAACTCGCGGAGGTACCCTCGGGAGATGAGGGCTTCGATCTCGTCTTTCAGGGCCCGACGCTGGTCGGTTTCGTGCCCATGATCCCTATGGAAGCGGCAGTAGAAGCGTTGGTCTCGCTTCTTGTTGTTGCTCGGTCGGGGAGGTAGTCGGACAAGGCCTTTGTCCTCGATTTCTAAGAGGATGGTGGACACGTTCTGTGTCAAGGAAGTGTACCTTTCGAAACGAGGGACCGGAGGTACCCTCTTCATGCCGACTCCTTCCTTTGCCGCTTTTCTGGCAGGTTCGACCTCGTCGACCTTGCGTTTGCCCTTCCCTGCGACTTCTTTGCTGCCCTCTGGGTTCAGAGCTTCTTCAGCTCGTATGTACTTCTCGACTCAGCTAAGAAGGTCGGAAAAGTCCAAGGGTGGCTTCTTTGCCAAGGAGACCTTCAGCTGGTTGTGCCAAACATTGTGTCGGAAGGCGGCCGAGGCGACCCCGACGTCGAGGGTAGAGACGGATCTTGCCTCGGCCGTGAACCTCTTGACGAAGTCACGGAGCGACTCCCCCTCCCTCTGCCGGAGATCGAGCAGGGATGCACTCGTCTTCTCGGCCTTCCTGCTGGTGACGAAGTGGGCCAAGAAGTCAGCTTCCAGCTGATCGAACGAAACGATTGAGCCGGGGGAGATTTTGGAGAACCACTCCCTGGCCGGACCCCGGAGGGTGGTCGGGAACGCTCGGCACAACAGGGGATCCGAAGCGCTGTGAATCATCATGAGGGTCTTGAAGCCCTCCATGTGATCAGCTGGATCACCCTCACCGTTGTAGGTTTCGAACTGCGGAGGCCGGAAGTTCCGAGAGATTTCCGCTTCCAAGATGTTGACAGAGAATGGCGGCCGGGAAGGCCTTCGACCTAGGACGGGGTTCGGATTCCCGTCGCCGATGTGTTCAAGGCGATTCTCCATCTCTAGGAGGTGTCGGAGTACCTCGTCGGTGCGCTCAGGGGGAGGGGTTGGGTCACGAGTGTAGCTCCTTCCCTCGCTTATTTGACGGGGTCGGTCGCGCGTCGCGGCCCTTGGCGTCCCGTGAAGGGCCTCCATGATTTCGTCCCGGAAGCTCCTGAACTCGGCCCTGGTGACCGCGCCATGGTCAGTAGGGTCGGTTTGTGGCGTCGAAATTCGGCCGATACGGCTGAGTACCGATGGTCTTTCCCCGGGTGCCGGCCTGGAATGGTTCGGGGCCGAGTTGGAAGCGGTCCCTCCCCTGGCCTGGCTAGCCCTCCGGTTCTGGATAACCCGGCGAAGTTCGGGTTTGGCGACGTGAGGTGCGCTCCGTTGGGGTCCGGGGTTTGCCCCCGGATTGTTTGATCCGTGATTCCCGTCGAGGTAGTCCTGAAGAGGAGGCCCGTCTCTCCGGGCCCTGCGAGCCATGGGAGAGCAGATCGAAGGGAGACCGTTGGCAGTGAGGCTCGGGCTATCGTCCGCACCGAACAGTTAATGACTTCCCACAGACGGCGCCAACTTGATGCGGTTAATTTTCGGGGAGAGTGTGGGTGCACCAGGTGTGAGTTCGGACTCTATTTGTAATGGTGGAAGGATGCGGTGCCGGACGGTGAGCGGGAGGCTCGCTTCGGCACTTGAGGATCGGCTCGGATCGGGATGCCTCGCCTCGCGTACCTGCAGACGATCTTGGAACACCGGGGTTGATCCCGGTGGCAGACCCTCCGACGATCTAGTTAGTCTCTGAGAGAAAGTAGCAGTAACTAGGGTTTTTAGGTGGTAAAAGATTGATTACTTGTAAAGGTGGGAGAGGGCCTGGTATTTATAGATAATCCCAACCGGATTTGGATCCGTTCGGGGGCCGGGTCTGGATCCGAAAGCCCATGGGCCTGACATGGCAGGAGGCCCAGGGGGTTTAGGGCAGACGTGGCAGTACCATGGATGGTTTAGGGCTGACGTGGCAAGGCTCCAAGTGGTTTTGAAGCTGACGTGGCGGATCGTGTGGCCCCTGAGCCTCTGGGAGGATCGGATGGCCTAGGTAGCGCCAGGTCATCCTTATCCCTTACTAGGCTGATGGGGGGACCACGGGGTTGCCGAGGATCCGAGGCCGGAGGCCGTGGTGGATCGTCGGAGCGAGGCGGCCGGGTTTGTGGGGGCGAGTTATAGGCGCGGCACCGAGGGCGTGACGGTCCGGTGCCGAGCTGGCGTGCTATTTGAGGGGAAGCAATCCTGGGCCCTGGCTGGGCCTTGGGTCATTTTTATCCCACCTCAACGCTTAAAACACTTTTACATGATCATATAAAAGTAGGCACAACCAAACCAACACAAATGTTTATACCGGTAATCCGCTTACTTTCTTTCATAATTCCACAAAATATTACAACCGTCATTAGAAAAAAATACCAAACATCATGTATTACATTCATTATTTATTTTTTTTGATGAACCAGATAGGGCCTTACGACCCCAGCCATCAGAATATCATTATATAAATGCAATTAACTGTCAGTAACAAATAAATTTTACAAGTTGTAAAATGGAAACTAATCACGCAAAGAGAACAACAATAACAGAGATTACAAAGATACATCAGTATTACATTCATTATTTACAAAACCAAAAATTACAAAATGTTCATGTTACAAGCAAGTTTACTTCAACTTCCACAATGCAAAATATAAATTAGCAACCAAACTTCTTCTTACTACTTCAACTCCACCACCACCACTACCACCACTACAAAAAAACCAAAACACCATCACAACCACCACCACACAACTACTTCAACAACACAAGAACCAACAACATGCACACCAAAACCACACAGAGAAACTCAACCACCCAACCCACATACAATCCATCCCTGTAACACTTCTTCCTCTCATGATCACATTCTTCTGTCATTGCCACTGCCTGAATAGTGAGCTCATTGTTGACTCTCAGTTTGGTGTGCACAAAATGTGCTCATTAATACTAATAAGTTTAAAGTTAGTTGTTCAGATATTCAGGATCAAATAATATCAGCAAGAGATCCAAGAGAGATTCAATAATATTCATACAAGGAAAGCAATAAAGAAAGATTGCAAATACAAGCAAAAGAGGAAGTTATTTAAAAAGTGCTCATGATTAATTGGTCTACAAGTAAAAGAGAAAGATATCAAGACCTGAATTTTTCCTTCTATTTTCGTGATATTTTAATTGTGTAAGATTGATTAAAGATTGATTAGTTTATGGAAAGAAAACAGTGTGGATTCGGAATATACAGTGCAATACCGGTCGACCGTAATTCATGACCGGTCGACCGCATCGCAGTCGATCGCAACCTTGAGTTGCTTGAGAAGCGGTCGACCTTTCACCTCTCTACTTTATGTCAGAGAGCTGAACGGTCGACCGCACTTTGCACTGTATATATTCTTGAAAAGTATCGTTTCCATTTTTTATCGATACACTTCCTGGTCTATTAATATTGGACGAATCCACCATGTATTTTTAACCCTATTACTTCTGATAAAATTCTTCTGAACAAATCTTTCGATAATCAATCCGAGTGTGAGCGACAATTTTTCTGTATTCTTCAGTCAGGATTATTAACGATCTTGAGTTTTGGTTTTTCTATCTTTTCCACTTCGGTGAGATTGACGGGACTTGTATGAAAGTCCTGTCGGTATAATAAGTCTCTCGACCTGAATCCAAGAATCACTGTACAAAGGGTTTTAAGTATAGTGGAACGCTTGTGGCGGAGAATCACTACAAGTAGGTGGTATGGACGTAGACCTGGGGGTCGAACCATGTTATATCGCTGCGTCATCTGTGTTTGCTGCTCTTAATTCTTTTACTTACCTTGTACTTTATTTTATTAATTTTAAATTCTGCACAATTACTCTATTCCCCGCTAGGGTGATTTACAGTGGTAGTAGAGCGAGGTGCTTATAAAAAACTTAAAAGCTCAAGTAAAAGGTCCAATGGTCGAAATCCCTCCTTCTGATAACTTGTACTCATCGGAGCCATTTATCTCCAATGGGACAAGCCTTACACGATCACCATTTTTTGATGGAAAATGCTATAACGTTTGGAAAGTTTGTATGTCTCATTTTTTACAGATGCTCGGAGAAGAAGTATGGAATGTGTGTATCAATAAAACAGAAATTCCAGTTAGTGACGAAAAGACATCCATCACAAAAGCAGAGTTGGTCCTCAAGACAGCAAATTCCAAAGCCATGATGGCTCTTTATGCAGGGTTGAATAACGAAGAACTAATGCGATGCGGGCGTAACTGCAAAACAGCTTACGAGATCTGGAACAACATGCTGAAGCGGCATGAAGGAACCGCTTCTGAGGTAAAAGCTAAAGTTAATTTATGTTTCTATAAGTTTGATGTGTTTCGCATGTTGCCAGGAGAAAATATGGATCAAATGCTCGCCCGCTTCGATATCATTGCCCACTAACTTGAGAGCTTAGGTAAGGGGCTAGATGATGACCGAAAGGTCGGAAAGCTCATAAGCTGTCTCATGCTAGAATGGGATGTAGAGGCTGCTGCAATAAGGGAGACTCTTGAAGAGAAGGGATTCGACTACTATACATTCCAAGAAAAGCTGAAGACATACGAGATGGAAATGTTGGAGACCAAAAGATACAGACAAAACATCGGAATTGAACTAAAGACTGAAGAGAAGACCATTGCACTAAAAGCAGAAAAATCCTGACCATCAAAAGCAGATTCAGACCGTGAGGAGTCAGACGAGGACATTGCTCTATTGACAAAACAATTTCGTAAGTACCTCAAACATAAGAAATATGGCAGGTACCAAGGAGAAAGGAAGAAGGATAAAGATGGTGTGTGCTATAAGTGCAAGAAGCCTGGACACATTCATACAAATTGTCTCGTCTCACAAGACAGGAACAGGAACTACTACCGCTCAAACCCAAGTCTGAAAAAGAAGGCGCTAAAGGCAACATGGTTAGATTCCGATTCAACTGAGGGAGAGCAAGGCTACGATGACGTCGGCTTCATGGATCTTGGGCATGGTGAGGTGCAATCACCATCTCAAGAAGAGTTAATCGAAGAACCCACTTATGATGAACTAGTAGACATGTGTAATGGTTTGAAAGACTATGCTAAGAAATTAAGTCGTCAACTTAGGCAATATAAACAAATTTCAAATGATACCCATGACTCTTGTATTACAAAAAATCAAAAACTGAAAAATAAGAATGTCTTGATCTTGAAAAAATTTGAGTCATTTAGATGTATTACTAGAGGAAAATAAATTCTTAAAACAACAAATTCGAGAATCTTTAGCAACGCATGATGCTCACTTAAGAGAAATTCATGAAAAATCTGTTTATATAGCCAAACTCACAGATAATTTAAAAGAATGTAAAAAGAAATTTGATGAGGTAGTGGAAGGATGTAATGAAGCTCTTGAACAAAATAGGATTCTTGATACTACACTAGACACTCTTCATTGGAACACGAAAGACGATAAGATGACTAGAAAAAGATTATGTAAAAGAGTAACTGAGCTTGAAAAGATTGTTGAAAAATATGAAAGGCCCAGTTACCTTATTACAAAAAATTTAAGATCTTATCATGATAATCGAGGGCTTGGTTACGAAGAGCCAATACACCATCAAAAATGTAAATCATCATGTCATACACACTTGCACAAACTCCAACATAATCATAAACCAATCCAAAGCTATACAAGTGTGCATGACTCAAGACATAGTCATATCACATGTCATTATTATTGTAAACTAGGGCATATATCTTTTAATTGTCCATTAAAAAGGAATACTAATTGTGTGTGGATAAGAAAGGATGTAAATGCATGTTCAAAACAAACTTGGGCACTCAAAACTATACCTACTAATCTTGGTGTAGGTACCTCAGCATATTAAGACTAAAAATCGGTGATACCTTGATAGTGGTGCTCAAATCATATGACAGGTGACAGCAAATATTTTGCATCACTATCAAGGGAAAAAGGAAAGGACATCATCTTTGGAGATAATAGCACGGGACAAACCATTGGTAAAGGTAAAATAAACTTTGGTTCCTCATGCTCCATTGAGGATGTTCTATTGGTAAGAGGTTTGAAACATAATCTAATTAGTGTCAGCCAATTATGTGATAAAGGCTATACAATCACGTTTGATAAAAATTCATGCAATGTACTAGATAGCAATAAATCTTATTTACTTCTAGCTAACCGATGTAACAATATCGATGTTATAAATTCTAATGAATTAGCACAGAAAAATATAAGGTGCTTTGTTGCAAGAAATGAGGATGGTTGGTTTTGGCATAGAAGACTTGGACACATGGCTATGGACAATCTCATCAAACTCGTAACCAAGGAGCTTGTAAGGGGGATTCCTAAAATCAAATTTGAGAAAGATAAACCATGTGAGTTGTACCAATTTGGTAAGCAAACTAAAAGTTCTCACAAACCCAAGAAAATGATATCAACTTCTAGACCCCTTGAACTCTTGTACATGGATCTTTTTGGACCATCACGGACATGTAGTAATGGAGGTGCAGGATATGCTTTTGTAATTGTTGATGATTATAGTAGATTTACTTGGGTTGCCTTTCTACCACAAAAAGATGACACATTATATGTATTTCAAAAATTCTGTCGAAGAGTGGTAAATGAGAAAAGCCTCACCATTGTCACTATTCGTAGTGACCATGGTGGAGAATTTCAAAACGAACTCTTCACCTCATTTGTGACAAAAAGAAAGTAAAACATGAGTTCGCTTGTCCTCGCACTCCCCAACAAAATGGGGTTGTTGAAAGGAAAAATTGGTCTCTTCAAGAAATAGCCCGAACCATGCTTAGTGAAAAAAGTTTACCTAAATCATTTTGGGCGGAGGCTGTCAATACAGCATGTTACATAATTAACCAAGTAATCATTAGAAAATATCTTGAGAAAACTCCTTTTGAACTATATTACGGCAAAATTTTCAACTTAAGTTACTTTTGCGTCTTCGGATGTAAAGTGTTTATTTTAAATACTCTTAATAATTTGGAAAAATTTGATCGTAAAAGTGATGAAGGTATCTTCTTAGGATATTATCTTAGTAGCAAAGCATATCGTGTATTTAATAAAAGAAGATGCACAGTTCAGGAATCTATTGATGTTATTTTTGATGAAACTAATCCCTACACCAAAGAAATATTGCATGTTGTTAATGATGATGAGACAGGTGTTCGGGTTAAAAAAAAACAGGTTCACGTTGAAGAAGACCCAAATATGAATGATCAAAATTAAAAATCTTATCAAGATGAAGATGCATCCAAATCACAAATAGAAGAGATGTCTGCAGAACAAATTGATGTCATGGAAGATGAACATGTACAATATCAAATTTCCACAGGTGAAAGATGCCCCGCATGGAAAATCATGTCTAGCCATCCACCAACTCTTATACGAAGCGACATGTCAAAAGGGGTAACTACTCGTACATAAGCTCAAAATTTCATGTATTTTTCTGCATTCGTTTCCATACTTGAACCTAAGAACATTAAGCAAGCCTTGCAAGAAAATGACTGGATCGTTGCCATGCAAGAAGAACTTAATCAATTCGAAAAGAATCGAGTATGGAGACTTGTTCCTAGACCTCATAATAGAACTATACTTGGAACTAAGTGGGTGTTTAGGAACAAATTAGATGAATCTGGATCAATCACCAGAAATAAGGCTCATCTTGTTGCACAAGGTTATAATCAATAAGAAGATGTAGATTTTGATGAAACTTTTGCACCTGTTGCACGGCTTGAAGCCATTCGTATTTTACTTGCATTTGCTGCTTATATAGATTTTACTCTCTTTCAAATGGATGTTAAAAGTACATTTTTAAATGGTTTTATTTCCAAAGAAGTTTATGTTGCACAACCACCGGGATTCACTGATCCCACACACCCAAACCATGTATTTCGTCTTGATAAAGCATTTATGATTTTAAGCAAGCCCCTCATGCTTGGTATGAATGACTAAGCTTATTTCTACTTCACATAGGTTTTTCTAATGGAAAAGTAGACACTACACTATTTATAAAATATGTTTCTAAAGATATTTTAATCGTTCAAATATATGTTGATGATATTATATTTGGATCCACTAATGAAAATCTTTGCAAGAAATTCTCAAAGCTAATGCAGGATGAATTCGAAATGAGCATGATAGGAGAATTAACTTATTTTCTTGGGTTTCAAATACAACAAAGAAATGATGACATCTTTATCAATCAATCCAAGTATGCAAGGGAATTAGTCAAAAAGTTTGGACTTGAAACTGCAAATGCTTACAAAACACCTATGACCACTACCACCAAGCTTTCAAAAGATGAATATGGTAATAATGTTGATATCTCTACTTATTGAGGTATAATTGGTAGTTTACTTTATATTACTGCATCTCGTCCAGATATTATGTTTAGTGTTTGTCTATGTACACGCTTTCAATCGTGTCCCACAGAATCACATTTGGTTGCCGTTAAGCGTATCATTCGATATCTCAAAGGCACACCATATATTGGACCTTGGTATCCGAAAAATAGAAATTTTTCTCGTGTAGGATATTCTGATGCAGATTATGCCGGTAGCTTGACCGATAGAAGGAGCACTAGTGTTACATGTCACTTCTTGGGAAACTGCATTGTCTCGTGGGCATCCAAGAAGCAAAACTCTGTCACTCCCTCTACTGTTGAAGCTAAATATATCGCAGCAGGATCCTGCTGTGCGCATGTATTATGGATGAAATATACTCTCAAAGATTACAAGGTATTTTTTGATCATATTCCAATAAAATGTGACAACACTAGCACTGTTCATATAACCAAAAATTCTGACCAACACAGTCGCACAAAACACATTGATATTAGGTATCATTTTATTAAAGATCACTTTCAAAAGGGGGATATTTTACTTGAATATATTTCTATTGATTCACAACATGCTGATATTTTTACAAAACCTTTAGATGAAAAACGATTTCATTTCTTGAAAGGAGAGCTAAATGTTATTGATATCTCAACATGAAATTCCATTCTACAGCCGACTGAACGGGCGAATGTATGCTTGTGAGGGTGTACGGTCGACTGGGCAGTTGACCAGTTTCCTCTCGGTTAAAATTGGTTTTACACATTGTTTTCAAAAATTGAATTCTACTATTTGCGGTCGACCGGTATGCTCTCGGGAATTTTTTTTAATCATCTCTATTGCGGTCGACCGTACGGTCGACCGGTCTCCTCTCTAGTCTTCGATAAAAACTCTTTTTAAATCCATTTTTTTTGTGATTCTTGAAATTCAATTTTTTATTATACTTGTTTTGGGGAGAATCTCAAATCTATGATATTATGAAGAGCTCTCACTATATAGCAAAGAGTCTCGTTATCAACGGTATCATGTAAGAAGATTCTCATCCACTCGTTTTCAGTAACATTTCGTTCTTTTCAAACTCTATCCATCCTGTCTATTTTGATTAATGAGTTTTTTTTAACGTGCTTTCACTAGAATATATTTTTTAACGTGCTTTCACTTTCCTTCTACTTAAATCCCTCTTGGTGTGTTCCAAAAAAGGGGATAATTTTTTTGGAATGTTTTCAAATAAAGTCTAAAGTATTCATGACATGTTTTCATAAAATGTTTTCAAATACTTTGCAATGATTCTATGAATATTCTAAACTACAAATATGGTTTCAAAAGTCTTACACTAATCATATATGTTGTAGTTCAGTATAACAGGTGACATTGAATTAAGGGGGAGTATTTACATCTCTCTTAAAGGCTCTTACTTATGAAAATCTGTGTAACAGGATATAGTAAACTTAAGGCGAGTATTTATGTGGCCTATTTTAATTTTCAAACATTCCAGCATGTTTTCTTCACACCAAAATGGGGAGATTATTTACTCTTAGTTTGGTGTGCGCAAAACGTGCTCATTAATACTAATAAGTTTAAAGTTAGTTGTTCAGATCTTCATGATCAAATAATATCAGCAAGAGATCCAAGTGAGATTCAAGAATATTCAAATAAGGAAAGCAATAAAGAAAGATTGCAAATACAAGCAAAAGAGTTAATCAAAAAGTGCTCATGATTAATTGGTCTACAAGCAAAAGAGGAAGATATAAAGACCTGAATTTTTCCTTCTATTTTGGTGATATTTTAATTGTATAAGATTGATTAAAGATTGATTAGTTATGGTACGAAAACAGGGTAGATTCGAAATATACAGCGCGATACTGGTCGACCGTACTTCATGACCGATCGACCGCATCACAGTCGACCGCAACCTTGAGTTGCTTGAGAAGCGATCGACCTTTCACTTCTCTACTTTATGTCAGAGAGCTGAATGGTCGACCACACCAATATGACAGTCGACCGCACTTTGCGCTGTGTATATTCTTGCAAAGTATCGTTTCTATTTTTGATTGATACACTTCCTGGTCTATTAATATTGGATGAATCCACCATGTATTTTTAACCCTATTACTTTCGATAAAATTCTTCTGAACTAATCTTTCGATAATCAATCCGAGTGTGAGCAATAATTTTTCTGTATTCTTCGGTCAGGATCATTAACGATCTTGAGTTTTGGTTTTTCTTTCTTTTCCACTTCGGTGAGATTGACGAAACTTGTATTGATAGTCCTGTGGATGTAATAGGTCTCTCGGCCTGAATCCGAGAATCACTGTACAATGGGTTTATAGTGGAACGCTTGTGACGGAGAATTGCTACAAGTAGATGGTGTGGACGTAGAACTGGGGGTTGAATCACGTTATATCGCTGCGTCATCTGCGTTTGCTGCTCTTTACTCTTTTACTTACCTTGCACTTTATTTTATTAATTTTTAATTCCGCACAATCACCCTATTCCCCCCCCCCCCTCCCAGGTGATTTACACTTACTGTACAAATCTCTTACTTTCAAAGAGTTATCCATCCCCTCTCTCTCCGTATAGTTCTCGCACCACATGAAAAACTCACAGCCACTAGGAAAATTCGGACGGTTGTAGAAAGGTTTACATGAGTTTTTCTCCGAAGTAGATTATTTCACCCTTGTTAGAATTCGACATAAGCATTTGGGAGCTTGAATCTTTTGCCCTGAAGTGCCTCCAGGAGACATAGAGTTACCTCCATAGTGATTGTGGATTTGATTGGAAGAGTAGTTCGATGCCATCCTACAAAATCTTAGTCAAGTATAAGCCTATTAATTCATGACTAGCCACTAAACACACAAGTAAAAATTTCATACAATCAACCATGCATTATAAACTGAAATTTGAATACAAACAAAAACCTTAATTAATAAATAATCTATTTTTAAAATCTATTTAGACCGACATGATACACTTAATTTTTCAAGAAATGATTTATAAATACCTTATAAAAGAATTGATTAAGAGGAAGATCAGTAAAAAAATTTATACCTTTTGAATTTTGCCGAAGTTCAGAAAATGACAGAGGAGGAATTGGGGAGTTCTCTAGATGGAGAAGGTGGAGCTGGAAAGGTGGAGGAAGTTGATGAAGTTCATCAGGTGCGATCTGGAGATGGGTACTTACAGCTTCATCGAGTGCTAGGGTTTCGTTGGGTGCGATTTGGAAAGCAACGTTCGTCGGGTGCAATTTGGAAAGGAGGTGTGAGGATTTGATTTGGAGGAAGAGAATAGGGTTTTGATTTAGGGAATCACAGTGATTCAGAGTTAGGGTTCGCGAATTGGGTGTGCATTCTTCGATGTGCAATGAAAAAGTAGTGGAGGATGTGAGGGTTCGATTTGGAGGAAGAGAATAAAGTTTCGATTTGGGAAAAAAAATTCTTTGGGTTCGGGATCGATGAGGGAGTTGCGATGAGAATGAAAAGGAGATAGGAGATAGAAGGAGAGGATGAATTGAGGGGTAGGGGAAATTAATAAACTACTCCTCTTCGTAAGTGAGATGAGCGGAGCGATTCTGAGCCCTACGATCATGATCAAGATCAAGGAGGAGATCGACAGCAAAGGAAGAGTGCACACAGCAGTGCATACCAAATGAGTGCACAACCAAAAGGCTCTCTCTCTCTCTCTCTCTCTCTCTCTCTCTATATATATATATATATATATATATATATATATATATATATATATATATATATATAGCAATGCTCCATTGAAAACGCAAATGTTGTGAAAACGACCTAGGTTGTTTTCACATTTTCAACGCTACAGTAGCGTTTTCAATGGAGCATTACTCATATATATATATTCCATATAGACCCATTGCAAACTCGAGTTTCGGCCATTGGATCAGCTTGATCATGGTCCAACGGCTAGGAAACCCCCCGCACATCACATCCTCCTCTCATTTTAGTGGTGAGGGATATTTTTGGGTTTTCACCCCCAAGTTATTCACCTCCTTCACTCTCTCATTCACTGTCTTTTTGAACGAACAATAGTCGTTCTTTCAAACAACGCCTTTTCATAACCTAGGTCATTGTTTGAAACAGTGAATATTGTTGGTTAAAAAAGACAGTGAGTGAGAGAGTGAAGGAGGTGAAGACTTATTTGGGAGTGAAAACCCCAAAATATCTCTCTCCTCACATAAGTGAAGAGAAGGAAATGGACGGGGGAGATTCGTTCGCTATGAAAAATCTCATATATATATATATATATATATATATATATATATAGTAAGTCTATTAAGAGCTGGAAAGCTGGGCTCCTTATTGGGAGCTGGAGCTAACAGCCATCTGATCTAGTTTGATTCAGATCGAATGGTTGAGATGGGATCCCGTCTCCATCCTGTTTTGTTGAGGGTAAAATGGTCATTTGGCCCCCTCTCCTTATCTTTTGGCATACTGGCTCTTCGATCATTCCCGCTCTCTCTATTCGATCGTAAGAAACCCTAGCCCCCTCTCCTATTCTTAATCCCGCACTCTCCTTCTTCGATGAAACCCTAATCGTCGGAGACGAAACCCCCATTCTCCTTCTCCGATTTCTACTCTCTTGGATTCTCTCACTCTCTTCGACGAGAAACAAACCCTAGCCCCCAAATCCAACGAGTCTCAGTGGTCTCTTTCTCTCTCTGAGATCGAAGACCCAAATCGCAATTAGGGTTGCAAGGCTCTCCCTCTCTCTCTTCGAAGTCAAACCCATCTTTCGATTAGGGTTTCGATTCCTCGTCGATGGTTTCTTATCAACTGTAGCCCTCTTCAGCGATGGTAATGTTCCCGTTCTCATATTTTGATTCCATTTCGTATATGGGTTTTCTTTGTTTTGATTAATGTTTTGATGGGTTTGTTGTTTTGGGGTTGAAACTAGATCTGGGTTCGAAATTTTTCGGTGTTTGAGATGATGGGTTGTTATGGGTATGTTTAGATCTATTGAGATGATGGGTTGCACACAATGCACACAGCTGGAAAAATTTCCATATAGGGAAACTAGGTTAAATTCGAAATCCTAAGTTATATACAGATAAGTTGAAATTGTTTTTCAATGATTTAATCTCCAATCCTTTGAAATTAGTTAATAAAAAATTTCCTTTGGATGAATGCCAAATACTAACGTGATTTTCAATATGCGCGGTTGAAACGGATGCGCGAGAAATCAAGAGGAAAACCTAGGAAGTGCAATTGTTGCGGATTGCACGGGCAAGGCCATGATACGAGAACTTGCCCGAAGAAGCTTGATAGGTATATCATGAATTTTTCTATATATGAAAGTTCTTAAAGAAGCGTACACTTTCTTATTTTTTTTTAAACTACTGCACAATGACTTACTTTTGCTTAATCTTTTCAATGGCAGGAGTGCATTCGACGAAGAGGATGTGAATTCCTCTATTGAAGATAGTTCCGAGGATGGTAACGATTATATGAACTGAGGGAAGTATTTTGATTCACAAACAATTTTGTAAATATGATGCCTTACTTTATTTTATTTTAGAGGATGAATTGATAGGCAGTGATGAGTGCATGGTATTGTCTCAGGTTGAATTTATTGTTTTCCCCACCTACCAAGTGAAATATATTTCTTTCCTTCTCTGTTTTCAGGTAGTTAGTGGGCTGATGCACCCACTTGATTTGATCATGGCATATACTTACTTGATTTTGGCTGATACTTGACTTTTTTTTTTGGAGTGACAGATACTTTGTACACTTTGTATATTCACTTGTACTGAATATATCATTGCATATGCTTGATTTTGGCTCATACTTGATTTTTTCTGATACAATTATTTGATTTTTGAGCTCTGTTAGTTTTTGCCCTTCAGATCTGTTTCAACAATGAGATTCTATTGGTTTTTTTAAGTTGACAGTTTAGCGTTCCCAAATTTGGGTACTGATTTGTGAGTTCGAATTTTTTGGAGGGTAGGGTTTTCAGATCTGAGGGGGGTATGAAATGACACATTTTTCTAATACAATTACCCTTCTTTGGGCTGATGCACATAGCTGTGTAGCTGTATTTGCCCTTCAGATCTGTTTCACAGTGAGATTCTGTTGGTTTTTTTAGGTTTGCAGGTGAGCTTTGTTTCACAGTTCAGCTCTGTTTGGCAGTGAGCTCCGTTTCACAGTTGAGCTCTGTATACTTTGGCTGATAGTATGCTTTGTATATTTTGGCTGATAGTTTGCTTTGTATATTCACTGCAATCTACTTGATCATGGCATATACTGTTTTTAGTGGCTGATACTTGATTTTTCCGGATACGATTAAGTGATTTTTTCTGATACAATTACCCTTATTTGAGCTGATACAATTAAGTGGTTTATGAGGGAATGCATATATTTGATTTTGGAAGAGGTGGGGATTTGTGATGGTTGCAGCTATTTGGGCGTGGCAGATCTACTGCAGCCATAGTACTACACCAACACACTTATGCTTGATACATTTATGGTACCCCACTCAAGATGTTGTGCTCATTTGATGGGAGGGAAGATGAAGCTGAAGGCATGGCAGCTAGGATTGATGGGAGGGAAGGCAATTCGACATAAAATGTTATAACGACCTGTTGCTTTAAGAAAAACTGATAGCTAACTAATGAACTGTCATGTGACTACATAAGATGATGATCTGTATTTTATTTAACTAATTGGCCTATAAATGTATCTGATGAAATTATAAGTTGTAAATTGTCTCTGTAAATTTTGGTGATACGTTTACATTTCAGTGAACTGATAGCTTATATGAATTAAATGATTCCATTACTAAAAATTGAAGAATGCTTATCTGATTTGTAAAGATGCTGTTAATGGCAATTTTAGTATTTAGACTAATTTTGTGAACTGGTGTATTTTGGTTTTGAGAGCAGTCACTATTTGTCGAAGATTTGTAAAGATGCAGCAACTGGTGTATTTTTGTTTACAATCGATAACTTATTAGCGCAAAAAAAGAGAGCTAGTAACATATGTCACTAAATTCTGATTTCCATTGATAACACAGTTTCTCTTTGATTATATATTGTGTGAAGAATTTTGATCTTCTAAAGAGCACCAATGACTGCAATTATGGCAGTCGTGTACTTCACCAACTTCAGAGAAGCAAAATATCAAGATATTGCAGTTTGGTTCAAAATGAAATGTAGCAAAATCCAGCTCCTACAGAAAGTGGCAATCAATTGCCAAAGAAATTTCACCACAACCTCATGTATGAGAAATATCAGCATGAGAAATATCAACAACAACTATCAGCTCCGTACAGATAATGATTCTTGAACTTAAGCAAGTATCAACAGCAAGATGTCAGTACAATAATAGCTTACATCAAAGAACTAGAGAGAGACTTCAATCCAATATAACAATCAATTTTGCTACAAAAAAAGAGCTAGTTGTTTATAACATTCAGTTAAGCACAAAAGAGCTAGATTGATATATACATCAAAACTTAGTAACTTCACCATGTCTGTATACATAAATCCTCCAAACTGAGTAACTTCACCATTACATAGTAGATCATACAACATACCAAATTACAAAATAGCAAATACATTCATCCTCCAAAATACATCCAAATTACCAAAATATAAACAACCACCCAAAATACACCACCACTACAAAATACAAAAACTAAACTTCATATTACAAGAGACACCACCACCACCACCGCACTACTACTTGTAGAATGCAAGAAACAACAAAATGGACACCAACACTCCACAAAGACATTTTGGAGCTCTAATTCTCTGTCCTGAACTGGCTCTGGCTCTGGAAGACCTGGAGCTAAAACCATAGTTATTGTGGATTTGGTTGGAAGAATAGTTCGATGACATCGTACAAGATTTTGTTAGGTTTAAGCCACTAAACATACAAAAAATCACATTCTATTAACTTATTGCAAAATATAGAATAGGTCACTTGTTATTATAAACAATTTCCATTCTAACAAATATTATAAATTTGCAACTTTGCTAGTATAATATTAGAGATTAGAGATGATGCAAGTTTAAAGATGAGAGATCAAATTACTAACTTTTTTGAATATAAATTATGTAGATCTATTAATCAGTATAGCAAAAGGACTATTAATCAGTAACAAAAGACATACAACTACGTCCTCCTTCAATTCAACTGAAAACACAACATGAACAACTCGATGTCCTACTGCATAACACGAACCAAGAATCATACAAATTCCTTAGCTCCATGTAAGTTTCCTACCGAGTACCATATAACTAGAACTAACAATCAAAACAAATAAAGCCTTCAACAACTGTAGAGTGCTACAAAGGAAGGATCTTTACCATAAAAAAAGTGTGGTCTTTTAGGTCAACATCTATCAGTTAATAGTGGCTCAAATTGTATAGATTTTTATATGATTTGTATCATGATTTAACAAGAGTGTTGAAATTGCCCAAAATCACAACTTTGATACGGAACTGATTATGTAGTGTCCTGAGATCCATATACTTTGTTTACGAGAGAAAGAAAGTAAACAATTTTAAACTCCTAACATAGTCTAAATGGAAACGAGAGCATTACGTATTGCATCACATTAGTATTTGGCATTCATCCAAAGGAATTTTTTTATTAACTAATTTCAAAGGATTGGAGATTAAATCATTGAAAAACAATTTCAACTTATCGTATATAACTTAGGATTTCGAATTTAACCTAGTTTCCCTATATGGAAATTTTTCCAGCTGTGTGCATTGTGTGCAACCCATCATCTCAATAGATCTAAACATACCCATAACAACCCATCATCTCAGACACCGAAAAATTTCGAACCCAGATCTAGTTTCAACCCCAAAACAACAAACCCATCAAAACATTAATCAAAACAAAGAAAACCCATATACAAAATGGAATCAAAATATGAGAACGGGAACATTACCATCGCTGAAGAGGGTTACAGTTGATAAGAAATTATCGATGAGGAATCGAAACCCTAATCGAAAGATGGGTTTGACTTCGAAGAGAGAGAGAGGGAGAGCCTCGCAACCCTAATTGCGATTTGGGTCTTCGATCTCATAGAGAGAGAAAGAGACCACTGAGACTCGTTGGATTTGGGGGCTAGGGTTTCTCGTCGAAGAGAGTGAGAGAATCCAAGAGAGTAGAAATCAGAGAAGGAGAATGGGGGTTTCGTCTCCGACGATTAGGGTTTCATCGAAGAAGGAGAGCGCGGGATTAAGAATAGGAGAGGGGGCTAGGGTTTCTTACGATCGAATAGAGAGAGCGGGAGTGATCGAAGAGCCAGCATGCCAAAAGATAAGGAGAGGGGGCCAAATGACCATTTTACCCTCAACAAAACAGGATGGAGACGGGATCCCATCTCAGCCATTCGATCTGAATCAAACTAGATCAGATGGCTGTTAGCTCCGGCTCCCGATAAGGAGCCCAGCTTCCCAGCTCTTAATAGACTTACTATATATATATATATATATATATATATATATATATATATATATATATATATATATATAATGAGAGAGAGAGAGAGAGCAATGCTCCATTGCAAACCACTGAAGCCGTTGTTCGGAACAACGGCTTCGTTTAATTTGAACCTAAGTCGTTGTTCAGAACAACGGCTTAGGTTATATTCAGAACAACGGCTTAGATTTATAACCTAAGCCATTGTTTCCAACAACGACTTTAATGGTTTGTATACCCGTTTGCACGGACCTGTTTGCAATAGAGCATTGCTTATATATATATATATATATATATATATATATATATATATATATATATATATATATATATATACAAGGTTTGCCCGTTGACACGTGCCTACGACACGTCTTCAGAACGATGCACCTGGTTTGATTATATAAAATAGTTTTAGAGGTCCGGCAAATTAATTAAAGTAGGAAACATATTATATGAGGAAGTAGTATATCTACCTTTAAGCTCGACCATCGCCTTCTTGATCATTAGCTTGAACTTATCTGGAATGCATATAGTTTGTTAGAAACACTGTATAAATTTTTTTATTTTTTAACTTCAGCATCACTTTTAGATACTTGTATTAGTTATGCAAAGACATGATCATATAGATTTTTTAGACAGCTTACTCTAATCCCATAACCACTATGAGCATGTCTAAATATAATAGTAACCTAAGTGCAGGTGTAAAGGTACCTACAATACAAATAATCTAAACATTTGTTTGCCTGAGACTCAGTTTGCAATTGAAATACCTCTTATTATTATTTCAACCAAAATGTAATACATGAAGTTCTCAAAACTCCAATCCAAGCGAATCATTTCTTTTATCTCCACTTTGTCTCCCCATTGCACTTTTATATAAAAAAAATGGATCAATAACAGATTTACTTTAGTTGTCTTTCTTGAGTGGAAAGTTCGCACCCTTCACTGGTAAACTCTAGTCATCCCAATCCTATGTATCCAACATACACTAAAAATTCTTATATGTTATGTTATCCATGGTTTCTAATAACCAGTGAAGGGAACACTTCACGATAGTATATTCTCTTGTAGTAAAAAAATTAATGTTGCCTATTTGCCAAGTTATTTTAGGTTGCTGATCCACTTACCTGTCCTGCTATGGTTTGGAAATCCAAATTGAGGCCACCAAATAAATCATCGCTCACTTGCGTACACCTTAAATCAAAACCAATAAAAAACTAATCAAATAAATTACCAAATTAAAATTTGTTAAACCAAAAAATAAAACAATCATACCTCTCTGAACTTAGATCCCATGCACACACAAAACTCGAGTCAGCAAAAAACTAGTAATTCCCTGCACACACAAATTAAAAATTAGAATGAGAATTTGGTTAATGAGATGAAATTAGAGTCGTCGCATCGCATGTAGAGGCTCTCCATTCGGTGGAGAGGAGTTGCTTGATATTCGTGCTCGATTTAGTAGAGGGGAGTCGCCGATACGGAATCAGCAGCAGATCAGATATCGGCAATGACCTCTTGATTGAGGTTCGACACTGGATTTGGATTTGGATTTGCTTTGAGATTCGTGCTTGAGAGGACGATGGAGGCTTTGCCAATAGAATGGAAGCGGAAGTTTAAGAAAATGGTTTTAGGAATTTGGAGTTAGCAGCTTAAAAACCCTAGGGGATAGAAAAGGAGAAATTGGAACTCTCTAGTTTGGAAAATAGAGGGAGCAAACTGATCTGAATAGGAGAGAGAGAGAGAAAGAGAGAGAGAGAGAGAGAAATAATTAAACAAATAAAAGAGTTGTTTGGGGGTGGGGGTGTTGGGGGAAAACTTTAGGGGGGAAAATATCTTTTGGGAGCTTAGATCTGGACCATTGATTTCCTTAATATTGAAGGATAGCCACTTGATAGCTTTTCTTTGTGTTTTATTATATATATATATATATATATATGGTGGAGCAACATCGAGTACATGGCTGAGGGGATACGAGAAATTAGGGAAATGGTTAAAGAAATAATTATTCAAATGGCTTAAAATGATGGCATGGTGAGCGAAAAGCTGAACCTAAAATTTATATTTCATCCCAGAAAATCTATACAATCTACTATGCTAAGACTACTTTTAGTCTAGGATTTTTCTTCTTTTTTTATTAAAAAAAAAAAAGAGAAACATGCAGGAGGTAACCTCCCACTCTTTCTCCATCCAAAATATGAACTAAAATCCTATCCCTTAATCAAACATAAAAAATTGTGCAATATTGTATAGATGTTACTAGCATAACCATGTGCAATATTGCACATAATTTTCAAAATGAGAAAATAGCAAAATAATTTTCAAAACATTCATCTAATAACCTCTATACAATATGGTACGATTTTTTAGATTTGATCAAGGGATGGGATTTTCGGTTCAAATTTTGGATGGAAAAGGAGTGGGGTTTTGCCTCATTCATTTGCTCTCATTTTTTTGTTTTAAAAAGAAAAAATTAAGAAAAAATATTGGACCAAAAGTGGATTAGAATAATATACTGTATAGATTAGATAAACTTTTCAAAAATATTTGTTTTCTGTTATGAAAGAGAGAGGGACATAGAGAGGTGTAGCCGAATTCAAGTCCTATGGCTTTGTATTCATAACATATATATAGGGGGGAGTTAGGGTTAAAGTTTAGTAGTGTGGTTGGGTCGTGACCTAAGTAGATGGGCTTGGGTCGTCACCTTAATAGATGGGCATCCACCTAATAGGTGGTCACAGTTTCACAACACTTCTCTTTGGATGCCCACTTTTAAAATATTGCCTCATTAAAAATTTTCTTAAAGAAAAACCCATATTTGAGAAAAATCCTTAGCAAAAGAAAAGAGTACAACTAATTCTTCAAAAATATTTTTTTTTAGGAATCTAAGTGAGTGTAACTTACATTGCTTCATTTAAAATCTTTCGAAGGGAAAAAAAACCCAGCGGAAAAAATTCTCATCAAAGGAAAAGAGTATAATGTGCAAATGCATACTCTATGATATCTCCATCAGCATCTTCAGGATGCTTGTATCTGCTGGATGCCCCCCTTCAAAACAATAAAAACTATTATATTTAGTTCTTACATCAACTTCAAGCATCCTACAGGATGCCCCCCCCCCCCTAAAAATAATAAAAACGATTATATTTAGTTCTTACATCAACTTCAATGAAAAAACACCCCCCAAAAATATTACAAATTGTTCATTACATCCCAACCCAAAAATTTATTAGCCTATACATTTATATGCATATCTTGTTGAAATCTTTTTATGTCAATCTTCTGTACTAACATTTGAAATCTGGACTTTGGGAGAGATTTTGTGAAAAGATCAACAAAGTTTTCTGAAGACTTAATCCGCTTTACATCAATCATCTTTTGTGACTTGAAGCAGGTGGGTGAAGAAAATTTTTGGCGAAATGTGTTTCGTCCTGTCGAAGAATTTTTAAATTACTTTATACATGCTGCATTATCTTCATAAATGATTGTAGGTTTGTTTGACTTATGAAAGTTCACAACGTCCCCCCCCCCCCCCCCTCGATATGCTAAACTAGAGATATTGACCATACATATTCTCTACTTGCTTCATGAAGTGCCAGTATCTCAGAATGATTGGTCGATTTGCTGGAATTGTTTATTTGTTGATCACCATGAAATAACTGCACCACTGTTAAGAAAAAATATATTATGTTTGTGATCTTCCCTTATGGGGATCAGATAAATAACTTGCATATGTATATCCAACAATGTCAACACATTCATATGAATAATATAAACCATGATCTAGTACACTGTGCTAATTAAATGTGTGCACCTATTGCACTCAAATAGGCTACTTCAGGACCCAAAATATATTCATTTTCTTCTTTCAGCCGATATGGTTCTTGGTCTACTTCTAGTGACTTTACCACCATAGGTGTACTAAGTAGATGATAATCACTCATATTGAATCTCCTCTGGAGATTTTAGCATATTTGACCAGATGTAGTAAAATTTCAGTTTTTATTGTACCCAATCTGCAAGGCAAGAACTTTTTTTTTTCACACAAGTCTTTCATTTTAAATTCTTCCTTAGGTTAGCTAGTAGCTTTTTCAATCTCTCCAAAAGATCTGATCAATTTTATATCCTTCCCTAGACAGATATTCACTGTAACACCCCGGCCCCAACTCAAACAATTTATTTATTTATTAATACAACTGCCCACCACAGGATGCCTTTCAAAAGGTGGTTAACCGATTTGGTGACTCTTGATCATAGGCATTATAATTTATTATTTTATTAAATTTGTTAACTTCCGATATGGGACTTAATTCATTCATCCCCTACCTCCTCTCCTGGCCCCCACACACCATGTCACCCATGTGACAGCAGCCAAGCCCATCTCAACAACCACAACCTCCTCAATCTCATTTAATTAAATCCACAATATTACCATTTTGCCATTATATATATATATATATATATATATATATATATATATATATATATATTATACTAACGTCTTCGGAACAATACATCATATGAAAAGCCTTGGAAACAGTAAAATAACAATTATGTAGCTCAAGTTTGAATAGTATGACAATAATTAGTTGTAAATAAAAATCCATGTTTCCATTAGTATATGTTGAAAAATAATTATAAATGAGGTATAAAATCCAACTTCTTAGAATTTTGAGGGTGGAAAATGATGAAATTTAACTATTGAGAAGATATTTGCTATTTTCAATGTAACATGAGCAATAAAAAAATATAAAAATCTGAAAATTTACAAACCTGAAATATAAAAAACTAAATTTCTGAGGAAATAGAGAGAGAATGAGAGAGAATGAGAGAGAGAGAGAGAGAGAGAGAGAGAGAGAGAAATAATTAAATAAATAAAGGAGTTGTTTGTGCAGGGGGATTTGAATTTGAGTTTTGGGGGGAAACTTTTGGGAGGGAAAATGTGTTTTGGGAGCTAGATCTGGACCATTGATTTCCTTACTATTGAAGGAGAGCCACTTGATAGCTTTCTTTGTGTTTTATAATATAGATATTATACCTCCCAGAAATACGGGGTGTTACATACACCCTCCTTAAGAATTCAACGTCCTCGCTGAGTACGGGACATGCAACCTACTGCAAGATCTCCTTTCTTGCCGATGTAGAGCATAGTACTCTGATTCAGCTAATTCTAAGCTAGCGCACTGACCTCAGCTCCATCTTAGACATACATCACGCAGATGTGGAGTGGAGTACCTTGATTCAGCTAATTCTAGCATACTATCCCTGGCCAAACTGCCAGCGTACTGACCTCAACTCCTTCTCAGGCATACATCCCACCCACTCTTACCCACAATTGGTGTCGAAAGTCATCTTTGATACCATTTGTAACACCCTGGCCCCAACTCAGATAATTTATTTATTTATTAGTACAATTACCTACCACAGGCTATATCTCAAAAGGTGGTTTACCGATTTGGTGACTCTTGATCATAGGCAATATTATTTATTATTTTATTAATCTTGTTAACTTCCGATATGGGACTTAATTCATTTATCCCCCTACCTCCTCTCCTGGCCCCCACACGCCACGTCACCCACGTGATAGCAGCCAAGCCCATCTCAACAACCATAACCTTCTCAATTTCATTTATTTAAATCAACATTATTACCATTTTGCCATTCAACATTATTACCCTTGTGCCATTATATATATATACTAGGTATGCCCGTGGCACGTGCCTACGGCACGTATTTGGAACTATATATAAAAAATCATTCAATATACCTCTTTCTACCACTTTAAAAAAAACAATTATTGATTAAAATGTTTTAGTTTTTTAGGAATTTATCTTTATTGCCTTAAATATCTCAATATTGACTTATCCAATTCTTAAAAAAGCTAGATTTTAGTCAAGAGATTTTTGTGAGAACATCAATTAAAAAAATGCACTCACCTTCCTAATACAATCATCTACTCTTTACAGGCATCCTTTGAAATTATATTGATTCCTAATAGTTTTCTAATACTGCGCCTTTAAATTGTTTCCTACGGCACATTAATTATTTCGAAAATCTTATTTAAAATTTTACAGGCAGGATTGTAGTAAAAATTTTGACAAAATCTCTCATGAAATATTATTTCTTTTAGAGCATTAACATCGTAGACAGTCAAATTGAATCCTCCCCAGCCCAATCCAAGCCACATCACACAGGCATCATATATATAAGGCTTGGAAAAAAAAAAACTTCATATGACTAAAGTATAAAATAAAAGACCAAGATATAGTTTGTAATCATAAAAGATTTTAGAAAATTTTGTAAAAATTTCGATAGAACCTCCCCTAAAATATTAGCCATTTTACAGCAATTCCTTACAGAATTCTGCTCACAATTAAAAATTGAACATCATGTTCAAGAAATATAAATTCTCCCCAGGCCAATCCAAACAACATCACACAGACATCATATATATAAGGCTCTTGGAAGAAAAAATCTTCATATGACTAAGATACAAAATAAAAACCAACATATCATTTCAAAACATAATAAATTTTAGAAAATTTAGTAAAAATTTTGACAGAACCTCCCCTAAAATATTAGCCCTTTTACAGCAATTCCTTACGGAATTCTGCTAACAATTAAAAATATGACATCACAGGCAATAAATATCAATCCTCCCCAGGCGAAACCAAGCAACATCACACAGGCATCATATATATAAGGCTCTGGAGAAAAAAATCAGAATATAATGCAAGATACAAAATAAAAACCAAAAATTCGTTTGAAAACGTAATGTATTTTTGAAAAACCTTTGAAAAACCTTTAAAAAACCAAACACAGAACCCAATACTCCACAAAATTGTGGGTACGGGTATTAACATAATTATATTATATCATCATTATATACAGTTACTTACATCATCTCCCAAAATGCTAAATATTGCAACTATTACAACTATTACATCCTCCACCATAATAAACACCAATCAACCGAATGAAAAAAAATAAAATTACAGGGTTGTAGAAGAACACAATGGTTGAAGTCTTCAAAAATGGGGCCAAACAATGAGCCTAAAAAAACACTAAGAGTTTTGAATCAAATAGTAAGAGTTTACAATAAACAATTAAAACAACAAAAGTTTGAAAACAATAATAATAGTTTTGAAACAATTACCTTTCAAACAGAACAATGCCTTCAACCAAACATGTTCTTCATCACCCTACAAAAAGTTAAACTGTCAATATGTACATAACGGTTCTGAGTGCGAACGACAATCTGGAAACTTACATTTCGGTGTTCTATTCAATTCTCTATTTTGACTTACATTTCGGGACAATTTGGTGGTCAATTTCATTTTCTAGGTTGTTGGAGGGCAGGGGTATGTTTAATTTTGTGGGCACACTCTTACCGACACCTGATTATCTCTCTCCTGTTATACTCACCTGTTATACTCAGCTAAATAATCACAGAAATGGTCATTAGGCTGACATCTGTTGGTTCCGCACTTGGCAACAAACACTTCGCTGCAAATAGTTTGATAATCAAATAGAGATGACAGTTTGTATTCTATTGATGACATGATTATTTAACCTTTTTAATCAGCCTTGAAACTCGTAGTTTATCATCATGAAAACTCTTAACCATGTATGTACATTACATTCTTGGTGTACTCTATTTGCTTAGAAAGTTATTTATATTGTTTGTGGCAAGGCTGTTGAAGTTCTTTCCTCTTTGTTCAGTTAGTTTAGCATATGTGTTCGTTTACTGCAATTTAGGGTGATTAAGGAGTTTAGTTGTCTTAAACAATAATATGCAACTAAAGCATTCGCCTTATGTTAAGATTTGACCATTAATTTATGCATTCTTATTACTACATTATATTTTGCAGTGTATTTGATCTAAATCATTTGACTATCTGATTAAAAAAGAATATTTGGGAGCTAGAATTTCGTCAGTCCTGAATAATAACATTGGCTTGGAACGCCCACTATATGATCATCATGATGAACTTAAATTTTCGATTTCCATTTAAATACTCATATTTTTTACAACTGTAGATGTAGTTTTGTCTAGCATTGAGTGGGAACTCGCCCTTGTAAGCCTGATCCCGATCTGTTACTTGGATATATCTGTGTCTTGGGGTGTTTCGCCAAATGAAGTTATAATGGTCGGGAACAGCCTTCAAGATGAAGGAGACAAAAGATACAATACAGAACAAAAAAAAACTCATTAACATGAAAAAAAACTACTAACAGAGCAAACAACATCAAACACCTTGCGAGCAGTTTCCTACCTATCTAAAACATCGCATCTAAACCTTGAAAAATTAGCAATGTGACAAAATCACACTATGCATTCTTCCACCTTTTCTTCAAAAATAAAAAATTAGTCAATCTTTTGTATGGGGAAGGTGGAGAATGATCACCAAACAATACAGTAAAAAATTGTCATCCTGTGGAAAAACCCAAAATAAAATTCTTGAAATCAAACATCAACAATCATGGAATCAAAATTTAGAACTGAAACCCAAAATAAAATTACTCGAATAGTTGATGTAATTGACCAACTGGAAGCTGTTTTTCAAGTCTTCCTCACTCAGCAGACTATCCTCGTCAATTAGATCTGAATCATCATCAAGCTGAATTTTGGAAACTGTCTTTGCCACTTTCTTGATTGAGAAAGATGATCCAACCATCCACGAAGCCTTCTTACCTTTAACCTGATATAACAGAAAAAGTTGCAGTGCTTATAAAAATAGTTGCGCAGTTTGAACATAAAATTTAAAGAAGGATTTCAAATGACCACTTACTGTAAGGGATTGTGCTTCTTCAGTCCGTAAGAAGGGTTTAGTCTCTAAGGCTTGTACATGAAGAAACCCCGCAGAGTAGTTTGCGCTCTAATGCAGACTTTGGCTGCAAGTAAATTAGTACCAAGGCATCTTCATATACAAATTTCTAACTTCAAAATGAATGGTTCAAGATATTACCTTATCCTTGCTTTCATTAGAAGCCAGGAATGTTTGTAATAAGATTGTTCCACTTGGCTTTAACACTCTACCAATCTATTCGATCAACTGCTCTGATACAAAGTCAAGTGTTTTAGAGACAGAAACAATGACCTCCACTGTGGCAGACTCAATCGGCAGCTTCCCACCTGCCATCAAACCAGCATCTCCATCAAAACCGCAACTTTTATAACCCACAAAGGTCTTGAAAGAATTGACGAACTTTAACAACTCAGTCTCACCTAACATTAACTCCCTTCAGATGACAATTCTTCACTATGAAATCTATGCAGAATAGTGAAGCTTATGATATTCATAAAAGACCATTTGGCTTGCTCTAAAGCCCTCTAGACTAACGAATAGCCTAAAAGGAATGTAGATTTGCAAAAGAAAACCACAGGATTCTAAACCAAGAGACAAATAAAACACTATACAAATTATAATTCCAATCGACGTTATTTCATGCTTCCTCTTAAACCCTAAGATACCCAAATCTCTCAATACCCAAATTAGTCAATCTCTCTCAATACCCAATAACCAACAAAAAAAAAGCACAAAAACAGCACACCTAAGCACAAAAACAGCACAATGGTGAAATCGATGGTTGGATTTTGTATACCTGCAATGGTGAAATCGATGGTTGGATGGGGTCGCTGATTCTTCTAATCGATGGTGAAATCGATTGTGGGGGCCGATGGTGAAATCGATGGTGAAATCGATGGTTGGAAGGGAGGAGGAGGGGGATTGCCGACTGGAGGTGGGGGCCGGTGAAGAGGCAGCGGAGGTGGTCGGTGCGCTGCAGAGTTGCCGGAGCTGGACGGCGCAGAGAGAGGTGGTGGTCAACGACGGGTGAGAGCGGAAGGGAGGAGGAGGGGGTTAGGGTCGGGAGGTGGGGGGGCGCTGAAGACGGAGCGGAGGTCGGGGTGCTGAAAAGGCGATGGAGCGGTAGTGGGAGAGAGAGAGGGAGACTGAGAGAAAGAGCGGGGAGTTAGAGAAAGGGAGAAAGTGAGAGAGAGAGTGGTCGGGAGAAAGAGAGAGAGAGAACGGGGAGAAAGAGAGAGAGAATGGGGAGTTTTTTTTAGGAAAGAGAGAGAGAGTGTGTGTGTGTGTGTTTTTGAATTTGTGGAGTTTGAAATTTGGGCGGGAAAATATGTTTTGTGAGAGTAGATCTGGTCCATTGATTTTGGGATAGATTGAATGTGAGCCACTTGATAGCTTTCTTTGTGTTTTATTATATATATATATATATATATATATATATATATATATATATATATATATATATATATATATATACACTAGTATATTATACCTCCAAGAAATACGGGGTGTTACATTCACTGAGCCTATTATACCACATTCTTCCGGATTGCTTTAGTCCATATAGGACTCGTTTTAATCTAATACAGTGCGAGTTTCTAGACTTGGTTTAAATCCTTTGGAGATTTTCATATATATCTTACTATCTAGTTACCATATATGCATATTGTCATCACATCCATGAGTCTCATATCAAGTTTTTCACAAACATCGAGACTTATCTAAATGTGATGATGTCCATGACCGAAAAATATGCTTCTTCATAATATACTCATTGTCTTTGCGAGAATCCTTGAGCAACTAACTGTGTTTTATACCTTTGGATTTCATTCTTTTAATTTATTACAAACACTCATTTAATATCTACATGGTTTATTCCTTTTGAGGTTTGTACTATAGGACCAAACACTCTACGTTTTTTCGAGGGAACCTAATTTTGCTTGAATCATATCCTTCTATTTTGGCCAATCTTGTCTCCTTCGACATTCAATGATTGTTCGTGGTTCAGTGTTTTCCTCATTTTCATCACCTTTTCAAATCTCATTTACTACTGCATATGAGTAAATGTCATCCATGGAAAATTCTTTTTTATTCCAAGTTTTTCTTGAGAATCTAGTCCAGAAAACTAGGTTTAGGTTAGTGACTTGGAATATAGGAATATTGATAGAAAAGGGCATAGAACTAGTAGATACCATGATTAGAATCAATATTAATATTGCTTGTTTACAAGAAACAAAGTGGGCAGGGGAGAAAGCTAAGGAGATAAATAGTTTTAAATTATATTATACCGGTAAAATTAGAAATAAAAATGGAGTAGGAATTTTAGTAGATAAGAAATTCAAATGAGATGTAGTAGGTATTAATATGAAAGGAGATAGAAAAATACAAATTAAGCATGTATTAGGGAGAAACATAATTAATATCATTAGTGCTTATGCACCCCAAGTAGGAATAGATGCACAAACTAAAAATAAATTTTGGGAAGATATGAATGAAACAATTCAAGAAGTACTCTTAGGTGAGAAATAGAAGGAGATTTCAATGGATATGTAGGAGAAGATAACATTGGATAGAGAGGGTTCATGGAGGATATGGATTTGAAAATAAGAACGATGGTGGAGAGGCTCTATTAGATTTTGCGGCTTCGTTTGATCTTATACTATTAAACACTTATTTTAGGAAGAGGGAGGAATATTTGATAACCTTTAAAAGTGGGGCAAATAAGAGTTAGATTGATTTTTTCATCACTAGAAAGGTGGATCGCTTAACATGTAAAGATTGTAAAGTTATACCGAAAGAGTGTTTTAACTCACAACATAGATTAATGGTATTGGATGTGAAGATTGGAAAATACATATGTGCAAGGAAGGAGACTACGAACCCAAGAATTAGGTGGTGAAACTTAAAGGGTGATAAACTATAAGTTTTTAGAGATAAAGTTCTTAAAGAAACATAATAAAATTAAGAAGGAGAGACAAATATGATGTGGACTGAAATGACTACGTACATAAGAGAAATTTCAAAGGAGGTACTTGGAGAATCTAAATGTAGAGGATTGTTAAATAAAGAAACATGGTGGTGACAAGAACTCCAAAATATTGTGAGAGAAAAAAGATCAACCTTCAAAATATGGCAAAAGAATAGAAATGAAGAAGATTTGGAGATATATATGACCGTTAGAAAAGAAGTTAAGAAAGTGGTAAGAGATACAAAAGAAAAAGCTTATGATGATTTATACGCAAAATTAGAAATAAAAGAATGAGAAAATAACATTTATAAGCTTGCTAAACTAAGAGATAGAAGAACAAAAGATCTGGATACAATTAGGTGTATTAAGAGCTAGGATTCAATAGTCTCAGTAAAAGATGGAAAAATTAAGGAAAGATGGAGAAATTACTTTGAGAAGTTATTAAATGAAAAGGTTGTGGGCAACTTAAATATAGAGGAATCGAGGGAGAGTTGAGAGCATATGTTTTTCCATAGAATTAGGACCTCGGAGGTCCAAAATGCTCTCGGAAGGATGAAAATAGGAAAAGATTTAGGACCAGATTATATACCCATTGATGTTTTGAAGTGTTTGGGGGATGTAGGAGTGGGTTGGCTAACAAAATTATTCACTACAAATCGCTAGGGCTTTTGCGGCGCTTTTAAAAGGCTATCGCGGCATTTTTTGACGCCGTTATAGCCCATAACGGTGCTTATGAAAGCGCCGTTAAAAATGCCGTTACAGCGTGTGTCGTTATAGCTATATGAGCTATCGCGGCGTTTACCCAAGCCGCCGCTATAGGGTGCCCACCTATAACGGCGTTGTCAAACCGCCGTTATAGGAGTGTTCCTGTTTGAGCATTTTAAAAAAAGTTGAGCTATAGCGGCGTTCCTAAAAATGCCGCTATAGCCTTTACTGAATATTAGCTAGCTTTTATACCCTACAGCGGCGCTCATCAAGCACCACAATAGAGTGACCTAATTTTGTAGAAATCATGTATCTATTGCGGCATTTTCTGGTAAACGCCGGGGTAGGTCAAATTTTTTTCGCATTTCATTATAAAATTTTGAATATAAAAATCTGTAATTTATCAAATATTACAAATACCTGTAATCATATTAAATTTAAATGCTTAAATCTTAAAAACAATAATAGCATTATAATCAACAACCAAAAGTCACATATCACAAGAAACTCAATAGAAAACAAAATATGTAACATATATAAACTGTCATACAACATGTGTCAAATGTATAAGTTGTACAACACTTAGTTATTACAAAACATAGATATAATTCCTACAAAACAATTAAAAAAAGTCCAAATCCGACAAACTACATCGATGGAGTCTCCTCGTGTGGCCCGGTATTGCTTCCAATTCCATCGTTATTTTGCCCTATTGTATGTGCGTGACTGGAAACCGATGGAATACGCTGGTCCTATAAAAAAACATAAATGTTTCATCTTCAATTTATCAAACAAAAGAAGAAAAATAGCACAAATTGGAGAAAGATCTAATCTGATTGTATACTTATTATACAATAGAAAATAAATTCTTTAAACTTACCTACTTATTCAATATCAATTTGTAACAACATCATTTGTAAACAGTAGCTAGAATGAATTATTAATTAGAGAATAAAGGTCTTGTATATGCCAGATGCTAAAAAGTCCGAAATAAATGTTTAAAGTTCAAACCATGTATTCAAATATCCCACATTAACCAATAAATTTTGAACTAATTTGGAGAATCTATGTCTAGACTATATAGTTCATAGAGATTCACTAAAGCATGCTTCAAAACATATCTTGGTGATAGTTTAGCAATTCTAACCAAACATTATAGTTAGAATAAAGAGCTTCAAGATATAAATGTTTAGCATTTTCTAAAACCTCCACTATGAATTGAAGACTAGTTTTCCATTTTTAACATAAGATATCCGATGTTTTACAACAGAAATATTACAAGTATGGTCTCTTTTAAGAAAAAATAATTATAAACAGCATGAACAAGCAAAAATAAACAACCAGAACCAAATTATACATACCTCTATGATGGCACTAATGCATTCGACCACTTCGCGCGGTTCTTCAGTGGAAGTGTATGCTCCTAGGGCATTATGCTTCTCAACATACCAAACAATAAGATCCCCTTGTTTTCTACCAGCCAAACCACTGCTTGCAAATATCAGGAAATTGTACATCGGTACTAACCAAAATTAAACATGGTTATTGTATGGCATGAGTTTGATAGTCTGGATCTATTTTCCGGTGATGAACTGCTTATTGATAGATATCTATATTAGCATATTTGTGAAATAGTGAAAAGCATCTGGAGTATGTAAACATTTGAGCACATAACTGATATTTTGATATTTTAACTCTGACCACTTCCAGTAGTTATGATCAGATGAATAATGATTTCATATATGATGCAACAGAAGCATAAATCAAATTGGTTGTTGAGCACCATGGAAAAAGAGGAAATGAGCATGAGGAAATGAGAGCAAAGCAATGACAATGAAAAAGAGGAAATGAGCGTGACACCAGATGCATCATTACCTAAAGAAGGTATAGGAGTAGTCTATCTCCCTGAATAGAGAAGTTCTTGAAAAGAACAAACACAAGAACATTTCAGATACAAAGTTAAACACTGTCATAAGTTATTCAGATTAACACGCCACAGTGAAAGTCCAACCACTATTTTCTATTAAATATCCCACAATCATCAAATGATCAAATATGGCCACATGTTATATAGAAGTTAGCACAAATTGATTTACATGAAAAAAAGTTGTTTTCAGAATGGATTTCTGAAATGTGAAGGAGTGGCAGTAGTACCCAATTAGCAGTTGGACTCTCTCAGTTAACAGTTGGAGTTGGACACGGGTATTATGAGAAGAATTGACAGCACCTTCAAACTGTTAGCTCCATGAAAATAGATATTACGAGGTGTTGTTTATGGAGCTTGGAGGTATTCTTAATTATTTTGAACAAAGCAAATTGACTCCACACACAAAACTTGAAACAAGTACGAGAAACAAATAACTCCACACACAAAACAAATTGACAAAATGAACCTACCAAGTTCCAAATTCATGAGCTGGGCAACACTCAGTTCAACAATTAGACATGATAAAGATAAAATCATACACACAATGGGTTAAAAAGCTACATGCCTGCATGTCAAAAGAAACAAAACAACCTCATCTAAAAAAGGCTCCATGTTGAATTGCAATAACTCTAACTTGAATTTTTATTTGTAATTTTTAGCTGGGGTTCCATATGAACTCTATCTATCTTAATTAAAAAAATATAATAACAACAAGCAAGAAACTCACAGTGCCGGTATCAAAGCAAAGTCGAGAAGTTTAGGCTTTTTGTACTGAGAACTTGCACCCCTTCCATAACTATTAGAACCAACTGATTTCGTTGAGCTCCCAACAGTTAGATCAAGTGGAGAGATCCCAGAAAATATTTACGTTCATATATAATACACTTTTAAAACTCTGAAAAATGGACCTATTCATTTATATTCGTGAATTAAGGATCCAAATCCAAAATAAATGTAAAATAAAATATATGAATATGGAAAGAAGACTGGTAAAATAAATAAAGTGAAAACTTAATAGTTTGCTATGCTAAAACATGAACAAGAAGTTGAAGAATGAAATAAATTAAAAACTGACCAACCCTATTCAACAGTATAGATATATAATGTCAGATTAATTTTTATTGCATAATTGTGGAGTAACAAAAGTTACTTACATTATTCCTCCACCTGCTGGAGCAATTACTTTAAAAATTGACATGGCTGTCACCGAAATGCCATTTGCAGTTCCTTTTTGATGTTGAGGCTGCCAACATAGCTTTACAACATGAGTATTTGAACTAATTTATCAACTAATGCTATGCTAAATATGAAAAAGGAGAATTACCACTGCGTTATTTTGCAAGATGTTTACTCCAGTGATGATAGTTATCTGACACAAATTACAAAGACAGATCATATCAGGGTGAAATTTCATTATGCAACACAAGTACACAACTTCCGTAGAAACATATATTTCAAACGGGGTTTTTCTTCGCTTGCACGGAAAAGTAATTAGAACTACTAGACATAAGAAATTAATAAGGCAAACGAAATCAGTAGCAGCATAAGTCCATTCATTATGTGTAGGTTGTAAGTGATGTTTCTTTTACTTCCTCCTAAGATAACCAACTGATTTCTTGTATTTATAGTCAAATTCCTCATGAAGTTCCTTACCGAATAAAAATGACTAAGGAGTCTAAAACCAGGAATTATATACTTCTGCTTTTGTCATTAGTACAGATTAGTGACTCATCGACATGCATCTGTAGTACCATTTATCACTCTAAATCATAAATTGGATGAGGAAAAAGATGTGATGGAATTTTTTAAGAGGAAGTTGGAACAAAAGCTTGTGCACAAACATTTGTTCATGGATCGTATTAATAATAATCATTTTCACAAACCTTCAAAATCAATATAGTAAAACGTCATGGTAAAAAAAAACTCTCTAAATGTCAAATCTCTCTTGAACCTTCAAACTCAATGGACTGCAAAGTTACAATACTTTTTCATTGAATTCTCTCTCCAACCTTCAACCCCTCCCAACTTTCTTGAACAAGATATTAATAAGATGCCATCTTCAAGTCTATAAAGAAGTGAAAATGTTCTTGATATTCAGGACATAGTATACTCGTTGAAAGTCAAGTCGGACCAGTTTCCTACCTTTCCTTATCTGTCTAATATTCAGTGGCAAATTTTTTCTTGGTCTGCATCCAATGTAATAGGGATTCATGACATATGTAATAAGGGTGAAGATTGAGGTGGCCTTAAGTGAAACCACCACTAGCATAACAAAATAATACTAAAGTTGTTACCATAAGTGAATATCAACAACCAAAGCACATGAGAGAAAGATCTACAGATTAGAAGCCATGAATTTGTAAAGTCAAAGGATCTTCATTGTGAGAATATTGCTATGTTTTTCTTTCCTATAAACTTGAACCTACAGACTAGAATATTTAAAAAAAATAGTACAAGCTTATAAGATGCCATCCTTGCAAGACTCAACATGATAATAGTTACTAGACTGGAAAACTATAAATCAATATATAAGGCCAGGAAACAATGTCTGTAGCAATTGGAGTAAGTCATGTTCAACTAATACTTAGCTGAACATTATCTCACTGCAATTTATACAGATCATCGTGAAACAATATTAAAGAATATGCTGCAAGTGAAGTACTAATAAGGCAACATCCACAAGCCCAAACGTATAAGGTTAACAGCCAGAAAGCAAACTAAGTTGTGGAACTAATATCCAAAACCATACAGCAATTGGAGGGAGATACGAACAGCGGTTATACTGTAACTTCATCTGCATCGTAGTCCTCATCATCAGACACATTTACAACATTTGCATCATCATTGAGTGATCTATCCACCCGCATCACAATCCCCTCATAAGAACCAGAACAATTAGTTATCCCTACAGGCCTCCTGCATTCATCAACATAAACAACACTAAAACCACAATCCAACCAAACAAATCAAGAACACCAAAAAAATCTAATACTCACTCTTCCAGCCCTACATCGTCAATTGTTCCCAAATTCCCTCGCCCAAATCCGTCCCTCTTCATCGCTTTCCTTCAATCATTACAACAAACTATACAAATTAACAAATTTCACCAAAAATGGAGGGTTAATATGCAAAATTTGACAGTAACTAGTAATCACTAACCCTCGACCATAAAGACCGTGACGATCGAACAACCTGTACTTATAACTAATCGAGTCCTCGACCCCCTGGTTCGCGCACGACCTCCCCATCGTGCGCTTCGTGCTGCGGTAGCACTTGCGGGGCCCACCACTGCCGTAACTCCACCCTCCATCTAGAAGCTTCTCGGACTCTCCACTCTCGAGTTCGCACTTGCCGACACTCGCTTCTTCCGCTACACTCAAGAAATCCTAGGTCAAACTAAACCCGTCGAAATGTAACATGAACGGAGATCTAGGGTTAGGGTTTCAAGACTACCTGAAGCGGGATTCGGCTCGATGGCGACGAAGCAGGGAGCGGCCGGCGTGCGCCTTCTCGGTCGGTTTAGAGGGAGCGGAAGAAGATGAGCGGGATCGTGGGTTTAGAGGAGATTAGGGGAGAGCGGATCGGAAGAGGGATAAGATTAAAGTAGGCGGGATTAGGGTTAGAGTAGAGCGGGAAGAAGATGAGCGGGATTAGAGTAGAGCGGGATTAATTAGGGTTGTAAAAATTGGGAAAAGTAAAAAGGGGGCGGGGTTTAGAACGGGGTAGCTTTTCAGAACATTATTTACCCCACCCTATAACGGCGCGTATAAATAACCGCCGCGATAGGTCATAGATATATATATATAACAGCATTACTATTTGAGGTTATAGCGGCGTTGTTGCCACGCGCCGTTACAGAGAGTGTGTTTTTTATAAAATAAAATTCTACTATACCTATAGCGGCGCAGTGTGGCAACGCCGGGAAAAGTATGCCGCTATAGCCCATACGGTTTGTAGTGATTTAATAAAATTCTGAGGACTAAGAAGATGCCCGATGAATGGAGAAAGAGTATTTTAGTACCTATATATAAAAATAAAGGAGATATACAAAGTTGCTCAAACTACCGAGAAATTAAATTAATGAGTCATACGATGAAAATTTGAAAGTGAGTGATCGAACATAGACTGAGACTATAAACTACAGTGTCTGGACAATATAGGAGAGTGTACTCGGAAGGGGATATTGGTCACAAAACATATTGGTCATTATTATTGGTCATATTGGTCATCAATTGATTGAGGATTACTGAATACAGTACCCCGATTCATCGTGTATTGGTCATCGGTCATCATTTATCGATAATTGGTCATTGATATTGTAAGATCCGAGTACATGACCCTGTAAAATTTACCACTATATTCTAAACGTTCACTTGATTGTATGCACCCAAACTTGTGGTATAGGACACATGATTGCATGCATTAGATAGGTTAATAAAAGATTGATAGACCTAAAGGTTGACACTATTAATTTATTGATTATTAATTATTGTTTATCGACTATTGTTTATTGATTATTGACTATCGACTATTGGCCTCATTGACTATTGTTTATCGACCATTATTTATCGATTATTGATTATTGACCAATGCATCATTGACTATCGAATAATGATTCTATTATTGACTATTGTTTATCGATTATTATTTTACTGATTATTAACTATTATTTATCGACCATTGTACAATTGATTATCGACTTTTGATCTTGTTATCGTCCTATCATTTATTGACCTCTGATATCATACCAGTTTCTTGTTTATTGTTATATTGTACCGTATTATTTCACTGCTTATTACTACTTGTTGCCCGAAGTTTACTCTAACGGGTACTCTGCATCTTTATTTTGAGTTATTGTTTATACAGGTACAGATGATGAGATATTGAAGGAACTTGGCAAATCGTTTACTGCATTGCATATTCCCAGACATTCTATAAGTTCTTGTTTCACAGATATTGGTTATTGCATTATATTTTTGTTCCTATGATTATTATTATACTGTTGAGCTTATTGGTATTGTACAAGTAGTGAATAATATGAATTTGTATACTTATATTATTCGCTGGAGCTCAATTACATGTCTGTATTTTCATATAACGAAAAGTAAGACGTGACATTAGCATTGCCATCACATTAAAAAAAGGGATTAATTCAGAAAAAAATAAATAATTAAGGCACTAGTGTCGAAAAGAAAATCTTTGATGACCTCACACAGTCCAAGTCCTCCAAACCGCACTAAAACAAGATGAAAATTAAACCAAAGTGGCGCCACTTTCCAAGATGGCGAACACCCTAGGCCCCACCGCCCATCGCACCCCAAACCAAAACGGCGACGCGTCGTGCTGTTCCCCGCCTTACGACACGCCACACCCCCCTTCCCACGTGCTCCCCTTGTCTCTCCTCACCCTCATGTGGCTCCCACACGTCAGCCATTGCGTAACAAACTGGGTCCATTCTTCAAACCAAACCACTGTAATACCACGCTGTTCGACACGTCATCTCACACCAACTTCCCTCCCATTTATTCAAAACAAATTTTAAAAAAAAATAAATTTGATAATCGTTACCACTTTCAAAATATAAATCATTCTATCAGAGCCTATAAAATATATTTTATAGCAAATGAATTAGCTGTATCCGTTTGCTATTTATGCATTTTAGCTACAATAAATTGTTTTAAACGAGAGTAAATTTGAGAAAAATTGCATATTATACAGGACACAACTTTACTTTCCTTCTCATGAAAAAAAATAATTTTTTAATTCGCTGACCCAACTTTACTTTGCATCGCTCACCAAAAAAATTTAATAAAACGTAATTAAAAACAAAAAAAATCATCCCCCTTGAACGCAACATCACTTTGCGTCCGGTGGGGGGCTTTATTTACTTTATTTTTTTCAACTAAAATTGATTTTAAATATTACAAAATTCAAAAAATTTCGAAAAGCCGTGGGGACGCAACTTCAATTTGCGTCTGTCACTTTTCTGATTTTTTTTTCTTCCGACACAACTCCACTTTCTGTCTAACATTAAAAAAATAATTAAATAATTCGTTTCGTCCTTCCGACGCAACTTCAAAGATCGTCTAGTATTTTTTTGTCTTAAATTGCTATTAAATAGCATTGGACGACTGTAGCAAATGCTAAAAATGTTTTATGTGAATATGTATTTTGTCATTTTTTGATAATCACGACTGTGGATACTCTTATGAAAAAATTTAAGATTGACAAAAAATACTAAATTTTTTTAAAAAAATCCAATTTATATTTTTCTATCATTTTAGTATTACATTTTTATATAAAAAAAATGGGTAAAATTCAAAAATAAAAAAATATATATTTGATGACCATTTTAGAATGATAAGATATTTGTCTAAAATAAACTCAAAGAGACTTATATTTAGAAATAAGAGTAATGCTTTAGCCACTACCAATTTCACTACCATTTCCTTCACTATCTTAGGTGGCATACTCCTATTGGAGAGTTCTCCCACCTACTCTATCATCCCCTACCTATTGGAATGTGCCACCTAAGGTAGTGAAGAGAAATGTAGTGAAATTTGTAGTGGCTCTAGCATTACTCTAGAAATAAAAAGAAAAAGGTCCGATGACTTATATATATTTTGAAAAAAAACGAAAAGGTACGATGACTTATTATATATTGAGACGGAGTAGATATACAGATGGAGAGCAGGCGCCGCTGATCAGTCCGTACTGCAGGCTGCGGTAGGGCTGACGTCATCTCAACTTTTAATTTTCTACAATTACTTTTTAAATCAGAAGGTGGGGTCCCATGTGAAACCCTGCGACACGTCAAATCAAGCGGCGGCTCTTCCCCTCTCCTCATTAATAAATAGAGGGGCCTTCACCCTCACTCACTCTTCACACCACTGTAATCCATCTCCGTTGCTTTATCTTTCGGGCTGATAGGATGAACGGCGGCGATGTGCACTACCGCGGAGTTCGGAAGAGGCCGTGGGGCCGGTACGCCGCCGAGATCCGCGATCCGTGGAAGAAAACACGGGTATGGCTCGGAACTTTCGACACCCCAGAGGAGGCGGCGATCGCCTACGACCACGCGGCACGGAATCTGAGGGGAGCGAAGGCCAAAACCAACTTCCCGCCTCTTTATCACGTGCCGCCGCCTCCCCCGCCGCCGATGACGACGACGGCGGCACCGAACTTTCTGGACCTGAATGCTCAGCCTTGTCATCAGGTGAGCTGGCTAGTTGGGACACCGCAGATAGGGATGATGCCACGTCAGCAGGTGGCGGCACCGTCGACGGCCCTGGTGTTGGGGAGTGGTGGAGGTGGTGGAAGGAAGGAGCTGCCGTTCGATCTGAATGAGCCGGCGCCAATGCTGTTTAACTAATGTTAATGCGGAGGGGTTTATGAATGAATAATAACTGGGTTATTAGGGTAGTTTTGTAAATAGGGTAAGTTGGTGGTGTTTTTCTGTTGTTATTGTTTCAGTTTAGTTGTTGGAATTTGAGTAGTAAAAACTGGGGTTTTTAGTTTATTTGGTTTACAGTTAAAATCTTTTTTTTTTTGCCCTAATTCTTGTTCATATTTATTTTGCTTTTTAAAAGAATTGATGAGAGTAAGAGATGAGTGCATGAGAAGCGGATTTTTTTTTATGAAACAAATTTGGATTAGTTTAGTAGATTGTACAGTCAAAAGCCAATCAACTTTATGACGTGTATACATTAATGCTTTAATTAATACCTAATTAAAAAAAGAAAAAGAAAAAAGCTCAGCAACATAATTCAACTGAGGGTTTGTCTCTTTGACCATCCATATATACACATTCCAGCCTTTTCCTTGAAACGCTTTTTGGTGTCTCACTTTTGTATGAAGCTGGCTTTAGCTTTTTATGCAGTATAGTTTTCAAAAACATTTTTACAACAGTAAAAATGAAGTGTAGCTAGCTATTTGTATATCTGATGGATGAGAATTGCTGCCTACTGGTTCAGAATACAGTGGTGAGCAAAGGTGGGGCCCACAAAGAAGATGCTCATGTCTGACGTAGCGCAGCAAATCTTTTGTAGGTTGTGATTCTTGACGAAAGAGAGGATAACTCTGAGAGATGAGGGAATCTTAGATTGCTTGTTGTAGGGTTCAAATGGTGGTATTTATGACATTAAAAAGAAGAGTGGGGGAAAAAGTAAAGAAGAAAATCTTTTGCTGTGCGACTACTCTGTTGGGAAATGAGACTGCAGCTGCCTGCTGCCCCCCCCACGTCCCCCATCGTATTGTTTGGATTCATTCATGGGAGTATTTTGTGTTTAAAATGAGCTTCACTTTTTTCATCAAAAATGAGCTTCACTTTCTCTTTCTATTTGACTACGTTTTATTAATTACCAGTAACATTACTTTTGTATTAGTTAACGAAGCCACATATTTCTTATTTGTAGAAAAAATAATATTTTCATATAGTATAGTTGTACTCATATTATGAACTTTCTTATAAGTAATTTAAAACGTTCATTAAATTTATACATAAAATCAAGTTATTAGGAAACTTCTTTTTTATACATCACATAGTATCAAGTTATTATACTATTAAAAAAGTTATTTATTTTGAAACTGATAAACAATTGTTAAACAATTTAATATTTTATAAGCATACACATAACGATATAAAGATAAAATAAATTATAACGATCATCGATAGAAAATTCTATAAAATATATAAGTATAGATATTTTGTAGGAGTAAATCGACTTCTACGTCTATAAGTAGGAGGCTTTCTCTACTCCTTTTGTATACGTTCATTTTGTTTTCTGTAAAAAGTTAGACAATTGAACATGCATGCAGATTTTATTAAGTTTTTTTTCTTATAGCGAGTAGGATTAGTAATAAGTGACAGTTGAGCGGCGGACAAGACTGCTTCAACCTAGCTAATAGTTGATTAATTAAGGCCTAATAATAAAAATAACGAAAGACTGACTCTGCAAGTGACAGGAGTTAGTGCTACTGCGCTAGGTACGTGATATGAGACATGATACAGTATTTTTTTTACTGATTGAAACTTAGAAAGAGGAGTCATATCATTTCCAGGACACTCCAAAGCAAAATCTAGCAAAAAGAGAATAGAGCAATAAAATAATTGCATGGAGCAACTCAGTGTAATTTTTAATACATTTTCATTTTCTTAAATTTTTAATCCTCCACTTTCTGACATGCTCCTATTGACAATAAAATAGATACTCTACTATCTTTCCGTGTGTTTGACCTGGTCAACACTACTATCGTAACTGTTGGATATTTTCATTAATAAAATAAAAAACAGATGAATTGTTTTTATAAGATGACATGTAGAAGATGAGATTATTTTTCCATCGGGACATTATCCCCACTTTGTCACCTCCCTAATCTTTAATTGTACCTGTTTTTTTTGGGAGGTTTAGAAAAATAATTGATAATGGTAAAAATTGCAGTAAATTAAAGCCGTACGATTCCAACACAAATCTCAAAATTTCTATATGAAGATTAGTCATGATGGATTTCTTTAACAGTTTCAGACCTTCTCTAGAATCCTCTACAACACATGGACCGCTTTCAAGCTAATTAAAAGTAATAGATTAGGCTCACTAAGAGCATCCACAGTCATTTGCTATTTTTGCCAAATTTTCATTTAATGAGAAATGAATGTCTGCAGTCGTTTGCTATTTTGCCATATTTTGGCGAAATCCCTACAGTCCGTTCTCAGATTTGAGAAACGAAATGAAGATTCTCAAATTATAGAGACGGAACATGTTGTTCCGTTACATGTTCCGTCCTCTTTTTTTTTTTTAATGTGATCAAACGAAACAAGTTGTTTCGTCTGAAGTTATATATATATATATATATATATATATATATATATATATATATATATATATTATCGGACGGTACATGTTTTATCGTCTCAGAAAAAATCTAAAAAATCTCAAACAAGACATGTTGTCCCGTCTTAAGCAAAAAATTACTTGGACGGGACAACATGTCCCATCCAAGAAACCAAGAGGGTTTTTGTGGTTTTAATTATTAATCTAACCCTAATTAACCACTAATTATCCTAATTAATTATCTACTTAATAATTTAATACTCTAAATCTACTACTAATTAACTAATTAACTTAATCTAATGTAGAATTAAGATTTTATAAATAAATAAATTCAAGTGAGACGTGACATGTTGTCCCGTCCGCTTAAAAAAAAAATCTTGACAAAATTATAGCAAAAAATGACTGTAAGAGATTGTCGAATTGTTATTTCTCATTTGCCATTTTGCCATATTTTTTAGCAAACGATTGTGGATGCTCTAAGAGAGACTCAGCCCATAAGGGTTGTTAGTCAAATCTCTTATCTTTCAAACAAGAGAAATGATCTCTTAAGGAGAGATTCAAACAAAATATAAGGAATTCATATCGATCTAATAGATTCATACCGATCTCCTAAACTATTTTTCAAGCCTATAAATACCCTCCCTCCTCCTCATTTAGAAAGTAATTCACAATTTCTCTCTCCAACTCTCTTTCTCTCTCTAGTTCTGACTTGAGCGTCGGAGGGTCTGTTGTTGGGACCACCCCTGCTGTTTCTGGATTTTTGCATGTCCATCAGCCTCGTCAGCAACCGTTAGATTCAGATCACGATGTTCAATCAATGATCCATATCCAATCTCATGAGCTCTAACTAATTATCATGACAACGATCAAAAGTCAGATCTTTAGTAGTTTCCTTCAAATATAAACTCATTATCTGTTTGCTCCCACACCAAAATAAGCAACAGCAATAATGTAGCCTCCCTAGCCTTTATAGCTCTAACACTTTCTCCACTTTTTCACACACACACACACACTTGAAGTTTTTAACAATGGCTAGTTGGCCTCTCCCGGCCTCTCTCTCTCTCTCTCTCTCTCTCTCTCTCTCTCTCTCTCTCTATATATATATATATATATATATATATATATATATATATATTGGCAATTCATTTGTGAAGAATAAAAACAAAGATTTTTTTTAAAAAAATCATTAAACTCTCATCTATCTTCTTTCTATTTTACGTACTATGTGTACTCTTACAGAGACCTGGTCAAATGGCTTAGTTCCAGACATAGTCTACTATGGTTTTCTCAAGTTAACGTAGTTCTTAATAGGTGTAAGTTCAAGGTCGGAAGCTACTTGCAATGAATACATAGTATAAAATTCTCAACTATAACTTTCTTTAACATATTTATGTGATTTATCTGTTTTAACCAATTTTCATTTGAATTTCCTTCTTCTTCTTTTTTTTCTTTTTTTATTGGGGTGGGTGGGGGGGGGGGGGGGGGGGGATGGGGAGAATGGGGTTATTTTTCCATGGGTGTATTGTTGCACTTTGTCACCTCCACCCTAGTCTTAGTAGCTGGTGTTTTGGAGGTATTGGAAAACAATGTTGTCACCATAGCCTTAGTAGCCCTCACATTTTCTCCACGTGTTCACACACATACAATTGAAGTTTTTAATAGTGGCTAGTTGGCATCTCACCTCTATATATTTATTGATTGTTCATCAATGAAGAATAAGAATTTTTTCCCAAACTGCCCCACTTTTTGAAAGATTTTTCCAAACCGCCCTAGTTTTTTTTAATTTCCAAACAATCCCACTCGGTCTTTCAATCTTTGAAAGACCGGGTTTAGTTTTAACTTAGTCCTGTATTTTTCGAAGTCTATTTTTAACTATAGTTTTCTAACCAATGTGAAAATCCATGCTAGTATAGCCCCTTCTATATCTATATTTCTACAAGAGTAACGAGTTTTAAGAGATTCTGAATGGATATTGTCCATCAAATTTACCCTTGACAAGGAAAATAATAATAATAATCTCTAGCATTATAACATCAATAGATTTGAGGGTCCAGTCCAGTAGTTGTTTGGTTGTTTACCGTACGCAACATTATCACATTAAACCTACAAACTAATTATCGAATAAGTACTCTATTAAATATCTATAAACTATTTATAAGCATTAAGAAAAAGAAAAGAGAAAGAAAAACAAAAGCATGCACATTTTAGTAAATTAAATTACATAGATAGACAATATAGCTTTGAAATATTACATTGTCTGCATCCTTCTAAAGATTCCTCGGATAGTTTAGAGATTTTGTCACTTATGTAATTCATATCATAATTATTCTAACTAAAGCCTTTGTAAAATATATTACCTATAAAAAAACTTTTTTTTTCGCTACAAACAACCATCTAAGTATAAAGTATAAGTGTTAATAATGAAATCCCTAATTCTTTCCCAAGTTTGATTTTGAATAACACTAACAACCAACCGAAAAACTACTGTAAACAATGCTGAAAAAATATTACAATCTCACCGATTATAGTTGCATGTGGCACATCTTCCTTCAACCGTCTTCTCTCCAACTACAAACAAAACCACCCACATCATACACAATCAACAACAAAATTGAAAGAAACATCGCCAATTTACCTCTAAGATGCGAAAGGTAAGACTCCTGAACATGAAGCTCAAAATCAACCCCCTTCAACATCTGGAACTTGTTACCAAAATGACCCACCTTTTGAAAGTAATTACCAAACTGACCCACTTTCGAAAGTATTTATCAAAACAACCCACTCGGTCTTTGAAAGACCGAATTTAGTTAAAAATAACTCGGTGTTAGAATTCGAAAAATCTAAGACTAACACTCGGTCTTTGAAAACCGAGTTAGTTTTAACTAAACTCGGTCTTTCAAAGACCGAGTGGGATTGTTTGGGAATTTAAAAAAACTAGGGTGGTTTGGGAAAAACTTTCAAAAAGTGGGACAGTTTGGGAAAAAAATCGAAGAATAACAACCTAGAAAAATTAAGAACAAGTCCCTAAACTCTCGTCTATCTTCAATCTCTATTATTCTCTCTATTTTACATACAAGGCTGAGCATTTGAAGAAATTAAAATGGGCAAATCATGTCTTCCACTTATTCGTGTTAGGAGAAGGCTACGATTTGATTGGAGGGTTGTATCACTAGGGAGTGTCTTGCCACCAAAGTCTTGCACGTTGGACTGCAATAATTTCTTAGGGCAGTGATAACACACCTCACCTCCGACATACCGCATTCTTAAACCCTTGATCTCATTTTTATTTCACTCACTTTTTATTATATGATAATCATTGAAATTGTTATCATTTATAAATTAGATCTAACAATCTAAGAAATTATTTACTTTGTTAGATCCTTGCATATAGTAGTTCCTTGCATATAGTAGTTATACTTTCTAGTTGCACTTAGGTTATTTGTTTTATGTTTAAAATCTATTGTTTGCTTTCGGACCCAACCAACGGTAGTTTTATGAAATCAGTAGTTTTTCTTTAGCAAGCTTTAGAATATAGGTTCATCTTGTTGACTTAGATTAATAATTATATTCAAGTCTTGTTTAAATCAGTAGCTCTAGTAACTTTAATTCCTTGCATGCGTTAGCTATTGATTTTTCTATCTTTTCATATTATTTACTCTTAGTTTTGATAAAGATAGTAACTAAATTTTATTGGTTGATGAAAATTAGTACCCTTACACTACTACAAGTATTCATGTAGCTAAGATCAACCAGTTGACCTGCATGTTGTAATCACTTGTTATATTTGAGATTATCTTTACAATCCTACATACTGGACAAAGACTTTCCTTCTTTGTTTTTCCTTTTTCCAATTGTTGTTGTTCTGACTTCTACATGCTACACTATATAATAAAAACTTGAATTTTGCAAATCATAAATATAGCATTTTATTGTTGAACGAAATAAAATAAGTTTGTTACCTTGATAGTGATTGTGAATTTTATTTATACTACAGACTTTATTTGTGTGATTTCATTGGTTGACTTTAAGGATGATTCTCGCTCCCACTACAACTAAATGATCCTACACTGGCGTTTTTATCCCGGCGCTTTCGATAAATGCCGGGGGAAAATAAAATTATTAATTGAAGTAAAAAAAAAGCCTTAATTCCCCGGCGTTTTCTAAAAAACGCCGGGGTTGGAATATATTCCCCGGCGTTGGATAGGAGACGCCGGGGTATACTCCCTAATTATTTTAGCCCTCGATTAATCAGCAACGCTCACACATTATCTTTCGCCTCTCTCTCTCTCCTATTTATGCGTGAAACCCAAAAAACCCTAGCGCTCGTCTCCAAATCTCTCTGGTCTCAAACCCTAGCGCTCGTCTCCAAATCCCCGCGCTCGTCTCCAAATCTCTCTGATCTCAAACCCTAGCGCTCGTCTCCTCCGTCGTGCTTCCCCCGCTCGTCTCCTCTGTCGTGCTCCCCGCCGTCGGATCTCCGGCCTCCTAATCGCCTTTAGCTCAAAACCTACCCTATCTTGTCTTCTTCCCTGTCTCAAAACCTAGCTCCTCTCCTTATTGCCATCTCCGTCTCTCTCCTATCTTCGCAATTGCCGTCGCAAATTGGGTTCAAAAGCAAGGTAAGATTTCCAAAATTTTAGATAATATTTATTCTAAATTTATTAGAATGTTGTTTAATTTATCCATTTTGTATTTAGATATATTAGGTTTGGGTCTACCAGCAGCAAGAATAGGAAAGGTCAGCAAGTAAATGGTAATTTTCCTTTTGTATTATGTTATGTTTTATTCTTTTATCCAACTCATTTCCTAGTTAATATATTAGATTTTCTGTTTTCCTTTTCACTATTTTCAAAACAGAGACTGTATAGATTGGTATAAATTTGTACTTTAGTTCCTTAAGTTTTTGCATTAATTTATGGTTTATTATTGATAATTTATTTTAGTTCAAATCTGTTATGGTAAAGTTCATGCATGTAGATAATGTTAAACTACCTAAATCTGAATAACTTAAGAGATTTAAGTGTATTATATGATTTATAATTTACAGTTTATGACAGATGATTTTCTATGCAAAATAACTCAAATGAGGATAAAGTGAGATATGCACCAAGACCATTGATTAAATTTTCCCCAAATCATTCATAGCAATTGGTTTGCATCTAGCATAGACCAATTGTTAAAATGTTGATTATATTACAAATCTGGAATTAAGGATTTGATATTGCTTTTGGTATGTTCATCTTGCTTCATCACTATTAAGCTCACAATTCTTTCAAGATGCTTTTAAATAACACCCTTAGAAGCACTGCCACAGACATAGGACACACGCATGACTGATGACTTTACAATTCTTCCAACATGAGAATTTCTTAAATTGTAGGAAACAAGTACTATAAGAGAAAATTGATGGAGTTTTATTTTTAATTTTAATCTTCATCTTTGGCACAGGAGGAATTGAAGGCAATATATATGCAGGTGCTGGAGAAGAAGGAGGCAGTTGATCAAATTATTAAAGCTGCCTATGCAATTGATCAAATTATTTAGTGTTCTTAAGTTTTAACTTCCTTGTCATGCATTTTTGAATTATTTTGCTTTCTTACGAGTTCCTATGGATGGATTTTAGTAACAGCAATACTCACTTAATCAGGTAGCAGCTTCATGTTTGATTATTTGTGACTATTTTGTGCCTTTTCTCCAGGTTGGACAAAGAGTTTCTTTACCATATTCTTGCTGAGGTTATTAAAGCAGGGGCAACAACCCTTAATATTCCTGATACAGTTGGTTATACTCTACCTTTTGAGTTTGGGAAGCTGATTGCTGATATAAAAGAGAACACACCTGGTATTGAGAATGCAATTATTTCAACACACTGCCAAAATGATCTTGGCCTTTCAACAGCCAATACAATTGAAGTACGAATTCAACTAAGTTTAATGGAGTTAGTTTCTTTAATGGGTTACAGGTTTGTATTTATGCTGACTACCTTTACTATTTGATTACAGGGTGCTCTTGCTGGGGCAAGGCAAGTGGAGGTCACTGTTAATGATATCGGCGAAAGAGCCGGAAATGCTTCGTTGGAAGAAGTAAGGGTTTTTTCTTAGCTATTTATTATTTGTTGGGTGGTGCATTTCATGTATGGCTAGATTGATTGGTTTTAAACTTCCAGATTTGATTGAGTCAAACAGAAACTTCCAGATTTGTTCCAAGTAGACAAAACTTAGGTTATTTCTGCATGAACACCTCAGATTGTTTCTCTTGCTGAAATCCTAATGAATATAACCAACAGTGTTTACTATGAAAATTGTCTCTTCCCTCATAGTTTTAGAAGACAACACTATTTTTCTACCAGAGGGTGGCAATGTAGCATAAGTCAGTTTATTTTTATTTTATTTTTATATATTCTAATACTCACAAAAATAGCATTATCATTGTCCATGATTCAAATATCTGCTCACCTACATCATAATGTCACTGTTAATTGATTTTACAAGATAATCAGTGGCTTTTTAATTTGGTTTTATCATTCAAAATGAGGATCTAAGTTGAGGTGTGTGGGTACATCCGTACATGACTGAGTGCTCATGTTTCATTTGTTTGGTTTGTGAGCTAGTATCTGTTTATTTATAGTGCAATTGTAACTATTTTTTAACTTGCAATGTTTCAGTTTCACATGTAATATTAAATGCTTTCTTTGTAGGTTGTCATGGCCATACACTGCCGCAAGGACCTAGTAGGAGGTCTCTACACTGGCATCGACACAAAGCATATTTATTTGGCAAGCAAGATGGTAATTTTATATTTTTGTTGGAGAACCTGTGAAATGTTCATGCAAATACCTTTAGCTTGATGCACAATTATTTTTATTTCAGGTGTCTAAGTATACTGGATTGCATGTGCAACCACACAAAGCTATTGTTGGAGCTAATGCTTTTGCCCATGAAAGTGGCATTCACCAGGTATTGTCTTTGTGATTCATGTCAAACTGGTCATAGTGGCAACAGGACGACATACCAAATATTCCTTTTTTTATTTAACGGAGGGGATTTTATGTGAAGTCCAACCTATGAAATTATGTCTCCTGAAGTTATTGGGTTGACTCGGTCCAATGAATCTGGTATTGTGCTTGGAAAGCTTAGGTATGAATTGCTTCAGATATGATTGTCCATAGGTATAGTTTGCTTTTTCTGCAAATTTATATTTACTGAAATTCTCTGTTTACTATTTTCTTTCTGTGTAGAATAAATGGTAATTGACAATGTGTCATCCAGTTATCTTATATGTTATTCAAATATTCTTTTGAAGGTGAATGCATTCCCTATAACCATCATGTTTGGCATGTGCTCTATTTTCCTTTTCAAACTATTTCCTGAGCTAATAGCCCTTGGTTCTCAACAAATTCAATGAAAAAAAGAAGTTGGCTAATTGAGTTAAATTTGATGCAGAGTTGTATGGATTTTTTACTTGTATGGATTTTTTACTTGAGCTAATAGCCCTTGGATTTTTTTGAGTTAATTTGATGACGAGTTTTATGCAAAATTTGATGCAGAGTTGTATGCAAAGTTCAATTTGATGCAGAGTTGTATGCAAAATTTGATGCAGAGTTGTATGCAGAGTTCAATTTGATGCAGAGTTCTATTTGATGCAGAGTTTGCTAATTGAGTTAAATTCTTGAGCTAATAGCTTTAGTTAATACTCTTTGTATAAGATTTTTTACTTGTTGTATGGATTACCATAATTTATTATGGATTTTGAATATATTCCTCCATTAAAAAATTGTATTAATTTTTTTTAATTTTTTAATTTTTAAAATTTTAAATTAATTTTTTTTTTTATAAAAATGTTACACCTACCCCGGCATTTTACAAAACGCCGGGGTAGATTAAATTTTGTTTTTTTAAATAAAAAAAAATATAGATCCACCAGCGCTTTTGAAAGTGCCGGCCATTAAAGAACATGTACCGGCGGTTGTGGAAGCGCCGGTGAAGGCTGTCCATGAAAGCCCGGCACGCGCACCACTGGCGGTTGGTGCGGCGATTCTCAACGCGCCGGTAGGGTGTTCACCGGCGTTTATAAACGCCGGTGAAGCCATCCGAAACCGCCGGTGAAGACTTCGCCGGTTGTAGTGTCCGTAAAACCCGAGAAATTTTTGGAGCTTAACTTTAAGCATTGCCAAAAGAAATTGAGTTTTCGATTGACTACCCTAGGACTCATGTCCGCCTTAGATGCTCCCACTACCCCTGACTATGTGAATGAGACTCCCCGTCAAAGCAAAAGATTAACCATTACTACTTTGACTTCCAAATCTAAAGTTCCTAAAGAGATAGAATTTCATTGCTTGCTCCGTATCCTTAGTGTCTTGTCCGATAGCTTGTATGACATCTATTCTGATTTCACATCAGCCAAAGAATTATGGGATGCTCATGAAGCCGGGTATGGGTTAAATGTTGTTGCCACTCATTTGGTTTAATGAATCATCTTTCAATGATTTTAAATTAGTTGATGATAAACATATTAATGACCAGCACCATGAGTTCTAAAATCATATTAGATATATAGAATCCAAAGGTTCTATTTTTTGAAATGACCATAAAATTTCTTGCATTATTGACAAACTCTCTTCTAGTTGGTCTTCATTCACCACAAAACATAGACATGAACAAGTTGACCTTACCTTTTAAGAAGTCGTAATTAGAGTACGGGTTGAAGATAGACATAGGTAGAAAGATAAGACCAAAATAGAACCCAAGCCAATAGTCAACCTAACTGAGAATCCAAACAGCCAAAAAATAAACCATTCAAACCCAAGTTTAAGAAGATAATCAAGAAGAATTTTAGGAACAACCATTTTCATAACCACCCTTAAATGGTCCCAAATTTCAAAATAAAATTTGTTTTGTGTGGGAGAACTGATCACTTTGTTAATGAGTGCTACTTCAAGAAAACTGAGCCAGTTAAAGAACTTCCCAAGGACCAGGGTGCTTCAAACCTCAAGTCAACTAATTGAGGCATGAAACTCAGATTCTACCTTTAGGTTTGTAAACCATATTCCTACAATTAATCTCACTCTTCGCTCTAATGACTGGTGGTTAGATGGTGGTTAGATACTGGAGCGAATGTACATGTTTGTTTTGTCTACTCAAGGTTTTCTAATCATCAGGAATCAATTAGAGGAGATGTGATTATAGGGGACGACTCCGCAGCACATGTAGTAGGAAAATGATGAATTGCATGTTCTTGTGATGAAATCCGAAAAGACTTTAACCCTTCTGAATGTTTTGCATGTTCCCACCGTTAGGAGGAATCTAATTAGTGGATCTATTTTGTTTAGTGTTGGATATAAGATTGTTTTCAAATCCAAAAAAGTTTGTAATTTCTAAGGATGATATTTTTGTCGAGAAAAAGGTTTCCTGTGTGATGGATTGTGTAATCTTAATATAACTTTTAATATTATTAATGAAAATTATTCTTCTGCTATTTTGAATTTTGAAAATGATTACTGTTTATGGCATGATAGACTTTGTCATGTAAACTTAGGTTTTATTAAGCGAATGATACATACAAATTTATTGCCTAAATTTGATTAGAGCCAAAATAATAAGTGTGAAAAATGTGCCCAATGTAAACACACTAGAAAACCATTTCCTAATATTGTTAGAAATTCAGATCCACTTGAGCTTGTGCATAGCAATGTGTGTGATTTAAATAGAAATCTCACTATAGGTGGTAGAATATATTTTGTTACAGTTATTGATGATTATTCTAGATACTGCTATATTTATTTGTTTAAGAATAAATATGAAGTACTTAAACACTTTAAGATTTATAAAGCTGAAGTTGAATATCAACTTGAAAAGAAGATAAAGATTCTTAGATTTTACCAAGAAGTAAAATAAACTTTAAATGAAGTAACTCAGTTATGTCAAGAACATGATATCATTCACGAGGTGACTGCTCACTACACTCAGTCAAATGGCATTGCTGAAAAGAATTAGAACATTGATGGATACAGTGAATTCTATGCTTGTTAGTTTTGGTGCTTCTGGTAAATAGGCTTTCTTGAATTAACCATCTTATAGTTTGTGGTTGTTCAGCAAAAATAGGTATTCTCAAACCTAAGAAGAGAAAATTAGGATCTAAAACTGTATTTGTCATATGTATTGGATATGCTAATGATAGTAATGTCAATAGATTTCTTGTTATCCATTCTGACATTAGTGAGATCTATAGTAACTGTATTTATATAATATATGGATGCTACATATTTTGATAATATCTTCCTTATAAAACTAGGATCCCTAGTCAACCAACAGATCCTTCGTCTAGATCTTCTCTTGACATTCCTAGCATATCCGAACCCCGTATTTCCTTACCTTTTGAGCATGCGTCTGAACATGAACTTAGGAGAAGTGAGAGAGTTAGAGTTAAGAAAGAATTTGGTGAAGATTATTTTGTGTATCTTATAGAAAGTGGTTCATATACCTCTGTTGATGCTATGTCTAGACCTGATGCTCCCTTTTGGAAGGAAGCTGTAGATAGTGAGCTTAGATCGATTATAGAAAATCACACTTGGTAACTTACTAATTTACCTCCTTGTTGTAAAGCCGTAGGTTGTAGATAAATATTTAATAAGAAATTGAAAGCTGATGGATCTATTGATAAATATAAAGCTAGGTTAGTAGCTAAGGGTTATACACAAAAAAATGTATTGATTATTTTGACACTTACTTTCCTATTGTTAGAATTACTACCATAAGAACTCTTCTTACATTAGCTTATATTCATAAATTGTTAATTCACCAAATGAATGTTAAAACTGTGTTTCTTAATGGTGACTTAGAAGAAGAGATTTGCATGGAACAACATGAAGGTTTTGTTATAAGGATAAGAGAATAAAGTATGTAAACTAGTTAAATCATTGTATGGTTTGAAACAAGCACCTTACATCATAAATTTAATGTTACGATTTGCAAATATGGATTTATTTCAATGAATATGATAAATGTATTTACATTACACGAATTGGTTCTTAGTGCATTATTTTATGCTTATATGTTGATGAAATTTTTATATTTAGCAAAATCAGCGATCTTAGTCACGATGTGAAACAATATCTTGCTAATAACTTTGAAATGAAAGATCTTGGAGAATGAATGTCATACTTGGCATGAAAATATCTAGAACCGATAAAGTCTTATCAATGTCATTGCCACATTCTATAGACTCCATGCTTAAGAAATATAATTATCATGATTATAAATCTGTTTCTACTTCATTTGACCCGAGCATAGCATTAAATATGAACAATGATGAGCCAGTTGGTCAATTAAAATATTCACAAATGATTGGATCATTGTTTTTTATTTCAAATAGAATTAGACCTGACATTGCATATGCTGTGAGTATACTCAGTAGATATACTCATAATCTCGGTAAAGAACATTGCATTAGATAGAGTTTTGAAATATTTACGTGATACATTAAATTATGCATTGTTGTATACTGGATATTCTAACATATTAGAGAGGTAGTCTGATGCTAATTGGGTAACAGGTTCACATGATGTGAAATCCACTTTTGGGTATATGTTATTGTTAGGTGGTGCTATTGTATCATGTGGTTCTGTGAAACAAACCGTGATTGCCAGAAGCACCATGGCAGCAGAGCTTATAGCTCTTAATACTGTTGGCTAAAAAAACAAGATAGATTAGAGATTTACTTATTGATTTATCACTGAAAGTTCAATACCTGTTATTCCTATGTATTATGATAATAAATGTGTTATTGACTTGTTGAAGCAGAATATTATAAATGAAAATTTTGGCAGACATCTGCAGATAATATACAAATCAATCAAGGAGTTCTTGTCTCATTATGTGACCATAGATTATGTGAAGTCGGCGCATAATCTATCTAATCATCTGACTAAGGGATTCGAAGGGGATGGATTAAGCCCATAAAGGGGTCATCGACAGTATCAACCCCGATGCGTCCATGGAAGTTCAAAGGGTAGAAATAAGTTGGACTGGTGATCCCGTGGGAGCACTAACGTTACTTTGGGGTAGTACCTAGGTACATTTATTCCAACCGCATTCCTATGGTGATGTAATGCTCATATGTGTTCATATTACATGATGAGTTCTATACTCTTAATAAGTCTGAATACATGATCTTTACAAGGTGTTGTTCACTGCACCTCTTAAGGACTTACTACGTAAGAGTTGTCAAGACCGCGACTGTGAGATTATGGTTGCTCCCTATAACTCTCATTAGTGGTACCGAGCACATGGTCATAATAGCGCTAACCCGTGTGACCCACAAATACTCCCTATTATGTGTACTCTTATGGAGACCTGGCCAATGGGCCTAGTTCCAGGTATAGTCCACTATGGTTTCTTCAGGTTAAAGTAATTATTACTGGGCATAAGTTCAAGGCTAGAAGCTACTTGCACTAATTACATAGTACAATTCTCAATATAACTTTCTTTAAAATATTTATGTGATTTATTTATTTTAACCAATTTTCTTTGTTTGAATTTCCTTTTGCGTTTTGTTTGTGTTTTGTTTTATTTATTTATTTATTTATTTATTTATTTGGGGGGGGGGGGGGGGGGGATGGTTCGATATTTTCATTAACAAAAGGAAATATGAATTGCTTTTATGAGATGAAAAGTAGAGAATGGGGTTATTTTTTCATGGGTGCATTGTCCCACTTGTCTCCTCCGTCCTAGTTTTAGTAGCTTAGTTTAGTAGCTGGTTTTTTGGAGGTCTAGGAAAACAATGTAGTCTCCATAGCCTTAGTAGCCCTCACATTTTCTCCATGGGTTAGACACATACACTTGAAGTTTTAAACAACAGCTAGTTGGCCTTTCACCTCTATATATTTATTGGTTGTTCATCAGTGAAGAATAACAATCAAGAAAAATTATAAATAAGTCCTTAAACTTTCGTCTATCTTCTCTCTCTATTTTACATACAAAGTCGAGCTTTTGAAGAAGTTGAATTTGGCCTATCTTGTCTTCCACTTGTTCGTGTTAATAAGAGACTACGGTTTGATTGGGGGGTGTACTACTAAGGAGTGTCTTGTCAGTAAAGTCTTGTACGTTGGACGGCAATAATTTATTAGGACAGTGAATACACGTCTCATCTTCGACAGACCAAATTTTCAAACCCTAGATCTCATTTTTATTTCACTGATTTTTTATTATAAGATAATTACTGGAATTGTTATTATTTATAAATTTGATCTAAGAGTAACCTCATATAAGGTACATCAGAGGTGTAACTTGCATTTACAGATTCACTAAGACTATAAGGGGTTTGTTTGTTGATCGATAGAATATGGTAGGTGTCTGCAATTTACTCAAAAAGAAGTGTCAAATTATTGTATATATGGAGTATATGATATTTGTTGCATGTGACAACCAACAATTGTTATTGGAGACAAATTTTCCAGTATTTCAGGGGTATATGACGTGAAAGGCATGGAAAAAGGGATATCAACTCTGCGAGTTCCATTTATGTTGATAGAATGCGGTTTCTTTGTTTTTCTCTATTAAATGAAGGTTATAACGTCATACACCCAACGGTATGACCATGGCCGGCCCTGGCCCAGGGCAAACTAGGCGACCGCCTGATGCGGTTTGTTTTTGAGGATGTGGTTGCAACAAGTGTGAGTTCTTGTAGTTTTTATAGTGGAAGTTGCGGTACTGGCTCTGGTCCGACCCTTAGCTGGGGGACTGGCTCGGGAGTAGTAGGAGTGAGATGGGGACCGGGTGCTCGGCTTAGATCTAGCAGCTTGGCTCGGATCTGTGGGCTCGGCTCGGTCATATGTACCTACACACTGCCTAGAAACACCAGGAGAAGTCCCGGCGACAGACCCTCCGACGATCTAGTAAGTCACTGGAAAAGCAACCGTAGCTAGGGTTCAGGAGGAGAAAGTTTGATTACCTTTTCAGTGAGGAGGGGGTCTGGTATTTATAGGTAGGGGAAACTGGTCTGAGACCCTGCTGGACCGGGTCGAACCCGTTTTTCCGTGGGCCTGACGTGGCAGAAGCCCGTATGGCTCTGAGTTGGCCTGATGATCACAGAAGTGCGGTTTTTTAGGGGATCTGGTAGGCCCAGGAGGGGCCATGTCATCTGACCAATATCAGGAGCCCCCCACTCCTGGAGGGCTGGGTAATCCAGCCGTGTAGGAATGATTTGCCTCTGTAGGAAGACCGAAGCGGTGTGTGCGGCAAAAATGTGATTCGTATCTTCCTGGAGAGGCCAGCGGGATAGGATGAAGAGGATCCCCTTGAAGGTATGAGGGGCGTTGAGAGCCGAAAATAGGGGGTCGTGGGCCGAGCATCGAGCGTCGAGCGTCGAGCATCGAGCTCCTTTGCGATCGGATGCCAGGGTTTGTTGCCCAGCGTCGAGCGTCGGGGGCCGAACCCTCATGAGCTCGAATGTCGAGGCTTGACGTCGGATGCCGAGCCTAGAAGCTCGTCTGAGGGAGCCAAGCGTGGCTCGGAGCTGTCACCGAACGCCGAGCCCCATAGCTTGTTGGAAAAGCTATAGGGTGGCTTGAGGTCACGGCCGAGCTCCTATGCTTGTTGGAAAGTCCATGGGGGGTGTTGAGAGCCGAAAATATAGGGTCACTTAGCCGAGCGTCGAGGGTCGAACGACGAGCCCTCCTGCTTGAGGTAAAAGCTAGGGGTGGTTCGAGGTCACCACCGAGCGCCGAGCCCCAGAGCTTGTTGGAAAAGCTATGGGGTGGCTCGAGGTCACTGCCGAGCGCCGAGTCCCTATGCTTGTTGGAAAGGCTATGGGGGCGTCGAGAGCCAAAAATAGGAGGGTTGTTTAGCCGAGCGTCGAGGGTCGAGCGACGAGCCTCCCTACTTGAGGTAAAAGCTAGGGGTGGTTCGAGGTCACCACCGAGCCTCGATCCCCAGAGCTTGTTGGAAAAGCTATGAGGTGGCTCGAGATCACTGCTGAGCGCCGAGCCCCAGAGCTTGTTGAAAAAGCTATGGGGTGGCTCGAGGTCACCACCGAGCGCCAAGCCCTAGAGCTTGTTGGAAAAGGTATGGGGTGGCTCGAGGTCACCGCCGAGTGCCGAGCCCCTATGCTTTTGGAAAGGCTATAGGGCCTCGAGAGCCGAAAATAGGGAGGTCATTTAGCCAAGCATTGAGGGTCGAGTGACAAGCCCCCATGCTTCCGGTAAAAGCTAGGGGTGGCTCGAGGTTACCACCGAGCGCCGAGCCCCAGAGCTTGTTGGATAAAGCTATGGGGTGGCCCGAGGTCACTGCCGAGCGCCGAGCTCCAGAGCTTGTTGTAAAAGCTATGGGGTGACTCGAGGTCACCACCGAGCGCCGAGCCCCAGAGCTTGTTGAAAAAGCTATGGGGTGGCTCGAGGTCACTGCCGAGCGTCGAGCTCCTATGCTTATTAGAAAGACTATAGGGGCCTCGAGATCCGAAAATAGGGAGGTCGTTTAGCCGAGCATCGAGGGTCGAGCGACGAACCCCCCTGCTTGCGGTAAAAGCTAGGGGTGGCTCGAGATTACCACCGAGCGCCGAGCCTCCCATACTTGTTGGAAAAGTTTTGGTATGGCTCGAGATACAACCAAGCTCTGAGCCCCAAAACTTGTTGGTAAAGTTTTGGTATGGCTCGAGGTCACAACCGAGCTTCGAATCCCAAGACTTGTTAGAAAAGCTTTGGTATGGCTCGAGGTTACAACCGAGCTCCGAGCTCCAAGACTTGTTGAAAAAGTTTTGGTATGGCTCGAGGTTACAACCGAGCTCCGAGCCCCAAGACTTGTTGAAAATGTTTTGGTATGGCTCGAGGTTACAACCGAGCTCCGAGCCCCAAAACTCGTTGGTAATGTTTTGGTATGGCTCGAGGTCACAACAAAGCTCCGAATCCCAAGACTTGTTTAGAAAAGCTTTGGTATGGCTTGAGGTTACAACCGAGCCCTGAGCCCCAAGACTTGTTGGAAAAGCCTTGGTATGTGATATGGCTAAAAAAAGGGGTTAAATCGGAGCCATCCAAATTGAACACGAATCCTAAAGCTTGGAGGCAAAATGGTAATTTCACCTACAAAGGGGTCCAAAGCGGGTACAGGGTCTCCTCCCTACAGACCCATAAACCCGCAAACGGACCCATCTCCAACTGGGTGCGGGTTTTAACCCGCTACGCACCCAGTCCAACCAGATAAAATCAAGGCCTCTGATTAATCCTAATCAACGGCCCTGATTCACGTCTATCTTTTCACTGGAAATTAGGGATTACATTCCTTATCTGATTACTAGAATTACCTTCCTTATCAGACCACGGGGATTACATTCCTAATCTGATCCCTAAGGCGACTATAAATACCCCCCACCTACCACCAGTATGAGGTAATCAATCTTTTGCCAACATACGCTCTTTCATAATCTTCCTGATTACTGACTTGAGCATCGGAGGGTGCGTCGCCGGGATCAACCCCGGTGTCTCGCACTTTTTTGCAGGTGAACGGCGGGAGTCAGCGATCCAACTCCGATAGAAAAGGTTAGGTTTTGCTATTCAGGTTTTCCAAGAACTCACAAATACTCTCTGTTTACCCCCACACCAGATTCAGCGGTAACAGATTGGCGCCGTCTGTGGGAAACCAAACGAATAGCAACCTCCCCTCTTCCCATTGGTTGGATCTTCTCCAGCCATGCATCCGAGGAAAGTCAGATCAAGAGGGTCCAATCGTGGGCCCAACCCCGCCGATCAGCAAGAGGTAGTCCCCGTCCAGCCCGCTCCGCAGCATGGACAACCTCCGCTTCGAACGGAAGACCCTCTTCAACAAGATCAACCTCCTCCCCAGAATCAGCAACCCCTCAAGGGTCCTGCCGGTCCTTAGAATGCCGGTGCAGGGACTTCCCGTATGAAGCAACCTCTTCAGCAAGACCGCGTCTCCATACACAACGCCTCTATGGATTCCATGGCCTCCCACAATCCTCAAAATCCTGATCTTCGCAACACTGTCCTCAACCGGCAGAAGGATGAAGATCTACGCCTCCGTCTGGACGAGAAGCGGGCCCGAGAGGGAGCCTCCCGCCAACAACGTCCGGGTAAGCGATCCCCTCACCATCGAGATTACAGAAGATCCCCTACCCGAAGAGGGAGAAAGGAATCCCCCGAGCACCACAGAAGAAGACATCATTCCCCCGCCGGTCGGCAACATCCAAGGAACGATGAGGCACCCATTACCCGTGCCGAGTTCCAGCAACTCCAAGCCATGGTGCAACAAGCCCTCAATCTCCGTCTTCACAACAACAATGCCCAACGGGATCCTACTCCCCCGTGGGTCCAGAGTCCTCACCACCGGCAGCGTACTCCTAGCCCTCGCCGCTCCCAAGGTTATCGTCGCCACAGTCCTCACTCCCCTTCCTACGAAGACGAGTCTAGGGGCTCGTTCGACTACGATCGGAGGGACGATGCCCTCTACCGCCGTCTCCACGAGGTGGAGAGGCGCATCGGCTGGATCGACAGAGATGAAGAACAGAGGGGTAGGGCTGTCCGCCCGAGCAGACCTCCCTTCTCCAGGACCATCATGGAGGCTCCCATCCCGAGAGGTTTCAAGCCCCCGCAGTTCAAAACTTACTCGGGGGAGTCGGACCCTGTAGATCACATCGAAAGCTTCAAGATGCTCATCCACCAGGCTTCCGATGCCTTGCTGTGTAAGACATTCCCCGCTACTCTCAAGGGCTCGGCTCGGGAATGGTACTCCCGCCTAGCTCCGTCTTCCATATTCTCCTTCGAGCAGTTCGAAACACTCTTCATCACCCACTTCGTGAGCAGTAGGCGCACAGAGAAGACCAGCATCTCCCTCCTCCAGCTCAGGCAAGAGAAAGGTGAGAAACTAAGGGACTATGTGAAGAGGTTCACTGCGGAGGTCAGGTCCATAGCCTCCCTCGACCAATCCGTCGCAATAGCTGCCTTCCAATCCAACGTCTTCAACTCCAGCCTCCGATCCTCTCTTGCTAAAAAGCCCCACAAGAACTTTGCCGACCTCCTCCTCAGATGTGAAAAGTACATTCGTGCCGAAGAAGCTGCCTACCTCCCAAGCTTAGGAGGGTCTACCTCAGGGACGAAGAGAAAATCGGCCGAAGAAGAGGGAGCTAAGAAGCTCCAGAAGGATAATGGCGGCCAGCGCCGCCCTCCACCCAGGTTTGAGAAATTTACTCCCCTAAATGCTAACATCTCCACCATTCTAATGGAAGTAGAGAAGGAAGGGGTCATCCCTCCGGCTCCGAGGATGAACACCCCTCCCAAGAGAAGGAACAAAGAGAAATGGTGCCGCTACCACCGGGATCACGGCCACGACACCAATGATTGTCGGCACTGAAGAATGAGATAGAAGCCCTCATCCAAAGGGGGCAGCTGGCCAAGTTTGTAAGAACAAAAGACCGAGCCGACCTCTCCTCTCCTCTGCCTCGGGGGGCTAATAAGCGACCTGAGCATCACGATGAAATCCCTGACTTCGAGGAGGAGCGCATCTTACATCTCATTCACGGAGGCCCCATGGGGGGCTCTTCCAACTCCTCCCGAAAAGCCTTCATCCGAGAGGTCAATTCGGTCCACGGCACCCCTCCCCCTAAAGGCCTCGGTGTCCCAGTCTCGTTTTCAGATGAAGATCTAGAAGGGGTCAGAACCCCCCACTGTGACGCCCTAGTGATAAATCTCCACATGGCAAACTACAGGGTAGAAAGGATCCTGGTTGACAACGGGAGCTCCGTAAATATCCTCTTCCTCTCTGCTTTCCGAGGGCTCAAGCTGTCCCGCGACCGACTCAAACCAGCCGGCTACACACTCCATGGGTTCACAGGAGTGCCAGTAACTATTGAAGGGGTCATTACCCTCGACGTAACTGCTGGCAAAACTCCTACCACCTGGACGGAGCCGATGGACTTTATGGTCGTGGACGTCCCTGCCGCATACAATGTCATCCTAGGCCGACCCGGCCTAGCCGCCTTGGAAGCAGTTCCCTCAGCCTACCACCTAAAGATGAAATTCCCCACACGGGCCAGAGTAGGGGAAGTCAAAGGAAGCCAAGAGGTAGCTCGGAAGTGTTATATGACCTCGACTGGGGGCCCAGTCCTTTCCCTCGAAACCCTAGAGATCCCTCTGGAGAGCGCTCGACCGACGTCCGAGCCGGTAGATGAGTTGGAGGAAGTGCTCTTCTCTGAGCAGAAACTAAGCCAGAAGTTTTTTATTAGAAAGACCCTCCCGTCTGCCTTATGCTCCGACATTATCTAGTGCATCCGAAGGAACCGCGACCTCTTTGCTTGGTCCGCGGCCGACATGCCAGGCATTTCCGAAGATCTTTTAGTTCATCAACTCAGTGTTGTGCCGGGGTCCAAACCGGTCCAACAGAAGAGACGGAAGTTCGCTCCCGAGCGACAACTAGCCATCAAAGAGGAGGTAGACAAGCTCCTAAAAGCTCGCTTTATACAGAAGGTTAACTACCCCGAATGGCTCTCCAATGTGGTAATGGTGAAGAAGTCGAACGGAACTTGGCGGATATGTATCGACTTCACCGATTTTAACAAGGTGTGTCCTAAGGATCCCTTTCCTCTCCCAAGCATCGACACCATCATCGATGCCACCTCCGGCCATGAACTCCTCAGCTTCATGGATGCCTTTTCCGGCTACAACCAGATCCGAATGTTCCCTCCCGACATCTCGAAGACTTCCTTCATTACCGACCAGGGCCTCTACTGCTATAGAGTCATGCCGTTCGGACTGAAGAACGCTGGCGCCACTTACCAGCGCCTTGTGAACAAAGTCTTTCAGAGCCAAATCGGTCGAAACATGGAAGTGTACGTCGACGAAATGCTTGTAAAAAGCATCCGAGGAACTGATCATGTGACCGACCTGCAGGAGGCATTTGATGTGCTAAGGAAGCACAACATGAGACTCAATCCGAACAAGTGCGCGTTCGGAGTCTCGTCCGGAAAGTTCCTCGGCTTTATGGTCAGCCAACGAGGAATAGAGGCCAATCCAGAGAAAATCCAGGCCATATTAGACATGGCACCACCCAGGAATGTTAAGGAAGTACAGAGGCTAACCGGCCGCCTAGCCGCTATTGGGCATTTCCTTTCGAAGTCGGGGGAGAAGTGCCTCCCCTTCTTCAAAGCCCTCAGGGGCGCTAAAGGTTTCGAATGGGGCCAGCAGCAACAGGAGTCGTTCGACCAACTGAAAGCATACCTAGTCAACCCTCCTCTGCTCAGTAAACCCATTCCGGGTGAACCCCTCTATATCTACTTGGCCACATCTGAACAGACTCTTAGCGCCGTTCTAGTAAGAGAAGAAGACCGGGCTCAGAAGCCTATCTACTATGTTAGCAAGGTGCTCCGGGATGCCGAGCTCCGCTACCTGAAGATTGAAAAGATGGCTTACGCCCTGATCATGGCGGCAAGAAAGCTTCGCCCCTACTTTCAGTCCCACTCAGTGGTCGTTCTTACCGACCAGCCGCTGAAACAAGTTCTCCATAAGCCTGAGACGTCCGGCCGCCTTATGAAGTGGTCCATTGAGCTAAGCCAGCACGACATCTCCTACCAACCTCAGAATGCAATCAAGGCACAGGCCCTGGCGGAGTTCATCATTGAAAGCACCATATCCGAGGTTAGTCAAGTTCCCAACGGACCCCCTATCTGGTCGGTATTCGTGGACGGATCTTCGTGCAACGAGGGAAGCGGAGCCGGAGTCATCCTGGCGGGACCAGATGATTTCATCCTCCAATATTCCCTCCGCATTGGCTTAAAGGCCTCCAACAACGAAGCGGAGTATGAGGCACTCATTGCTGGCCTCGGAATGGCTCGAAGAGCAGGGGCAAACCGCCTGCGAATTTTCAGCGACTCCCAGCTAGTCGTCAACCAAGTCTTGGGCGAATATGAAGCGCGAGACGACCGAATGGCGAAGTATCTCGCTAAGGTCCGAAGTCTCATGGCCTTGTTTGAAGAAGCCCAAATCCAGCGAATCCCCCAAGAAGAAAATTCGCAAGCCGATGCCCTCTCCAAACTAGCCTCCTCCTCCCTCCAAGGTCTTGAGCAGACCTTCTTGATTGAAGTACTTCTGAAACCTAGTATAGAAGACGAAGTTCTCGACTCGGTGGAGTCGCTCCCGGTCCTACTGCAAGACAATTGGATGAAACCATTGGTAGAATTCCTAAGGGATGGGCTCCTCCCCGAAGACCCTAAGGAAGCTCGCCGATTAAGAACCAGAGCAGAGCGGTACACCCTGGTCGAGGGGATCTTGTACAAACACTCTTTCACCCAAGTGGACGGCCGTCCGTACTTGAGGTGCCTCTCCCCAGAACAGGCCGATTACGCCTTGCAGGAACTCCACGAGGGCATCGGCGGGGCACATTCAGGGTCTAGGTCCCTAGCTCGAAAAGTGTTGAACTATGGTTACTTCTGGCCGACTCTCCTTCAAGACGCCGAGCGACACGTTCGGCAATGCAGTTCATGCCAGAAATACTCCAACATCCGTCGCCTCCCCCAGGCTCAACTGACCTCCCTATCAAGTCCTATCCCCTTTGCCATGTGGGGGATGGACTTACTAGGGCCGTTCCCTTCGGCTCCGGGCCAGCTCAAGTTCTTAGTCGTGGCAATCGACTACTTCTCGAAGTGGATAGAAGCCGAGCCCTTGGCAACTATCACCGAGAACAAAGTGATCCAATTCTTCTGGAAGAGCATCATCTGCCGATTTGGTGTCCCCCGAATCCTCATAACAGACAACGGAACCCAATTTACCGGGGCCGTGTTCCGCGAACTATGCGAGGACCTCGCCATCCAGCAGCGATTCTCCTCCATCTCCCATCCGCAATCAAACGGCCAAGTCGAGAACGCTAACCGACAGATCCTTTCGGGCATAAGGAAAAGGTTGGACAAATGCTCTAAAGGCTTAAGGGTCGACTAGCTCCCGAATGTGCTTTGGAATTACCGCACCACGAAACGGACCCCCACAGGAGAGTCCCCTTTCAACCTCACCTATGGGTCCGAGGCTGTAATTCCTCTTGAAGTCGAAATACCTTCTCCTCGCCTCGCAGCCTACCAAGAAGAGCAGAACTCCAGAGACCTTCGAGCAAACTTAGACCTGGTTGACAAACTCCGGGAGAGAGCATCAATCCGCCAACAAATCTACCGAAGGAGGATCGAGCTGGCATACAACAAGAAGGTCCGCCCAACCAACCTCAAAGAGGGGGACCTGGTCCTCCGAAAGCTAGCCATCTCCTTCCCTAGTCAGAAGAGCAAGCTAGCCCCTAATTGGGAGGGACCCTACAGGATTGCAAAGGTTGTCCGCCCTGGAGCTTATCGCCTGGAAGACCTCGAAGGCAGAGAGATCCCAAGGACCTGGAATGCCGATCACCTCCTAAAATACCAAGAAAGCACCTCGGCGCCGCTCTAAGTATTCCTGGATGACGAAACGTTCCTCTCCTCTCCATTGTATTTTTCCTTTTTTATTCCTCATGTGTAATAAACGGCTCGCAACTCAGAAGCAGCCGATTAGTAGTATTCAATAAAGAAAGTTTCTTCGTATCTTACTTATGCAAATACTTACACCTCTCTGTTTTCTACTCTTCACTCAAACAATGGTTCCGGAGTCCAACACTTGGCTCGATTCTACTTCGCAAGCTTGCTTCTAAGCAGGCTAGAAGTAGGTCGCCATTCGGAATTGCTCCCACAGCCGTTGAACTCAAACGATGGTTCCGGAGTCCAACACTTGGCTCGACTCTACTTTGCAAGCTTGCTTCTAAGTAGGCTAGAAGTAGGTCGCCATTCGGAATTGCTTTCACAGCCGTTGAACTCAAACGATGGTTCCAGAGTCCGACACTTGGCTTGATTCTACTTCGCAAGCTTGCTTCTAAGCAGGCTAGAAGTAGGTTGCCATTCGGAATTGCTCCCATAGCCATTGAACTCAAACGATGGTTCCGGAGTCCAACACTTGGCTTGACTCTACTTCGCAAGCTTGCTTCTAAGCAGGCTAGAAGTAGGTCGCCATTCGGAATTGCTCCCACAACCGTTGAACTCAAACGATGGTTCCAGAGTCCAACACTTGGCTCGACTCTACTTCGCAAGCTTGCTTCTAAGCAGGCTAGAAGTAAGTCGCCATTCGGAATTGCTCCCACAGCTGTTGAACTCAAACGATGGTTCCGGAGTCCAACACTTGGCTCAACTCTACTTCGCAAGCTTGCTTCTAAGCAGGCTAGAAGTAGGTCGCCATTCGGAATTGCTCGCACAGCCGTTGAACTCAAACGATGGTTCCAGAGTCCAACACTTGGCTCGACTCTACTTCGCAAGCTTGCTTCTAAGCAGGCTAGAAGTAGGTCGCCATTCGGAATTGCTCCCACAGCCGTTGAACTCAAACGATGGTTTCGGAGTCCAACACTTGGCTCGACTCTACCTCGCAAGCTTGCTCCTAAGCAGGCAAGAAGTAGGTCGCCATTCGGAATTGCTCCCACAACCGTTCGTCCAGAAGAAGGAAAATTCGCTTCTGATTTTGAGTAGTTGTCAAAAGTTGGAGTTACCCATGGAACTAACACCCCCAACAAGGCATCCGCACATCAGAAACAACGCGAACTTTTTATTCAAAGTTAAGGGACTCTACAAACAACCAGGACGACACTACTACAAAGTTCACAATAACTTAAAAGGGCATAATACAACTTATTCAAGACTTCTTTGGAAGGGGAATGCTACGGTTCAGGGATACACGGGGGCGTCGTCTCCTGACTTCCGAACTAGACTCCAAACCAGCGAAGCGAGAACCCCCTTCGCCGCTAACTCTAATTAAGACACCAACTGAGGCGCCACTGGACGAAGCAGCTACACCACTCTGAGCGTCAGCGGGACTCCGCCTCACGGCATGCGAGCGAGTCGCGAGTTCATAGAAAGTGATCCCCTTCTCACTCTCTTCGTGATTTTACCACGTACTACGAACGTTGGCTCTCTCAGGCAGGGGCTTAAGCGACGCGATCTCTTCCTCCAGCTCGATTATCCTATCTCTCAAAACATCGTCCTTCGCCGACATCTTTGAGCGAGGGGGTTTGGACGAGCCAGCGCCGTCGCCACTGTGGGTCTCAAGACGACGATGATGAGTCACTTCGATACCCCTGTTGATCGTGATCCTCCTCAGTTTGTCGATTCTTGCCAACAAGCCGTCGCGCCCAGTCGTCAACTTCTCCACCTTCAGAAGTAGCTTCTCTTCCACTGCCGAATGTTCTCTCCGTTACCTCCAACTGACGAATCTCGGCAAGGAGCTCGCTATTCCTTTGATCAACAACGAAAAGCTCCCCACGAAGCATTTATATCTCACCTTCGAGACGAGAGGTTCGGGGTTGCTTCCGTAATTGTGCCAACTCACGACAGTATCCCCTCGCAGCTGCTTTGATCTCCTCAAGCTTCAAGAAGCCATAAAACCGCCTCTCCCGGCTACGAGAAAGATCTCGCTTCGTTCGTTTCAGCTCCTTACGAAGACAAGAAACCTCCGTGATCGAACCAAACTTGACCTGAAAAGCGAAGATAAATCCGATGTCCAACACTTGGAGAAATTTTCAGCTAAACAAAAGTATTTTTCATTAAAAACTTGAAGAGTTTACAAAAGCGGTGGCCAGTCCGCGATTAGGCTTTACAAAAAACAAAAAAAGAGAGACCGAAGACACGACTAAGTCAGGGGTCGACCTTTTTGTCGCTTGGAACTACCGCCCCCTCGACGACTTCCACGTCTTCGTCCTCGGAGCTGCCCTCCTCCTCAGTCTCTGCCTCCGTCTCGCCGGTGCCTTCGACGCCGTCGCCTTGTCCCACGGTTCCGAGCATTGCAAGGGGAAGCTCCTCTTCCCCCTCCATGGGGTCGTAGAAGGAGAAGGCGGAGGTATCCATGGCAGGGTACCGCGCCGATATGTGAAGAAGAGCTCGGCCGTAGGCCTCTTCCTTCGGCTTCCTTCCGGACTGCCCTAGTTGCCCTAGCCACCTTCGACTCATGCTTGGCAATGACCCTCTCGGACGTCTTCCGCCACTTCTCAGCCTCCGCCCGAGCCTTGGTCAATTCCTCCTTGAGCTCGGCCTTCTCTCTCTCCGAGGCCTCGAGCTTGGCTGCCTCGTCCGCGGACCGCTGCATGGCTTTGGCCAGCTTCGCCTCCAGCCCTGCCACTTCGGCACCACACTTTGCCGAGAGGAGTTGCTCGGCCTCGAACATCTTCACAGCTTTCGCGCACTCCGACCTCTCCCGGTTGCTCAGCGCGGTCAGCTCTTGTTCTTTGCTCACAAACTCTTCGAGCAAAAAGTTGAAGTGGCAGAGGGTCTGAAAAAACAACAAGTAGTTAGAATCCGAACAAAAAAACTTGGAAAATTTTGAAGAGAAAGTGCTCGGCCGACTTACCGACATCGTGTTCCGAGCTATCTGCATTGCAGCATCCCCGGCTTCCCTGGCCTTGAGCGCCGCCCGGTCCTTTGGGGTCGGCAGGTGCTTCACCGCCTGCATGCATATGTTTCCATCCCCCAAAAAGCCGTTGACCTTCATCACTTGCCAGTCGGGAATGAAGATCTGCTTGTGCTCCTCGGTCAGTATCTTCTTTGCCTTGGCAGTGAGGGGCGGAACCTGAAGAGCGAGCGCCGCGCTCACATTGAACGCACCGCTCGACGAGCCGAGGGCATCTGTTTTTGACGTGGGGGTCGACGCATCCGAGGGAGGAAGATCGGACGCCACGACTTGGTCTTGCTCGGGATCGGCGCTCAGGGCCTCGACCACCTGCAGGTCGGCAGTCTTGGGGACCGCAGGGATCTTCGGCGCTCGGCCGCCCTGAGGCCCTGTCGCGGTCCTCTTCCTCTTCCTCGTCTCCTGCTCCCTAGCAGCCTTGGCCTTCGCCATCAACATATGGTAATCCATGCCGGGGGACTCTGCACAAAACCGAACGAAAAAAGTTGGGAAAATTTTCAAGAAGTTCAAAGACAAAGTAAAAATACCAGAAGCATACTAGGGTCGATCGGACTGAGACCCCCTCGGAACAAAGCCTCCTTGGTGATGTCCTTCCAACTAAGGGTCGGCAGGCCGAGGAGTTTGTTGATGACTTCCGTCTCCTCGTTACTGAGCACTGGTTCCTTCTTTGCTCGCTTCGGCAGCCCATCCCTCGACCAAGCTATCGGAATCGCCCAGGGCTCGGGTGCTCGGACAAGGAAGTACTTCTCCTTCCAATGCTTGATCGAGTCCGGGTTCTCGATCAGCTTCACGCCTGTCCTCGGCGAGAGGTAGAACCTCTGCTCATTCCTGTTCGGCTGGCAGGGGCAATAGAGGCTCCGAAGGAGGAATAAACTGGGCTCGGCTCTGACCTCCTGGCACTGAAGGACAAACGCCAACACATGCCTCCAAGTGTTCGGCATCAGTTGGGCAGGGCTCAGGCCGTACCAGTTGAGGACTTCGACGATGAACGGATGCAACGGGAGACGGAGCCCGGCGGCCAAGGAGTCGACCGGGAAAACGCACGTGTCGGCCGAAGACGACGTGCAAGCTCGGAAACCTGGTCCCGGCAGAAGAAGTCCGTACTCGGCAGGGATCCGGAATCCGGTTCGGATCCAATGTAGATCCGCCTCGGTCAGAACCGAAGAGATGTGGTCCACCTCGGACATCTCTCTCGGCTCATTCTCCTCTACCGACTTGGCGGTGCCCTGTGTCACCTTCTCCAGCATTTCTTCGGAGTAGCTCCGTACTCCCCCCACACTCGATAGAATGATCGGCTACCGACCGAACTCCCCTGCCGTCTTCGGCTGCTCTATAACCGTAACCACTCCCTTTCCCTTACGGGACTTCACTTCGACCTCCTGGAGCGGCTCGGCGACCTCCCCGCTCTTGCTTGGCCGAACCACGATCTCCTCGGTCGGCTCTATCACCTTCTCTTTGCCCGCTCGGCTAACGACTTGGTCCGAGGCGGGGGTCTCATCCGAAGAAGTAATCTTAACCATTTTTAAAGAGAGGAGAGAGACTGACCTTGAAGTGACTATTACGGTCGGAAAAGTTGCTGGAGCAAAGAAACACCTTGCCGCAACAGCTAGCAGCGCCACCCGGGAGCTAAAGACTTCGATGAAAGAGGAGTAAAAACTTGAGTGAGAAAGTAAAAGTGAATAATGAGATTGGGGGTGGGGGAGTGAAGACTTATAGTTAAGAAAAAGTCTCTTGGACTTTGTAACGTAAGGGTGCAACTCTTGATCGGCCCTCGGAACGTTACGAGAGCCCAAACGACTTTGTAGCCGAGCGGCTTAGACTTTGAAACATAAAGATGCAACTCTTGACCTGCCCTTGAAGCATTACAAAAGCACAAACGATTCAAGTCATATTGCTCGGCACAAACTCTCGACAAATTCCGAGCGACAGGTGATCCAAACCCAGCTTCGAAGGGTTCGGCTCGGATTCCGAGCAAGTGCCCATCCGAGCTCCAAAACGGAGAAAAACCACTTTCTCCTCAACATTCGTGTAAGATCTCGATCAGACGGCCCAGATCTTGCCAACGCAACTAATCGACAAGATAGTGTTTTCTTGGGAACTGAGCCCGTCTAGAGATTCGCACCACCATCCAACGGCTCCGATCACCCCACGTCCCTCGGAACCAAACTCCGAGCGACAGGTGATCCAGACCCAGCTTCGAAGGGTCCGGCTCGAATTCTGAGAAAGTGCCCATCCGAGCTCCAAAACGGAGAAAAACCACTTTCTCCTTAACATTCATGTAAGATCTCGTTCAGACGGCCCAGATCTTGCCAGCACCACTAAACGACAAGATACTGTTTTCTTGGGAGCTGCGCCCGTCTCGAGATCCGTGCAACCATCCAACGACCCAGAATGCTCCACGTCGCTTGACAGTTTGCGCTCGACCACCGAGCAAATCGTTCGGCTACCGAGCAATTCTTCGGCCACCGGACATACGCTCGGCTACCGAGCAAGCCTTTCGGCCACCGGACATACGCTCGGCTACCGAGCAAGCCCTTCGGCCACCGAACTATACGCTCGACTGCCGAGCGAATGATTCGACCATCGAGCTACACGCTCGTCAACCGAAAAGACCCTTCGGCCACCGAACCAATTGCTCGGCAACCGAGCTACCTGTTCGACTGACGAGCCACACCAAGCAACCATTCGACCTCCGGTCGGCAGCCGAGCAAGTGCCCATCCGACCCACGAAGGTGAAGAAAATTGCAGCCGAACACTCCCAGTCGTTGGATCTCCCAGAAATTCGCGATAGTTATGATGGACGGCTCAGATCGTGCCACGTGCGCTAAACGACAAGATAACATTTTTTTGGGAAACATGCCTGCCTCGAGATTCGTGCCAGGAGCTGATGGCCCAGATTGCACCACGTCGCTCGGACTTCCGAGCCCCTAGGCCTCCGGTCGGCAGCCGAGCAAGTGCCTTGCCAAGCGCTAAAACGGAGAAAAAACTGCCGAGCAACCACGACCGCCAGATCCTTCAGAAATTCGCGCCCACGCGAGATCAACGGTCCAAATCGCGCCACGCCATAATTGGGTATTTAAAATTAATTTTTATTTATTTTAATCGTTTTATTTATTTAAAAATTGCGAAAAAATGATTAAAAATTCGGAGAAATTAATTAAAAATCCTGGAAAATAATTATAAATTTGGGGAAATATTTTCGAGCCCCCGAGTAAATAATTATCGTCCAGGACAATCTGTTAAGACCCCCGAACGACTAATCGACACTTCGTAAAATTAAATAAATATTTCGAAAAATAAATAGAAAGTCGCGCAAAAATACCACATGACCAAAACAGCTCCACAGCAACTTAGAGTGCAACCAACTTGAAGAATCACCATACTACCTCCTCCAAAGATTCAAAACGTTCCATTTTGACTCCGATACAACTCTGCCAGCTATTAAAAAAGTGAAACTACTCTCCAAAGGCTGATCAAACTCAGTCTTCGGAAGTGGGGGGCTCGTGATATGGCTAAAAAAGGGGGTTAAATCGGAGCCATCCAAATCTAACACGAATCCTAAAGCTTGGAGGCAAAATGGTAATTTCACCTACAAAGGGGTCCAAAGCGGGTACAGGGTCTCCTCCCTACAGACCCATAAACTCACAAACGGACCCATCTCCAACTGGGTGCGGGTTTTAACCCGCTACGCACCCAGTCCAACCAGATAAAATCAAGGCCTCTGATTAATCCTAATCAACGGCCCTGATTCACGTCTATCTTTTCACTGGGAATTAGGGATTACATTCCTTATCTGATTACTAGGATTACCTTCCTTATCAGACCACGGGGATTACATTCCTAATCTGATCCCTAAGGCGACTATAAATACCCCCCACCTACCACCAGTATGAGGTAATCAATCTTTTGCCAACATACGCTCTTTCATAATCTTCCTGATTACTGACTTGAGCGTCGGAGGGTGCGTCGCTGGGATCAACCCCGATGTCTCGCACTTTTTTGCAGGTGAACGGCGGGAGTCAGCGATCCAACTCCGACAGAAAAGATTAGGTTTTGCTATTCAGGTTTTCCAAGAACTCACAAATACTATCTGTTTACCCCCACACCAGATTCAGCGGTAACAGTATGGCTCGAGGTTACAACCAAGGTCCGAGCCCCAAGAATTGTTGGAAAAACTTTGGTATGGCTCGAGGTTACAACCGAGCTCCGAGCCCCAAGACTTATTGAAAAAGCCTTGGTATGGCTCGAGGTTACAACCGAGCTCCGAGCCCCAAGACTTGGTGTATAAAACTCTTGGATGGCTCGAGGTTACAACTGAGCTCTGAGCCCCAAAACTTATTGGAAAAACTTTGGTATGGCTCGAGATTACAACCGAGCTCCGAGCTCCAAAACATGTTGGAAAAGCTTTGGTGTGGCTCGGATTCATTACCAAGCTCCGAGCCCTAAGACTTGTTGGAAAAGCCTTGGTATGGCTCGAGGTTACAACCGGACTCCGTGCCCCAAAACTCGTTGGTAAAGTTTTGGTATGGCTCGAGATCACAACCGAGCTCCGAATACCAAGACTTGTTAGAAAAACTTTGGTATGGCTCGAGGTTACAACCGAGCTCCGAGCTCCAAAACTTGTTGGAAAAGCCTTGGTATGGCTCGAGGTTGCAACCGAGGTCTGAGCCCCAAGACTTGTTGAAAAAGCCTTGGTATGGCTCGAGGTTACAACCGAGCTCTGAGCCCCAAGACTGTGTAGAAAACTCTGGGATGGCTCGAGGTTACAACTGAGATCTGAGCCCCAAAACTTGTGGAAAAAGCTTTGGTTATGGCTCGAGATTACAACCGATCTCCGAGCTCCGAGCTCCAAAACTTGTTGGAAAAGCTTTGGTGTGGCTCGGATTCACTGCCGAGCTCCGAGCCCAAAGACTTGTTGAAAAAGCCTTGGTATGGCTCGACATTACAACCGAGCTCCGAGCCCCAAAACTTGTTGGAAAAGCTTTGGTGTGGCTCGGATTCACTACCCAGCGCTGAGCCTCAAAACTTGTTGGAAAAGTTTTGGGGTGGCTCGGATTCACTATCGAGCTCCGAGCCCCAAGACTTGTTGGAAAAGCCTTGGTATGGCTCGAGGTTACAACCGAGCTCCGAGCCCCAAAACTTGTTGGAAAAGCTTTGGTATGGCTCGAGGTTACAAATGAGCTTCGAGCCCCAAAACTTTTTGGAAAAGCTTTGGTATGGCTCGAGGTCACAACCGCGCTCTGAGCCCTAAAACTTTTTGGAAAAGCTTTGGTATCGAAGAGGCTGAACTTGTCCCTCTGTCGTGGAAGGAGGGGGGAGTAGTGATAACGAAGAAAGTGCAGTACTTGAGCCGTTTCCACGGGACACCGAGCCACTGTACCAGCTGACAAGGCCGAGTGTAAAATCAAAATTTTACGTGCCAGGCTGACGTCATGGGGGTGGAAATCGAGGTTTTTTGAGATCCTAGTGGCCGTTAGATCTTGATGTTCAAGATTGGACGGTGAGGATCCTTTTGCAGAATTCAAGGAGTCTTTCCCCTCCTATAAGTCCCCCACCCCTCCCTTCATTTGTAATACCCAAAATTTTCATTTTAATAAAAATATTGTTTTTCACGTGTTGTGCACGTGCAAATTTCTTGTGTATATTATTTATTTATTTTATATATATAATTTAAATTTTTAGTATGAACAATTATTTTCCCTTCCTTTATTTTTCTAAAAGCTTATTTCTAAAGCCTAAAACACTATTTTATTTGTTGAGCCCACTTTGATATATTATTAATTTATTGTCTTGGCCCACAAGCCTAAGCCCACTAATTGTGAAGCCCACAAATTTAATAAATCAATTAAATGGTCACACTTTTCATGTCGAGACAAACGGTGAACATTTTGATTAATTAAAATTATAAAAACTTCTAAATAGGGGTACTAGGTGACACGTGCAATGCACGTAGTGTGCAATGCACACTATATGGTGGTCGAATATGGGCATGGAGTGATGGGGAGTGTGAGTGTGTATGCATGGATGGTTACTTTGTGTATGGGCAGTTGCTACAACTTCCTCTCCTATCCTAGCCCTCCATTCTATAACCATCAATTGAATACTAGCCCTCCAATCTATTCTAAAATTAGTATAAATACCCCCCCCCATACTTGTATTCTACACTAAAGCAAATATTGAAAAAAGACATTATATAGGAGATATATATTAGTGTGTGAGTGTGAGTGTATGTGTGTACCTCCTTTGGAGGCCGGCCATCACTACTTGGAGCTCTCGGTTTTTGGCAAGGAACAAGGGAAGGAGTTCGTTGCACCGCGTTCTAGGAGGAGGAGGCACTCTCTCGCATTCTAGGAGGCTCTAGGAGATTTTCTTAATTGGTTTTCTTCAAAAGGTGGGTGTTTCTCATGACTTCTATAGTAGAAATCATGCTAGGGAATGAAATTGAATTGTTATTATAAGCTACTAGTTGAAATGAAATGCATGCTTGCCTAATTAGAAGAGAATTGATAATTAGCAAATGTGTGTTGTTTGATTACTAGATTTATTAACTATGAGTAAAGTATATGTTCTCATTATTATAAACATTAGAATGCATACTAATTATGTTTAAATTGCAATTATGTGAAATTTGCTAGTAAGAAGTGGAACCATGTTTATTGATTTAAAATGCTAGAGTAGAATAGTGTGTTAAAGTTGAATTGATTGAAATGATTGTTAATAGATGTAATGAAATTTCTCATGCTATATTTATCATGTGAAAATTAGAATAAATGAAAAAGAATGTCCTTTTGTATACAAATAATCGAATGCATCGTGTGTAGATTAATTAATAAAATAGAAGTTTACTCACTTATAAAGTTGATTTTGTGCTCTAAAAATATCCTAGTTATCAAAACATCATAGTAGTGAATTATGTGTGAGAAATCATCTTTATTTATGACCAATTATGTATTAGTTTTCAAATGTCGAAATAGTGTTCATAATATGCAAACTAAGGCTAAATACATGTTTTAAAAGAGGGAAAAAATACCTTTAATATACTGGTTATTGTTAAATTAAATGTATTTTTATTCTGGACATTTTTGTTTTCAAAAGAGGAGAAAAAGAGACAAATTCGTTTTTGAGAAATTTTGAAGTATAGCTTTGAACAGAGAATTAAGATCAAAACTTATTTTAAATACCTTTCAATCGATATGTCCACTTAAACCATCTGGTCAGAAAAGACTTGGGTTCGCTACAGTAGTCGGAGGTCTCGAGTTCGATACCCCGAGGCTGTGTTTTATTTTGTTGTTTTTGTTAAAAATCCAAATCACCGAGAACATAACACATAGGGCTTATAACCCCTAGTTGAATCAACTTGCGGCTTTGGCGTGTTGGTCTTGTGCGCTGTCTGTTTCACCGCTAGTCGCTGGGTCGAATCTTGGTGAGTTTTGGAGTTTAGAAAAAAATGTTTTTTTTGGAGATTTTTGAATTGAAAATCAGAATAATTATGGATTAAATTCTGAAAAATTATTGGAACTTATTAGGAAACATTTAGACAACTTTTGGAGAAGTGTGAATAAGGAATTGGGGTATTTGCAAGAAATGACTCATTTTTGAAATTAAATTACTCTTTTAGACAAAAGAAATATAAATTAAAATTTTGGGTTATAAAAGAGGAATTTTTGAAACATGAATTTTGGGTTATAAATGAAAATTTATTAACTATGAGTAAAGTATATGTGAAAAAGAGGAATTTTTGAAAATTTTGCGTGTGATTAAATGGAATTATAAAAATGTGTTTTTAATAAGATTTGATTTGTGAATAATAGATTTGTGGAACACATAAATTATTGGTGATTAATAATTGAAATTGACTCTTGCATATGGATTGCACGTGAAGTTGAATTATTGATTGTGATGAATTATGAAAGATATGAATACATGAATACTATGCTTTTGAAACATGAATTGTGATTAATCATGAAAATTTCTTATGAGTATGACATTGTAATTATGAGTTGAAATTGAGAATTAGGGTATAGCCAAGCCTTATACCGGCAAAGAAAGAATTGTGAAATGATATTTTGAAATGAGAAGACCAAGGTTGGGTCATGTGAATTAAATAAATAAGACCGGTATTGTGGAAGTGATACATTCTAAGAGATTGATTTTATTCATAATTCAATTAAATTAAGGATTAGATACATAGTGAAGATGTGATGAAAGTAAGAGAAAAACATTGAGTATGAGGGCCATTGGATTGGCGGCGTGAGAGTATTCACAGGATGTCCCATGATGAGTCATGATAGGGCATGGATACTGCTCCAGAGTACCGTCCCGGTGGCGACGCTCGTGGGGTGTTTGACGACTGCGGGTGGTGTCATGTCTATGGTAGGAGCTGAATTACCACAGGATGCCTACATGATGAGTCATGTGTCAATGCGTTGGGATTCCCTCCAGGGCGCCCAGACATGAGTTTGTAGGTCAGAAAACATCTAGGATACTTACCGTAGTTACAATAGTAGATTAAGGGACTGTTCTTTTTTTTGCCTCTTATAAGAGGTGACCTCTTATAAGAGATTTACAATAAGAGCCTCTTATAAGAGCCTCCTTTTGAGGTGTTCTTTTATATAAAAATAACCTCTTATAAGTACCTCTTATAAGAGATTTATGTTCCTTTTTCACCTCTTACAAGAGCCTTTTTTCTACTTTTAGACATTTTTGCCCTTACTATATAATTTCTCTATTTATATAATCCGATGAAATGTTATCTTTTTAATGATGTTGCTGTTGTTTGCACAAGAAATGTTAAACCATAAGAGCAACTGTAAACATAAACATACTCAAAGCATGTACCCCACCAGCAATAAGGTGATGCTAGTTTGGCGATGCATGCACATGATGCTTTAAAAATGAAAGGGGGACTCTAACTGATATAAGTGCCATCATTTTATCGCTAAATGAACCTTTCATATCTGAGTATAAGACAACATCTCTTCATATGATATTAAAAAAAACTTTCCAATCTCTGCAAACTATCATTATCTCCATGGGTCCTAGACTTGATTTTAGTTAACTTCTTTGCACAAGGAATGTTAGATACTAACATGAAAATAATGTGGAGGGATGGGTCGCTTGAAATTATAGAGGAATTATTAGTGGATTGATCATACTAGAAAACATCGCTGTACAGAGTTTGGTGGACCTATATCTTTTAGGTAAATTACTTATCAAAGAAAAATACATTTCGAAAGAGGCTAGTGTAGTCATTAATTTAGGGGTAGTGTAGTCATTTTAAGTTATAGAAGACTTTTAAGATTTTGAAAGAGGCTAGTAGAAGCCATTTAGGTTTAGAAGCAATTTTGGAAGAAATCTCTTATAAGAGGTAAAAAAAGAACACTAAAAAAACTCTTGTAAGAGGGGGACCACCTCTTACAAGAGGTAAATCACTTATAAGAGGAGAAAAAGAACACTACCTAAGTCATGGCGAGGGATTGAACCCTACAAGATGAAGAACGGTTAGGGGATTGCCCTCGGACCTATGTAGTATGGTCTGCATAGACTCTGAACAAGCGCGCATTAGTGTCATATAATATAAATAATTGCATTAAGGACTTAGTGCACATTCACAACACGACATCAATAGGATAATCCCTTTAGTTTTGTTTGTGACAAGTTTGTGGTTGTTAAGAAACGAGAATCGTTATACTGTTTTCGGCATAGAGAGGATGGTCGTGTATAATATTTCGTCAGTCGAATGAACTGACGTGCCCACAGTTTTATATGCAGGGCAAAGATGCTTGACACAATTGAAGTATTCATGCTGCGCAAGACTATTTTAAATATTGTTTCATGTAATTTATTGTAATATTGCTTCCACTGTGATAATGTACAAGTGTAATGTAACTCTGATGAAAGAAATATTTTTATTTCCTTGTAAAATTGTACGAAAGAAGTGTAAAGATCCTGTGGAACTCGAATTCAGTTGTATTTTGGAATTCGGGGTGTTACATCATTTCTCCACTTCTCACTCTCTCTATTCATAACAGGAATTTTCCTCTCTTTGCTGTCGGCGACAACTTTTTTGGTGATACTCCCATTTTCCGATCAATCAGGTTAGTATTTTGTTTCCTTATGTCGCACTCTCAGTCTGGTTCCGGGGCGAGCTCTTTGGGTCGTGGTGTGGTGGTGGTCGAGACATAGTCGACGTCTTGGTCCCTAGATAACACTACTTCGGAGGAGGGAGAACAGTCAAATTTGGGATCCGGGGGCATGAGCAATGTGGTTCTTGATGTGACCCCGTTGCGAAGTCATGTGCCAGAAGAGGGGTTGTCGGGGGAGGAGACTGACGAGGGTTTTGAGCAGGAGCTTGTAGAGGAAGAGGGCAACTAGGAGGGGGGTGAAGGAGGGGCCGAGGGAGTGGTAGCGGAGGAAGAAACTGGTATCCCCCTCTGCCCCCGTTGTCGAATCCATCTCCGGAGAGGAAGCCTCGCCCTTGTAGGAAGAAAAGGAAGTGGGTTCGGCCGGATAGCCCTAGCACACCGGACAAGTTCGGACCCAAGCCAGGAGAAGGGCTTACGGTTCCTCACCCGTCCAATAGGAACCCAGGGTCCATCAGGATGTATCCTGACGACATCGAGGAACTTGTCCAATTTACCGCTGGGGAGCGTGCATCTGATCGGATCATGATAAAGATGGACATCGTCCAGTGTGTGCTGAAGGCGGACTACCTGCCTATATTAAAGGCGACTTATTTCATCCCTCGGAAGTTTGAGCTACTGATTTCCAAGCCGGACTTGGGGGTCAAGCTGAAGCTCAAGTATTTCCAAGCCATCTTGGGGGTGAGCTCGGCTCGGAAATATGGAGGGGATCTTCTATTTGTCGCCCTGCCCCCATAAGAGAGTGATGCACGGTCACCCGGACTCTATAAAGGCCTAGAAGGAGAAGTACCTCGTTGTCTGGACGAGATGCCTTGGAAAATCCTGACAGTCTGGAACTTTTTCAAGCCGAACCATAAGCCCCCGAGGAGGAGGGACTTGACGGAAAAGGAGTGGGCTGATATGGAAAAAATTGTCAAGGGGCACAGCATCGGTTGGCCGCGTGTCACAGAGTTACATTTGGCCTGAGCTGGACTGAGCCCAACGCCCCCTTGTATGTTTTTTTTTCTAGTTTGCTTTATTTTCTGCCTTTGTGATAACATTTTTCCTTTTTTCTTTGCAGCGATGGACGCGAAGAACCTCAAGGCGAGGAATGCCCTTCTGGCTTTGGCCGCGAAGAGGAGAGCCAACTGGGAGAAGGCTGCCAAGGAGAAGGCTGCCCTGGCAGCAGGGTCCACCCAGGGGGCGGCCCAAGGAACTTCGGATCCACCTTCGAAGAGTTCAAAGAAAAGCCACTCGTCTAGAGGGCCGAAGGAGTCGGAGCCGAGCTCTAGCAGTAAGAAGGTGACGAAGGTTCTGAAGTCAGGGACCCCAGCACTTTGCCCCGATGCCCAAGAGATGGTGGACAGGAAGGGTCTAAGGCCGTTCGCCCCGGATTGGGCGGTTAAGGACGACGACTCTTTGACCGAGGGATCGATCGTGGTGGAGGTAGCAGAAAAGCTCGCTACGGAGCGCGACCGGATAACTCTAGCGACAGAGACGTCTGAGGTGGCCTACATGAAGTGGGCTCAGGCGCAGGTCGCGGTAAGTATTTGTTAGTTATCGGCTTTGTGCTTAGTATTTATGATTTTTGTGTCTAACTTAATTCTCCTCGGCCAGGCACTACTGCACGGGGCGCATCTATGGAAGTGCTTGGAGAAGGAAATCCAGGTCGAGAAGTGGAATGCCGAGCGGTTCCTCCGAGAGGCAAAGAAGCTGAAGGACGAGCTGACAGCGGCTGAGGGAGCTCAGGGGGTCCTCAAAGCCCAGATGGCTTCTCTGTAGGATCAGCATGCGCATGAGGTAGCAGCTGTTCGGGCGGTGGATTGGGCGGAGTATGACGGGATGCAGATGTCCTCGGCGGACGAGATGATCCAAGCTCAAGACGACGCCTACGACCGAGCCAAAGAGCACTTTCTGCACCTCTACCCGGAGGCCAAGATCGACCACCACTACTATGGGTGGGCCCCTTTCGTACTTCCATCGACCCCCGGGGGTGAGGAAGATGAGGCTCCGAAGGACTCTCACCTGGAGAAGGAGGCAGAGGGTGCCCCGGGTGCCGAAGAGGTGCCAAAGTAGTATAGGATTTTTACTTTCTTTTTTATTTGTATTTGCCTTGTGCGGACTAGCCACTGCTTTTTGTAACACCATTTTTGATTTTATAAAAACAAATTTTTGGCCGACCCTCTGTGACTTGTTGTTTTAGCAAGCTTTCTTAGTGAATCGTTGCTTCTCCCCTATTTTTACTAGATGAACGAGACCGCCGGGGCCGACCTCAGTTCTGTCGAGGTCTAGCGACTTGGAAATAAGAGAGAGTTCAAGGAGAGTGTGATGTTTCGCTATCATGAGAAGGCTCACGATCGAGAAGCCGCAGTAGACTATTTTATGAACAAGTCTAAGGAGCTCAGCTTAGAGGCCGCTCATCTGAAGAAGGCTCTAGTCGACCGCGATTGGAGGAGTGCTGAGACGAACTGTGCACTATTTGATGCCTCCACCAGGCGTCGGACCTCCAAATCCATTCTCTGCGAGGTCGTTGTTGAGAAGGAGCTGGAGATTCAGAGGTTGAAGGTGCTGCTAGGCGCCGAGAGACCTCGAATCGGCCGTCCGGGGCAAGGAGGCCCCTCTATCTTAGGCTCCTTGCCGACCCTCTACCTGGAGATGGAAAAGCCTGCTGACGCGCAGAGCTCGGTTGCGGGGACGTCGACAATGGCTACGCCCAAGATGGGGGATGAGATTGCTGGTGGGCAGATTCGTTCTGCTGGACTCGAGGCGGCTCTTGTGAGTCCGGAGGGTCCGGCAAGGGACCTTTAGGTAGTGGTAGAGGGAGAGTGTTGTAACATTTTTTAATTGTACCATAGCCTTTGAGGGCATTTTATGAATAAGATTCGATTTGTTCCTCGAACCGGTCTCCGAACCCCCTGTATTGCAGGAAACGACGGAGTGACTTGAGAAAGGCGTCGAATGCCATTTTGTCTTCCAATGTCGCTTAAATGGGGGACGTTTCATCTTCTGTCATTTGGACTTCCCAATGGCATAATGCGCCTTTCTAGAGGGCTATATAACGCTTACCCCTTCACCATGCTTACCCCTTCACCAGTAGTTCATCATAAATTGCCTTACTTCACCGTGAGTTCCTATTGCCGGTGACTCTCTTGCCACCCTCTAACAATTCGGGGTAGCGGCTCCGAGAGCTGTTTACCCCGAGTTGCCAGCGGGTGAGAGGTGGGTCGGTCCCGGAGGCGGGGCTCGGGGAGCTCGCCGAAGATGAGCGCCCCCAATAAAACTTTTGGCCGAGAGTCCCGGATCGGTGGCTCTCCTGCCACCCTCTGACAATTCAGGGTAGCAGCTCCGAGAGCTGTTTATCCCGAATTGCCAGTGGGTGAGAGGTTGGTCGACCGATGGTACGGGGCTCGGGGCGTTTGTTGAAGGTGAGTGCCCTAAATCTTAATGAAAATTTTTGGGTAGGGGGAGAGCTGAAATCCCGGCCGAAGGTCCAAGACTTGTGTTTTGGCAAAAAAATCCCTCGGGTGCTCGGAGGGTCGAGCCCCCTTAACTTGGAAGGGTTGTCGGGTTGTGGCTCAGAGGCGCTGCCGAGCGCGTAGCCCTGTCAGCTTGGAAAATCTAGGGCATGGCTCGAGGTCGGTACCGAGGATTGATCCTCCTTAACTTGGAAGAGTTGTCAGGTTGTGGCTCGGAGGCACTACCGAGTGCAAAGCCCTGTTAGCTTGAGAAAGCTAGGGCGTGGCTGGAGGTCGGTACCGAGGATTGAGCCCCTTAACTTGGAAGAGTTTTTGGGTTGTGGCTCGGAGGCACTACCGAGCACGAACCCCTGTTAGCTGGAGAAAGCTAAGGCGTGGCTCAAGGTCAGTACCGAGGGTCGAGCCCCCTTAACTTGGAAGGGTTATCGAGTTGTGGCTCGGAGGTGCTTCCGAGCGCGAAGCCCTGTTAGCTTGAGAAAGCTAAGGCGTGGCTCGAGGTCGGTACCGAGGTTCGAGCCTCCTTAACTTGGAAGAGTTGTCAGGTTGTGGCTCGGAGGCACTGCCGAGAGCGAAGCCCTATTAGCTTGAGAAAGCTAGAGTGTGGATCAAGGTCGGTACCGAGGGTTGAGCCCCCATAACTTGGAAGAGTTATCGGGTTGTGGGTCGGAGGCACTGCCGAGCGCGAAGCCCTGTTAGCTGGATAAAGCTAGGGCGTGGCTCGAGGTCAGTACCGAGGGTCGAGCCCCCTTAACTTATTTTAAGAAAGACAGGGTGTAGCACGAGGCCATCGCCGAGCGTCAAGGTCGCAGGGCTTGAAAAAGCCCATGCCTTGCTCGAGGTCGATGCCGTATGTCGAGCCCCCATACTTGTTTTAAGAAAGCTGGCATGAGGTAAAATTGAGAAAAATATTACATCATATTTACTCGCTACAAAATGAGGCACGTGGTGCCGATTACATCTTACTATTTACAAAGGGAAGTTACAAGAGCTACTCCTCCCCCTCGAGGAATTTTATGAGGTGTTCCGCATTCCAGGGTCTCTTCACAACCCTGCCCTCGGGGTTGGTGAGTTGGTATGATCCAGGGTGCACAACTTCGGAAACCTTATACGGGCCCTCCCAGTTGGGTGCCAGCTTCCTCTTTTGGCCCGGATTGGATACTGCTAGCTTTCTGAGCATGAGGTCCCCGAGTTTGATGTCGGTGGGACGGACCTTCTTATTATGGAACCTTTCGATCCTCTACTGATACATACTCCTTCTGATGGTTAATTTCTCCCTGACCTCGTCTATGATGTCCAGGTTGGCACGTAGTTGCACCGAGTTGCTTTCTTCATCGAAGGCCATGATCTGGGGCTAAGGTAGCCCGATACCGAGGGCGATCACTACTTCTGGGCCATAAGTTAGATTGAACGGTGATTCTCCCGTGGGGATTATCTTCGTCGTCTGATGTGCCCAGAGCACGCTCGGCAGCTCGTTGACCCATAGTCCCTTGGAGGAATTATCAAGCCGTTTCTTGAGGCCATCAAGGATTTGGCAGTTCATGTTCTCGGCCTGGCCGTTCGAATTCGGGTGGCATATCGAAGAAAAGCACTGCTGGATGCCGAGATCCTGCAGAACTTTCGAAAATTCTTACCCGCAAACTGGGTCCCGTTGTCCGTGATGAGTATGTGCAGAATTCCGAACCGGCAGATGATGTGTTTCCAGAAGAATTGCTGAGTTTGCTATTCTTTGATTGTTGCCAAGGGCTCGGCTTCGATCCACTTGGTGAAGTAGTCGATGGCCACTACCAGGAACTTTCTTTGGCCTGTTGCTTTCGGAAAGGGGCCGACCGGGTCCATTCCCCACATGGCAAATGGGATCGGACTGGCTAAAGAACGGAAGTTTGCCTGTGGAACCCTTCTTACTGAGGAGAATCTTTGACAAGGACCGCACTTTTTGACGAGGGTCAAGGCGTGTTGTAACATTGTGGGCCAGTAATATCTGTGGTTCAGGGCCTTTCTGGTGAGCGAACAGCTCCCCATGCGGCACCAGCCAATTCCTTCATGGAGCTCTTTGAGGGCGTACTTGGCCTCATCAGGGAATAGGCAGCGGAGGTAGGGTCTTCCATCCGTCAATGTGTACGAGCATTTAAAGAGGGTCTCGTTGATCACGATGAACCTTTCCGAGCGGAACTTGGTTCTTCTTGCTTCGGATCGATCTTGGGGGAGCTCACCCCCTACCAGGAACTTTCAGATGGGAGTGGTCCAATCGTCCGACCGAGCTTCGTTTTCTATACAGAGGGTTTCGGGGAAGTCGATACTCGGCTTTAGGAGGACTTCAATCAGCACCGTGCGGTCGAGACCTTCAAAGGATGAGGAGGCGAGCTTTGACAGAGCATCTTCCTGGGCATTCTGCTCTCTTGGGATCCGTAGTACTGCGGAACAGTCAAAGGACGTTAAGAGCCGCTGGACCACTGCCAAGTACCGGACCATCCGATCATCACGAGCCTCGTACTCCCCGGTGATTTGATTGACCACGAGTTGAGAGTCGCTATAGGCCCTGATCTGCTTTGCGCCCACCTGGTGCGCTAGGGTAAGTCCCGCGATCATAGCCTCATACTCCACCTCGTTGTTAGACGCCGAAAATTTGAGGCAGAGAGAATATTGGAGAAGGAAGTTGTCAGGGCCCCACAAGATGATACGTGCACCACTTCCCGCTTCGCAAGAGGAGCCGTCGATGTAAACTTCCCACGTCGGATCGGCCTCCTGACCGTTGGGTTGCTCGGAGATGGTGCACTCCGTGATGAATTTGGCAAGGGCCTGTCTCTTAATGGTTGTTCTCGGCTAGTAGCTGATGTCGTATTGACTTAGTTCGATCGACCACTTGACCAATCAACCGGAGCTCTCTGACTTGTGGAGCACGGCTTTGAGGGGCAGGTCCGTGAGCCTGAAAATAAGGGCGGAGCTTTCGGGCGGCCATGACCAAGGCGTATGCTACTTTCTCCATCTTCGCATATCGGGTCTCGGCCGAAAGCAGGACTTTGCTTACATAGTATAGTGGCTTCTGGACTCCGTCTTTTTCTCGGACGAGAATGGCACTCAGCGTGCTTTCAGAGGATGAAAGGTAAAGCCAGAGGAGTTCGCCCGGCTCAGGTTTGCTCAGAAGTAGGGGGTTGGCCAGGTATTCCTTCAACTGGTTGAACACATCCTGACATTGGGCTCCCCATTCGAAGCCTCCGGTTCCACGAAGCACCTTGAAGAAGGGGAGGGACTTCTCTCCAGACTTGGAGAGGAAGCGGCCGATGGCCGCCAGTCTCCCTGTGAGCCGCTGTACCTCCTTGATATTTCTAGGAGGATCCATATCTATTATGGCCTGGATCTTTTCGGGGTTCGCCTCGATGCCGCCTTGGCTGATGGCGAACCCAAGAAATTTGCCCGAGGAGACGTCGAATGCGCATTTGGCGGGATTGAGCCTTATGTTGTGGGTCCGAAGGACGCCAAAGGCTTCTTCGAGGTCAGCGACGTGGTCCTACCCCGTTTGCTTTTGACGAGCATGTTATCGATGTACACCTTCATGTTACAACCGATCTGATCTTTGAAGACTCGGTTGACGAGCCTCTGATAGGTAGCTCCGGTGTTCTTCAGCCCGAAGGGCATAACCCGGTAGCAATAGAGACCCTGGTCGGTGATGAAGGCCGTCTTGGTGATATCCGGAGGAACATCTGGATTTGATTGTATCCCGAGAAGGCGTCCATGAAGGTTTGGAGCTCATGACCCGACGTTGTGTCGATCAGAGCATCGATGCTGTGGAGGGTAAAAGGATCTTTGGGGCACGCCTTGTTCAGATCTATAAAGTCTATGCAGATTCTCCAACTCCCGTTGGCCTTCCTCACCATCACAACGTTCGCCAGCCACTCGGGGTAGCTGACCTCTTGAATAAACCAGGTAGACAAAAAGTTTGTCCGCCTCTGCCTTAACTGCTTGCTACCTCTCCAGGGTGAACTTACGCCACTTCTGGACGATCGGCTTCGAGCCCAGGACCACGCTCAGTCTGTGCATGATCAGGTCTTCGGAGATCCCGGGCATGTCGGATGGTTTCCAAGCGAAGAGGTCAATGATGTGGTGGATACAGTCGATTCAGAAACTCTTTGACTCATCTTCTGCCTCGAACGAGACTTCTTCCAACTCATCTGTCGGTTTGGACTCTGGTTGGCTCCTTTCGGGTTGAAGTTCGATGGCGTCGAGGGGGAACACACTGCCTTCGCCCGCCATCATATAGCATGATTGAGCGGCCTCTTGGTTCCCCCGAATGATGCCAACCCCCTGCTTGGTAGGGAACTTCAGCTTTAGGTGGTAGGCCGAGGGGATAGTCTGGAAGGAGCAGAGCCCGGGTCGACCGAGGATAGCATTGTACGCCGCTTTGACGTTAACTACCATAAAGTCCATCGACTCGGTCCGTCTGAGGGGGGTCGTGCCGGCAGTTACATCTAAAGTCACGATCCTCTCTATCTATACTGGGACGCCGGAGAACCCATGGAGGGTGTACCCGGCCGGTTTAAGCTTGTCCCGGGGGAGCTTGAGATTCTCGAATGCCTCCAAGAAGATGATGTTCACCGAGCTCCCGTTGTCCACAAGGATTCGGCGAACTTCGAATTTCGCCATGTCGAGGCTGATGACGAGTGCGTCGCAGTGCGGGAGCCGGACCCCCTCCAAGTCTTCTCCAGAGAAGGAGATAGGAAGTTGCTAGATCTGGGGGGAAGGAAGGTCTCGAACGGCATTCACCTCTCGGACGAATGCCTTGCGGGAAGTATTGGATTCCCCTCCCATAGGCCCCCTATGGATGCAGTGTAGCACCTGGCCTCCGGTCTCCCCGGGCTCTGGGTCCTGCTCGGGAAGCTGTTTGGGTATGTAAGGAGAAGGCGAAGGCCTTCGGTTCCTCGTATCCCTTCGGTCCCTCGGGCTTTCCCGGGTTAATTCTCGGAGGTACCCTCATTGGATGAGGGCCTTGATTTCATCCTTGAGGTCCAGACAGTTATCGGTTTCGTGCTCGTTGTCCCGGTGGAAGCAGCAGTAGAACAGTTGATCTCGTTTCTTGTTGCTAGACAGTCGAGGGGTTAGTCGGACGAGGTTCTTACCCTCGATCTCTAGGAGGATGGCCGACACTTTTTATGTCAGTGGCGTATACCTCTCGAAGCGAGGGACCGGAGGGACCCTCTTCATGCCGGTCCCATCTTTCGGGACCTTCTTGGCGGGCTCGGCCTCGTCGGCCTTGCGCTTTCCCTTCCCAGTGACCTCTTTGGTGCCTTTGGGGTATAGGGCCTCCTCTGCCCGAATGTACTTCTCGACCTAGTTGAGCAGGTCAGGGAAGTCTAGGGGAGGCTTATTGGCCAAGGAAGCTTTCAACTGTCCCTGTCGGACATTGTGTCAGAACGCCACCGAGGCGTCCCCGGCGTCTAGAGAGGAGACAGACCTTGCCTCGACGGTGAACCTCCGGACAAACTCACGGAGTGACTCTCCTTTCTTCTGTCGGAGATCCGTAATGATGCGCTCGTCTTCTTGGCCTTACTACTGGTTATGAAGTGGGCTAGAAAGTTGGCCTCCAGCTGGTCAAACGAGAAGATTGAACTGGGGACGAGCCTAGAGAACCATTCCCGGGCTGGGCCCCGAAGGGTGGCCGGAAAAGCGCAGCACAGGAGGGGATCCGAAGCGCTGTAAAATTTTTATGAGGGTCTTGAACCCCTCCATGTGATCAGCAGGATCACCCCCTCCGTCATAGGTCTCGAACTGGGGAGGCCAAAAATTCTGGGGAATCTCTACTTCCAAGATAGGAGTAGAGAAAGGCGTTTGGGTCGGCCCATGACCCTGATCTGGCATTGGAACACCCTCACCGAGCTGGGCGAGGCGGTTCTCCATTTCCTACAGGTGTCGGAGGACAAAGACTTCCTGCTCTGGTGGGCGAGTGGAGCCGCGAGGATCGCTGCCCCCGACACCCAATCGTGAGCAAGAGTGGTGGACGGTCTCGATTTGCTCGACCCCTAAGATGGCCTCCAGGACCTCGTTCCAAAAGTTTTGGAACTCGGCTTGTGTAACTGGAGCTTGCTCGGCTGGGTCGCGCTGGAGTGGCCGCCTCTGGGCTGTTCGATTGTGCTTTGGCTCCCGCTCCCGGGACGGCTGCTTAGGATGGTTCGGGACCGAGTTGGAAGCGGCCCCCCCCCTCGTTCAGCTGGCTTGCCAGTTCTCGATGGCGCAGCATAATTCGGGTGCGACCGTGCGAGAAGAACCCGGCCCGGCTCTGGGTTCGCTGTCGACCATCGGATGATTAAATCCTTGAGCATCGGCGTGGCTATTCTAGGGAGGAGCGTCTGGACGACATCGAGAGGTGACAGCTCTTCTGGCCTTGGGTGCCATGTAAGAGCTCGGATTCCGGGGTGACATCCCTGGCGGGGATCAGACTTAAGTCAGAACCGAGTTTCCCACAGACGACGCCAACCTGATGCGGTTTGTTTTTAGGGTGTGGCTGCAATAGGTGTGAGTTCTTGTAGTTTGTATAGTGGAAGTTGCGGTACTGGGTTTGGTCCGACCCTTGGCTGGGGGACCAACTCGGGAGAAGTAGGAGTGAGGTGGGGACCGGGTGCTCTGCTCGGATCCAGCAGCTCGGCTCAGATCTGTGGGCTCGGCTCGGTCCTGTGTACCTATACACTCCCTAGAAACACTGGGAGAAGTCTCGGCGACAGACCCTTCGACGATCTAGTCAATCACTGGAAAAGTAACAGTAGCTAGGGTTCAGGAGGAGAAAGTTTGATTACATTTTTCAGTGAGGAGACGGTCTGGTATTTATAGGCAGGGAAAACGGGTCTGAGACCCTGCTGGGCCGGGTCGGACCCGTTTGCCCGTGGGCTCGACGTGGCAGAAGCCCATATGGCTCTGGGTTGGCTTGATGATCACAGAAGTTCAGTTTTTTAGGGGATCTGGTGGCCCGGGAGGGGCCACGCCATCTGACCCATATCACCGCCCATGGCCCAATTCAGAAGAGTAGCAAAAATAATAATAATTATAATGAGAAAACAATTTAATAATTCTAGTGTGATGGTTTGCTGAGTGGTACGGAAGGGCGGGGGTTCAAATCCCATTAACGTCATCTATTTTTTTAACTGTCCGTTTTACATTATTACCCTTATTTCTTATAGTACTGTTCATAATAATCACCATTAATTTTACTTCTCAAAAAATCCTTATTGTCTTACTAATTTACATAACCACCATTAATTTTGCTACTAAAAATAATCCTTATTGTATATAAAATTTGAAATAAATTCGACAAATTTCAACTATCTAACATAGGACCTAAAAATAAAATAAATATAGAACACTTATAAAATATAAATATAGACCTAAAAATGAACTAAATATAGCCCCCCTATAATTTTATTTACTATAATTTTTATTTTTTCAGCTTTTTTATACATTTAAAGACTACTCCCAACTTTGTTTTATGAGCCTCGTCACTGTTGTTAGAGATGTTTGAAATCATATGTGGAATGATTATGTTTGATATATGATATGGGTCTGCCACAGGATCCTCTCAGAAACTGTTCACCCCTGATCATCAGGTCTGCCAGGTCAGCCCTAGGCCTCCTGGGCTTCTGCCACGTCAGGCCCACGGGCAACCGGGTCCAGACCCGTCCCCAAACGGGTCTAGACCTGTTTGGCACTGCCTATAAATACCACGCCCTCTCCCTCTTCAAAAGGTAATCAATCTATCCCCTATAAAAACCTTAGTTATTGTTACTCTTCAGTGACTGACTAGACCGTCGGAGGACTTGCCACCGGGATCAACCCCGGTGTTCCTAGGCTGAGTGCAGGTACACGAAACCTCCGGATCCGAGCGTTCAGGTCCGTGCCGAGCCTCCAGATCCAAGCCAAGCATCCAACCTCCACCTCACTCTCACCTACTCCCGAGCCGTTCCCTCAACTGAGGGTCGGGCGTACCATCCAGTACCGAAGCTTCCATTAAATTACAAATTGAGAGAACTCACACCTGGTGAAGCCACCCCCCAAAAATACACCGCATCAGGTTGGCGCCGTCTGTGCGAAAACCTCGGTACGAACATCAGTCCGAACCCAGCCATTAACGGCATCCCATCAATCCGATCTCACATGGCACCCAAACCCAGGAGAGCTTGTAACACCCCGAATTCTAAAATACAATTGAATTCGAAGTTCCACAGGATCTTTACACTTCTTTCGTATAATTTTACAAGGAAATAAAAATATTTCTTACATCAGAGTTACATTACACATTTGCATTCGTACAGCGGAAGAAATTTACAGTAATTACATGAAAACATATATATTTAAATCAATTTTGGAGCATCATGTATACTTCAATCTGTCAACCTCTTTTTCCTGCATATGAAACTGTGGGCGCATCAGCTCATTCACTGACGAAATGTTATACACGGTCATCCTCTCTATGCCGGAAATAGTATAACGATTTTCCATACATAAACAACCACAAACTTGATCACAAGTAAAACTACAAGAGACTATCCTATTGATGTCGTGTTGTGCTGTGCACTTAGTTCTTAATGCAGATTGTTTACATTATATGAAACTAATGCGCACTTGTTCAGAATCTATGCAGCCCATACTACATAGGTCCGAGGGCAAGCCCTTAATCGTTATTCATCTTGTAGGGTTCAATCCCTCGCCATGATCTAATCTACTACTGTAACTACGGTAAGTATCTTAGGCATTCTATGAACTACGAACTCACATCTAGGCGCCCTGGAGAGAATCCCAACATACTGACACATGACTCATCATGCAGGCATCCTGTGGTAATTCACCTCCTACCATAAACGTGACACCACCTGCATTCATTAGATCACCCCATAAGCGTCACCACCGGGAAGGTACTCTGTAGTAGTATCCACTCCCTAATCATGATGCATCATGGGACATCCTGTGGATACCCTCACGCCGCCAATTCAATGGCCCTTATACTTATGTTTGTCTCTTACGTTCATCACACCTTCACTACGTATCTCATCCTTAGGTATAATTGGAGGTCACTAATTTAGAATCTAGCATTACTCTTACATCGGTCTTTTCAATATCAACCTTTATCAACGACCCAAACTTGGTCAAAACTTGGTCAAAAATATCATAAATTCTCTTTTCCATACTTTTTCATTCTTGCCGATGTAGAGTCTTAGCAAAGTTCTAGTATAAGTCCTCATTTTCACATTCATTGAAATATGTCCACAAAATTTCACATTTCATCACATTCTCTTTTCAACACATTTCTATGCACAACTTGCATATCAAGAAAAATCTCATTTGATTCTACTTAACAAAAAGCCTCAAAATTATTTCTTTACAATCATTTCTATACTCAAAAGTTTTCATTTCTTTATTTTAGAATTTCAAAGGAAAACTAAAGTGAACTCTTCAATCTTAAAAATTGTACTCTTGTTTCTTCGTTTAAAGGTCTATAAGTCCCAATAATTTTTCTTTTTGAAGTTTATAAATACTCAGAAAATTTTCTCATATTTTCTCAATATTTATTTTATCGTATAAGTATATTTATTTTTTTGATTTGAAAATAATCAAAAAAAATAAAGAAAAGAAGAAAAAGGATTTTTTTCTAAATTTTTTTTGGCCACTGCCAGGTTTCGAACCGCACACAACACACACACAGTGCACAGGCACCGAGACCCAAGGCCCCACACGCTAGCCAAAAGGGACAAGGTGCCCAACTATCACCTAGATGGAGTGAAATGGGTTTGAGTTTAATTCTCGGTGTTTGGGAAAAATTGAATTTTGGAATAAAAAGCCCCTTGCCAAGACTCGAACCCACGCAAACACAGTGCTACAGTAACGCACTAAAGCCCCCCTATAACCAGTATGCCCATAGGATTTAACCGATATAGGATTGGTTTAAATTAGATTTATGTCGAGTCTTTGTTTATTAGAAATATTTTATTTTTCAAAAGATCATAACTTTGTTTCCTCTTCACAAAAAGTCCTAAAAATTTCTAGAATACTGAATTTACATACATTTAATAAATCAGTGATTTTAAAATAATTTTTTGACATTAAAACGAGCATTTTCACTCTAATTTGTATTCTACAATCATAAATTGCAAAATTTCACTTTAACAAATCCCCTACTCAATTCTTTGCATTAAGACTTTATTAAAAGGTGTAAATTTCTATTTTCCCCTCTTTATTCATAATACTTATGATCAAAATTTGCATTCCTTGAGCAAGTATTACAATGGTTTAATAAACACAAAATTTAATAATTCATCTACTAACCATACATAAACATTTTTCTACAATCACATAGTTCTAATTTCACAATTTCATGGCAATAAGTTAATTTAACTACATTAAACACAATTCATAACCAATAGCACACAATTCATCAAGCATTTACTCATTCATTTAGAAGTCCTTTTTCGAGTCAGTAGGTGATTATCTTATTAGTTCTTTTGGTATGCATATTTATTAACAATTTCCTAGCATGATATCTAATATTAGAAATATAGAAAACCACCCACCTATTTGAAGAAAAATACTACAAAGGCTCCTAGAATGTCCTTGAACACACGAGCGGTCCTTCTCCTCCTAGAATGAGCCACACAATCGCCTTCTCCACCTTGCACTTAGTGAACCCGAGCCTCCCTTGGTGAAGTAGCCGGCCTCCTTCTAGGTTGGAACACACAATCTAAATCTCTCAATCTTTTTACCCTCTATCAATCTTTTACTCTCCTATATAGTTTCTTTCTTTCAATTACTTTTCTTAGTGTTGTATGCATGAAGGTAGGGGGTATTTATACTAGTTTTATGATAGATTGGAGGGCTAGGATTATACTAGATGGTTGTAGATGAATGGCTAGGATAAGATGGAAAGTTGTAGCAACCACCCATGAGCAAATAACCACCCATGCACACAACCCCACTCTCCCACTCTTCTCCATGCATACCCGGCCACCCATGGGTGTGCAATGCATACACACGTGTATTCACGTGTTCCAACTAGTGCCCCCTAATTAAAGTTGTACAATACAAAAATAATTAATTGTCTAAAAATGTGTCTACATGACAAGTTAATTAAAAAGTAATTAATTCATAGGCTTTTTAAAAATAATGGACCTTTAGAAAAGAAAAATACTTGATTTATTAGTTGGGCTTAGTTTTAAACAAAACAAATTTAGGCTCTTTAGAAGAATATGGGCTTAAAGAACAAAAGAAAAGAGAAAAAATAATTACTTTTTCATGTTATAGAAAATTATTTCATAAAAGAATATTTATACAAAATTTTGCACGTGCACAACACGTAAAATCTACAATTTTGCATTTGTTAAAATTCAGGATATTCACAACACAATAAGAAGAAAGAAAGGAAGAAAAATACAAATCAACCAAAGAGCTCAGGATGATCCTTCATCCTCTCCTTGGATTCCCAAGTAGCCTCTTCAACCAATTGGTTTCTCCAGACTACCTTGACAATCGGTATCGTCTTATTCCTCAAGACTTTCTCCCGACGATCAATGTAACTCAGATCCAACTGCAAACCTTCTGGCACTTCAGGCAAATGATGACTTGGATCTGGAATGTAACCTCTCAGCATAGACACATGAAAGACATTGTGCACCTGAGATAACTCTTCCGGTAACTCAAGCCGGTAAGCAGTTTTCCCAATCCGCTTTAATATCTTGTACGGGCCTATAAACCTCGGGGCTAACTTTCCACCCTTACCAAAACGGATCACACCTTTACTAGGTGATACCTTCAGAAAGACAAAGTCACCAACCTCAAACTCAATGTCCCTTTTTCCGGTTGTCTGCATAGCTCTTCTGCCTACTTTGAGCATCCACCAAACTCTTCCTGATCAGATCAATCTTTTTAAAGGTCTGTTGCACAATCTCAGGCCCAAATATCTGCCGCTCCCCAACTTCGAACCAACAAACTGGCGTCCTGCACTTTCTGCCATACAAAGCCTCGTACGGTGCCATCCCGATACGAGTCTAAAAACTGTTGTTGTAGGCAAACTCTACCAAAGCTAAATGCCTTTCCCAACTGCCTCCAAAGTCTAGTACACAACACCGAAGCATATCCTCAAGAATACCGTTGACTCTCTCGGTCTGCCCATCGGTCTGTGGATGAAAAGCAGTGCTGAAGTCCGTCTTGGTACCTAAAGCCGTATGAAGACTCCTCCAGAAATGCAAAGTAAAACGCGCATCTCAATCAGACACAATGGTTAACGGAACACCATGGAGCCTGACGATCTCACCAACATACAGCTCTGCCAATCTGTCCATCGACGAAGTGAGTTTCATTGCCAAGAAGTGAGCGGATTTGGTTAGTCGATCGACTATAACCCAAATCGCATCATTGCCCTTTGGACTCTTGGGCAAACCTGTGATGAAATCCATACCGATGTTATCCCACTTCCATTATGGAATAGGTAACGGTTGCAATAGACCTCCAGGTTTCTGATTCTCAGCTTTGACTTGTTGACAAATCTCACACCTCGATACAAATTCAGCCACATTCCGCTTCAAACCTGACCACTAGAAATGTTGTTTAATGTCCTTGTACATCTTGGTACTCCCAGGTTGTACAGACAAAAGATTAGCATGTGCCTCCTGAAGAATACTTTCTTTCAAGTCCGACTGATTCGGAACACACAGCCTCTTGCCAAACCACATCACTTCATCCCTGATTTGAAATCCGGGCAACTTGCCAGCACCGACCTACTCCTTCGTCTTCTAAATCTCTGTATCTTCCTTCTGACTTGCGATAATCCTTTCATTCAGCGTTGGTTGAAGCCTCAACTTTGCTAAAGATGATCCCAAGCCTTGAAGAACAACTTCAATACCAGCTCGATCCAACTCCTCTGCCAGATGTCTCTGAGTTATAATCATACTCGCCAGACTGCTCTTGCAGCTAAGTGCATCAGCAACGACATTAGCCTTCCTAGGATGATACTTAATCTCCGGAAGAATGTCCTAAAGTACCTCCAGCCATCTCCTTTGCCTCAGGTTCAGATCTTTCTGCTGATATATGTACTTTAAGCTTTTATGGTCTGTGTATATGTTCAGCTTCTCACCATACACGTAATGTCTCCATTGCTTCAAGGCGAAGATAACTGCAGCCAACTCCAGATCATGAGTCGGATAATTCTTCTCATGCGGTCTTAGTTGCCTAGACCCATAAGCGATCACCTTCCCTTCTTGCATTAAGACACAAACAAGCCCACGATGTGAAGCGTCGCTGTAAACATCATACTCAACACCTGCTATAGGCAAAGCAAAAATAGGTGCGGTAGTCAGCTTCTCTTTCAACTCCTGAAAGCTTGCCTCACACTGCTCAGCCCACTTGAAGTTCACATTCTTCTTGGTCAAGCTAGTGAGCGGCACGGCTATCTGAGCGTAGCCCTGGATAAATCTCCTGTAATATCCATTTAGCCCAAGGAAACTCCAGATTTCCTTCACTGTAGTAGGCCTTGCCCAATCCTTCACCGCCTCTATCTTCTGCGGATCGGTCGCCACTCCCTTCTTGGAAAGGATGTGACCTAGGAATGCCACCTCAGATTTCCAGAAATCACACTTGGATAACTTGGCATACAACTCCCGCTCCTGAAGCTTCCTCAAAACTGCTGCCAGATGCTCTGTGTGCTCCTCCTCCGACTTGGAGTACACAAGAATATCATCGATAAACACCACGACAAAAGAACTAATGAACGGCCTCAGAACTCTGTTCATCATATCCATGAAAATTGTAGGTGCATTCATCACTCCAAATGGCATAACTAAGAATTCGTAATGCTCGTGTCGAGTTCTGAACGCAGTCTTATGCACATCTTCGGTCTTCACTCGAACTTGATGGTAACCTGACCGAAGATCTATTTTGGAAAAAATAGCTGTTCCTTATAGACAATCTAACAAGTCATCAATTCTTGGAATCGGATATTTATTCTGAACAGTGACCTTATTCAGCTCTCGGTAATCGATGCACATTCTCATCGAACCATCCTTCTTCTTTACCAAAAGCACCGGTGCTCCCCAAGGCGACGCACTCGGTTGAATAAAGCCCTTCTCCAACAACCCCTCAATCTGCCATTTGATCTCATCCTGATCCACATGCGCCATCCTATATGGTGCCTTGGAAATGGGTGCACTCCCTGGCTGAATAGCGATGCTAAACTCCACATCACGATGCGGGGGTAACCCAGGTAAATCTTCCAAGAACATAGTCGGATAATCCCGAACCACAGGAATTTGCTGCACCTCTACAGGAACCCCTTTCTTCTTGCTGATAACAGCAACCAAGCCTGAACATCTCCTCTTCTCTTGGAAAGTGACTACAGGTCCACCTGAAGCCTTCACTGTTACTTCTTTGGTCTTTCACTCGATGCTTTCACTGTACACCGAAATCCAATCAATTCCAATGATAACATCGACTCCCAAGACATTCAGCTCGATCAGATCAATCCCAAAAGTTCTATCTCCAATCACGATCTTGCAGTCTGCATAGTACTGATCAGTGGTTAAAGTCTTCCCTGATGGAGTAGCTACTGCTAAAACCTTGCCTGGAAAGATTTTCGATTCGACTCCCGAAACTTTAGCAAATTTAGGTGATACAAAAGTATGAAAGGACCCAATATCGAACAAAACAACATCTTTCTTTCCATTCAAATAAAGTTCTCCTGTTACATAACACACACTCGTTACACAATAGTGTACTAAATAGATAGGAAAAGGGACAACAGAAAAGGAAAGGAACGTGCCTACACTCCCCCACTCGTACCAGTGATGACGTGATCCACCTCATCAGCGTCAGCTTAAGTCAAGGCAAATACTCGCCCCTGCTGGTACGGCTTCTTCCCGGCCTGCTGAGTTGGTCCATTGCGGACGACATCCTGCAGCTTGGGGCAATGAGACTTGTAGTGGCTTGTATCTCCACAGTTGAAACAAGTCACCGGAGGTCTCACCCAAGTATTTCCGGGTCTTCCCGCCACCTGAATAGCATTCGCACCTGTAGGCTTAAACCTTTGAGCCGGCGGCTGTCCTCTGACACTTCCCGCAACTGCGGGCCTCTTTCCTACATTCCAGTTGTTCCTCCGATTCTGAACAACATGGAACTGCTCCATATCTGCCTCAGTGGCCGCATCTCGTTTGACCAATTTATCAAACCTCCTGATACTGAGGGGTATCATCCTGGATCTCAAACTTGGCCTCAACCCATGCTCGAACTTTTGAGCCTTCTTCGCCTCATCCATCACCAGTTCTGGTGCATATCTTGAGAGCTGATTGAATCTTGTCTCATACTCCCTAACCGACATGCCGCCCTGCTGCAGTGCCAGAAACTCCATGGCCTTCTACTCCTGGACGTCTGAGGGAAAATAATGACTGCGGAATTCTCCCAAGAATTCCTCCCATCCAAGAACAACATCTCCCATCGTCCGCTTCATCGACTGCCACCACACAGCCGCATCCTTCTCAAACTGTAGCGCCACCAACTTCACCTTGCTACCCTCCGGAGTCTCCAAGACTTCGAAAATAGTCTCTACCTGTCGGATCCAATTGTCAGCCGCGTCAGGGTCTGACTTCCCCTCAAACACCGGTGGTTTCATCCGCTTGAATGATTCCACGAGTTTGATTGCTTCGGGTACTGGATTCGCAGGCATCCTTCCTTGATTCTGTTTCATGGCAACGGCATTGAGTGTTTGATAGACCCTCGCTAGCTCCGTTTTCAAGTCCAGACCTTCACCATTCCGAGCTCCTCTTCTGGCCATATTCTGATGCAAAAGGTCCATTAAATTCGAAGTATAAAATATGAACTTTTAAGTAAACTTTTCATTTTATTGAATTTCAAACTTTATACATTCGAATTTAAAACATTTCTGACATCAAAAGAAAATAGTAAGAAGATACAACAGTCTAGCTCCTATGGTTACTCTTGGCTTCACGAAGCTCTTTCCGTAGTTCCTCCACTTCTTCCTTCAGTACATCCGTCATGTTTTTCCTCTTCTCGAGTTCCCAAACACGATGACTGAGAACTGCAATATCATCCTTGCGCTTCGCCAACTGAGTCTCCCGTAGCCCGACTCTCTCCCGTTGAGTCTCTACCTGCCTCTGAAGAGACACAATGAGACTGCTCAGAACTGGTTCTTCCTCGTCAGAGGAGTCATCAGATGAATCCGAAGGTGGAGTGATCTCTCGGGACTCAGGCCATTCCTCTTCCACCTCTTCAGGATCTTCCTCGTCTGAATTAGCTTGCCCGGGGTAGTAATCTTCCTCAACGATGTGCCAGTTGTCATCTCCAGCTGGGTCGAAGTGGTCTGCCATCTTAGAGAAAAGAGGAGAAGAAGCATAAATCATAGAGCAACACAAATGTAAGTGACTTACATTTAAATCTCTAGACTCAACACACGCCCTAATGTCCACCTCTAGGGTGTCGTTCCTTATAAATTTGTACTACTTGGAAGCGTGCTCTGATACCACTCTGTAACACCCCGAATTCCAAAATACGACTGAATTCGAAGTTCCACATGATCTTTACACTTCTTTCATACAATTTTACAAGGAAATAAAACTTTACTTTACATCAGTGTTACATTTACATTAACATTCACACAGTGGAAGCAATTTAAAGTAATTACATGAAACAATTATACAACATTTAAATCATTCTTTGAGCAGCATGTATACTTCAATTTGTCACGCATCTTTACACTGCATGTAAATTTGTGGGTGCGTCAGTTCATTCACTAACGAAATATTATACACGGCCATCCTCTCTACGCCGGAAACAGTATAACGATTCTCAAAACTTAACAAACCACAAACTTGTTCACAAACAAAACTAAAGGGACTATCCTATTGATTTCGTGTTGTGGATGTGCACTTAGTCCTTAATGCAATTATTTCTGTTTATATGACACTAATGCGCACTTATTCATAGTCTATGCTGCCCATACTACATAGGTCCGAGGGCAAGCCCTTAACCATTCTTCACCTTTTAGGGTTCAATCCCTTGCCATGACTTAATCTACTACTGTAACTACGGTAAGTATCCTAGATGTTCTATGACCTACGAACTCATGCCTATGTGCCCTGGAGGGAATCCCAACACACTGACACATGACTCATCATGCAGGCATCCTGTGGTAATTCAGCTCCTACCATAGACATGGTACCACCCGCAGTCACCAAACACCCCACGAGCGTCGCCACCGAGACGGTACTCTGGAGTAGTATCCACGCCCTATCATGACGCATCATGGGACATCCTGTGAATACTCTCACGCCGCCAATCCAATGGCCCTCATACTCAATATTTTTCTCTTACTTTCATCACATCTTCACTATGTATCTAGTCCTGAATTTGATTGAATCATGAACAAAATCAATCCCTTAGGGTTAGCACTCCCACTATACCGGTCTTATTCATTCATTTCACATGACCCAAATCTTGGTTTTTTCATTTCAAATTTCATCTCAACATTTCTTTTATGCCGGTATAAGGCTTAGCTACACCATAGTTCTTAATTTCAACTCATAATTACAACACCGAGTTTTCATACTCATAAAGTCTTTTTCATGATTAATCACAATTCACATTTCATATTCATAGTATTCATGCATTTATATTCATAATGCTCTTCATAACTCATCATGTCATCTAATTTCAATTTTTCAAGTAAAATATCATGCGTAAATAATTAAAAATGCAATTCTTCTAACATGTCACATTCACTAGTTCATATTTCCACATAAGTCTCCTAATCTTTATTTTAATCCATACTAATTCCACAGTTCACAATTTCACTTAGTTTCCCAATTCACACTTTCCAAATTTCTCATTACCAAAATCTCATTTTAAACTTCTTAAACAATCCATTCGAATTTCTTTATATAAAAAAAAACAATTTAAGTTAATAATTAAAATAAGTTCCTTCTTGTAGAAACAGTCTCATTTATACAAGGCCACAGGTCATAGAAATTATCTCACAAAATACAGATATTATTTGAAACTTCAGGATAGTCGATTGTTAAAACATGGCCAGTCGACTGTTCCGCGATGATTTAAATCTCGAAAATAAGATGATCAGGGCAGTCGACTGTTACACTATGATCGGTCGACTGTTCCGCAAAGATTAAAAACTCGAAAAATGATCAGGGCAGTCGACTGTTATATCATAATCGGTCGAATGTTCTGTAAAGGTTTTAAAAAATCAAAACAAATAGCTAGGGAAGTCGACTGTTACAATAATCGGTCGACTGTTCCGTAACAAAAGTCCGAAATCTATTACTTGACAGTCGACTGTCGACTCTAACCCGGTCGACTGTCGATTGCGCCAGGTTGAAATGGATATATTTTGACATTTGAAAAATAAGATCACAATTCTCATATCATTTTAAAATCAAGGTTTCCTTTAGAACACAAGTTTTCATCTTTCTACAATAAAGTTGTTTCAATTCAAACAACTAAATCCATATTATGCATTCAATCAATTTGTGTCTCATAAGCATAACTTTCTTCACATAGAATGATTTATAAACATAAAGCATGACAATAAGATAGATTCTAGCATTTCAGTTTCACACATTTATCAATTAGCAATCATCTTCACAATCATTCTCTAAATTATCATTCCATCTCTAATTTATCAAACATGAGAGTAGAATTTCTTGATTTCTCTATAACCATTTATCAAATCATTTCTAGCATGGAAATCTACATTTAGAAGCATGAGAAACACCCTCCTATTGGAGAAAACGAAATGAAAAGATCCTAGAGTCTCCTAGAATGCAAGAAAATAGTGTTGTTATCTTAATTATCTAAATGAATAGATAAACTAGACACAAATTAAAACCTCGCAAGTATACGAATCGTTTACAGAAGCGTAGTAAAAAGCAAGGGTCGATCCCACAGAGATTTTAATAATTAACTCACTAATCAATAATCAGAAATGTTTGTTCTAAAAGTATGTTTTGAAAGGAAATGAGATCTAGATCAAGTAGTTCTCAATTTTAATCACAAAATATCTATTAAAGTAGTTGGGCTTGATATCCACCTATAGTCAAGAATGCTAGATCCCCTTCTACGCTACTCTAGTCACTCATGTTTGTTCATTTAAGGGCATGGTATCTACTCCTTAAAGTTAAGATTTCCCTAGGCCAAGAATTAGGCATGGTATCTACTCTAATTCGTTTCTCTCATTAAGTATTTAGCATGGTATCTACTAAGTTGCACTTGAGGAAAGCATAGGAACGATGGAAATTAACAAACACTCAAAGCTCTAGAAGTTGGTATCAAATCTAGATCCTCCAAGTTGATTAAACCAAGAACCTAAATGATTCTTGTGTTACAAGTTATGAGCATAGGATATGGATCATCTCTATACTCATATAACAGAATCAGTTTTATAATAAGCAAACTTAAAATCGTAAGGTTCATCAGTTCAGTCGACTGTCATTAGATGTCAGTCGACTGATTCTGCAAACTTTCTAACAAAAGTTTGATTCATATTATAAATTTGATCAAGACAACCAGGTTTAATCAGTAAGTGATAAAAGTAGTGTTTTAGAAGATTTATAAACATTACATGACTACGGTTTCAATCTTCCCAACAATGAAATTAGTTGCACATCATACAACTTTTATTGATGAAAAGATTTGAATACATGACTCAAATGAATTAAACTAGAACAAGAATTAAAGAGAGAAGAAGAACACTGAATTGTATGATGTTTAGCTTGAACCCAATCAGCCTGAAGTCGACTTGTTCTCCTCCCCCTTAATGCAGAGTTTCAGTACTTGATCTCCTTCCTTATTCGATGCTCCTAGATCAATGCTTGATTGATAGATGGTCGCCGGTAGATGATCGATCCCCTCTTCTTCTTGCAGTTTCTCTTGCCCTTATCTGCAGATCTCAAGCTCCTCCTTCCTATCTCCTCACACCTCGGATATGGATTGAGTCAAATCTTAATACTTGCCAAACCCGGGTCTCTAACTTGATTGTTGGAAGGTTGTTATTTGCAGCTATCCCATATCTGTTTCCTGGATTTTGACAGCTCACTTTGATTCGGATTTGGATGAGGGTGTATCTCAACTGATTTTATCTTTAATTCCCGTTGAATGCCAGTTCAGTCGACTGGTGTTAGAATCAGTCGACTGAACCGTGAATTTTTTAAAACTAAAACCAGTCATAGCAGTCGACTATTGAGTAGGAGTCGGTCGACTGTTCTGCAAAGCTTCGAAACTCAACCCTCTCTGTTCAGTCGACTGTAGTCAAGGAATCAGTCGACTGTATTCAGCAGCTTCTAAGAAATGTTTTGATGCAGAATTAGGGTTCTTCATTCCAGTGTATCATCCTCACAGTGCTGGATTGAATCTGCTTTGTTTAGTTGCTTTTAGGATGTTTCCTATGGAAAAGAGAAAAGAGAGTAAATTACCAAGAATAGGGACTTTAACTGTCAAATTGCATCAGCTTATTGCTCCAAAATATGGACATTAACGGATGTTTCAAATACCCCCAAACTTAGCTTTTGCTTGTCCTCAAGTAAAAATAAAACTACAAGCATCGCTTGAACATCTTGACCCTTCCCACATTTACCTCAGAGAACTTGCTACTCTTAGTGTCAAGGTTAGAACAAGCATTAAGATAGGTCTAAAAAAGTTTTAATTCAAATGTTAATCACTTATTCACAAGAATACTCAACTTGAATATCAATAAATAGGGTGGCCAATGCCTATGCAACATAATCATGATTAAGGTTAGCAAGCTCAACTATATTTCAACTCCAAAATCTCAGCATGGCATACACTCCCAAAAAATATAGCTCTCATTAACATGGGAATTTCAAATTAGATCTCTTAACAAATATTCATTACTTGGATGAAACCATATGCTTGATCTTGCTAATGTATCTTCACACCATTGATTTGCACACTACTTGGATCAAAAGGTCTTATATAGGTTGTAATGGGGCCATGGGTGAGGGTTTAAACAATTGAATGAGAAAAGGAATACAAAATTTCTAAAGAATTAGTAGAGCAACTTGTATTGTTCTAAGAGATTATCTTTCTTCCCTTTTTCTCTCTTTTTTGCTTTTTTTTTTTTCTACATATAAGTATGAGGCCATATATCGTAGGCCTATACTTTATTTCTACCAACACCTTTCAACCGCCCACAACTCAGCAATTCTTATTTGATGAACAACTTTTCTTTTTTTTTTTTGCACATATCCTCCAACTTTTCTTTATATTTTCATCCCCTTCAACTTGACATACCACATCTCTTTTACAATTCTTGCTCTACTAACTCAATAGATATAAGTAAGGTAACCTATTCATCTAGGCATGGTTAAGGATGATGTGTCTTACAAAAAGAAGGCTTTTATAGGCTTCAAAGGGGCAACTAGTGAATAATTGATGTTGGGTAGGCTATTTGTCTTTGGTGATACAATCTTAGGTGCCTTAATCATTTCCAAGTTTTTATGCAAAAACCAAAATAAGTTTCGAAAAGTAGCAAGAACAAGTTCTAGTTCATCTCAAGATACATGCAGTCAATTGAGATCCTCAAGTGTATGACTCTCTCAAAAAAAATATATATAAGGCTCAAAACTCACAATTTGTGTATTTAAGTTTACTCAAAGTTGAAATTGCTATTCTCTTTCAAAATTCGTCGAATTGACATGACCAAATGAATAAAAATTTCAAGTATGATCCATATGATAAGTTATTAACATTTTTAAAGATAAAGACCACAATTAATACTTGTTCTCCACTCTCTACCTATAGTAACTGAGTTCATGTTCTCATCATTGTTGTTAGAAAGGACACAAATTCAAGAGACTCCAAATGTGAATAACTACCCCCAAACTTAGATGGAACATTGTCCTCAATGTTTGAAATAAAAACTTAAATTAGGCATGTGTTACCATCCGGTTTGAGAGAAAGAAAATGACTAAAGAGATAAAGAAATGAATAAAGAAAAATGAATAAAAAGAAAAGTGTAAGGACTTCTCTGTCAATTGGGTTGCCTCCCAATAAGCGCTGCGTTTCTTGTCTTCAGCTAGACTTGATTAGTTTAGGCAATGTATTGAATAGTTTGAAAAGTTATATCTTCCTCTCGCGGCTCAAAACTTATCTCAATATAAGGTTTTCCCCTATGCCCATTCACCTTGAAAGTTTGATTTTTCTCTTTGCTATGAACCTCCAACGATCCATGTGGGAAAACCTTTGTAACAACGTATGGACCGTACCATCTTGACATAAGCCTATCTATAATGGTCCACCTTAATGCACCTTTGTGTTCTTGCAATACTCTCAACAGCTTCTCTTCTTCCTACATACTCAAGTTTGTAGCAACTATCACAGGCAACGTCTGGTTTTCACCCAAATATGCATACTTCAAGTGTTCCTGTAGCGGCTTTATTTCCACGTCTGGTGTCCTGGTAACAGAAGAAACAAAAGTGTTATTAGACACAAGACTTTCAAACACAGGTGCAAACTTACCTGAATATGATTTTGGATTTTCAAGGTAATGTACTTTCTCTGCAATCCTCCAATCATCATATTCCTGTTCAACTTGAGATAGTGTTAGAGAGTGTAATTGTGGCTTGTAGTGGATCGACGCTATGTACCTGAAATGTTTGGTCGACAATCTCCTGAACCACATCAACATTATAAATTTCATGATCATCGTGTGGTAATTTTAGTGCATCAAGCATTTTAAACTCAATCTTCTCACCATTTATTTTCATACTTATAGTGCCCTTTTTAACACAAATTTTCATATCAGCAGTACTCATAAAGGGTCTACCTAAGATGATAGGTAAAGAAGATAGCATTGAAGAGTCTTCCATATCCAAAACAACAAAATCTGCAGGCAAAATGAAATCATTTACCTGAACTAAGACATCTTCTAAAATACCTCTAGGTATTTTGATGCTACGATCAGCCAATTGCAAAGTGATTGATATCGGTTTGAGTTCCCCCAATCCTAGTTCTTCGTAAACAGAGTATGGAAGAAGATTGATGCTTGCCCCCAAATCTAACAATGCCTTTTCAAAGAAATGTTCACCAACCCTGCAAGGAATGGTAAAACTACCTGGATCCTTCAATTTGGGAGGTAATTTTCTCAACAGTACCGCACTCACTTCTTCTGTTAGAGCCACATCCTCCCGAACCTGAAACGTTCTCTTGTGAGTACAGCATTCTTTAAAAAATTTGGCATAATAAGGAATTTGTTTAATAGCATCAAGCAAGGGAATACTGATTTTTACCTTCCTGAGAGTATCAAAAATATCAAATAAATGTTGTTCTTTCTTTTGCTTGACTAACCTTTGAGGGAATGGTGGAAATACTACCCTTTCTTTTTCACTTACCGTGCTGGAACCCAAAGATTTTGATGGTTGTGTGTCCCTGATTTTGTCTGATTCGTCCGCGTTTGTTCCAACCTTGCTGCCAATTGTCTTACCACTTCTTAGGGTTGTCACCGATTTGAGCTGTTCTTGTCCTCTAGGGTTTGGTATGGTTTGTGATGGGAGTTCTCCTGCCTTTCTTTCACTTAACTCCTTAGCAATTTGACCAATTTGAGCCTCCAATTTCTGAATGGCCTGCCCTTGTTGGTTGCTTGTTTGATGGTGCTGTTGGAGCAATTGAAGAATGGTAGATTCAAAATCCAACTTCTTCTGTTCTTGCATTGACCGATCAAACCCATTCCCGATCTGGAATTGCTGTGCATGTCCTTGTGTGAATTGAGTGCCTTGATGGTTTTGATTATTGCTCCATGAAAAATTTGGATGGTTTCTCCACCCCGGGTTGTACGTGTTTGAGAAGGGGTTGTTCTTTGGTGGAAACACTCCCTGTCTGACGTAGTTTGCGTGCTCCTGATCTGTGAAAGAAGACATTGGACATGTATCGGTTGTATGATCAGAATGAGAACAAATTGCACAAATTTCTTTTGCTTGGTTTTTTATGCCACCTAACGTCGAAATTGCATTAACAAGCATATCAATTTTTTTGTTCATGGTTACCATTTCTAATTGCATGTTATTATTACTAGAAATTTCGTAAACTCCCTGTTTTTTCGAAAAACCCCTTCCCCTTGTTGAGAATTGTTGTGAGTTCTCGCTGAGTTCTTCCAATAGCTCGATGGCCTCCTCACCACTCTTCCTCATCAAGATTCCATTGCAAGCTGAATCTAAAATTGCTTTGTTAGTGTCATTTAAACCTTCATAGAATGCTTGTACCTGATCATCCTTAGGCATGTTGTGCGTAGGATACTTGAGAAGTTTGTTCTTAATGTCCTTCCATGCCTCGAAGAATAAATCGCCATCTTTTTGTTGGAAGAGTTGAATTTCCCTTTTTAGTTGTTTGGTTTTCTGAGCTGGAAAGAATTCCTTCAAGAACTTTGTTGCCAATTGCTTCCATGACTGAATTGATCCTGGTTCCAATAAATTATACCACAATTTAGCATTAAGTTTTAATGAAAATGGAAACAAAATTAACCTGATTTGCTCGGGGGTAAGCCCTTGGACGCTTTGTGGTATGCAAAGATCAAAGAAATCTTGCAAATGGAGATGAGGCTCCTCGTCTAGTTTGCCACTAAAGTGGGGAACCATGCTGAGTAATTGAGGTGATAGGTGCATATTCCCTGTGATACTAGGTTGATAAGCTATGCAAGAAGGTTGCTCAACATTCTTAGGAGCAAATTTGTCCTGCATTGGTACTCGATTTGGTACTTCCTCACCCATTGTTGCTTGTGGAATGGTTCGCTGTACAGTCGACTTGCACCCCGATGAGAGTCGACTTATCTGACTCTGTCTGTGCAGAGTGTGCCCAATCTCTTGGTCAATAGGTAGTAGCTTGGGATGAAGTGATCGCCTCCCGTGCATACACCAAAGTCATGTAACCTAAAAGAAAATATTTACAATTAATAATAAAAAAAGAAAAAAATAAAAAGATTTTTATTGATTTGCAAGTTAAAATACTAAACAATCCCCGGCAACGGCGCCAAAAACTTGTTGTTATCTTAATTATCTAAATGAATAGATAAACTAGACACAAATTAAAACCTCGCAAGTGTACGAATCGTTTACAGAAGCGTAGTGAAAAGCAAGGGTCGATCCCACAGAGATTGTAGTAATTAACTCACTAATAAATAATCAGAAATGTTTGTTCTAAAAGTATGTTTTGAAAGGAAATGAGATCTAGATCAAGTAGTTCTCAATTTGAATCACAAAATATCTATTAAAGTAGTTGGGCTTGATATCCACCTATAGTCAAGAATGCTAGATCCCCTTCTACACTACTCTAATCACTCATGTTTGTTCATTTAAGGGCATGGTATCTACTCCTTAAAGTTAAGATTTCCCTAGGCCAAGAATTAGGCATGGTATCTACTCTAATTCGTTTCTCTCATTAAGTATTTAGCATGGTATCTACTAAGTTGCACTTGAGGAAAGCATAGGAACGATGGAAATTAACAAACACTCAATGCTCTAGAAGTTGGTATCAAATCTAGATCCTCCAAGTTGATTAAACCAAGAACCTAAATGATTCTTGTGTTACAAGTTATGAGCATAGGATATGGATCATCTCTATACTCATATAACAGAATCAGTTTTATAATAAGCAAACTTAAAATCGTAAGGTTCATCAGTTCAGTCGACTGTCATTAGATGTCAGTCGACTGATTCTCCCAACTTTCTAACAAAAGTTTGATTCATATTATAAATTTGATCAAGACAACCAGGTTTAATCAGTAAGTGATAAAAGTAGTGTTTTAGAAGATTTATAAATATTACATGACTACGGTTTCAATCTGCCCAACAATGAAATTAGTTGCACATAATACAACTTTTATTGATGAAAAGATTTGAATACATGACTCAAATGAATTAAACTAGAACAAGAATTAAAGAGAGAAGAAGAACACTGAATTGTATGATGTTTAGCTTGAACCTAATCAGCCTGAAGTCGACTTGTTCTCCTCCCCCTTAATGCAGAGTTTCAGTACTTGATCTCCTTCCTTATTCGATGCTCCTAGATCAATGCTTGATTGATAGATGGTCGCCGGTAGATGATCGATCCCCCCTTCTTCTTATAGTTTCTCTTGCCCTTATCTGCAGATCTCAAGCTCCTCCTTCCTATCTTCTCACACCTCGGATATGGATTGAGTCAAATCTTAATACTTGCTAAACCCGGGTCTCTAACTTGATTGTTGGAAGGTTGTTATTTGCAGCTATCCCAAATCTGTTTCCTGGATTTTGATAGCTCACTTTGATTCGGATTTGGATGAGGGTGTATCTCAACTGATTTTATCTTTAATTCCCGTTGAATGCCAGTTCAGTCGACTGGTGTTAGAATCAGTCGACTGAACCGTGAATTTTTAAAAACTAAAACCAGTCATAGCAGTCGACTGTTGAGTAGGAGTCGGTCGACTGTTCTGCAAAGCTTCGGAACTCAACCCTCTCTGTTCAGTCGACTGTAGTCAAGGAATCAGTCGACTGTATTCAGCAGCTTCTAAGAAATGTTTTGATGCAGAATTAGGGTTCTTCATTCCAGTGTATCATCCTCACAATGCTGGATTGAATCTGCTTTGTTTAGTTGCTTTTAGGATGTTTCCTATGGAAAAGAGAAAATAAGAGTAAATTACCAAGAATAGGGACTTTAACTGTCTAATTGCATCAGCTTATTGCTCCAAAATATGGAAATTAACGGATGTATCAAATAGCCTTCTCCTCCTAGATTGTGTTGCAAGATGCTCCTCTTCCTTTCTCCTTGGTGCAACCCGAGCCTCCTCCGTGTGCTTGATGATGGGCCGACTTCCAAGATGGAACACACACAACTAATGCTCTCAATCTTTTACTCTATCTCAATCTTTTACTCTCCTATAGTTTCTTTCTTTCAATTACTTGTCTTAGTGTTGTATACATGAAGGTAGAGGGTATTTATACTAGTTTTAGGATAGATTGGAGGGCTAGGATTCAATCAAGGAGTTAGAGATCAAGGATCAAGATGGATTGAGAAGTTATAGCAACTTCCATGATCACATAACTACCCCCCCCCCCCCCCCCCCCCCCCGCCCCCCACAACTTCATCCACTCTCCCTCTCTCTTTTGCTCAAATCCGGCCACTCTAGAAAGGGTGTGCAATGCACACTCTAGTGCATGCACATGCCTCCTAGTGCCTCCCCTAATTAAAGTTGTACAATACAAAAATAATTAATTGTCCAAAAAAGGGTCTACATGACAAGTTAATTAAAAAATAATTAATTCATGGGCTTTTTGAAAGAAAAAAATCGTGGGCTTTTTAGAAAAGAAATACTTAATTTATTAAGTTGGGCTTAGTTTAAAAACAAAACAAATTTAGACTCTTTAAAAGAAAATAGGCTTAAAGAATAAAAGAAAAGAGAAAAATAATTATTTGTTCATGTTATAGAAAATTATTTCATAAGAGAATATTTATACAAAATTTTGCACGTGCACAACACGTAAAATCTACAATTTCGCATTTATTAAAATTCAGGGTATTACACTGAATTACCACAGGATGTCTGCATGATGAGTCATGTGTTAGTGCATTGGGATTCCCTCCAGGGTGCCTAGACATGAGTTTGTAGGTCATAGAACATCTAGGATACTTACCGTAGTTACAGTAGTAGATTAAGTCATGACGATGGATTGAACCCTACAAGATGAAGAACGGTTAAGGGCTTGCCCTCGGACCTATGTAGTATGGGCTACATAGACTCTGAACAAGTGTGCACTAGTCTCATATAAACAGAAATAATTGTATTAAGGACTAAGTGCACATTCACAACACGACATCAATAGGATAGTCAGTTTAGCTTTGTTTGTGAACAAGTTTGTGGTTTGTTAAGTATTGAGAATCATTATACTGTTTTCGGCATAGAGAGGATGGCCGTGTATAATATTTCGTCAGTGAATGAACTGACGCGCCCACAGTTTTACATGCAGGGTAAAGATACATGATGCTCAAAGATTGATCTAAATGTTGTTTCATGTAATTACTGTAAAATTTGCTTCCGCTGTACAAATGTTAATGTAAATGTAACTCTGATGTAAAGTAAAGTTTTATTTCCTTGTAAAATTGTACGAAAGAAGTGAAAAGATCCTGTAGAACTTCGAATTCAGATTTATTTTGGAATTCGGGGCGCTACACAAATTTTATCTCATTTTTAAACACCAAAAGATTTATTAAAATCTCACAAAAAAATTAAGGTGTAAGGACCGTGTTTTGAACCTAAGCACACCCGGCCACATAGTGGCACTACAGTATCAGAGCCCCTCCCCCCCCCCGACCAAGAAGTCTAAGTGACTTTCTTGTCACAAAGTCAGACTGAAAACCCTTTGTACTAGCTCTCGAGTTCTGGGTTGTTTTGGAACAAAAAAATCAAACGAGGCTAGTAAGTTTCAAACCCATTACCCCCGACCCAAACACAGCGACAGCCTTATGGCTCACTCGCTAGCCAATAATTCCAATTGTGTTTTCTGATATCAAAAAATACTATTATGCTTTTGTTCAACTTTTCTGTCATTCTTTATTTTCATAAAACTCTTTTTTTCATTCAATCTAATCTTTCATTAGATTATAATTAATTCATCTAGACTAAATTTCCTTTCTGACAGTAACTCTTGAATATAAAAATTCATATTTTAGAAAAGATAAAACTAACTTTCAATTTATTCCTTCTCATTAACATGAATTTGCATTTATTCAATTAAACCAAAAGTAGCACACTATATCTTTTATAAACAAACAATGAGTTCAATGGCATCAATTTTATTTTACAAAAATTTGTTTGCTTACCAAAAGAAGAATTCCCAACAATTGCTAATGCATTCATCTATTTCTTCACTCATGTATGCTAGTGTTTGGCAAAATTAATTATTTTCTCATTAACAACTACATGTTGTAATTTAACTTACTAAACATAAGGTGATTCACTACTATTCTCACCATATCCAATAGAATAGATTGTTCTACTTTATCATATCCAAAATATAATACTCATTTATTATTACTAGCATGCATAGTTCTTAAATTTGAAAGCATGAGAACACTCACCTCTAATGAAGATTGAACAAAAGATGGAAGCACTCCTAGCTCCTAGTAATTTCTTCTTCTCCTAGCAAGAACTCTTCCAAGCAAGAACACTATACTCTCTTTCTTTTTCTTTCTCTTGTTTAGATTATTTTGGTGTGAAGAGAGAAGGAGAATTGAGTGTTATTTATAGGACAAGTTTAGGGAATACAAAATTACACACCTAATAAATTATTACATTAACTCTCTATCTCTTCATTTTCTTTAACTCCCAAAATCCCCAACCTTTCACTACCCCACCTCTCTAATTCCCTAACTCCCAACCTCTTCAATTACCCAAAACTCCCAAAACCGAAACTCGTCTCTCCTATGACAGCCGAAACCCCCCATATATACAGCCACATCACCCTCGGGTGACTTCAGCCAGAGCACACAACAAATGTTTGCTATGGGGCCCTCCATCATATATAAAAATCAAACAATCAGCCCAAACTTACTAATCACGTGGGCCCCCACCTTTCATATAATTCATTCATTTTATTACAAACTATATATATATATACATAGTACTCCACCATATATTTTATTATTAAAATACAGGATGCTACACACACTCCGAAATTTATTTTTGAAAACGGACACGCACAAATACGCGCACCGAAAAAAAAAACGTGCATCGCACGTAAAAACACCGGAATACGAAATTCGCCTTTATCAATGGAAAAATGTTAAAATAATAAAAATAAAATATAATAAAATATATTTATTTATTTTATATATTCCACGGCGTAATTGTTACGTACGTAGAAAACACGTGCATTACTCGTACAAAAGTATCTAGATCAAAAATGCGAGAAATGAATTTCCGTTTTATAAAATAGATTTAAATAGATAAAACAAATATTTTAAACACATAGAAAATATTGTACGTAGTGGTGGAAATACGTAATCGATACTTGCATCAAAAATATGTAAAAAAACACGTAAAATACAGAGATTGAAATATTGCATTTGAGTTGAAAAAAATAAGATAAAATCAATACGGGAAATGCATAAAGAGTCGGAATCCAAAATACGAAATGAAAATACGTTACAAAATACACGTGCGTAACACTCGAGGGCAAAATTATCATTTCCAATTTTGCGGGGTGTTAAATTCTCCCCCCCCCCTTAGAATAGTTCCGTCCCCGAAACTTGCTAGGGTACAGGTTGTATTTTGTACACGCCAAAGAAATTTTTTTATTATCTATAGAAAACTGTAAACATCCAGAAAATAAATGTAGTATGAAAATAAGCGATGAGGAAGAACAAGGCAAACCCTATATAGGAACTATGAGTATCAAAATTTCATAAGAACGAAACAAGAGGATAAAAACCGGGGAAATAACATAAGAAAATAAATATGACTATAAAAGATAGGATAGAAGTTTCATACAAAATAATTTTAGGTAAAGCATTAGAAAAAAATAGAAAATAAACTTAGTCATTAATTTGAAATAGTTTAGAAAACAACACAATAAAGAAACATAATCAATAGATAATTTACAAGTAGATTTAGTAATCAAATTTTCATCAAAGTAATAAGTGGTAGAAAAATGCAAGTTGAATTGGTATTGTATAACGAAACGGGTTAGCAATTTAAAACATGACTATTGGATAACAGTTTGAAAAATAAACGAGAATGGAATTTTAGTTAAAAGTATAGACAATAAAAAATAATTTTTTTTGTATACCAATAAAATAATTTGTAAAGTAACTATAACAGTTATACATACGAATTTGAAAATTTAAAGATATAGAAGGTATACATCGAAATACTTTTGAATTGTCAACTAGAGCAAGAAAAAAACTAACATACAAAATTATATATCATAAGGTGAAACGAAAATTATAAATGACTTTTAGGAGTAAAACAAAATATCATAGTAGAAAAATACATTATTGAAATTGATATGGCTAAAAATGGGATTAAATCGGGACCATTCAAATCAGACACGAATCTTAAAGCTCAGGGGTAAAACGGTAATTTCACCTACAAACAGGTCTGAAATGGGAACTGGGTCTTTCTTCGAAGCCCAATAACCCACAAAACAGATCTGTCTTACTGGGTACGGGTCCCAACCCGTTACAAACCAGTTCAGAAGGATAAAGAAGAATTCAGATTCATAATTATCCCTAAGAAGTGATTTTAACCGCTTCTATCCATTCACACCGGGAAGTAGAGATATGTTCTTATCTTGAAACGGATCCCTAATGCGACTATAAATACCCCTCTCCCCCCACTGTTACTAGGTAGTCAATACTTTTCCAGTTTAAGTTCTTGCTTAATCATTCAGATTACTGACAAGAGCGTCGGAGGATGCGTCGCCGGGATCCATCCTGGTATCTCGCACTTTTTGCAGGTTCGCGGCGGTGGTAAGAGACCAAGTCAACAAGTCGGTGAAGGTTAACAGGTCAACAGATTTGCCTTGTTCGTTTTCTCAAGAATCCACAAATTCTATCTGTTTGCTCCCACACCAAAATCAGTAGCAACAGATTGGCACCGTCTGTGGGAACCGAAAATGCAACCCGACCTAACTTCATCAGCGAGACTAGTTTCAAGCCATGCATCAAAAATAGAAGGGGAAGGCAGCAGTCTCCAGCCGAAGAACCACTTCTCTTCCTCCCCCCCTCATCCAGCTCAAGGTGCACCTCCTCAACAGGCCCCTCCAGGGTCTCGGGAGGCTGCCCAGGGGGGCTCCCGTCAGAGTCGTCCGAAGTAGCATCCTCCTCATGACCATGTCGTGGGTCCCAATCCTTCAGTTAAATCTATGGCTTCTCAAAGCCCTCCCGAGCGGGATCTTCGCCAAGTGATTGCAGACTGCCAAAAGGGGGTCGACCTCAGAACTCGCCTGAATGGATGGCGAGCCCTTGGTGGAGTCCATCAACCTGAGCACCCAGGGGCCTCAAGAGTTCGGACCCTCCGCCGACCGAGGACCAGAAGATCCCCTCCCCCGAGGAGGCGAAGAGAGTCCCCTCAGCGTCATCGGCGGAGAACTCATTCTCCAGTAAGCCGAGCCACACATAGGAACCGCCAAGATGGAAAGGCACCAGTCACAAGGGCATATCTTCAAGACTTCCAAGCGACAGTCTTACGGGCCCTTAATATCGCCCCAAAGAACGACCAGAGTCCACCTACTCATGAGCCAGCTAGGAGCCACCGCCTTCACACTCCCAGTCATCGTCCATCTCCAAGCTACCATCGCTGCAGCCCTATTCCACCCTCGTACGAAGATGAGTCCTGGGGCTCGGCAAGATATGATCAAAGAGAAGACTAAGTCTACCTCCGTCTCCACGAGATGGAGAGGCGCCTCGGCCGAATGGACAGGGAAGAAGAGCAACGGGCGATAAACCTCCGCCTGGGCAGACCTCCATTCTCCCGCACCATCATGGAGGCCCCCATCCCAGAGAACTTCAAGCCGCCTCACTTCGAGTCGTATACTGGGGAGTCGGACCCCACAGATCACATAGAGAGTTTCAAAACTCTCATGATGATCCACCATGCTTCAGACGCCCTCCTCTGCAAGATCTTCCCTGCCACGTTGAAGGGGCCTGCGAGAGAATGGTACTCTCGACTCACCCTGGCCTCCATCTTCTCATTCGATCAGTTCGAAGGGCTCTTCCTTACTCATTTCGTGAGTAGCCGCCGGGCCGAGAAAACAAGTGTATCCCTGGTGACCCTCAACCAAGAAAAGGGTGAACGCCTAAGGGATTACGTTCGACGCTTCACCGCCGAAGCCCGGTCCATTCCCTCCCTCAACCAATCAGTAGCCTCTGCCGCATTCAAGCGCAACGTCACTAATGCCAACCTCAGGGCGTCCCTTGCCAAGAAGCCTCCTCAGGACTTCTCAGAACTCCTATTTAGGGTGGAGAAGTACATATGGGCGAAAAAGGCTCTCAACCCCCCTACTCTTGAGGAGACATCTTCCGGGAACAAACGGAAGAATACGAGCGAATAGGGGTCCCAAAAATCCCAGAAGGACGGTAATGGCCAGCGCCGCCCGACTCCTCGTTTTGATAAATTCACCCCCCTCATTGCTAATATATCAGAAGTTCTTATGGAGGTGGACAAGGAAGGGCTACTTCGTGCTCCCCCTAGAATGAATACCCCTGGCAAGAAGAGGAACAATGATAAGTGGTGCCGCTTTCACAGGGACCACGGCCACGACACAGATGATTGGTGGGCTCTCAAGGAAGAGAGTGAAGAACTCATACAACGGGGACACCTGACCAAGTTCGTCCAAAAAGATGGGGCCAAGCTTCCCCTCTGAGGAGCCTACAAACGAACAGAAAGGCCCGCCGAGCTTCAAGACACAGAACCTCCCAGCTCCTCCCAAGAGGTCTTCACCTTATTGTAGAAGTAGGATCTTGATTTTCAATAAGGCCGATGCTTGTAACCCGGCCAATAGCATGTAATAATGGCTCGTCCTATTGAAGCGGCCACTTAGTTTATCTCAATAAAACTTTACATTTTTTCATTAAAAATTATTGCTCTTGCTTCATCTCTATCTCTCCGAGTCACGACTCACTAAATGGTGAATTCAGAGTCCAGCTTCTCCTACATGGCTGCTCCCGCAACTTACTAAGCTCAAAAAATGAGTTCGGAGTCCAACACTTGGCTTGATTCCGCTTCAAATTACTCGATCATAAGCAAGTAAGAAGTGGTTCGCCATTCGGAACTGCTCCTACAACTCGTTAACCCTCTCTAACAACGAGTTCGGAGTCCAACACTTGGCTCGATTCCACTTCAAATTACTCTCTCATAAGGGGGTAAGAAGTTGTTCGCCATTCGGAACTGCTCCCACAATGGTTGAATCCCTCTAACGACGAGTTCAGAGTCCAACACTTGGCTCGATTCTGCTTCAAATTACTCGCTCATAAGAGAGTAAGAAGTGGTTCGCCATTCAAAATTGCTCCTACACCTCGTTGACTCCCTCTAACGACGAGTTCGGAGTCCAACACTTGGCTCGGTTCCGCTTCAAATTACTCGCTCATAAGCGGGTAAGAAGTGGTTCACCATTCGGAATTGCTCCTACACCTCGTTGACCCCCTCTAACGATGAGTTTGGAGTCCAACACTTGGCTCGATTCCGCATCAAATTACTCACTCATAAGCGGGTAAGAAGTGGTTCGCCATTCGGAACTGCGCCCATAACCGTTGAACCTCACTTAAACAACAAGTTCGGAGCTCACAACTCTCTCCTAGAGTTGCTCCTCAAACTTGTCTCCCAGATGGCTCTCTCCTAGAGCCGAGCTCTTCACTCTGCTCGCCTCCAAAGCGGACCTCTTCTCAACGAGTTCGGAGCACAACTCTCCCCTAGAGTTCCTCCTCACACTCGCCTTCCAAGTGGCTCTTTCCTAGAGTTAAGCTCTTCGCTTTGCTCGCCTCCAAAGTGGACCTCTTCTCAACTAGTTCGGAGCTCACAACTCTCTCCTAGAGTTGCTCCTCAAACTCGTCTCCCAAATGGCTTTTTCCTAGAGCCAAGCTCTTCACTCCGCTCACCTCCAAGGCGGACCTCTTCTCAACGAGTTCGGAGCTCCCAACTCTCTCCTAGAGTTGCTCCTCAAACTCGTCTCCCAAATGGCTCTCTCCTAGAGCCAAGCTCTTCGCTCCGCTCGCCTCCAAAGTGGGCATCTTCTAAGCAAGTTCAGAGCTCAAAACTCTCCTATAGAGTTGCTCCTTGCACTCACCTCCAAGAATGGATCTTCTCATGGCTCTTACGAGGATCTTCCTAGCCCATCTTCTTCGCTCCTAGGAGTGGAGCTCCTCTTCAAAAATCCTCAAGACCAAAACACCCATCAACTTCATCAAGACAAGGATGTTGCGGGGCTATTTTGACCATGAAGAATGGTGAATCTTCATCCCACTCCTAAAGAGAAGTTGTAGATCTTTGAGTTAGCTTCGAAACGAGAGGTCACACGCCCCGATCGAACCTCCATAACACCAGGAAAGTGGATCGCAACACAGTTGCGCCGAGCAAGAAAATGGCAAAAACTATCGCCTCGAGATTCGCACCATGATCGTGATCAACCGTCTAGATCCCCCCACGTAGCTCGGATCTACAATCCGAGCAACTTGCATTCCAAGCTGCGTATTGGAGAAAAACAAATTCATCATCATGATTTGCGCCCGATCACAATCAAACGGCTCAGATTGTGCCACGACCACAAAACGACAAGATAATGTTTTCTCCAAATCTGAGCCTCTTGTCTCGTGATTCGCGCCACGATCGTGATCAACCGTCCAGATCGAGCCACGTAGCTCGAACCTACAATCCGAGCTACTGTCCTACCGAGCTGCAAAATGGCAAAAAAATTTGCCTCGAAATTCGTGCACAAACGCGATCCATGGCTCAGATTTGATGACCAAAAAAAAGGAGGGGTCGGTGGGCCAGGTTCGAACTTGTTAGGGATCCAAACCCGAACTCCATACCCACGTCGCCTTCTTCTTCTCCGAATTCCTGCCAAAAACAATCAGAACACAAAAAAACCACCTTCTTCTTCAAACAACCGAGCTGTGGCCTCTCCTCACCAAAACTCAAGCACCCCAAGCTCGTCACCTTCAACCCCCGTCTCCCTCTTCCTCAGCGCTGCTCGTCCAACCCAACCGCAGTCGGGCTCTCCTCGCTCGATGACCATCGACGAGCTCCCTTCGACACCGAGCTCCTCCTCCATCGGCTAGCTACACTATCGTCGACTTCACCGAGCTCGAGCTACCGCCGAGTGCTACTCTCGAAGCTCCAATGCCGAACAGCTCCATCACCGAGCTTCAAGCTCCTCACCTCCTCCACAATGTCGAGCACTTCTTCGATGAGCTCCGAACCAATCGCAGTGCCGAGCTCCACTCCGCTCGTCGAGATTCGTTCGTCAAAGCTCCGACCACCTCCACTATCTCTGAGCTCGACCCATTATCAAGCTTCCATCATCTCGACGAGCCACCGCCTCACCAGTACAGAGCCGAGCTCCCACTCCGGAGCTCCGAGCTCTGAGTCCCATGCCCAGCCCAACCTCGCCGACCTCCATGCTCGAGCCACTTCTTCGTCAGCCTCCGTCGAGCTTAAGCTACTCTCGACGAACCCATCGCTTCGCTGTCGAGCTCCAACGACCCCTCACGGCAGCCGAGCTCGAGCTCCAATGTCTTCTTCGTCGAGCTCCACGTCGCCGAGCGTCAGCCTCCTTCACGAGCTCTCCACCTCAAGCTCAGGGTCGGCGATGCACCGAAGTCTCCTCGCCTGGCTTTGCTCGGAGATAGAGTCGGAGAAAGAGACGAGGGCAAGAGCACTTGAAGAAGGAACAGAGAAAGAAGAGAAAGAGATGGGCGGGAAGAGAAAGAAAAATAGAAAAAAAAATTAAAATAAAATTGTGCCACGTGGCGGTCAACGTGAGCGTTGACCGAGCCATGTGGCTGCGCAAGGTGAGTCGGCACCGGTTGCCGAGCAACACGTGTTCCGAGCTCGAAATTGGAGAAAAAACGCTGCTGATCTACATGTGCCGTTCGAGCATCTCAAAATTCGCGCCACGACACGATCGACGCTCAGAAATGCGCCACGTGTCCAGAAAATGATCCACTTTCCGATGCGTGCCATCTGATCATGATCGACGCTCAGAAATGCACCACGTGTCTAGAGCATGATCTGCTTTGCAATGTGCGCCATCTGATCACGATCGACGTCCAGAAATGCGCCACTTGCCCAGGTAATATTTAATTTATTTGTTTATTTATTTATTTGTATTAATTATTTAAAAAAATTTAAAAAAAATTAAAAATCGAAAAAAATTAATTAAAAATTCTAAAAATAATTATTAATTCAGAAAAATAATTTTAAAATTCTGAAAAATTTAATTATTTAATTAGAATAATTAATTAATATTTCGATAATTAATTATTTAATTCGGAAAATGAATAAAAAATTCAAAAAAAATGAGGAAAAATTCAGAAAAATCTGGAAAAATCACAAAAAATCCAAAAAATTCTAAAGATATTTTTGGGCATTTTACAAGCCCAGAATAACACCATTACACCCCGAGCAAGATCCAAACTCCCTTAAGAACACCGATAAAATTCCGTACGCCATTAGAACAACAAAACTACTCCTCAAAGACTGTAAAACTCAGTCTCCAGGAGTAGGGGGCTCGTGATATGGATAAAAATGGGATTAATCGGGACCGTTCAAATCAGACACGAATCTTAAAGCTCAGGGGTAAAATGGTAATTTCACCTACAAACAGGTCTGAAATGGGAACTGGGTCTTTCTTCAAAGCCCAATAACCCACAAAACAGATCTGTCTTACTGGGTACGGGTCCCAACCCGTTACAAACCAGTTCAGAAGGATAAAGAAGAATTCAGATTCATAATTATCCTTAAGAAGTGATCTTAACCGCTTCTATCCATTCACACCGGGAAGTAGAGATATGTTCTTATCTTGAAACGGATCCCTAAGGCAACTATAAATACCCCTCTGCCCCCACTGTTACCAGGTAATCGATACTTTTCCAGTTTAAGTTCTTGCTTAATCATTCAGATTACTGACAAGAGCGTCGGAGGGTGCGTCGCCGGGATCCATCCCAGTGTCTCGCACTTTTTGCAGGTTCGCGGCGGCGACAAGAGACCAAGTCAACAAGTCGGTGAAGGTCAACAGTTCAACAGGTTTGCCATGTTCGTTTTCTCAAGAATCCACAAATTCTATATGTTTGCTCTCACACCAAAATCAGCAGCAACAGAAATAATGCGAAAATTAATCATATAGAAATAACTTACGAATCGAAGAAAGAGTATAAATAACAGATTTTATTTTTGTTAGGTGAATGGAAACCAAAATCTAAGATAGGTTAGTAGCAAAATAAAATACGATAAACCAGTATGAAATGCTAAAAGATTCAAAATAAAGAAGAAAACGGCAAGATAGTTGATGTTAAGTAGTAAATATGCAAAATAAGACAGATATAGAAATCAGTATAATGCTAGGTTGCAAAATAGTATAAGATAGTACAAAATAGAATAGGGGTAAGTAAATATTACATAAAACAAAGTATGAGTTATTAAAGTAGACAGTCTCCTTGTGGTGTAGGTTCGTCTTGTTGGTATCCAACTCCAGACTTGCCTCTACGATCTCAAGTTGCAAAATTGCCCTCTATGACATCCGATTGCAGTTTGCCTTCTGGACATTCGGTTGCAGACTTTGCCTCCCCAACGTCCAGTTGCAGTTTGCCTCATAGACATCTATTTGCATATTTGCCCTCTCGACATCAGGTTACACCAAAATGGGAGATGGAAAAAGTGTAATATTCCATATACTCTTGGGTATTGGGATGTTTAATAAAATATAGTACAATGTTTGAAATCAGTGACATAAAAGTGAATGAAAAAATTGCAAATAAAGTAGAAAATTACAACGACAAAATATTAAAATAGATAGACTTTAAATATAGGATATACAAAATTTGTAGTAATGAAAATAATTTATAGCATTAATACGAAAATAGTGAAAAGCATATGCACAAGATGAAAACACAAATGAAAACAATAATCATGTAGTGTATGTATTATATTGAAGAAGCGATAACTACAAAATTAATGAGTAGTGATTAATAGTAGAAGTCAATATGACAAAACAAATTAATAAATAGTATCGAATGTAGGCAATAAAACAAAATGGTAGGTCATATTTATATAGGTAGAAAATTTCAATCTCATTAAAAATATATTGAAATATATAAGACAATATAAGATAGTATAGTATAACAAAATCAAATCATGAATGCACATAAGAAAATTTCATAAGAAAAATAGAGATGATCAATGAAGAAAATAATAGTTGCAATAATACGAAAAGTAATAACAAATATAGACGGATAAAACTCGAAGGACAAATCTTTAAGATTGAAAGACAGATAAAACAAATTCAAAAGATCAAAGACTGAGGAAGATAGAAAAAATAATACATATCCAATTGATTAATAGTATAAGAAAATATTTATTTGAAAATATTGAATGTTGAAAAACACTAGGATGAAAATCCACGAAAAATAATAATTTGAAAGGGAAATGTGTAATATATCATGAATGTAGGGTCAACCAACCACGCTTCCACTGTGCCACTCTGATACTCAGAGAAAAAATGCTCGCATACAATCTCACATCAATGTATACGAGGAGAGCATCATGAATGAAGTTGAATGCAAGTTCAATGGCAACCTTCATTCACGACTCCAGCCAACCAAAATGAAAAGGAAAGAGAAAACATCAGCCTACAGAGCAACTCAAATGTAAATCACTTACATTTAAATCTCTATAAGTTGAAACTCACGCTCTAATGTCCACTCTAGGGTGTCATTCCTTATAAATTTGTACTACTTGTGAAGCCTGCTCTGATACCATCTGTAACGACTCGAATTCCAAATAAGACCGAATTCGAGATTTCACAGGATCTTTACTTCACTTCGTACAATTTTACAATGAAATTAAAACTTTTCAATAATACATCAGAATTCATTACATCCTGTTACACAGTGGAAGAATAAAAGGAATAAAACAATAAAATACAACTTGTACAACTGCAACAATGTAAATCATTCACTGCACCATACCATCTTTACTTCTTCATAAAAAGTCCATTACCTGCATGTTAAGCTGTAGGCACGTCAATCACTTACAACTGACAAAAATATTATACTCGACTATCCTCTCTATGCCGTACATATAACGATCTCATTACTTTAACAAATCACAAAAATTGAATGAACAATAAAGTGTTAAATTGTGACTACGCTAAACATGTAAGTGTATGTCATGCCTTAATGCATAATGCACACATTTTATACTAGGATGACACTAATACATACTTGTTCGAATTCTATGCCTCACATACTACATAGGTCCGAGGGCAAGCACCTACGTACTCCACATTTAAGGGTTCGATCCCTCGCCATGAAACTACCCAGTAATAAAGCAAGGTTTAGATCATTCCATGAATATGGATTCCAGTCCCGGAGTCTACCGCTGACTGTTATAACAGATCCCTCATCATGCGAATCATCCCGCAAGTGCCCCTCTAGTCTCGGTATACGTATATACATTGGAGTATGGCAAATATCCGCATGACTACGCTAAGTCCCGAATTTAAAAATAAAAGCCCATCTCCCATGATGCAACCACAGTCCCCCAACTGGGTCTATAGCCACGGAAATCCACCACCGACTATATAGAAGCAATCCACTTATGTTTGCCCAGGTTCACTACATCATCACTTAAGTGCCTAATTATTTAGTTCAAGACATGAATAAATTTTCAAGCTTAGAATTAGTTTTACCTCTTACCGGACTTTATCAACAAATATGAGATAGCTCCATGGCCATATCTCAAAATATATCTCAACTCTTTTCAATTCAATAGTGCCGGTACCCGAGGTCTCACTAACTCTAAATCATAACTTTTTTCATGTACAAGAATCCATGGGTACACATACCCTTTAATAAACATGCCTTAAAACCTCTTTATATTTACATCTTCAACTTATTCAAAACTTAATCAATTACTCATGTTTGCATTATTCTAATTCATTCATTTGCTCACAATCTTTCACACACAAAAAAACATTTCTCTTCATCAATATAGATTCATTTACTTCAAATCTCATTAGCAAAATAACCACATACAATATCTCAAATCACAACAAATATTTCTTATGTAAACTCATCAAGAGAAATAAATTAGTCATAGCAATATTTTCATTCTTCTTCTAAAATAAATATCACATTATTAAATAAATAATTTCGAGTTAACAACTCTTTTTTTTATATCAAAAATCACCCTTATTTTCTCACAAAACACTTGAAATATTATGAAACTATTTTTTATAAATCCCAAAGTATTTTAGACGAATATTAGAATTTCTCCTTAAATTTTATCTAATTTTTAAACTCCAAAAGATTTATTAAAATCTCACAAAAAAATAAGGTGTATGGACCGGGTTTTGAACCCAAGAACACCCGGCAACATAGTGGCGCTACAGTATCAGAGCCCCCCCCCCCCCTCCCCCCCCCCCCGCGCGCGGACCAAGAAGTCCAAGTGACTTCCTTGTCACAAAGTCAGACTGAAAACCCTTTGTACTAGCTCTCGGGTTCTGGGTTGTTTTGGAATAAAAAATCCAAATAAAACGAGGCTATTAAGTTTCGAACCCATTACCCCCGACCCAAACACAGTGACAACGTTATGGCTCACTCGCTAGCCAATAATTCCAAGTGTGTTTTCTGATATCAAAAAATACTATTATGCTTTTGTTCAACTTTTCTGTCATTCTATTATTTTCATAAAACTCTCTTTTTCATTCAATCTAATCTTTCATTAGATTATAATTAATTCATCTAGACTAAATTTTCTTTCAGACAGCAACTCATAAATATAAAAATTCATATTTTAGAAAAGATAAAACTAACTTTCAAATTATTCCTTCTCATTAACATGAATTTGCATTTATTCAGTTAAATCAAAAGTAGCACACTATATCTTTTATAAACAAACAATGAGTTCAATGGTATCAATTTTATTTTACAAAAATTTGTTTGCTTAACAAAAGAAGAATTCCCAACAATTGCTCATGCATTCAACTATTTCTTCATTAATGTATGCTAGTGTATGGCAAAATTAATTCTTTTCTCATTAACAACTACATAACGTGATTCACTACTATTCTCACCATATCCAATAGAATAGATTGTTCTACTTTATCATATCAAAAATATAATACTCATTTATTATTACTAGCATGCATAGTTCTAAAATTAGAAAGCATGAGAACACCCACCTCTTATGAAGATTGAACAAAAGATGGAAGCACTCCTAGATCCTAGTAACTTCTTCTTCTCCTAGCAAGAACTCTTCCAAGCAAGAACACTCTACTCTCGTTCTTTTTCTTTCTCTTGTTTAGATTATTTTGGTGTGAAGAGAGAAGGAGAATTGGGTGTTATTTATAGGACAAGTTTAGGGATCAAAATGCAAAATTACACACCTAATAAATTACTCAATTAACTCTCCATCTCTTCATTTTCTTTAACTCCCAAAACTCCCAACCTTTCACTACCCCACCTCTCTAATTCCCTAACTCCCAACCTCTTCAATTACCCAAAACTCCCAAAACCAAAACCCCTCTTTCCCGTGACAGCCGAAACCCCCCATATATATAGCCACGTTACCCTCGAGTGACTTTAGCCAGAGCACCCAGCAAATGTTTGTTGTGGGGCCCTCCATCATATATAAAAATCAAACAATCAGCCCAAGCTTACTAATCACGTGGGCCCCCACCTTTCATATAATTCATTCATTTTATTACAAACTATATATATATATACACATAGTACTCCACCATATATTTTATTATTAAAATACAGGATGTTACACACACTCCGAAATTTATTTTTAAAAACGAACACGCTCAAATACGCGCACCGAAAAAAACACGTGTGTTGCACGTAAAAATACCGGAATACGAAATTCTACTTTATCAACGAAAAAATGTTAAAATAATAAAAATACAATATAAGAAAATATATTTATTTATTTTATATAATTCACGACGTAATTGTTGCGTACGTAGAAAACACGTGCATTACACGTACAAAAGTATCTAGATCAAATGTGAGAAAATGAATTTCCGTTTTATAAAATAGATTTAAATACATAAAATAAATATTTTAAAAACTTAGAAAATATTGTACGTAGCGGTGGAAACACGTAATCGATACGTGTATCAAAAACACGTAAAAAGCACGTAAAAATACAGAGATTGAAATATTGCATTTGAGTTGACACAAATAAGATAAAATCAATACGAGAAATGCATAATGAGTCGGAATCCAAAATACGAAATGAAAATACGTTACAAAATACACGTGCGTAACACACAAAGGCAAAATTATCATTTTCAATTTTGCGAGGTGTTACACAAAAAGCCTAGAATCAATCATATTTGATGCAAGTCGGTTTCTTGGCTATAAAGAGGGATATATGGCTTCTCTAGGGTTATGAAAAAGAGTAAGATTGCTTGGAGATTTTTAGGGTTTTGAGAGAGAGATTTTGTAAATAATAAAATCTCTTTGTGGCCTTGTGGGGAGAGATCGGTAAGTCTTGAGTTGAGGAAATTGTTATGTTAGGATTATGTCTTGAATACTCGTAGTTCAGATTAGAAGAATGTATGATGCAGCACGAAGGTCGAAGCTTCGAAGAGAGTAGAATAAAATAGAGCATCAACAGTGCAGGCAGAGTTGCGGTCGACTGTCCAAAGTTGCAGTCGACTGCACCCCCAACCGTACACCCGACCGCAGTTGTACAGGATTTTGGCCGAGAGGAGATCGGTCGACTGGTCTTGTTGGATGGTCGACCATGCACAGTACTCTGTTCTTTTTGGGCATCAATTTATTAGGTCTTTTCAGTTCAATCTTCAACTCTAAGTCAGATCGTACGGCTCGTATTTAGTTATTTCTTCTACAGGTTATATTGGACGACTGAGAATCAAGATTAACCTAAGGTTCTCTCTATTCTTCTTCTATATATTGTTGTAGCCTCCAATGTAAGAGGCAAGTACTTCATTGATATTTTCTCCAATGCAAAAAGATGCTTGAGAGAGAGATAGTTCTTGGTGATTAAATTTAATTCCTTCTATTTAATGAATCATTAACTCCTTCTAATCTCTTCTAGTTGAATATTATATCTCTCTATATTTCTCATCCGGATTAAGCGAAAGCTAACCGGGATAAATCCTTGTTGTGTTTGTATTGGATTGGTGGATCTATTTGCTTGGGTGTTCGTTGACCCGTCTCATCTACTTCGACTTTCTCATTGCTCTATTTAGTTCCGTTGTGCCACCGGTGCGTTTTTAGACACCCCATCCCAAAAAATTGGTATCAGAGCTTCAGGTTGTCGAGTCCCTTGGTTAAGATGATAGGTCACATTCTGTAATGCCCCGCCCAAATTCAGCAATTTTTCTAACGACTGCCCACCACAGGCTGCCTCATAAAAGGTGTTATAGCTTATTGGTGACCTCTAATCCCAAGCAATTATATATATAGGCAATTAACCTCAAATACTCTCAATATGGGATAAACAATTTCCACATCTTCTCTCTCGAGAGAGAAACACAGCTGAAGCCCCTTTGGGCCCCGCTGCCAGCTCAACTGCTGCTAACAGTAGTAGCCCCCTTCTTCAAACCGGTGGGCCCCCACCTCAAGTGCCACGTCAGCCACCTGAAGCACACAGCAGCAACTGCTGCCTCCCTGAGTACCGAGCCCCACCACCAACTCAATCCCATAGAAAGCCCCCCATAGGAAACCCTACAGGCAACTTCCAATTATATATATATATATATATATATATATATATATATATATATATATAAAATAAATTACAAAGAAAGCTATCAAGTGGCTCACAATCAATCCCCACCCAAAATCTAAGGTCCATATCAAACCTTACAAAACACAATTTTCCTCCAAAATTTCAAACCTCAAAACCAAATTTTCCCCCCTAAAAACTCATTACTTTATTACTATCTCTCTCTTCTCTCTTTACTTTTTCATATTTCTCTCTTTCGCTCTCTATCTCTCCCTCTCATTTTTTCTTTATTTACTTAGAAATTTAGATTTTAAGATTTTGGTTTTGTAAATTTTCAGAATTTTTATGTTTTCTTTATTGCACGTGTTATATTGAAAATAGCAAATATCTCTTCAACAATTAAATTTCATTATTTTTCACACTTAAAGTTCTAAGAAGTTAAATTTTATAACCCCATTTATAATTATTTTTCAGCATATATGGAAACATAGACTTTTATTTATAACTAATTATTGTCATACTATTCAAACTTGAGCTACATAATTATTGTTTTACTGTTTACATGTATCGTTCCGAAGACGTGCCGTAGGCACGTGCCCACGGGCAAATCTAGTATATATATATTCTTAACATAGGGTGTTACATACACCCCCCTCCCCCCTTAAGAATTCAGCATCCTCGCTGAAGCAGGGACATGCAACGTAGCGCAGGATTTTCTTTTTAGCCGATGTAGAGCAATACCGCGAGCGTCGCACTCGTCCTTGGAATACTGGAGATCAATCCCACTCCACAGATCATCATGTGGCCAATTAGCATTGTCTCGGAATATTGGGAATTATCTCACTCCTTGGATCATCCTAGAGTTCATAACTCGCGATTCTCACTTCACACTCGGTGTTCAACGTCGGCTCTAATACAATTTGTAACGCCTCGCCCTAATTCATCAATTTTTCTAACAATTGCCCACCACAGGCAGCCTCACAAAAGGTGTTATAGCTTATTGGTGACCTTTAATCCAAGAAAATTTTATATATGGGCAATTAACCTCAAATACTCCCGATATGGGATAAACAATTCCACATCTTCCGTTCTCTCTCGAGAGAGAAACAAACCCGAAGCCCCTATGGGCCCCGCCGCCAGCTCAGCTGCTGCTAACAGCAGCAGCCCCCCTTCTTCAAACCGGTGGGCCCCCACCTCAAGTGCCACATCAGCCACGTGAAGCACATAGCAGCAACTTCTGCCCCCCTGAGTACTGGGCCCCACCACCAACACAATCCCACAGAAAGCCCCCCCCCATAGGAAACCTTATAGGCAACTTCCAATTAATTATATATATATATATATATATATATATTCTTAACACAGGGTGTTACACATTCTTTTGAAGATCAAGCAGTTCGATGGAAAGATCAACTTCAATCTTTGGAAGGTAGACATGTATGATGTCCTAGTTCAAGAATGTTTACAGTTAGTCGTCAAGAAGAAGGAAAAGCCATCCAATTTGAAGGAGATGTTTGGGATGATATTCGTCAAGTAGTAACAAGCAGTACAGTAACAAAGCAGTAAAACATGATAAGGAAGAATAAGGAATAACAATACAAATACAGGAATGATGTGATCATGTACTATGTCCATAACAACTGTGAGATAACACATTCATGAATGTAAGATATAACCAATCGGTAATCAAAAATCGTGGATCAGGAATCAATAATCAGGAATCGATATTCAGGAATCATGTAATCAATATCAGTGTCAATGTTCAATGTCATTCTTAAGTCTGACAGTTTAATTAACATATCTAATGCACGTAATCATGTGTCTCATACCACAAGTTCAGGTGCATAGAAATCAAGTGATTGTTTGGACTTAAGTAATGGACTCTACAAGATTATGTACTCAGGAATAGTAATTCGTAGATACTCGTCGGGTATATAGTAATCAGTGAACAGTAATGAATCAACGATAATCGGGATACTACAATCAGTAATCTATCATCAGTAATTGGTAAACAGTAATGCGGGAAACATGGGCCCCTTACAAGTACACTCCCTTATATTGTCCACTACTAAGTTGTACCACTTTATTATCCCGACATTTTATTCTTTTACTATGATCAATCATGAACATGCAGTCGATGTAATCCGTGGGAACTATTGTATCAAGACAGTCATATATGTTATTCTTTGGATATTGGATTCTAAAGGTGGCCCACACGGAATATAGTGGTTAATCACCGCAGATTCTAGAAGTGGCCCCCGTTGCTACATACGATGTGGCACTTAGCTCCTTGTAACACTTAGTTCCATCACCCGACAACATATAACGATAGTATCAAGATGATAATCAAGAAAGCATCAGAGGTAGTTGCTTCGGGACCTAGAGGGCAGGTAGCCAGAGCATTCAAGATCGAGGAATACGATGAGGAGATCATGATTGGTTCGACACATGACTGATAGAGGTAGCACCGGATGGAGTCCCCACCCTCCATGGTTATGTTGAGGGCATTAACTATTACTATTTTTACTTCAGTTATTTCTTAGGTTTATTTTGTCTCTCTCTCCTATGGATGATAGAGGAACCATATTTTATTTTATGTTGTGTAGGATTTTGTACATGGTCCAGTGCTCTGAATTTGTTTTGTTAATCTCTTATTAATAAAATATGATGATTATACTCCATATTTTCTTCAACAACAACAAAAAAAGTTTGTGAGACCCACAAGTGTCAGTGGATTCCACTGGTAAACCTCTAATTCGCTGGTGATCAAGAGATTGAGCATTTGAATCCTACTTGTACAAAAAAATATCCAATTTATATTTATTAGGGGTAAAGTATGAATGTGTGTGGATACGGTCTTATTCCCAAAACGAAGAAAAGAAAAAAAAAAAGTTAGTTGGACTCAGCAACATAGTCTATCTATGATGTTTGGTATAAATAATTTCAGCCCAAGACATCTTTGTAAATGGTTTATGCCACTGGATCTAGAGGTAAGTATCTTTGCTGGTGAACACGTGACCAGATATTCGAATCCTACTTGCTTTAATCCGATTTAGTATAGCCAGATAGCTAAAATACCAACATATACTAGCAAATTTGGTTGAGGATTTAGGCATTACAATGATATATTCCCCTCTGTGCTTGGGAAAGCTTAAAACATATGCTAATGCACTCAAACTCAAATCTTGGTTATAAATAAATGCTAATTTTTTTAATTTAAAAAACCCTCCCAACCATGTGCCCCGTTTAAAAAACCTCTTTCAACTTCTTATGTCAATTTCGCAGAAGAAAAAGAAAAAGAAGAAAAAAAATTTGATGTCAGTTTGTTTGTTTGTTTTTTTAATTCGGCTATAGCCGACCACTTTAGAGGGAGAGATAATAATTTAATATCTCAAATTAATTCCATCTAAATCTAAAATCGACCGTAATCTTTTACTTAAGAGTGAGAAGTCGTAACATTTGTACTATAAATATTTGACACTTTTTATGTCAGTTGATCCACTAATTTTTGTTAGAAAAACTAACAAAAATTAGTCAAATCTGTGTAGTACAGGATTTGAAGAAAAAACTAGTCCATCGAAAGAGATAATTTGGTTTGGCACACCCAAATTTTCTTCAAATCGTCTAGTATATAAATTCCAGGTACATACAAAGAAAGCTCTTTCTACATGCACCATAAGATATACCTCTATTATGGTTTAATGCAGTTTATTCCATTTATCAAGTTGGAGCCATCTTTACGATTCCCAAATTTCCACAAATCCATTGTGGGCGGGTTTTCTAGAGGATTACAAACAAACATCGGACTACGATTCATATATCCGGCCTCAGCTAGTTGGAAAAAATATTTTGTTGTTGTTGGGCGATTAGGCATGCCTATTGAGTTGACACAACACCAAAATAAAATTAGTGTTGGGTTTATGTCTTGCATACTATGTTCGCTAAAAAGAGAACATGGTGTTGTGACAAGAAGGAATCAAAGCGAATAGTGAACAAAGAAGCGGCGACAGCGGCAGCAGCAGAGAAAAATAGCAGCGGTTAGACAGTCGACTGCTATGCTCTCTGACTTGTGGCAGGGCATGGCAATCGACTGCCCTTAGGGGTAGTCGATCGCGTCGCGGCTGAGGTTGTAGATTGGCCTGGATTTTGGTGATTCGATTGAAGCCCAACTTGTGTTAGATCGAACGACTCTCATCGTATGGTTATCTCTTCAGCATACATCGGATGACTATTGTATAAAGATATCGAACTAGGGTTCTCTAGATCTATATATATTATAGTAATTGGCCTCCTTTAAGAGCCAAGAGAGAGAGAGAATACTTCTTTGAAGAGAGTTTGAGAGATGTTCTAATTGTAAATAACTAGTTTCTTCTGGTAAACCTTGAGAGGGGTCGTGGTGAGAGTTGTAACTCTTATGTCTTCTCTAATTGAATATCATCTCTGTAATTTCTTCCCTGGATTATTGTTCGCCCCAACAGAGGCAAAATTATGTGCTTTGGTGTGTTTGGTTGATCGATTATTTTGCTTAGTAGGTTGTAGTGGTTGTGTCGCATAAACTCAGCAAGGAATTCTAACAGTTGGTATCAGAGCTACCGCAAAATTCTAACAATTAGGAGAAGTTGGAAAACATATACATATAAGAGTAAATTTTGATACAAAAGAATTTAGCTTTGTTTCTTTTAAAGGCTAAAATTGTTCTGACTAAAACCCTAATAATTTTATTGGATAGATATTTGGTAAATTAGTTTGAAACTCTATGTGACAGTGTAAAAATGGCCTGAGGCTCAACCAGGGCCCAATACAATTCCCACTCAGAAAGGTAAAGATAACAACCTGGTTCGGCTCCGGACCACTTCAGGGTCGGCGCCGAACCTCATGTTTGCCCTCACGGTACTGGCCTCCTCGTACCGACGAGCCTCAGTAGCCCTCGGAGTCCGATCCGGGGCAGTCCCACAGGCCGTCCCCCCTCTCTGGCGGGGCAGAAGGATGACCTGGCGCAGCCTAGGCCCTCCGATTCCCCCCAGAGGCACAGGAGGCTCACGATGGGCCACGTCAGCTCCAAATACCGCCAAGGGTTTCGCCACGTCAGCCCTATACCGCTCCTGGTATCGCCACGTCCGCCCTAAACCCCCTGGGCCTTCTGCCACGTCAGGCCCATGGGCTTTCGGATCCAGACCCGGCCTCCAAGTGGAACCAAACCCGGTTGGGATTCTCTATAAATACTAGACCCACACCCACCTTTTGAGGTAATCAATCTTTTGCCACTTAAATATACCTAGTTATTGCTACTCTCTCACAGAGACTGACTAGAGCGTCGGAGGGTCCGCCACCGGGACAAACCCCGGCGTTTCAGGACCGTCTGCAGGTACACAAGACCTCGGATCCGACCCTTCCGATCCGAGCCCAGCCTTCAATATCTTTCCGAGCTCACCATAGGTCCCAGAAGGTCAACTGAAGGTCGGCAGACGAGCGGCAATCTCCTTCAATACAAATTGAGTCCGAACTCACACCTGGTGCATCCACACGTCTCCCAGAAATAAACAGCATCAGGTTGGCGCCGTCTGTGGGAACCGCTACTCCAGAAGCCGATCCGACCCAGACCCTCAAAGGCCATCGACAGCCGAACCCTCATGGCCTCCAAAGGCAAGGGGGCTGCTTCCTCCGTCAACCAACGGGACTCGCCCCCACCCACTGATAAAGCCAGGCCACGCACGTCGAAACACAAGGCTCCCTCTCGGGAGTCCCAAAGGAGCGTCGGCCGGCCAGCCCAGCCCGACCTCCGGGGAATAATCCTCAACCGCAAGATTATCCGCAGCAGGGGAAGGGCCGCTTCCAACCCGGTCCCGAACCATCCGAGGCCGCCGCCCGAGGTAGAAGACCCGCGCTCAGCCGAGTCGGGAGACAACCCTCGGACCGGCCAAACCGGGTCGAAGGAGCCCCCGTCACTCACAAGGAGTTCCAAGACTTCCGAAGAGAAATTCTGGGAGCCCTCCGACGGACCCCCAGGGAAGAAACCCCCCATTCCCAAACAGGGTCGGACGCCGAAGCCAGCACGTCCCGCCCTTCAACGATCCAGCCGGAAGACGATGACGTACTCCTAAGACGCCTACAAGAAATGGAGGACCGCCTCGATCACATAGGGGACGGTGGCCAAAGAGTGCCTCAGGGGTATAGACCTGTCCGTCCTCCCTTCTCCGCCCCCATCCTCCAAGCGGAAATACCCCGGAATTTCCGACCCCCTCAATTCGAGACCTACGATGGCGAGGGGGATCCTGCTGATCACATGGAGGGTTTCAAAACCCTCATGATGATTCACAGCGCCTCGGATACCCTGCTCTGCCGAGCCTTCCCTGCCACCCTTCGGGGTCCAGCTCGCGAGTGGTTCTCGAAACTCGCCCCCGGCTCCATTTACTCCTTCGACCAACTCGAGGGCAATTTTCTTGCCCATTTTGTCACTAGCCGGAAGGCCGAAAGGACCAGCGCCTCATTACTTGGGCTCAAGCAGATAGAGGGGGAATCACTCAGAGTGTTCGTCCGGAGATTTACCGCTGAGGCAAGGTCGGTCTCCTCCCTCGACCCAGGCGTCGCTTCAGCGGCATTCCGACACAACGTCCGCCCCGGACAGCTGAAGGCTTCTCTGGCCAAGAGACCCCCCGTCGACTTTCCCGACCTCCTTAATAGGGCCGAGAAATACATTAGGGCAGAAGAGGCCCTTAATCCCGAAGATGCCAGGGATGCCACCGGGAAAGGAAAGCGGAAGACCGAGGAAGTCGAACCACCAAAGAAAGCCCCAAGGGACCCGGGAGCCATGAAGAAGGTCCCGCCAGTCCCCCGCTTCGAGAGATACACTCCCCTGACGCATAACATATCCGCCATCCTCTTGGAAATCGAAGACAAGGGCATTGTCCGACTACCCCCCCGATCTAATAACAACAAGAATCGAGACCAGCGCTTTTACTGCCGCTTCCACAGAGATCACGGGCACGAAACCGACCAATGCCGAGCCCTGAAAGACGAAATTGAAGAGCTCATTTTCAGAGGGTACCTCCGAGAGTTTACCCGAGAAGGCCCACGGGATCGGCGAGACGCTAGGAACCGGAGACAATCGCCTCCGAACCCTCCTCCAAACCAGACCCAGGGTCGGGACCCCGATTCCGAGGGAGCCGCAGATATCCCTTTCATCTTGCACTGTGTCCACGGAGGGCCGATGGGAGGTGAATCAAACACTTCCAGAAAAGCCTTCATCCGAGAGGTGAACGCTGTCAGAGACAACCCCTCGCCCAAACTGCAATCAAGGCCGGTCTCCTTCTCAGGGGAAGACCTTGAAGGTGTTCGCTTGCCCCACTGCGATGCCCTCGTCATTAACCTCCACATGGCTAATTGTGAAGTCCGCAGGATCCTCGTCGACAATGGTAGCTCGGTGAATATTCTTTTCCTCGAAGCCTTCGAAAATCTCAGGTTACCCCGAGGCAAACTCAAGCCAGCCGGGTACACCTTGCACGGGTTCTCAGGCGTCCCTGTCGTGATAGAAGGGATTGTTACCCTCGACGTTACCGCCGGGTCGACTCCTGTCAAGAGGACCGAATCCATGGACTTCATGGTGGTCAACGTCAAGGCGGCTTACAACGCCATACTTGGCCGGCCTGGACTATGCTCCCTACAAGCAGTGCCTTCGGCTTACCATCTGAAGCTCAAGTTCCCCACCCCTCAAGGAGTCGGCATCGTCCGAGGCAGCCAAGAAGCAGCGCGATCATGCTACATGACCACCGTCGGGGGAGGTGTGTTCCCCCTCGACGCCGAACGAGCATAGATTATGGCCCGGCTAAATGTAAATCTGTTTTTGTGTAAACCCTCGTTTGTAAAGGGCTGCCTTAGCGACCCTCCCTACCTTATACTAAAAATATCCCTTTTTGTCCGAACCCAAATGTCTCGATAATCTCAATACGAGTCCGGACCGAGGGTCCTTCCTAAGGCCCCACTTCGATCCCTCGCGGAACGGTGGAGCCAGACCTTGCCTCCGACATTGCGTACTACACTACTGGCCGGAGCGAGGAAGGAAAAGGATTCTTCGTTCATACCCCTTTATTTTCGTTCCAAAGAGAAAAAATAAAACGAAAGAAAAACAAAGACCGTTACAAGACCGCTCCACTCATCTCAAATCAGGAAGATCAGGGCCCCTCGGGCCCAACGAGGGACGAAGAGTACTCCGACCAAGCAACTAGGGGCCCCTCTCCTCGTTGTGGTATTCCTTAGCCTCAGCCACAATCGACACTCCAGCCACAGAACTCTGGGCGTCATCCGGTCGCGCCCACTGCAACAGCAGCAGCGCAGAGGGAACCCCCTCCGCCTGTCGACCCGCGGAAGAAGAGAACGAGGCACCCAACATCGCCTTGTAACGAGACATCTCCATCTCCTTCACCACAAAGACGTCGCGAGGTAACCCCCCAGGAGAGGGCCTCGGCACCAAGGTACTAAGCCCGGCCTGTCTAAGGTCCGCACCGCCGAGCTCCCGATCCCACATCGCCCTTCTCAACCGGCGCGCCTCCGCACTTAAGACTGCGGACTTATTCCGATAAAAGTTACAAGCCGTATCGATGTCCCGAGCCCCCCTTCGATGACGAGCCAGCGCGGCCTCCAGGACCTTAACCTTACTCCGGAGCCGCGCCACATAGAAACTACGGGAGTCCCCCTCAGGAAGGAGAGCCGCGACCTACAAGATAACCAACCAACTCAACACACATTCTCAAGAAGATTCAGAAATGTCCGAGGTCAAAACAACCGGCCAGTCAAAAAAAAAAAAAAAAATTTCTTGTCACTCTAAATCCAGGTGCTTCTTACAAAAAATGCGGTGGCCAGTCCGCGGGAGGCAAACACAATCGAGGGAGAGAAAAAGAGAGACAAAAATTACACAACTCATTGACCCACCTCCGCGTCGACGGACGGATCCACGGGTGCGTCAGCCGACGGGTCGACGGCAGGCCCTTCTTCGCCAGGAGTCTTCGACGTCCCCTCGATCTCCATATCATACTCAAACTTGGACAAATCGAGGGCCGGGAAGAAGTGCCACACGTGGCTGAGGGCCTTCGCATAGCTTTTGTCCTGGGCCGCGATCACCATCAGCTGGCCCGTAGTCAGCACCTCCTTCGCCTCCTTGGTGAACTTCGTCTTCAGGGAGGCCATCTTCTTCTCCCACTCCACATCCTTGGCCTTGAGCTGGAGCTCCAGCTGCTGCTCCCTCTTATGCGAACCCTCGAGTTCGATCCGCATCTCCTTCATCTCCAGCTCGCTCTTTTCCACTCGAGCTCGCTCTTGGGCCAGGGACGCCTCGTACAGGTTCTTTATGTTGGCCCCCTGTATGCAAGCCTACAGCCAACGGCAGACAAAGATCAGGCCTCCGCACGAAAATCAACAAGGAGGGACAGGGTCGACAGACTTACCTGCACAGTGGCCTGCGCCAGGCGTGCGAACGCCACCTCCACGGGCTCACCCTCCATCGCCTTGCGATCGCGAGGGGTCGCCAGCTTTTCCACCACTTCAACGGCTTGGGCCTCCTCTGTCAGGCGGTCCCCCATCAGAACCGACCAGTCCGGAGCCCACCGCTGCCGCAACAACTCCACCACCGGATCCTCTTCCTCGGCCTCGACCCAGGGACCTTTCCCCTTGTCGAGAACAGGGGCCCCCGCTAGGCCCTGACCCTTCGAAGCAGCCACACCCTTGCTCGTCTCCGAGCGGCCCCTCTTGGTCCTCGGCTCAAGTTGGACCTCCGAGATGATTAGGGACGACCCCCTCGGCCTCTTCGCCGCCTCCTTCTCAGCCTTCTCCTTCCTCATGGCGAGCCTCTTTGCCTTGATCGACGCCTCGTCCATACCTGCGGGAAAAACCATTAAGAGCAATGAGCAAGAAAGCAAGAAAGGACCAAGAGAAAAGAAACAACTACATACACATAACAGCTGGGCTCAGTCCAGCGCTCGCCAAATGGGTCTCCATCACCTCCGTCCAATCAATGCTAGGTGACTGGCGGAGGCGCTCGACAAACCCCCATTCATCGGCCGACAGATCCCCCTGCCTCGGCGGTTGGTGGTTCGGCTTGGAGTGGTTCCATCGAGTGGGAATGTCCCATGGCTCTTCACTCCGGATCACCAAATATTTCTCCTTCCATCCCTTGATGGAATCCGGGTGGTGGCGAACGACCTTCCCCCCACTCCGGGGAGAGATATAGTATACACCCTCGGCCGACGGGTTGACCATCAACATCGCGCGGAACACATTCAGCCGCAGGGGTACTTGCTGTTCCTCGCACATCAGCACAAAGCAGATAATCTGCTTCCAAGAGTTCGGCCCGTACTGCATGGGTGCCAAGGAGGCCCAGTTCAACACGTCCCTAACGAACGGGTGGATTGGCAACCTCAGGCCAGAGATGAAAGCGTCCACTGGGAAGACACAGTACCAAGCTGATAAAGGATCGGTGGGGCGCAGAGTAGAGCTCGGCATCAGCAGTTCGTAACCAGGCCCTATATGATACGCCAGCTGCAGAACCTCCAAATCCCCGTCCTCCAAAACGGTCGAGATCGCGTCCATCATCACCCTCCTCCGGCTCGGCGAGGAGGGTTGCACTCCGAAGAGCTCCTGGTCAGAAAGGTCGTCGGGGTACTGACGGAAATGCTTCGGCTGAACGGGCGAACCCGTCATCAGATTACGGAAAACAGGCGCCTTGCTCGAACCGCCGGTCCTCGACCCCGGTTTTCCTGGGGCCCTCTTCTCCTTCTTGACTCGCTCCGACGGTCCTCGACCCTGAACGGTGGATCTCCTCGCTATATCACCCTCGCCTCTCTCCTCATCGGAAGACAACTCCAGCACGCGAATGCCGTCCGAACCCTCGCCGGCTCCCTCCGACCCGCTACTCTCCACCACAAAGGGACGTCGGGAACGCGACGGCCTCGTCTTGTGTACCGCTTCCCCCTCACCTACTGAGTCCTCCAAAGAAACCAAGCCAGTAGGGCCCACAACGGGCACCGACCCCTCCTCGAACACGGGCTCTTCCCACGACGTCGACAGAGAGTCAGGCTTTACTTCCCCCCTGGACGACGACGCCGACAAACCGGACTGAGCCCTATCCATCTGTGCCTAAAGATAAAACAAACTTACCAAACTAACCTGGGACCGCTTCGGGAGGGCGAGCCAAGTACGGCAAACTGCAAGAACAATCGCTGAAGGGTTGGGAGATTTTTTGAAGAAGAAAGCAGCAAGATTGAAGTGGGCGAAAGGGAAAAAGGGGGGAATACTTATATAAGGGAAGAACGGCTCCTCGACTTCCGCGATTACTGTTCACTGATTGACGCACAACTGCCGCCTGGAAAATCGCGCCGCGTCCTCGAAACCTGTGCGGAGGACGTCATCAGACGCCAGACTGACAGCCTAACTCTGGGGTCGGTTCGGGTGGAATACGCGACGGAGAAAACATTTTTACTTAAGGTTTAAGGCGCCGTCGTATGACAGACGCCCCGGGCTCCAGCGCTCGACCAGTTCCCCTCTCACCCTCGAGCAGCCCGGGACTTACAGCTTCGGCAGCCGAAACCCCGAACAGTTCGAGGGTGGGACAGAAACCGCCATCGCCTGCAGCCCTATCAAGACGGACTGACCGACCCCCGATGGGAGGTGGTCCCCCCATCCGAGGCCCTTCAGCCCCAAGACCGGAATACGGTTGGTGCATCTTTTCGTCTGGATCTCTCCCGGGCCAAACATCCATGACAGGGTAGTCTGACCCGAAAAGGGATCCAGACGGTAAAACCACCACCAATCCGAAGCTCCTCTTCCAACAGCACGGATCTCGGCCGTTACCCCTCTCGCCCTGATCTCCCATAGATCTGGCTGCCGTATCAAGGTCCATCAGATCCAAGAGAAGATCCGGGCGGCAGAGTAACCACCTCTCCGACGCTGCTAGGGTCGAAAATATTAGCAAAAGACAGGCGTCCGCCGAAGCAGACACCTCTGAGGGCCAATGGGCCACCCCTGTTTTGATCATACCTACAATGGAGGGGAGAGGTATTTATAACCTCCCCCAGGGACTAACCGTTGGGGCGCGGGGAAGGTCAATCAACGGAAAACCATGCACCATCTACATTTATTAGGCGGCGCCATTAAATGCCCCTAGGAAATTGGACCATCACACCGTTCTCGAAGAGCCTTCAATGATCCACAGGAATGGTAGGATATCCCCGCTCAATCACACTAGGGCGCCAACCGATCGCCATCCCCCTTGTTAGCCCGAAATTCCTCGACCAGCTCGAGGTCAGGTCTAGCACCAGGGTAGTCTTCTCAGGAAGGCTTCACGGCTCGCCATCGCCCTTGCCTTCCAGTAATCCCTCGCCAAGCTCGAGGTCAGGTCTGGCACCAGGGTGGTCTTCTCAGGAAGGCCAACGGCTCGCCACCCCCCTTGTTGGCCCGTAATCCCTCGACCAGCTCGAGGTGAGGTCTAGCACCAGGGTAGTCTTCTCAGGAAGGCTTCACGGCTCGCCATCGCCCTTGCCCTCCAGTAATCCCTCGCCAAGCTCGAGGTCAGGTCTGGCACCAGGGTGGTCTTCTCAGGAAGGCCAACGGCTCGCCACCCCCCTTGTTGGCCCATAATCCCTCGACCAGCTCGAGGCCGGGTCCGACACCAGGGGAGTCTTCTCAGGAAGGCTTCACGGCTCGCCATCGCCCTTGCCTTCCCGTAATCCCTCGCCAAGCTCGAGGTCAGGTCTGGCACCAGGGTGGTCTTCTCAGGAAGGCCAATGGCTCGCCACCCCCCTTGTTGGCCCATAATCCCTCGACCGGCTCGAGGTCGGGTCTGGCACCAGGGGAGTCTTCTCAGGAAGGCTTCACGGCTCGCCATCGCCCTTGCCTTCCAGTAATCCCTCGCCAAGCTCGAGGTCAGGTCTGGCACCAGGGTGGTCTTCTCAGGAAGGCCAACGGCTCGCCACCCCCCTTGTTGGCCCGTAATCCCTCGACCTGCTCGAGGTCAGGTCTAGCACCAGGGTAGTCTTCTCAGGAAGGCCTCACGACTCGCCATCGCCCTCGCCTTCCAGTAAATTCCTCACCAAGCTCGAGGTCAGGTCTAGCACCAGAGTAGTCCTCTCAGGAAGGCTCCTTGGCTCGCCCTCGCTCTAACCATCAAGATAACCCTCTCACGAAGACCCAGTGACTCACCATCCCATTTCTACAACCATAAGCACTCCTTCACGGCTAGCTCCCGCACCCCCTGAAGGAGTGGGGGGCTTGTGTGACAGTGTAAAAATGGCCTGAGGCTCAACCAGGGCCCAATACAATTCCCACTCAGAAAGGTAAAGATAACAACCTGGTTCGGCTCCGGACCACTTCAGGGTCGGTGCCGAACCTCATGTTTGCCCTCACGGTACTGGCCTCCTCGTACCGACGAGCCTCAGTAGCCCTCGGAGTCCGATCCGGGGCAGTCCCACAGGCAGTCCCCCCTCTCTGGCGGGGCAGAAGGATGACCTGGCGCAGCCTAGGCCCTCCAATTCCCCCCAGAGGCACAGGAGGCTCACGATGGGCCACGTCAGCTCCAAATACCGCCAAGGGTTTCGCCACGTCAGCCCTATACCGCTCCTGGTACCGCCACGTCCGCCCTAAACCCCCTGGGCCTTCTGCCACGTCAGGCCCATGGGCTTTCGGATCCAGACCCGGCCCCCAAGTGGAACCAAACCCGGTTGGGATTCTCTATAAATACTAGACCCACACCCACCTTTTGAGGTAATCAATCTTTTGCCACTTAAATATACCTAGTTATTGCTACTCTCTCACAGAGACTGACTAGAGCGTCGGAGGGTCCGCCACCGGGACAAACCCCGGCGTTTCAGGACCGTCTGCAGGTACACAAGACCTCGGATCCGACCCTTCCGATCCGAGCCCAGCCTTCAATATCTTTCCGAGCTCACCGTAGGTCCCAGAAGGTCAACTGAAGGTCGGCAGACGAGCGGCAATCTCCTTCAATACAAATTGAGTCCGAACTCACACCTGGTGCATCCACACGTCTCCCAGAAATAAACAGCATCACTCTATATAACCCAAAAGGTGGAGACCCCTATTTACGATCAATTATCTATTAATCTCTTTATTTTTCCATATGAGACTATTATTTGAGCCACAATCCCAACATTTTTCACATTGGCGAGCCTCAAAGAATATTCTCAATCTCATACTATATTTCACGTGCCTCTGCCAATGTTTCGACTTGGCCTTGCATCTACCACTTTTGAATTGACACTCATGCCTTCCGCCAATCAACTTATTGACTCGACAAGACAATGCCTCCCATCACCTATTGCCCTGACATCCATGTCTTCCGCCAATTGCTTGCTGATTCGATCAGACAATGGCTCAAGCCAAACCTTTGGCTTGACAAAGCCTCCACCACATATTGACTTGACATAACAACTCGATTAACTATGGAGGATAGGAGAGAGGATACAAGGTTGGGGTTTCAGTGTCTCATCCATTTTGAAAATATGGATGGATTTGAGCTTTTCAGGTTCGGGCTAGGTGGGTTTATACCCGGGATTGAAAATAATGGAAATCGTCCACTTTCAACTCAAAAACATATTTTCTATGTTTCCTAATCCTACATTTTCGAGTTGGGTTCGGGCAACCTCGGTCTTCAGCATGTACATTGACGAAGTGAGAGGTTCTTTGAGATAAGTACCCCCTCAATCTCCTAATCTTGAAGAAATAATTCATTTCCTAATCGTGATGAAATAAATCATTAAGAACCTACTTCAAGAAGCTCACCTCACTACATCCAAGTAAGGGTGGCAATTGGTCCATACCCGACCCAGGTCCGCCTAGGTCTGACCCGATAATTAGCGGGCTTGGGCTAAAATTTCTCAATTCGGGCTGGGCTTGAGCTCAAATTTTCAGGCCCAATGAAAATTTGTGTGGGGCTCGGGCCCAGATGCTTAGGCCCGATGGGCCCGAATCAAATTTTTATATGTGCATGTGTATATTTATGTATACATCATGTGTATTTATGTATGAGTTTTTTTCGAAATAAAATAGTCATGTAAGTAACTTGAAATGAGTGTTAAAGTTTATAGATAAAGAAATTATGCATTGCATATAAAATTAAATGGAAATAGAAAAACTTGATGTGAATTACTTAAAAATTTGTAGTATTCCTATTATTGTTTTTTTTATATCGTTTATTATTTTTAACATAGTTTTATTTTATGAGAAAGTTATATATTAGAACATGCATAAGTAGTTCGGGCCCAGTCCGAACCTCTTTTTGGGCCTAATTCGGGCCTGGGCTCAGACCTACTTTTTTAAGCATGTAGAAAATTCGGGTCGGTTTCGGGTCTATGTTTTAAAATTCAGGCTCAGGCCCGGGCCTATATGGGTCCGGCCCAAACCCAGTCCCAGCCCTACATCCAAGAGCTCAGAGATCCTCTTTTCCTCTGTACACCTGGGATTTGTTTACCAAAATGACCCACTTTTTGAAAGTATTTACTAAACTAATCCACTCCCAAAACTAATTTCCAATGACTCGGATAGCGAGTTTAGTGAAAAAAACATCGCTATCTATGATAGTGAGTCTAACTTTAAGAAGAACTCAAAAAATGCTTGATTTAGACTCGATGTCTGAAACAACGAGTGTCGAATTTTTATAAAGCCAAACTCGCTTTCTCATTCTTCTCTTCACTTATCTCTCTCTCTCTCCACTTTCTATTTCAACTCCGAAATCCAAATCCGAAACTCTAGCTTCCCAAATCGTGCTCTCACCCACAAAAAATCTCCAAATCTCAAGGGATTCTCTTCATCCCCTGACATTCCTCTTTCCTTCCACTCTCAAAACCCTGAACTCATCATCCAATATCCTTAATTAAGTTGAATTCAAGATAATATAAAGAGGATTTATTTGGAAGCAAGTTCTCTATGTCGTCTTCTCCACGCTTATAATTGCTCAATCTTCACGATCATTGATTTGAATGTATGATTTGTTTATTCTTTTATCGTGTACACTTGGGTAGATTAGATAATGAATCTCAATTTTGTATAAATATGTATAGGTATGGATTACGATATTCCTATTTGGATTTATTTTGGTGGTAAAATTATTCGTGATGCAAAGCTAGGTTGTTGTTATAGTGTTGTTGATCCTGAAATAATTTGGGCACCTTGTACAATTACAATGGCAGAACTAGTCGAGAAAATTTATGAGATTACTAATTAGGATGGAGATCAATGGAATGTTAAAATTTTAGCTCGTTATGTAGCAGAAAAAGGTGAAGGTCAATATTTTATGAGTGTGCTCTAGCAAATGACAACGTTCTAAAGTCCATGATTTCTAGGACACTTGATCCAAATTTTAGTTGGTCCGCATTGGAATTATATATTCAGCAAATCCCTATTATTAATGCTCAGCCACATGTTAATCCTAGTTCAAGCTTCGTATGAGAAGTACTGACACATAGAATGAGTTCTAACTTTGTTCAAACATCACATGCAATCCTACCATCCCCACAGGAATACGTTCACAAATACAACAAGACCAGATCCTACAGAATTTGAGTTGCCTTGTCAACCTAGTTTGGTTCATGATTATGTTCAAAATGACATTGTCTTTGGAATATTTGAAAATGATTCCGTTAACAATAAATTATTAGATGATGATGAAGAAGAGGAATAAACCGACAATGAAGTTGATGAGAATATAAAAAATGATGACGAAGTGGAAGAAGATGAATATGTAAATGTTAATATAAATGAAAGAAATGATAATGACGTGAACGTTAATGATGCCTTGAATAATGTTAATGTTCATGTTACCGAGGCAATGTCACAAAGTGCGAGAGCAAATCAAGTTCCACAAGAGTCATTCGGTTCATCGAACGTAGATAAATTGTACATTGGACAGGAGTTTCAAAGTAAATAATCGATCTAGCATGCGGTGAAGCTATACTCCATAAAGAAATATCGGAAAATTGTCACAATGAAATCTACACCGACTCTATATACCGTGAAATGTAAACTAGCACCTAAGAAACATACCCTTGAGGAGATGGTGCAAATCCCACCGATTGTAAGTAAGGGCGGTTGCCAATTGAGTTTACGTGCAATCGTTCCAAAGGGTGGGACAAATTTCGTGGTGAAGAAAATTATAGGGCCACATATATGTTTGAATCCCACGTTGAATCAAGCTCACTGTAAAGTTGATGCTAAACTTGTATGCAATTTGATTGTGAATGTTGTTAAGGCTGAGATAAGAATAACACCGCGGACCATTATTGAGATAGTCAAACTACATTTCAATTATCAGATTTCATATTGGAAGACTTGGATTGTAAAACAAAAGGCTATTGAGAGGTTGTTTGGTTCATTTGAAGAAGCATATACTAAGTTGCATTATCTATTTTCAGTAATACAAGCAGCAAATCCAAGAACCATTGTCCATTGGTATAAGTATGGGTCCGGTCCGATGAGAATTTAAAGGAGTATTTTGGGCATTTGGTGCTTCGATTGAAGGGTTCAAGTCTTGCAGACCTATTATAAGTGTTGTTGGAACACACTTGTATGAAAAATACAAGGGTTGTTTGTTAATTGCTATTTCACCGGACACAAACGATAGCCTTTTTCCATCTGCCTTTGCAATAGTTGATGGAGAAAGTGTATATACTTGGACATGGTTTATGAGTTGCATTTATTTTTTTGTCACCGATCGGTTTGGGTTATGTGTTATCTCCGATCGTCATGCAGGTATTTTGGCTGACATAAAAATGCAAAATGGAGCATGGAACGAACCAAATGTATATCATCGTTATTGTATGCGACATTTCGCTACGAATTTCTTCACCAAATTTGGTATCAAAGCTATGAGAAAAAAAGATAAAATTATAGCATGTCAAAACCAACCCAAAAAGTTCCATAGAAAACTCGATGAGCTGGAAACTGTCAATGTGGAGGAGGTTACTTGGTTGAAAGATAAACCAGTTGAGAAATGAGTTCTTTATGATGAAGGAGGTCGTGGATATGGCATAATGACTACAAACCTATCAGAAGTTTTCAACTCAGTTTTGAAAGGTGTGCGTAGTTTACCCGTAAATACAATTGTGGAAATGATCTTTTATCGTCTCAATTCTTACTTTGTCACCCGTCGCCAATTAGCCAACACGCTTATAAGTGAAGGAAAATTTTTCGCTCCAAGAGTTCAGGATTTGATTGATTTTCGGCGTGAGAGAGTCAGCTTGCATGAGGTCATAATGTTTCATCATCAACCTGGAGCTCTTTCAGTCAAAACAGGTATACAAAGGGTATATAGGAATTCAAAAGGTGGGAACTTGCACAACGTTAATTTGGGTACTAAAACGTGCACTTGTCAGAAATTTCAGTTGTATCATATTCCATGTTCCCATGTGTTGGCGGCTTGATCATGTTATTGATTACAAACCGTATGTTGATACATTTTATCCTATAGTGCCTTAGCACAAACATGGGCTCCTACCTTTCATCCGACACTAGATCCAGCATATTGGCTTGTTAATAGTGGACCATGCCTCACAGCTGATATGAGCATGCGACGTTCTAGGAAGGGGCGGCTGAAGACTACAAGAATTTGTAATGACATGAATGTAAAAGATGGGTCAAGCACTGGTATAGGGTTGACTTGTTCCAAATGTGGTTTGAAATGTCACAATATGCACCGATGCCGAAAAAATCAAGCCAGACTTCACAACGACATCAAACTATGTAAATTGGGCATTTATTTGAAACTCATCTTTTGAGCTATTATTTTGGTTATGGAATTATTTTGGTTATGGAATTTTTTTATGTATTATTTTGGTTATGAATTTTTTGTGTTATGTATTATTTCAAACTTTATTGTGTTATGTATTGTTATGGGATTTATTGTGTTATGTATTATTTCAAACTTTATTTTTATCTAAGATATTATATGCCATAATGTATGTGTGTTTAAAGCCGAGTCATTATATATACAGGAAAAATTTGAGATTGTTAACTTTTGTGGAAAATAAAATAACTAGGCTCGCTATCTCAGTTAGCTAGCCTGGTTCAAAGAGGCTCGTTATCTGAGATAGCGACTGTGAGAATTGAGAGTTTCCAGAGTCTTTGAAGTCTCTAGAAAATCTAAAATTCTCACAGTCGCTGCCTCAGATAACGATCCTGGTTGTACAGGGCGATCCTGGTTGTACCAGACTCCCAATCTGAGATAGCAACTGTGAGAATTGCGAGTTTCCCAAGTCCTTGAAGTCTCTGGAAAATCTAAAATTCTCACAGTCGCTATCCCAGATAGCGATCCTGGTTGTACCAGACTCGCTATCTAAGATAGAAACTATGACAATTGCGAGTTCCCAGAGACTTTGAGGTCTCTGGAAAATCTAAAGGTCTCACAGTCGCTATCTCAGATAGTGATCTTGGTTGTACCAGGCTCACTATTTGAGATAACGACTGTGGTAGTTTTAGATTTTCCATAGACTTCAAAGACTCTAGAAACTCGCAATACTCACAGTCGTTATCCCAGATAGCGAGCCTCTTTGAACCAGACGCGCTAACTGAGATAGCGAGCATAGTTATATTGATAACCCAGAATTTCAACATTCTCAGGTCTTCCCGTATACATATCCCACATCTCATAGTCTTCACACAACTCAGATCCCACATCTCATAATATTTCGCACAACTCATAATCTCATAATCCCACATCTCGGAACATCAAACACAACTCATATGCGCGATCTCATAAACAAGAAAGAAACTAAGACAAAATTAAGAAACAAAATTAGGAAACAAACTCAGAAACAAACTAACTACAACAAATTAATAACTGGAATAAAATTGAAACAAAAAAATTTATCACACGTGCCACAACTGAAACAAAAACACAACTCAACACAACTTGGGGGGGGGGGGGGGGGGAAATTTGAAACAAAACAGAACTTAAATTGAAAAACAAGCGATGAACACGAGTTCCTTTCAGGAAAATCCCTAGGAAAAATCCTAGGAAAACCAAACCTGAAGAAAAAAAAACACAGACAATAACTATCAAACTAATACAATCCACCAAATCTATCAAACTAAATAAAACTTATGCATCAAATGTAGGTGTTCATGGATCAGAGGTGAACAAGTTTAGGGGTCGCCTCGTTCGTTTAGGACGTTGATTAAGTCCGAAAAGAGGAATGTCATCGTCATCATCTTCTTCTGGCTCAACGACGTGCTCCTCCTCTCCTCGTTCTTCCAATACTCTTTGACGATACGGAGGTCTTGTGGTCATTGTCTCTCGATGACCCATTCGGTGCACCGGACCCGACAATATAGCGTCCAATCTATTTCCTTCGCCAACAAGGTCAGCTTGTGCTCGACACGAACTCACCATTTTCCATGCAAACTCATTCACAGGTTTGGCAACATTGCTCTTTAACACCTTCACACATTCTTTTGCCTGAATCCATGTTTAGGCTATCTACACTCAAATAAATAGCATGTATTAAAGGTATAATATATAATGTATGTGTATATGTGTAATTTAAAACGAATAGATACAAAATAAAATTTACGAGGTTCCGAATCAATTTTGACTATAGTTGAAACATTGGTAAATGAACAGAATGGTCGTCAGCTAGATCAACAACTCATTGTCGAGTTGGTACTTGCACACCCGTAGACATTTGGGATGTAGGAGATATATAAAGTCGAGTCATTCTCTGATACCACATCATATACGCTCCATGTGAATCGGCATTGAATGGGGGAATATTAACAATCCCATGATCATAACGATGATTGTTCCATATATCGACGTGGTTGTGCAAACAAGCGGCCCAATCGTGACCCGGCTATCGACCCATAATGGTAACACCTTGCAAATCGGCATTAAATGGTTGTGCGACCGGAATATTTTGACGAAAACCAAATTTTCGAAGTACTCTATTGACAAAATAGGACTCCACTGTCCCAAAGTTGACAAGAGATGTCGTTGTCAACCATATCTTACAAGTCGTCGTGCACACAGGTGGCAATCTCGCTAAACGCTCCTCCATTTACGGCTCCCACTTGACACAGTCATCCGTCAACGTATCAAACTCGTCCATGTAGTATGTCAAGCAGTGATTTGGGTTAGCCTTCCATATTAGAGATCCAGACCAGTATACACCTTGTGGTGGTTTCATGTGAGGGTCATCGGGAACATGCAACCACTTTGATGATTTCCTATTAATTACGGGTCTACCAATATGTACGCTTTCCCAACTCTATACTTGTAGCAACAACATTAGTCCATTCATCTGACTCGTACCAAGAGCGCATTTGCACAAACTTCAATATAATGTAGCCAATGCTGCACTACCCCAACTGTAGGCCCCAACAATCCCAAGATCTGCAATTAGAGGTAAGAACATTAGGGGAACGGAAATACCGGTGAAGTTTAGGAACATGACACATCCAAACAATGACCTAATATATGCCCTACAATAGCATTGGACTTGGTCGCCGTTCAAATCTGCATTCAACATATCGGTGAAAGTATCCTTCAACAATTTCAATTGAAGAGACTTCCCAACAATAGCACTACGGTCCGGCTCAACCCCAAGATATTCTTTGATAAAAAACTGTGGATCGAAGTCCATTGTTCCAGTTACGGCATGTCCGTTGATGGGAAGACATGTGATCACTGCAACATCCTGCAGTGTGACATACATCTCCTCTACATGCAAGTAAAAACTGTGCATTTTCGGACACCAACGTTCGAGAAGAGCGGTTAGAAGAGAACGGTCCGCCTTAATTGAACTCATCAAAGCGATGCCGTACAACCCGCAATCCCGTAACAACTCATGGATATGTGGATGCATTGGCAAAGTGGCGTGCCCCCGAAAAGTATACTCCTTTGATTTTCCGTCCCACACGTTTTTTGAACGATGTTGCCCTTGCAAGGTCAAGTCTTGGGTTGATAAATCCAATAATATCCATATTTTGGAGCAATAATCTGAATGCAATTAGACAGTTGAATTCTCTATATGTGGTAATTTACTCTTCTTTTCTCTTTTCCACAAGAAACAGCCTAAAAGCAACTAAACGAAGCAGATTCAAGACTAATCCAACACTGTGAGGATGATACACTGGAATGAAGAACCCTAATTTTGCATCAAAACATTTCTGAGAAGCTGCTGAATACAGTCGACTGATTCCTTGACTACAGTCGACTAAACAGAGTGGGATTGAGTTGCCAAAGCTTTGCAGAACAGTCGACTGACTCCTAATCAAAAGTCGACTTCTCTGACTAGTTGAGTTTTCAAAAGTTCGCGGAACAGTCGACTGCTCTTAGTCGACAATCGACTGGACTAGTATGAAATCTGGAGTTAGAAATAAGAACAGTTGAGATTCACCCCCATCCAAATTTACAAACAAACCAGATTGAGTTATCCAAATCCAGGTTAGCTGCAAATAACAACTTCCCAACAATCAAGTTAGAGACCCAGGTTTGGCAAGTATTAAGATTTGACTCAATCCATATCCGATGTGTGAGAAGATAGAATGTTGGAGCATGAGATCTGTAGATGGGGTAAAAAGAAACTATAAGAAGGGGGGAATACGCAGTCTAGAGGAATCAATCTGGAATCGATCATATATCTAGAATCAGATCGAAAGAAGAGAGAAGGAATCAACGAAAGAAGATCAAGTACAATCAAACAAAGGAGGAGATCGAGTGCCACTGAAGGACGAGATCAAGTCGACTTAGAAGCAGTTCAAGTCGACTTCAAGGCTGAACATCATAAAAACCAGTGCTACTTTTTCTCTCTCTAGTTTTTGTTCTTATTGTTAGAGTCATGAATTCTAAATTTTTAGTCAATAAAAGTTGTATTATGTGCAACTAATTTCATTGTTGGGCTGATTGAAACCTTAGTCCTGTAATGTTTATAATCTTCTAAAAACACTACTTTCATCACTTATTGATTAAACCTGGTTGTTCTTGATCAAATTTATAATATAAATCAAACTTTTGTTAGAAAGTTTGCAGAATCAGTCGACTGACATCTAACGACAGTCGACTGATATGAAGAACCTTACGTGATTAAGTTTGCTTATTACAAAACTGACTCTGTTATATGAGTATAGAGATGATCAATATCTTATGCTCATAACTTGTAACACAGGAATCATTTAGGTTCTTGGTTTAATCAACTTGGAGGATCTAGATTTGATACCAACTTCTAGAACTTTGAGTGTTTGTTAATTTCCATCGTTCCTATACTTTCTTCAAGTGCAACTTAGTAGATACCATGCTAAATACTTAAGGAGAGAAACGAATTAGAGTAGATACCATGCCTAATTTTTGGCCTAGGAAAATCTCAACTTTAAGGAGAAGATACCATGCCCTTAAATGAACAAACATGAGTGATTAGAGTAGTGTAGAAGGTGATCTAGCATTCTTGACTATAGGTGGAAATCAAGCCCAACTACTTTGATAGATATTTTGTGATTCAACTTGAGATCTACTTGATCTAGATTTTAATGACAAACATTTCTGATTATTGATTAGTGAGTTAATTACTACAATCTCTGTGGGATCGACCCTTGCTTTTCACAACGCTTCTATAAACGATTCGTACACTTGCGAGGTTTTAATTTGTGTCTAGTTTATCTGTTCATTTAGATATTTGAGACAACAACAAGTTTTTGGTGCTGCTGCCGGGGATTGTTTAGTATTTTAACTTGCAGGTCATGAATAATTATAAAAAAATTCGATTACTTATTTTCTTTTAGGATACAAGACTTTGGTGTATGCACGGGAGACGATTACTTCATCCCAAGCTACTACCTATTGACCAAGAGATTGAGCACACTCAGCACAGACTGAGTCAGATCAGTCGACTGTCGTCGAGGTGCAAGTCGACTGTACCGCAGACCATTCCAAAAGCAACAATGGGCGAGGAAGTACCAAATCGAGTACCAATGCAGGACAAATTCACTCCGAAGAATATTGAGCAACCTTCTTGCATAGCTTATCAACCTAATGTCACAGGGAATATGCACCTATCTCCTCAATTACTCAGCATGGTTCCCCACTTTAGTGGCAAACTAGACGAGGATCCTCACCTCCTCTTGCAAGATTTCTTTGATCTTTGCAGAACACAAAGCGTCCAAGGGCTTACTCCTGAACAAATCATGTTAATTTTGTTTTCATTTTCATTAAAACTTAATGCTAAATTGTGGTATAATTCTTTGGAACCAGGATCAATTCAGTCATAGGAGCAATTGGCAACAAAGTTCTTGATGGAATTCTTTCCAGCTCAGAAAACCAAACAACTAAAAAGGGAAATTCAACTCTTCCAACAAAAAGATGGTGATTTATTCTTCGAGGCATGGAAGGACTTTAAGAACAAACTTCTCAAGTGTCCACGCACAACATGCCCAAGGATGATCAGGTACAAGCATTTTATGAGGGTTTAAATGACACTAACAAAGCAATTGTAGATTCAGCTTGCAATGGAATCTTGATGAGGAAGAGTGGTGAGGAGGCCATCGAGCTATTCGAAGAACTCAACGAGAACTCACAACAATTCTCAACAGGGGAAGGGGTCTTTCGAAAAAATAGGGAGTTTACGAAATTTCTAGTAATAATAACATGCAATTAGAAATGGTAACCATGAACAAAAAAATTGATATGCTTGTTAATGCAATTTCGACGTTGGGTGGCGTAAAAAACCAACCAAAGGAACTTTGTGCAATTTGTTCTCATTCTAATCATACAACTAATACATGTCCAATGTCTTCTTTCACAGATCAGGAGCACGCAAACTACGTAGGACAGGGAGTGTATCCGCCGAAGAATAACCCTTTTTCAAACACGTACAACCCAGGGTGGAGAAATCATCCAAATTTCTCATGGAACAATAATCAAAATCATCAAGGCACTCAATTCGCACAAGGACATGCGTAGCAATTCCAGATCGGGAATGGGTTTGATCGGTCAATGCAAGAATAGAAGAAGTTGGATTTCGAATCCACCGTTCTTCAATTGCTCCAACAGCAACATTAAACAAGCAACCAACAAGGGCAGGCCATTCAGAAATTGGAGACCCAAATTGATCAAATTGCTAAGGAGTTAAGTGAAAGAAAGGCAGGAGAACTCCCATCACAAACTATACCAAACCCTAAAGGACAAGAACAGCTCAAATCGGTGACAACCCTGAGAAGTGGTCAGATAATCAACAGCAGAGATGGAACAAATGCAGAAGAATCAGACAAAATCAGGGAGACACAACCATCAAAATCTTTGGGTTCCAGAGTGACAAAGAAAGGGTAGTATTGCCACTATTCCCTCAAAGGTTAGTCAAGCAAAAGAAAGAACAACATTTATTTGATATTTTTGAAACTCTCAGGAATGTAGAAATCAACATTCTCTTACTTGATGCTATTAAACAAATTCCTTCTTATGCCAAATTTTTAAAAGAATGTTGTATTCACAAGAGAACATTTCAGGTTCGAGAGAATGTGGCTCTAACAGAGGAAGTGAGTGCGGTATTGTTAAGGAAACTACCTCCTAAGTTGAAGGATCCAGGCAGTTTTACCATTCCTTGCAGGGTTGGTGAACATTTCTTTGAAAATGCACTGTTAGATTTAGGGGCAAGCATCAATCTTCTTCCATACTCTGTTTACGAAGAACTAGGATTAGGAGAACTCAAACCGACATCAATCACTTTGCAATTGGCTGATCGCAGCATCAAAAGACCTAGAGGTATTTTAGAAGATGTCTTAGTTCAGGTAAATGATTTCATTTTGCTTGCAGATTTTGTTGTTTTGGATATGGAAGACTCTTCAATGCTATCTTCTTTACCTATCATCTTAGGTAGACCCTTTATGAGTACTGCTGATATGAAAATTTGTGTTAAAAATGGCACCATAAGTATGAAAATAAATGGTGAAAAGATTGAGTTTAAAATGTTTGATGCACCAAAATTACCACACGATGATCATGAATGTTATAATGTTGATGTGGTTCAGGAGATTGTTGACCCAACATTTCAGGTACATAGTATCGATCCATTACAAGCCACAATTACACACTCTCTAACACTATCTCAAGTTGAACAGGAACATGACGATTGGAGGGTTGCAGAGACAGTACATTATCTTGAAAATCCAAAATCATATTCAGGTAAGTTTGCACCTGTGTTTGAAAGTCTTGTGTCTAATAACACTTTTTTTCTTCTGTTACCAGGACACCAGACGTGGAGCTGAAGCCGCTGCCTGAACACTTGAAGTATGCATATTTGGGTGAAAACTAGACGTTGCCTGTGATAGTTGCTGCAAACTTGAGTATGCAGGAAGAAGAGAAGCTGTTGAGAGTATTGCGAGAGCACAAGGGTGCATTAGGGTGGACCATTGCAGATAGGCTTATGTCAAGATGGTACGGTCCGTACGTTGTTACAAAGGTTTTTCCACATGGAGCGTTGGAGGTTCATAGCAAAGAGAAAAATCAAACATTCAAGGTGAATGGGCATAGGGGGAAACCTTATATTGAGATGAGTTTTGAGCCGCGAGAGGAAGATATAACTCTTCAAACTATTCAATACATTGCCTAAACTCGTCAAGTCTAGCTGAAGACAAGAAACGCAGCACTTATTGGGAGGCAACCCAATTTTCAGGGAAGTACTTACACTTTCTCTTTATTTCTCTTTATTCATTTCTTTATTCATTTCTTTATTCATTTTATTTCCCTCAAACCGGATGGTAACACATGCCTATTTTAAGTTTTTGTTTCAAACATTGAGGACAATGTTCCATCTAAGTTTGGGGGTAGTTATCCACATTTGGAGTCTCTCGATCTTGTGTCCTTTCTAACAACAATGATGAGAACATGTGCTCAGTTACTATAGGTAGAGAGTGGAGAACAAGTATTAATTTTGGTCTTTATCTTTAAAAATGTTAATAACTTATCATATGGATCATACTTGAAACTTTTGTTCATTTGGTCATGTTAATTCGACGAATTTTGAAAGAGGATAGCAAGTTCAACTGTGAGTATACTTAAATACACAAATTGTGAGTTTTGAGCCTAACATATATTTTTGAGAGAGTCATACACTTGAAGATCTTAGTTGACTGCATGTATCTTGAGATGAACTAGAACTTGTTCTTGCTACTTTTCGAAACTTATTTTGGTTTTTGCATGAAAACTTGGAAATGATTAAGGCACCTAAGATTCTATCACCAAAGACAAATAGCCTACCCAACATCAATTATTCACTAGTTGCCCCTTTGAAGCCTATAAAAGCTTTCTTTTTGTAAGACACATCATCCTTAACCATGCCTAGATGAATAGGTTACCTTACCTATATCTATTGAGTTAGTAGAAAAAAAATTGTAAAAGAGATGTGGTATATCAAGTTGAAGGGGATGAAATTTTTAAGTGAAGTTGGGAGAGTTGCCATAAAAAATATCGAAAAAAAAATAATATATGAAAAGTTGTTCATCAAATAAAAATTGCTGAGTCGTGGGTGATTGAAAGGTGTTGGCCTGTGATATATGGCCTCAGAAAAAATATATATATGTATATATATTCTCTTAGAACAATACAAGTTACTCTACAAATTCTTTAAAAATTTTGTATTCCTTTTTCCCTCAATTGTTTAAACCCTCACCCATGGCCCCATTACAACCTATATAAGACCTTTTGATCCAAGTAGTGTGCAAATCAATGGTGTGAAGATGTAGTAGCAAGATCAAGCATATGGTTTCATCCAAGTAATGAATATTTGTCAACAAATCTAATTTGAACTTCCCATGTTAATGAGAGCTATATTTTTTTGGGAGTGTATGCCATGGTGAGATTTTCGAGTTGAAATATAGTTGAGCTTGCTAACCTTAATCATGATTATGTTGCATAGGCATTGGCCACCCAACTATTTGATATTCAAGTTGAGTATTCTTGTGAATAAGTGATTAACATTTGAATTAAAACTTGTTTAGACCTATCTTAATGCTTGTTCTAACCTTGACACCAAAAGTAGCAAGTTCTCTGAGGTAAAAGTTGGAAGGGTCAAGATGTTCAAGCGATGCTTGTAGTTTTATTTTGCTTGAGGACAAGCAAAAGCTAAGTTTGGGGGTATTTGATAAATCCAATAATATCCACATTTTGGAGCAATAATCTGAATGCAATTAGACAGTTAAATTCTCTATATGTGGTATTTACTCTTCTTTTCTCTTTTCCACAGGAAACAGCCTAAAAGCAACTAAACGAAGCAGATTCAAGACTAATCCAGCACTGTGAGGATGATACACTAGAATGAAGAACCCTAATTTTGCATCAAAACATTTCTGAGAAGCTGCTGAATACAGTCGACTGATTCCTTGACTACAGTCGACTGAACATAGTGGAGTTGAGTTGCCAAAGCTTTGCAGAACAGTCGACTGACTCCTAATCAAAAGTCGACTTCTCTGACTAGTTGAGTTTTCAAAAGTTCGCGGAACAGTCGACTGCTCTTAGTCGACAGTCGACTGGACTAGTATGAAATCTGGAGTTAGAGATAAGAACAGTTGAGATTCACCATCATCCGAATCTGCAAACAAACCAGATTGAGTTATCCAAATCCAGGTTAGCTGCAAATAACAACTTCCCAATAATCAAGTTAGAGACACGGGTTTGGCAAGTATTAAGATTTGACTCAATCCATATCCGATGTGTGAGAAGATAGAATATTGGAGCATGAGATCTGTAGATGGGGTAAAAAGAAACTATAAGAAGGGGGGAAGACGTAGTCTAGAGGAACCAATCTGGAATCGATCATATATCTAGAATCATATCGAAAGAAGAGAGAAGGAATCAACGAAAGAAGATCAAGTACAATCAAACAAAGGAGGAGATCGAGTGCCACTGAAGGACGAGATCAAGTCGACTTAGAAGCAGTTCAAGTCGACTTCACGGCTGAACATCATAAAAATCAGTGCTACTTTTTCTCTCTCTAGTTTTTGTTCTTATTGTTAGAGTCATGAATTCTAAATTTTTAGTCAATAAAAATTGTATTATGTGCAACTAATTTCATTGTTGGGCTAATTGAAATCTTAGTCATGTAATGTTTATAATCTTCTAAAAACACTACTTTCATCACTTATTGATTAAACCTGGTTGTTCTTGATCAAATTTATAATATAAATCAAACTTTTGTTAGAAAGTTCGCAGAATCAGTCGACTGACATCTAACGACAGTCGACTGATATGAAGAACCTTACGTGATTAAGTTTGCTGATTATAAAACTGACTCTGTTATATGAGTATAGAGATGATCAATATCTTATGCTCATAACTTGTAACACAGGAATCATTTAGGTTCTTGGTTTAATAAACTTGGAGGATCTAGATTTGATACCAACTTCTAGAACTTTGAGTGTTTGTTAATTTTCATCGTTCCTATGCTTTCTTCAAGTGCAACTTAGTAGATACCATGCTAAATACTTAAGGAGAGAAATGAATTAGAGTAGATACCATGCCTAATTCTTGGCCTAAGGAAATCTTAACTTTAAGGAGTAGATACCATGTCCTTAAATGAACAAACATGAGTGATTAGAGTAGTGTAGAAGGTGATCTAGCATTCTTGACTATAGGTGGAAATCAAGCCCAACTACTTTAATAGATATTTTGTGATTCAACTTGAGAACTACTTGATCTAGATTTTAATGACAAACATTTCTGATTATTGATTAGTGAGTTAATTACTACAATCTCTGTGGGATCGACCCTTACTTTTTCACTACGCTTCTATAAACGATTCGTACACTTGCGAGGTTTTAATTTGTGTCTAGTTTATCCGTTCATTTAGATATCTGAGACAACAACACGGGTCAAGAGGACCGGGACCCATCGGTGGAATATAATATGATGAAGAGGGGGGTCCGGCTCATTTGGCGAAGAAGACAGACCCGACTCGACCTACACAACAAATAACAATAAACATCAATTTCACAATATACTATTTTATTAAAGAAAAATCAAATTAATCGAATAAAGACATTCATCTTACATTTGTGTGACTTTGTCCACCCCCGTGACCACTCCTTGGGGGTCGTCCATAAAAAGTCCCCCCCCCCCCTCCCCCCCCCGGGCCTCAGTTACTTGGGGTCTACTACTTGTTCCTTCTTCATGAATATTCTGCGTTTGGGCTATATCTAATAGTGATAAGAATCCTACAATTATATATATATATATATATATATATATATATATATATATATATATATATATATATATATATATATATATATATATATAGTATAATTGCATATTCTAAAAACAAACAATTTAACACCAATAAAACACACACATAAACACCAACAATAACATGGAAAAATTCTAATTATCATATTCTTATCAAAAGCTTTCAATATGCTTGTTCAAAGTTAAATTATATGTCGATAATTCTATTTATATCAAAATTAAATTATTTCTCAAAGTAGCATTTCACTTTAACTAAATATACAGAAATAAATTCCAAATTTATCTATTAACTAATCATCCCATAGATCATGAACTCTCAACATTACATTCAATTTTACACACAATCAAAATTAACCCAAATTCAAATTGCAAAAGTATGAAGACTTACTGTACAATAGATGGGTGCTTTAAGAGGTAGAGAATGAGGACGAGATGAATGTACCCGATTGCGCTGCAGTTCTCTTACCCTTCCTAAAATCAACAAAATTTGGAATCTTGGATGATGGTTTTAGGGTTTTGAGAGTGTGAGTAGAGATGACTTTGAGTGATGAAGTGGATCTCAATAGATTTTGGACAGATGTTGATGGTGAAATAACGAATTTGGGAGGCTAGGATTTTGAGTTTCTTTCGGAGTTGGGAGAGAGAATGGAAAGTTAGAAGTGAAGAGAGATAGCGAACAACGAGTCGTATCTTTAAAAAACTCCCCAATCGATACTCGCTATCTCAGTTAGCGAGTGTGGTACAAACACGCTCGCTATCTGGGATAGCGAGTCTAAACTTGGTATTTTTAGAGAAACACTTCAGCATACACTCGCTATCTCAGTTAGCGAGTTTGCTACAAATACACTCTCTATCTAAGATAGCAAGTCTAATCTTGGTAATTTTCTTCAAGTTTTTCTTCAAGTGGTGGAGAAACACCTCAACATAAGCGAGTGTGTTTAAACTCGCTATCTCACTTAGCGGGTTTGGTACAAACACACTCGCTTATGTTGAGGTGTTTCTACATCACTTGAAGAAAATTTGAGAAAAATTACTAATGTATTTTGAGGTATTTCTCCACCACTTGAAGAAAAACTTGAAAAAAATTATCAAGTTTAGACTCACTATCTCAGATGTCGGTGTTGTCTTCACCAAAATCGCTATCTGGGTCATTGTGGTAATTAGTTTCAAAAATGGGCAGGTTTGGTAAATACGTTTAAAAAGTGGGTCATTTGGGTAAACAATTCTACACCTGGCTCCTTCCTTCTGGTTCAGTTGGCAAACCTACTCTTTGTCTTGTTCCTCAGTCTCCCAAATAATTCCAAATCCCCCAACTAATTCTATATTCTCCAGTTCTCCATTCATACTTGCTTTCACCTTCAACCCTTCTCATTCTCTCGATCTTGATCTTCTTCCCCTCTTCTTCTTCTTTTGTGGTCATAAATCCAATAAGATAACAACCCAAAAGAAAAAAGAAAAAGAAAAAAAAAGAGAGAGGACAGTGTTATCTTCATTATCCTTTTACTAATCAAAGAGTCAATTATTGTCCATACGTTATAACTCCACTTCCGTTAAATTTTCTGACTCACACCTACTCTTCAACTTCTGCTTCCTTATCCAATTGCAAAGGTAATATTGGATAGTTTTGTCATCTGGGTTTTTTGCCAGTGGGTTTTATTTGGTACTGATTGTGCTGAATTGGGCTGTTTAGGGGCTGACTTTGGAGCTATTTGGGATCTGGGTTTTGGGCAAAAGGGGGAGTGATCATGGTGAAACCCTTGGATCATGAGTCATTGAATGAGAACGTGAAGAAGGTGGCCTATGCTGTTAGGGGTGAGCTTTATTTGCGGGCATCTGAGCTTCAGAAGGAGGGAAAGAAGGTAATTTGTTTGTGGGTTTTTGTTGTATTATCTGTTTTTGGATTCATTTGTTATGGGAGTGATTATGATCTGTGAGTGATTAATTTGATGTGGAAGAATGGTTAAGATAGCACATGAAATTATATGAACAAGGAAATTATAATTTAGCTAATTTTTGTTAGCTCTAGTATACTTATTACTTATCATTCCCTAATGGGTGCATTTATTAGCGTTTGTTGCCGTAGCATATCGAATGTCTCAGACCTACTCATTTAATGTTAGTTATCTTCTTAGTGATCTTATATAAGATAAATTTGTATTTGGGTGTGTTATTACCGAATGGCTTAACCCATAAAGCATGGTTATGTATATGTGTTTGTTTTTCAACCTCATGAGTATTCTTATGATACATGAAAATAGCAGATCACAAAGCATCTAATAACTTAACCCTTTCTTCGGTATTTCTAGAGACATTATATATTACTCACTATCACCTCTATGGTGAAGGACCAAATACATGTACTTTTTTAAAATTTATTTTGAGTTCACCATTCTATATTATGCTGCATATCTGCGTGTAGGCGATGAAAAGTTGACTCATATATTACAGTACCGTTGAAACATATAAATTCTAAACGACTAAATGTTCTAATCACCTGCCCATTTTTATTTGTATAGGATTGGTCCCTTATCTTGTCTCCTAGCAATTGATATAACTAAGTGTTCTACCAAGAGCTTAGATGATAATTGACTGTTAGCTTAATTGCAAATCCTCCCTTTTTACTGGTATAATCTGAGTAATGACTAATGGCAAATGCTCCTTTCTTTCCTTTTTTTTGTTTTGGTGTACATTGATATCTATGCGCAATTACTACTTGTAAACAACCAAAAATTGAACTCATGTATCATCTTGTCCTAGTATATTATAATTTCTAAACCCACCCAATCCCTTAGGTTCTAATCACTTTCCCCTTTCATTCTTTTGGTATAGGATTGCTCCCTTTTGTGTGTCATGTCAATTAATAGAACTGAGTACTCTGCCCAGAACATTGATAAGTGTGGACTGTTAGCTAGCTAAATATCCCAATTCCTCACAGGGATATCAATAAAGACACCCCCTTCATCTATAAAGAGGGTAGGGAAGTGATGCAAAGATCATTTCTAACCAGGCCAAATGGTACAAGCAAGATACCCTATTGATTTCCCCTTTACATTGGATTAACTGTCAAAGCTCTATCCTTGGGGAAGATATGCTCTTGAACATGGGCAAGTATCCAGAATGTGACGACAGGTTTTGAACTAATGCAAAGTGGAAATACTCAAGTGTTGGCTGTTTTACCAATGGTTCAAGCATGCCAATTGTACAGAATGAATTTATATTTTCCTCTAATTGGTCTTATATTAACCATAGCCCACGGCATTATCATAAAATGTCATAATTTTCTTATAATTAGTATATTCTACTTATTTCCTTTCATCAAACCACACTCTCTATTATCATCTATCATATTCATATAGAACTTCGCATAAGACTTCCCTCCCAAAACACTCTGCAATCTGCATAAACCAAACTAATCTATCATGAGCATAAAACAAAACAATCTACTCATTTCTTTTCTTCAAACCACATTATCTCTCCATTATCTATCATATTCATATAGGACTTTGCACAAGACCTTCCTCTTCAAAGAAAAACACTTTGCACAAGACCAAACTAATATATCAAGAGAATAAGACCAAACAATCTAATTGTTTCTTTTCTTCCAACCATACTATCTCTCTTGTCATCTATGATATTGTATAAAACTCGGCATAAGACCTTCCCTGCCAAAAAAAAGAATGCTTTGCATAAGACCAAAATCTTTATTGATAATTGAAAATTTATTTAAATACATGGTAAATGTTTTCCTTGTAGTTGTAGCTATTACACGGTTTGGAGAAACACATGATACTTGCAATGAATTATATGCTCTTAGATTATAGTAGATTAAGATCTAGATTTCTTTCTTTTTTTAATTTGGGGACCTTTAGCAGAGATTCCATTAATAAAGGTGGTTTTAGTCTTTCTTGATCTTCGACAGATAAAAAAATTCTGATGTATTTGATTAGGATTGGATTTGAATATAGCTAATAAATGTAATATATCTGTATGATCTCCTACTACACCTCCTTCCTTTTCAAACTACTCGCCTCTCACATTCTTGCACTAAGGTAGACACAAGGTTAGGTAATTGTGCATACCATCTGAGCCATGAGGTTTTGTGGCGAATGTCGAGTCTGATTTTATTTGAAATTTTAATGTAAGAATTAGATTTTTAAAATTTATGAAGATATCCAGTTATTTCTCATTCTCTGATATTTTCTGATCATTTTGCAGATTATATTTACCAATGTTGGAAATCCTCATGCTTTAGGTCAGAAACCACTGACATTTCCTCGTCAGGTGAATCTTGCTAAATTACCTTTTCTATCTAGTTGCTATTAGTTTATTGCACACAATCTTTTTTTCTTGTCAATTACCTTGTTATACTATAAGTTATTGACATATGTTATTCAGCCTTCTGCACAAATGTTTATATTTGTAAAGCATTGTCATTGGAGAACCAAAATTCAATCTAATTTTATTACTTCAAGTCATGGTCAAAGGCTATGCTTGAAAATTGTTTTCCTTCGATAATGTTCTTATATAACTTCTGTTGCAGGTTGTAGCATTATGCCAAGCACCATTTCTATTAGATGACCCTAATGTTGGGCTTGTTTTCCCAGCCGATGCTATTGCAAGAGCTAAACATTATCTTTCATTGACTTCGGGAGGTTTAGGTAAATAACCTTCACGTGTTTACACATATTTTCTTGTGATGACTTCTACATGATGTTCCTAAACCAAATAAACATGATGGTATTGGCATTTAGTTGGAACAAATCAATTGATGAAACTACTCTATTTGATGATCAGGTGCATATAGTGATTCTCGAGGTCTCCCTGGAATAAGGAAGGAAGTTGCTGAGTTTATTGAAAGGCGTGATGGGTACCCCAGGTATTCATAACTCAAAAAATCATCGAGTAGTTGCCAGTACAATTGGGACCATAGTATTCATGACTGTTTATTATGGGACCTGCAGTAATCCAGAACTGATATTTCTCACTGATGGTGCAAGCAAAGGTGTCATGCAACTTCTGAATACCATCATCAGAAATGATAAGGATGGGGTATGTTTGTTCACTAATGACTTAAACTTTGTTTGCAAGGGAGCCCAAAACTTGTTGATACTTAGTAATATCTAATGCTTACATTTGGCAGATTCTAGTGCCAGTGCCTCAGTATCCTCTTTATTCAGCTGCCATACAATTGTATGGTGGCGCACTTGTTCCGTACTATTTAGAGGAAGAAGCGAATTGGGGTCTCGACCTAAACAGTGTACGACAATCAGTAGCCCAGGCACGGGCAAAAGGGATAACTGTAAGTACCTATCTCATTGCATTTCCTTGTATAATACGTAATATCCCATCTTTTACCAAATTTGACACTTGTTCTACTTATGAACATAACAGGTTCGTGCTATGGTGATTATAAACCCTGGAAACCCTACTGGCCAATGTCTTAGCGAATCCAATTTGAAGGAGATCTTACTGTATTGCTACCGGGAGAATTTGGTCCTCATGGCAGATGAAGTTTATCAGCAAAACATTTATCAGGATAAGAGGCCTTTCATAAGTGCGCGAAAGGTAACTATCGTAACTGAACAATTTCCAGAGACACTTTGAGTAAGCTATATTATCCGAGTTTCCACCTAAATCTCAACTAATTCTTCACTTTTGTTAGATATTGTTGGATATGGGTCCACCTATTAGCAAAGAGGTCCAAATGATCTCTTTCCATACTGTCTCAAAAGGATACTGGGGTGAATGCGGTCAGCGTGGGGGGTACTTTGAGATGACTAATCTTCCTCCTGAGGTAGACCATCACTTTGTTCACAAATTTCACATTTTTTTTTCTATACATTTGTATTTCTCTGTTTTATTTTTATGGGGGTAGGCTTGAATATTTGTTTAGGTATTGGACAACTAGTAAGAAGGTAAATGACTAGCACATTGCCAACTATGCCAAGTCATCAATTTCCTGTAGATTCTTTTTCTTTAAATCCTTGGGAAATAATTTATTTTTTTCAAGTAGACAATCATGAATTCCCTAAATTGTTATATTAGTATATCTTATGAAAATCGTGCTTTCTGCCCGAATAAAACGACACTTTAACTCCTTTTGACAGAAGTAAAATTTTGCAACCTGACCATTGGTTTGAGCATTTGTCCATCAAAAAGCTTATGCTTCCTACTTTGAGCAAAACAAGTGTTGCAGTGATGTTCAATTATGGAAACTAATACTTGTACATAATCAAATGTTTACATTAACATGCTTAACACCAGTAAAGAATGGTTTTGATATTGTGATCTGAGTAATCTTTGTAAGGTGGTTGCATGGAGAGGGGCACATGTATGATTCTGACAAAAATAATCCAGGCTTGGAGAAGGGGAAGTTGCTATTAATGTATTAACATCCTTTTTTTTTAATAATTATTTTATACAGTTCTTGTGATTGTCGTACGGTATATACGTAATGAAGATTTATATCAGTGAATAATGTGTGTTCCTTTCAATCATTGATTAGATTACATTGCTATTTATGCCAACTCTGGATGATTTTTTATACTAATGTTTATTTATTTTACTTATTTTAATTTTGATATGATGCAGAGTGTAGATGAGATCTATAAGGTTGCATCTGTTTCACTCAGTCCAAATGTCCCAGGGCAAATCTTCGTAAGTGAATTTGTTTCGGTCTGAATACTAGTATTAACTTTTCTTGCTAACCCTGCTTGTTTGGATACTGGAGTATTTGAATTAATAAAGATCTTTGGAATTTGGATCTTATGGCATCATGGATATTGTTGTGTTCTAATGTTGAGGCTGTTATGTAACACGGCAAACCTTTTTACTTTGCAGATGGGACTGATGGTTAATCCTCCCAAGCCAGGAGATATCTCTTACCTTAGGTTTTTGGCAGAGAGGTAAGAGTCCTTTTTCAAATGAGTTTATTTATCAGAGTGTTGTGTGTGTTTGCATTGATATCGAAATGATATCGATCCATATGAAAATGTATTTACATGGGTACTTAGTGGATACTTGTGAGTTTCTTCTCATGATATGCTAACACACACCCACACTTACCCCATATACATATTAATTGGGGATTTTATGTTGCAAGCGGGATTTGAACTGCCGACTTCTTTTCTTGCTCACCAGTGTAGAAGCTTACTACTGGACCACCCTGAAACTTGCAAGACTAATAAGTTATGAAGTCTTGATTTGTAGTTGTATTGCGCAACTTCTCTACTTTCCTAAAGAATTATAATTCGAGTAATTATTGACTAGACTACATGGAAATATTATGGAACGAATATGTCATTGTATCTTATTTATTAACAGTTTTTGGTCCTACAAAACATTAACTTATCCAATATCTAATAGGAGGTATCCACATAATTAATCATGTCCTGTACAGTGCAACAGTATCCTGTTTCTTTTGATGGTTCATCATACAAAATTTTCTGTAAAAACTTTGTCAAATATGTCATCTTGTGGTTCCATGCATCTGATACAAAAAGATGAAGGTTATGGTACAGACTACAGAGTAGTATGGAAACTGTTTTCTTTTATAACAAATGCTCCTGGGAGATAATGGATGTTTTATTGATTCTTATTAATTTTAAGACTAATAGGTATGATAATCGTTGTTGCAGTGGGTGGAAATACTAAATTTTTTCAAATTCCAATACACTTTTGGGCCCTTAGTAACTCGTTATTATCAGTCCACTCAAAAGCAACTTTGTATAAAGATCAAAACATAAGATATACGTGGCTTAGTGTAAGACAGTTTGAAAATGATCAGACGAATTTGTTTTGAAGCATATCCAGTAAAATGAAAAATACTGATTTATCACCAGGAAATTGTTTCAGAAAATTTTTACTCACGTCACTGGCCTTTCTTGTAACATTTCTATTGAAACTTGCAAGTGAATTGCATTTGAATGTCAGTTCACATAATTAGAACTTTAATATTGTCAAATGTAATTGTATAATGTTCCAATCCTTTGCAGCAAAGCAATCCTTGAATCCCTGAGGAGAAGAGCCCGCTTAATGACTGACGGATTTAATAGCTGCAGAAATGTAGTTTGTAATTTCACAGAAGGTACTGTAACCTATAAATTGAACAATCAATTCCCTTTTCATTTTTTTTCTAATTTCTTCACCACATTTGAAATGTTTATGAATTCAGGCGCCATGTATTCATTCCCACAAATTCGATTACCGCCGAAGGCAATTGAAGCTGCCAAGAAAGCTGGCAAAGTTCCTGATGTCTTCTATTGCCTGAAGCTTTTGGAAGCGACAGGCATTTCCACCGTGCCAGGCTCAGGTTTTGGTCAGAAAGAAGGGTGAGTAGTTTACCATTGTGCTTAGATTTAGAGATTTGGTATCTCTACTATTATAAGTCCGAAAGGAATATGCTTGTATATATGGTGTTTATGTGTAATGCACGCGCTGATAATCAACTGTACAGCAATGACTTGTGCTGACTGTTTGAACAGGGTATTCCATCTGAGAACAACCATACTGCCAGCAGAGGAAGACATGCCTGCAATCATGGGAAGCTTCAAGAAGTTCAACGACGAGTTCATGGAACAGTATGAAGACTACAAGGGATATTCCAGGATGTAAGAAAACTGAAGCGTGTACAAAGTTTCTCCTGAATATTCAAAAGAAATTAACAAGATGATCTCATCTCCATTACTACCAGTGCTCTATCAGTTGATATCTAAAGACAAGCTGATTGAGTTCTTACAAACTGTTATGAGAAGCCTCGTCTTATATGAAGCTGATTTCTAGTGGAGTATGATATTTTACTGCTGCCCTACATCTCGTCTTGTATGATACCTTTACTATTATTTTGTGAATGAATTGAAACCCCTCTTTATCTTTTATATTCATCACCTAGAAAACTGATCTATAGTTAATCTTGCAAATAAAATGAAAATTATACCTGTGTGGTTTAAGTCTATTCTAATATTTTTACCAGAGTAGTAACTTTTCGTTTTCAAGTTGCAAGTATTGTAGGGTGAAAGTTCCCCCCACAGAATGTAATTTATGTAGTTTTATTTTGATTGTTAACTTTATGTAATTTATTTATGTTATGCCTTCTTTTCAAGTTCAAAATAGTGAAAGTTTATTACAAAACCAAGGGTAGACCTTGAATAGATAAAACTGAATTTTGTCATATATGCTAAATGTACTGTAATACACAAGTACCTAAGTTTTATGCACATTAATATTTGGTTAGTCTAATATGCATGTTACACAAGTTTCCATAGTATTATTCTTTTTTTGATAAACTCACAGTATCATTCATTCAAAGGAAGTAATCACATCGGCATCAAGTTCTAACTCTGAAGAGTCTAATTAAGATTTCATTGCACTACATGCACGGATCGGTTTTTTTTTTTTTTTTTTTTTTTTTTTTGGATTAATACATACACGATCTTCAGCTATTAAATTCAAACTAATTCTGAAAAATAAATACTGTATGCAACTTATCCAACAACCAAAATCATAATTGCAAATTTTTTTATTAAGAAAATAGAACATTTTTGTCAGCTTTAATATGTAAAATAGGAGAAATTTGATGTCCGTGTTTGTATCGATAGGATGCAAGGAACACCAGAAACTCCTAGATTTACTTATTCAAGGGCAAGATACTTGCAATCAGGCCTTATAATAATATGCAATGAAAATAGGGAATAATTCTCAAAAAAGCCACTTGCTATCTCATATAGCGAGTGTGCTGAAAAACTCACCATTGTGTGAAATAGCGAATGTATGTTGAAGCGTTTCTCCACCACTTAAGGAAAAACTTGAAGAAAATATCAAGTTTAGACTCGCTGTCTCAGATAGCAAGTGTATGTTGAGGTGTTTCTCCACAACTTGAAAACTTGAAGAAAATAAAAATTTAGACTCAGCGAGTGTCGATTTGGAAGTTTTTTAAAGATAAGACTCGTTGTTTCGAGTTCTCTCTTCACTTTTCTCTTTCCATTCTTTCTCCTAATTCCGAAAGAAACCCCAAACCCTAGCCTCCCAAATTCATTATTTCACCAACAAAATCGGTCCAAAATCTATTGAGATCCACTTCATATCGTCCTCATTCTCTACCTCCTAAAGTACTCATCTATCGTACAGTAAGTTTCCATACTACTGTAATTTGATTTTGGGTTAATTTTGATTGTGTGTTAAATTGAACGTAATGTTGAGAGCTCATGATCTGTGGGATGATTAGTTAATATATAAATTTGGAATTTATTTCTGTATATTTAGTTAAAAGTTAAATGCTACTTTGAGATATATTTTAATTTTGATATAAATAATATTATCGATGTATAATTTAACTTTGAACTAGCATGTTGAGAATTTTTTATATGAATATGATTATTAGATATTTGTCCATATTATTGTTGAATTCTTCATTTATATGTGTGTATTTTATTGGTGTTAAATTGTTTGTTTTTAGAGTATACAATTCTATTATACCGAAATACATATAAAATTGTAGGATTCTCATCGCTAGTAGATATGGCACGAACACGAAATATTCAAAGGAACGAGTAGTAGACCCCCAAGTAACCGAGGTCGCGGGGGACCACGAATTTGTTATGGACGACCCCCAAGTAGTGGTCGCAGGAGTGAACAAAGACACACAAATGTAAGATGACTGTCTTTACTCACTTAATTTGATTTTGCTTTAATAAAATAGTACATTGTGTAATTGATGTTTATTGTTATTTGTTATGTAGGTCGAGCTGGGTCCATCTTCTTCGCCAAATCAGCCACCTCCACATTGACAGTATCCAGCTCAGCGAGTTTGCAATGGAACTTTTTTGGGTTGGTTTTGACATGCTATAATTTTAACTTTTTTTTTCTCGTAGCTATGCTACCAAATTTGGTGAAGAAATTCGTTGTGGAATGTCGCATACAATAACGATGATATACATTTGATTCGTTCCATGCCCCGTTTTGCCTTTTCATAGCGGCTAAAATACTTGCATAACGATCGGAGATAACACATAACTCAAACTGATCGGTGACAAAAAAATGAATGTATCTCATAAACCATGTCCAAGTATATACACTCTTTTCATCAACTATTATAAAGGAAAATGAAAAAAGGCTATCTTTCGCATCCGGTGAAACGACAATTAACAAACAACCCTTGTATTTTCAATACAAGTATGTTCCATCAACACTTATAATAGGTCTGCAAGACTTGAACCCTTCAATCGAAGCACCAAAGGCTCAAAATGCTCCTTTGAATGTTTCATGGTCGGGACTGGACTCATACTTATCCCAATAGACAATGGTTCTTAGATTTACTGCTTGTATTGCTAAAAGTAAATAAGGCAACTTAGTATATGCTTCTTCAAAGGAACTGAACAATCTCTAAATAGCTTTTTGTTTTACAATCCAAGCGTTCATATATGAAATTTGATAATTGAAATGTAGTTTGACTATCTCAATAATGATCCGCAGTGTTATTCCTATCTTAGCCTTAACAATATTCACAATCAAATTGCATTTAACTTTAGTGTCAATTTTACAGTGGTCTTGATTCAACATGGGATTCAAACATATATGCGGTCCTATAGTTTTCTTCACCACGAAATTTGTCCACCCTTTGGAACGATTGCACGTAATCTTCACGGGAAACCACCCTCACTTACGACTGGTGGGATTTGCACAATCTCCTCAAGGGTACGTTTCTAGGTGTCAATTTACATTTCACGGTATATAGAGTTGGTGTAGATTTCAATGTGACAAATTTCAGATGTTTCTTTATGGAGTATAGCATTACCGCATGATGGATCGATTCTTTACTTTGAAATTTCTGCTCATTGTACAATTCATCTACATTCGATGTACTGAACGAATCTTGTGGAATTTGATTTAGTCTCGCACTTTGTGACATCGTCTCGGTAACATGAACATTAACATTATTGAAGGCATCATTAACGTTCACATCATTATCGTTTCTCTCATTTATATTAACATTTACATATTCATCTTCTCCGACTTCGTCATCATTTTCTACACTCTCATCAACTTCATCGTAGGTTTCTTCCTCTTCTTCATCATCATCTAATAATTCGTTGTTGACGGTAGCATTTTCAAATATTCCAAAGACTTTGTCATTTTGAACATAATCATGAACTAAACTAAGTTGACGTGACAACTCAAATTCTGTAGGATCCGAGCTTGTTGTATTTATGAACGTGTCTTTATGTGGGGACGGTGGGATTGCATGTGATGTTTGAACTGGGTTAGAACTCATTCCATGTGTCGGTACTTCTCGTACGAAATTTGAACTATGATTAGCATGTGGCTGGGTATTAATAATTTTGATTTGTTGAATATATAATTCCAATGCGGACCAACTATAATTTGGATCAAGTGTCCTAACAATCATGGACTTTATAGCGTTTTCATTTGCTACGGGCACAATCATAAAATATTGACATTCACCATTTCCGCTACATAACAACCTAAAATTTTAACATCCCATTGGTTTCTAGACCAATTAGTAACTTCATAAATTTTCTCGACTAGTTCTGCCAATGTAATTGTACAGAGTTTCGAAATTATTTCAGGATCAACAACACTATAACAACAACCTAGTTTTGCGCTACGAATAATTTCACCACCAAAATAAATCCAAATAAGAATATCATAATCTACATCTATATATATTTATACAAAAATGAGAGTCATTATCTAATGAACCAAGTGTACACGATAAAAGGTTATACAAATCATACCTTCAAATCAATCATCGGAAAGATTGGGCAATTATGAGTTTGAAGAAGAAGACATAAAAAACTTGCTTCCAAATCAATCCTCTTTACACTATCACGAATTCAACTTAATTGGGGATATTAGATGATGGGTTTAGGGTTCTGATAGTGGGAGGAGAGAGGAATGTGAGATGATGAAGTGGATCTCTTGAGATTTGAAGAGTTTTTGTGGGTAAGAGCACGAATTTGGAGGCCAGCGTTTCGGAGTTGGGAAAGAAAGTGGAGAGAGAGATAAGTGAAAAGAATGAAGCAGCGAGTTTGTCTTATAAAAATTCCCAATCGATACTCGAACACACTCATTGTCTCAGACAACGTGTCTAAATCAAGTATTTTTTAAGTTTTTCTTAAAGTTTTTTTGATATATTGGATAGAGCCAAACGGCTCCAACCATCAAAAAATATATTAATCAATAAAAATAGTAAGGTACAAACGAATAATCAATGGTTTTACAAGTAGTAAAACAGAATAAAGAGAAACAAAATAGAAAACCAAAAACGGCTGAAATGCTAGAAAAACAGAGGACAACACAACAGCGGAGGCACCACACCGAAACAAAAGGGGGGCAGAGCAATCAGTCAGGAAAATTAAACCACCCAACTAGTCGCACCCAAGGGAGGAGTCGGACCAAAATGACTGAGCCATAAAAAACAGGGGGCCCACCCTCCCCTCACGAAGATATCCAACTCCACTAGCAGTCCAAGGGAGCTCTAGCGGCACAACGGAGGCAACGCGATGCCTACACCAAGAATATCAAAGAGTAGCCAAGACTCAACTGAACCCAAGCTGATGAGCTGACTCAGAAGCAGCTTTCCTCGCAAGAATGCGAGCACTCACACGAATCTGCTGTTGATTAAAGACTTTCTTATTGTACCTCCGCTTGACGGGGGGAGGGGCAATCTTTATCGAAAGGGACGAGATGGCCGCATGGTCAGATGATGAAGCTTCGACTAAGGTAGGGCATGAAGGGGTAAAGAGGCTACTGTGAGCGACCGATGAGGCTATTGGGATGGAATAGATAATGTCGACACAACGGGGAAAAGAAGATGCATCAAGACTCAGAGAAGACTTAAGAGCAGATTGATCCACGATTGAACCCCTAAATGTTGATACCAAGAGAATAAGCATCCTGGATATAGAAACGAGAACGTGGAACATTTGGGAGAAGAAAACTTCAAGCCACAAGGAGAGAAATAAAATAAAGAAGGGGCCTTAGAGTTAACAAAAGCCTTATCAAGATGCACTTGGAGGTCAGCAATGTGGCAGTGCAGCGAGAGCCCCCTCGCACAACGAGATCTCGAACGAGAAGAAAAATAAGGTTTAAACAAGTCAGAATGTTTAACCAGATTCCAACTCATCGAAGGAACCGCTGAGGTAGAACGGGGGCGAGCCTTGTAAGAACCCAAACGAGGGTAGGAGACTAGTTTCATATAAACTTTACGATCTTTAAAAAGGTTAGCAATATTAGGAGGTAGAAGAGTAGCAAGAGAATCACGATAAGGAGAGATAGAGGTAGAGAAGGTCGCCGCTGGCAGAGAACCAACAATAGAGGAGTGGAGGTCCTTTCCAGAATCAATACTAATCTTGCTAGCCAATCGACGAGCAGGAAACTTGCGCTTTAATAAGGGGTAGTTAAGAAAGGGGAGGAGTTTGGCCGGTAAGGGATGACCTCTGGGAAAGCCAAGGAGATTTTGAAGGGAGAAGCATCGATTGCGAGAGTGACCAAATTTATCACAGAAAATGCACTTTATTTTATTCAAGCACTCCCGTTTGAAATGGCCAGGAAGGAGGCACCTGAAGCAGACCCGATGAGGGTCGGGCCTACGAGGCGAAGGGAAATTAGAGAAAAAGGGAGAGCACCGAGGGTGAGAGGTGTTAACCACAATAGGAGAAGATAAGTCCCACTTCAAGACCTGAGCCGATGCTAAACAGTCATAGCTAGCTTCGGACTCGATGGGATTCATGGTTGAAGCCAACCCAAGAGCGGCTCAGAGCCAAGCACCAACAGAGGAAAGGTGCTGGACAAGGTAACCACTAACAATATAGATCCAATCCCACTAAACACAGCAATACCAGAGAGCGAAGCTAGCGCCGCTCAAAGAGGGACAACAACACCCTCCAAATATGGAGAAAAAGAAAGGAGATAAAATTGAATCCGAGAGGATAATTAGAACGATCGAGCTTGAACGAGCTCTATGTCAGAACACCGTGAAGAGCATAGAAAAACACTAACTGTATCAATTCCTAGGAAAAGGGGAGCGCAAAGCCAGAGAAATCAATCGATCAACCCGAAAGAATCTCAGCTCCGGGAAACCAACACAGTGCTAATACGATGCCGCAAAGCTCTAGGTATGCCCCAGCGACACACCCAAAAATAAACTCAACCAAAAACTACAGCTAACTACTAAAGAAAACGAAAACTCACAGTGAGCAGATAACAAGGGAACCTGGGTAGCTGCGAAGGGGAGCGATACTGGCCGGAAATACCACCGAACAAGGGATCTCCGGCGAGCAGATAACAGTCAGCACCGGGGGGAGGCGCAAGAGGGAAAGCAACATGTACGCGGCGATAACCTTGGAGGCGACGGAGAGCTCGGCTCGAGGCACCGAGGGGGAGAAAGTCGGACGCCAAGTAAAGGGAGGAATAAGAAACAGTGAATATGGGTCTGGAGAGAAGGAAATGTTGAACAATATTAAGGAAGGGAGTAAGGGGAAAGGGTGATAAGGGAGGCCGGATCTGACGGATGAAAGTCGAAGAAGAGAGACGGAAGGAGACTTTTTTAATTCGCTTTTGTCTTGAATTTTTGACTTAGCGTTAAGTTTTTCTTAAAGTTAGACTATCTTTTTTTCACTAGGAGCATCTGTAGTCGTTGAATGTAAAAATATGGATATATGGATAAATAGAAATAGAAATCGTAGTTTTGCTGCAGTCGTTTAAAGCTATATTTTAGCTATCTATATTTAAATAATAAGCGACGGCACATGAAGTGCCGTCTGAGAAAAAAAAAAATTAAAAAATATAAGCGAAAGCACGGAGAAAGCACGGAGAAGAAAAAAAAAAAAATCAACCGGAAATCCCGGACGACACATCATGTGCCGTCCAACATTCCAGAATTAATTGTTTTTGTCAATTTTCCATTTTTTGGAAATTACAAAAACATTTTAGTTATTACAAAAAAATTACAAAAATTGCAAAAACATTTCAGAAATTGCAAAAAAAATCAAAAAAATCAAAAAAATTATAAAAACATTTTCAAAAATTGCAAAAAAAAATTATAAAATACAAAACCCTCCGGACGGCACTTCATGTGCCGTCCGAGGATTTGGGGAGCGACGGGATTATTTTAATTGAAAAAAAAACAAAAAAAATCAAAGGACAACACATGATGTGCCGTCCGACGAAAAAAATATTAATTATTTTTGTGGGACGGCACATGAAGTGCTGTCACTCATATATGCATAAAAGTTATACGGATTCTCAAATATAGCAATTTACTGTAGCGATTTATCGATAATATGGATAAATAGTAAACGACTGCAGCGGTTTTTTTAGCCATTTATGCATATTATCGATATGTAGCAAATAGCAAACGACTACAGATGCTCTAATGAGATAGCTAGTGGGTTATTTTGATAATTAGTTTCGAAAGTGGGTTGTTTTGAAAAATCAGATCAGATTTGGCAAGTCACGTGCGTGCGTGCGACTGCCATCGAGAGAGAGGGAGAGAGGTGGAGGGGGAGGACTGGAGGAGCAAAAGTCCAAGTCTTATGTCTGTCTTTAACGGCGCCGTTCTCATTCTTTTTTTCTGAAAAAAAATACTCCTACTATTCTGCTTTTGTTTTTTTATTTTGATAGATATATTCTGCTTTTGTTAAAGTAGTAGGAGGAGCAGCAACCTACCTGCAATCAATTTAATAACCCAACGTAAACCTATAAAGAAAAGAACAGAACAGAAGATAAAAGAGAAAGGCTGCTGCCTTAGATTCCCAATGTGAGGAATGGACTGACACGTGACCCACCTACTCTACTACTGTATTGCATTGCCACCTCCCCTTGCGTCACCCTGCTCTGTTGTAACAGTAACATTTCTGTCTGACTCTTTAATTTTTACTAATAATTTGGTTGTAAAAAAATACGGAGTATGCGCAAGAAAGCAGGGTATAGTATTTATTATACACGGTGCTAGGCTGCTGCTAGGTACTAGTTAGTATATATAAGTGTCGAGCATCCAATCCACTCCCCAGTCCATCCTCACCTGCTCCCCACTTTCCCTACGCCTCCTTCTTTTATTTATTTATTTATTTATTTATATTTGGACTCCTCTACTGTACACTTTTTTTTTTTTTTTAATGATAACGGATAGTCTCTCTCGACTCCAGCTACACCAAAAAAACCTATATAATAATCAAAAGTAATGTACAGATCATAGCTTTACAAGAGGTAAAACCCGCAAAAGATGCATAAATACAATCAGAAACAATCAAATATATGCAGAGCGCAAACTCCTAACAAAAGACCGGCGCAAAGATGGATACTGGCATCGAAGCAACGAAAAGGCCTCTCGAGACATCAAGGAACACTAGTAGAAAACATTGCAATAATGATGGATTATTTGCAAGCAACAAAAATCCCTTGCTGGTGCTACCATCAACAATAAATTAATCACAACAAACACATTCATTGCAAATCTTTTGACATTTGCAAGAGATTCTATTGAATTGTTGCAAATGTTAACAATTACAAGGGAACAATTGTAACAAACAATATTCCATTACCAAAGTATAAATAAAATATTTAATTTGTAAAATAAATTAAGTATAAACACATGTTTTACACAGATAATTTCGCCGCTAAAAAATTTGATGCTAAAAGTTTACCTCCAATTCTCAAATATTGAGCGGGGAGGAAAAAAAAAAAAAAAACCTCGTCATTTCCTGGGCCAAAACAACTGGGTGAAGAAGCAAAGCAACCAAAACCACTCATCTTCTCCTACCCCTACCCAAAAAAAATTAAACCCTCCTCTCCCTGCCTCCTCCTCCATACCTCCTCCTCAACGCCTCCTCCTCCCTGCCTCCTCCTCCTCCTCCTCCGCGCATCACATCGTTGCATCATCCTCCTACACGCCAAAGACTCCCGAGCGTCCTCCAACCGGCCAGGTATCCCATTCTCCCCCCCTCTCTCTCCTTTAAGTTTAGGGCAAACTTGAGCCTTCATGATTTGATTTGGTGAAGTTGAATTTTAGATTATATTTTGATGGTTTGGTTTTATATTTGAGATGAAAGAGCAATGTGAGTTTGTTTTTATTGAAAAGTTGTTGTCTTTTTTATGCACTTATAAAAGATGTCTTTCTTCTACTAGCTTCAGGTAATCAGGAAGATGGCAATTTGATGGTAAGATGGCATTTGCATTATTTCTCGCAGTATTAGTTTTGATTATTTCGTTAAATTATGCCGTATTTTGTTTTGCGGTGGTTCTGCATTTTTTCGTTATAGGTGTTTTTATGAGTGTAGAAATGTCATGATGAGTATGTGACAATTATATTCCGAATAGGCATATTGAAGTGTTAAGAATAGGAATAATAGTAGCATATGGTTACTTACTAAGACATGCCCACAAACTGTTTGATGTTTTGCTTGAGCGGACCTACACCCACTCCTCGCTTGACCTTTATTCATTCAGTACAGATCTGTTTATTTACGGTGTACAATATAGTTTCTTATATCAAATAAAATTATATGTTTTGATGATGTTTATTTGAAAGTTTAGTATGTTACGAAGACTGATCTCGGCATGCAAGGTTGACATACTTACAAGATTAATCGAATATCACAAGTCATGCCATAATATTAACAACTATATAGCTAGAGAATTATAGATGTAATTTTTTAATTTTTTAATAGTTCAGATTATTATTATTTTTTTGGTATAAAATATTATCGTAAACTTTTACCAAGGAAGGATTGAGGTTTAATGTCTTTTGCTAAATTGGTAGAGTATATATTTCATTCTCATTTTTATAGAACCTTCTACCTTCTAACAAGTGCATATCACAAGCTTGAATGCCATCTGGCTAGAAATATTAAGATGCTTTTCACCTCATTACTTTGGATTCAGTTTTTACCTATCTCCATTGATTCCATCCTTGATGTTGAATGTCATGGCGTAGCAGATAATCTTATTATTGCTTGGAAACTCATGATTTTCAGAATATATTGGACTATTTGGCTAGAAATAAATAGTGTACTACATGCTTTAATGAATCTCCTTTTACTCTAGAAGATGATATCGGGATTGCTAATTATTTATTTTCCTCTGCGGCTTCAATGCTTTTGTTTATTTGCTATTGAAAACTCAGTTTGTGTCATATGGTTATTTACCTATTATATGAACGTTCCATATCTTGCACTTCTACATTGTAAATTGCAATCTTGAAGTTTATTCCATTAGTTTTCCCTAATGATTTTCTAGGGGATGGAATGTTTATACATAGTTCTTCTTGCATCAAGGGCTTGTTACAGCAAACTAAAGTACCTAGGAAGCAGTGGTGGAGGATAGATGCTAATGCTGATAATGGCTAACAAGTATTCCATGTAGATACTGGCCATACAAGTATTACCTTTACTAAAGAGATGTCAAACTATTTTTTTATTATTTAATGTGATGCCTTAATCTATTATGTAATTGTTTTGGTAAAAAAGTACAACTAAATTGTGCTCTAATAATTACTTTGTTGGTTGAATCATATGGATAATGGTGAATGGAAGCTATGAGTTATTAGAGTAGTGAAAGATGAGTTGGTCATTGAAATTAAAGTGAATGGCAGCTTTAGGTCTTCCAAGTTTTTAATTAAAAATCAGTAACCTATATTTATTGCTCATCTTTATTTGCAAAAAAATGTAGGATGATGTTTGCAAGGTTTCCTTGTTACAGAATTACCTGATGATGAAAATTCAAAATTGAATGTGGTTAGAACTGGCATTGGCTTTATACATGTCTAACAACAGAAGATAACATATAAATTATATAAGTTGCTTTCTAATCTAATCCATGAAACTTTAATATGGAATCTTGGAACTCATGTATTCTTAAATGAATGATATTTGTAAGCTCATATATCTAATGCCTCATTTTAGACATGTATTTTACAAATATATACCGGATCATCTTTATGCCTAAACCTAATAGATCAAATTTTTTTTTTTGTAGCACTATTTTGATAGTATGCTAAGTTTGTGTTTTTCCTTCTCTTGTTATCTTTCGACTATTCAGAACAATGGGCATGGTTTGACTGTGAACTATATGGCTGGTGGAGGACTGGGTTTATAGTATTATAAAAGAGCTTCAAAAAGACAAAATATCCATTGAGTATGCGTAGAGTTCATCCTGTTCTTGTCTGGTTATTTGTTTGTATTTAGGTTTCCCTTTTATTAGCTTCTTAGTTCTTCGTTAACAATGTAATTTACAGGTGGTGATGTGAAGCAAATTACAAGAAGGTACCAAATGTCGGAAATAACCGAGTGGCGGTTTTTCCTTCAGGAACTTTGGGTATGGATGATAATGCAAATACATGACAGGTATCCATGAGCTTGCCTCGTATCTTATCTGATTCAATTTACTATCAAATTGACTGAAATTTTCTCTCTTCTTTTTTGGCGAAGGTTACCACTTGAGCAACTTCTACTGTAAATAGGTGATAGACTAGATAAGGATCATTCTCAAAACGTCCATAGGTACTAAGAAGTTAAATGAAGCTTGTTTGTTTTAGAGAAGAGAAAGAGAAGAGTAACTGCTATGTTGCTTGTTTTGGTTTGAAGGCGGGCATGATCGAGTTTATGGGAATATTGAAGGTGAAAGTTTTGAAAGGCACAAATTTGGCAATAAGAGATTATATGAGCAGTGATCCTTATGTTGTTTTGACTCTTGGGCAGCAAGTAAGTATTATTTTAGGACCAAAATATGGTTGCGTGTTTCAGTGAGCAATTTGAGTTTATGTTTTATATCAAAAATTGATGCTATTTATCTTCGTCAATTTAACTACAGACAGTACAGACAACTGTGATGAAGAGTAATCTGAACCCGGTTTGGAATGAGGAGCTTAAGCTTTCAGTTCCTGAATCTTACGGCCCTATAAAACTTGTGAGTCCAATGAATTCTTCCGGTCACCACCTATTTACTACAGATACTTTGTTTTGTTATGCACATGCACATATGTAGTGATCCATGTTACTCATGGACGAGGATTAAACATTTCATCAAGTTTTAGAAGGATATATGATACGGTCATAAGATGTGCAATTTGTGCTTTCTTTACCTTTTGGTGCATCTAAATTTTCTTGGAAAATCCATTAGCTTTTTACGAAACTCTTAGTGAATCCAAATGGAACAAGAGTGGTTTAAAAATTGAAGAATCTTCGAACTCCTAGTTGCAACACTTTTTTTCATTGTACTGATAGTTCTCTCTTTATAACACTACAGCAAGTGTTTGATCAAGACATGCTCTCTGCGGATGATTTGATGGGCGAGGCGGAAATTCATCTACAGCCAATGATTACTGCCGCAATGGCATTTGGGGGACCCTGATCTTCTCGCCAACATGCAGATAGGAAGGTGGTTGAAATCTGCAGACAATGCCCTCATCGATGATGCAATAATTAGCATTGGGGATACATGGAAGCAGTAGCGGGTTAAAAGTTATTTTGAAAACATTTAATTTTGTTTCTTGGAGTTTCACAACTTATATTTTCTTCTAGAATGTATTGTTGTTTTTGCACTATGAAACAAACAAAAAATTTTGTAATGAGAAGGTTCTGAATTATATAATATTCAAATTTATTTTGCATTATTATGTTTTCTTTATATAATTGTGTGAATCAATATGTGAAATAATTATATGTTCTTCATTGTCAAAATACATTATTTTAATTTGTAAATTTGGTTAAGCCATTCAAATATAATCAGTAATGAAGAAAAAATTTGTGCAATTGCATTCGCGATATAGCAATTGCAAGGGAATCAGTATCTTGCAGATCTCTGTAGCAATAGTTCATTAGCAACGGAAAAAATCCCTTTTAAAACACACTTGCAAGAGACAAATTTGTTGTAAATATTCTCTTGTATATGGAGATAGCAAGGTACAACTTCCATTGCAGATATTCTATTGTGGCTAATATTCGCAAGGGATAGTTAAAATTCCGTTGCGAATGTGTACATTAACCAGGAGAGATTTCGCAATAGCACAATTACAAGGGAATGAAGAAAAATCCCTTACAAATGTACACTAACCAGGGAATTGTACTCTTCTACAAGGGAAATTTCTATTGCGACTGTAGCATTTTCTACTAGTGGAACCAGATCAGGGAGAGCGTCACTTGATCAACAGCATGAGCTGAGACGACGACTGAGCGGTAAAGGTTCGCGATGAGCTGCAAGACGCTATAAGGAGACGTAGCCCAACACCCACGCCAAACAGAACCTAAAGCAACAAAGACAGTAACAGCCATACCCAGACCAGAGAGGTGGTCCAGTCTGTACCAAAGGCTAAAGCACATAAAAGAAGCCCAACAAGCTCCAAAACAGCAAAAGCCAAGAGTAACACAAAGAGCCAACGGCAGAAGACGATACAGGGTAAAAGTAAACTCGAACAGCCACGCAAGGGCTGCAATATAGCACACAATATAGAACGCAAATTAAGGCACAAAATAATCACAACCTGATGCATACACAGAAGAGCATCAAACAATGAAAGTCAATAATCAATGGGCCAACCACCAATATCCCGAACTCAATAGACCAATGGACAAAAAAGAGAACATCCTTAACAGCAGAAAAGAGGAGATGAGAAGATGAAGCTAAAAAAAACCACCCAGCAAATACCCATGAAACAAAAGTAATCAGTGGATGGGAGTGGGCTCAGGAGCAACTCCAAGAATCAAAATAAATCAATAGCCTTAGCTGCTGAGATTTAAAACATCTCCAGTGACACCCCAAAACTCATACAGCAGCCATCGAGCGGAGAGCCACCAAAAACTGGCCTCCAAACATAGAGAATAGATCGACAGCAGAATTAATAAAGAAAAATCATCAACAAAGGCTAAGACGATGCCTAAAGCACCGTCAACATGAACCCTCAACCATACCAACGCTCATAACCCACTAAGAAGCAAAAGCAATTGAAGATAACCATCCAAGAAAAGAGCAGATTGTAATAATGTAAGAGCTACTATATTAGAGAAGCTGCTGATACAACAGCACACAAAATTACAATAACCATCAGCCAACAAAACATAAGAAAGGATTTAAAATAACTACCAGAACTGGCAAAAAAAAGAGGAGAACGCATGGAAGATAACTTAATCAACAGTGAAACAGAGCTGGTAGCCGCATCTCATGCAATAGTTTAATCCTGCAAGAAAGAAGGAAGAAGAAAAAATTGGTTATAACAACAGCCAATTAAAACAAACCGAATTATACCGCTTGAAGAGAACGAAGACAAAGGTAAGCATTTTCTAATAAATTGAGAGAAGAAGAGACTATGTCTTTGGGTTTCAACTCCGAAGACCATAGTTTAAAAGGGAATAAAAACTCATCAATCATCGCAGCTGATGAGGATCTTTGTTTTTGAAATAATCTACAATTCCTCTCCTTCCAAATAACCCAAATCATGGTATGAACCGACAAAATCCAAGCGCTACGGAACGAGGGATTTGAAGGTTTAGAAGACCAAACGAAAGCTAAGTTTGATGGAATAGAGCCACTGCCCCACGCAAGAGTGCAAATCTTCCATAGTGAGATAATAGTGGGACATTGAGTGAAAAGATGATTGACATCTTCTGCATGCTGAGCGCACAGCGAACAGGGTTGACCCCAAGCTAAATTTCTTTTGTTCAGAACTTCAACCGTGAGAAGCTTGTTATTAAAAGCAAGCCAAGAAGTGATCTTAACATTACGAGGAGCCCAAGAGTTCCAGAAATATTTGGCTATTGGCGATTGCACTCCTCTCGAGTTAAGGAAACTATAAAAATATTTAACAGAAAAAGTGCCAGAGAAGACCAGCGCCAACCGACGCCCTCGGAAGATCTCCAAACATAGCTATTGAGGTAAGAGATGAGATTATCAAAGACTTCATCCAACGATAGTGGAAGATCAATCGTGAAAGGAATAAACCAATAACGAGAACCGTCAATCAGGATGAATGATTTCGCAATAGAAGCCTTCGGGAAAGCTGCCAGCCTGAATAGAGAAGGAAAAGCCGTGGCAAGCGTGGTATTGCCGATCCACAGATCAGTCCAGAGATTGGCTCTAGATCCATCATGGCAAATACGATAAATACCACACTGAAAGGCGGCTGATGCCTTCCAGATACCTTTCCAAAAAGGAGAGGCGAGGCGATAAGTCGCCACCGGAAATTCCCACGAATTGAAAGAGGTGGATCGATAATCTCTTATACATCGAACCCATGGCAAATGGTCAGAATTATGGAGTTTCCACAACCATTTGCCTAAGAGAGCGATGTTATGGAGACGAATGTCCAGAACACCAAGGCCCCCTTCCTCTTTGGAAGAACAAATCAGTTTCCACTGACACAGGTGGGTCCCCGGTTTGAAGGATGAGGAGCCATTCCAGAAAAAATTACTTCTAATTTGATCAATTCTTTTTATCACCCAGGAAGGTAAAAAGTAGAAAGACATAAGATAAAGGGGCATGGCTGAAATCACAGAATTAATGAGAGTCAGTCTGCCTCCTCTAGACATAAGCTTGCTCGACCAAACGTTGAGCCTGGCCTCCACTTTATCAATCAGAGGAAGCCAATCCGATCTATGCAGCTTTCCCCAGCAAAGAGGAATGTCCAAATAAGTGATCGGGAAGGAAGCGACGGGACAATTGAAAAAGTTGGAGACCTCAACTTGACGATTGGGAGAACCACCCAACCAGAGAACGGAGGATTTTTGAAAGTTAATCGATAATCCGGACGCCATTTCAAAACAGTAAAGGAGAAGTTTAAGATTACGAAGAGAGTGGAAGCTCAGTTTGGTGAAAATAATAGTGTCGTTGGCATATTGAAGGTTGAGCACTCTCTCGAAGAAGGGGGAACTGCCAAGACCCTCTATCATATTTAAATTCCAAGCATTCCGCAGGAGTTTGCTAAAGACATCAACAACTAGAGAGAAAAGCAGCGAAGATAGGGGGTCTCCTTGGCGGAGGCCACATCTGATTTTGAATTTGTGACCTTCCGAACCGTTTATGAATAAGGATGAAGTCCCAGAGAATAGACTAGATTTAATCCAAGCTATCCATTTGGGACCGAAACCCCGATAAATGAGAATATCCAGAAGGAAATCCCAATTAACATTGTCGTAGGCTTTTTGAAAATCGAGCTTAAGAAGAATGCCCTCCGACTGCGTTCTATGACAGTGGGAAATGATTTCCTGGGTAGAAGCAACACTGTCGAGAATGAAGCGATCTTTGATGAAACCAGATTGGGCCGAGTCGATTAAGGGAGAGATGATCGCACTCAATCTAGATGCAAGGACTTTCATGATGATTTTGAAAGAAGTGTTGATGAGACTGATAGGTCTAAATTCAGAAACTAGGTGTGCCCCCGCTAATTTGGGAATGAGCACAATGTGAGCGTAATTAATGTGATCAAAAGAAAAATTTCCTTGATGAAGGTCTTGAAACATTTTGAGAAGGTCTGCCTTAAGCAGGTCCCAAAATTTTTGAAAAAAGAAAGCAGGAAAGCCATCGGGTCCAGGCGCCGAATCACTTTTTAACGCAAAAACTGCCGATTTGATTTCTTCAAGAGAGAAAGGAGCCTCGAGCGAGGAAAGATCGTGATCTTGGAGACCATAAAGATGGACCCAATCAAGCTCAATCGAGCGCTGCTTCTTCGAGCCAATGAGATTCTTATAGAAAGAAAGGAATGCCCGATGAATGGAGTCATCGGTAGTCAAATCCACTCCCTGAACAGAGATGGATGAAACACGATTGCAACGTTGTCTATGCGAAGCAAAATTGTGAAAAAAAGCAGTGTTCGCATCACCCTCCTTCATCCATTTGACCCGGGCTCTTTGAGCCCATTTAATATGGTCCAGGTGGAGGATGTCTGCGTACTCCTGCTTGCAAGATTGACGTTCTGACCGATAAGAATCAGATAAAGGACCCAATTCTTCCATCTTGTCGATGGCCTCAATGGTTTGCAAAAGGAAATCCTTAAGGAAGTTGGTGTTACGGTGTCTCTCATACCGCCAGATTTTGCACCCATGCTTGATGGCGTGCATTTTAAGAAGAATGTTGCCCAGCCCGGAAGATCCGGAGACAGAAGCAAGACATTCAGACACGAGGTTGATGAAGAGCTGGTCTTGCAACCAGAATTTTTCAAATCTAAATTTGTGCTGATAATTGAAACAGAAGTTGGAATGAAGCACAATCGGAACATGATCAGATGAAGGGTTGGGAAGAGCCTGGACAAATAATTGGTGAAAACGCACCATCCAGTTTTGCGACATTAGAAAGCGGTCAAGTTTAGCGAAGGATGGGTGATCGCATTGGTTAGACCAGGTGAAAGATCTACCGGATATCGGTAAATCCGATAATTGGAGGTCTCGGACGCAATCATTAAAAAGGCAAGATTGGGAGATAGAGGATACCGGGTTCGATCTTTCAGAAGAAAAACGAGTAACATTAAAATCCCCGCAAAAAAAACAGAGATCGGATGAGAATTGTTGTAAAGAACGAAATTCATTCCAAAATAAAGGGCGTCTATCAGAAGTAGAAGGACCGTACACCGAAATAACGGTAAGCGGGCAGTTGAAAATGGCCCAATGGAGCTGGACGATTAAGAAGAAATTAAGGCGTTGAACTGATATCAATGAGAACTGGGCCTCCTTGAATCCAAAGAGGATCCCTCCTCTGAATCCAATCGCGTCCAGGGAGATCCATTTGGTGATAATAGAGCCACCTAAGGTGCGAAAATTCGCAGGTGAAGGGGAATTCAGCTTGGACTCTTGGATGGAGATAAGATCGCAGCGAGACGAGGAGATTAAATCAAAAATCGTCCTTTGCTTAGAAGGGCAGTGCAGACCACGGATGTTCCAGGAGATGCTAATCATTAAAAAGACGGCGCTCCAAGACTCTAGAATATTCCTGCCTCCTCAGAGAAAGGATACGGGGAGAGTCTAAAAAGTCAATCAAGAAACCTAAATCTTGAGCAGAAGCGGCCAACTCAGAGTTGGAAAACGAATCAAAAATGGGAACGTAAATGGAGCCTAGCTGGTTAAAGGAAATCATAGATGAATGAGCAGGCGAAAACTGCTGATGGATAGAGGATGACTTGCTATATTGAACAGGGGAGTCAGAGGCAAACGAAAGGAGGGATTTTTTAGCTATAAGGCGCGCACTAGCCCTAATGAAACGTTGTTTCGAGCGAGAAGAAAGAAAGTCATCAGTAGCAGAGTCATCCTTCTCCTTAAAATGGGAGGGATGAACTTGAGATACTGTACACTTTATGTATGCATGTATTTGTGCATGCCAGCCTTATCCTAGTTAGAGCATTCCCCATCGGTTTCCTATTTACCTATTAAATAGAAATTTTGAACATTTTTTATCCACGGTCATTTGCTAAAAACCTATTTTTAAAATACGACTGAACAATACCCGTCTAAATATAGCAGGCAACAATAAAGATTTCTATATATAGGAGATGGAAGCTCGAGTTCCGTCTATCAATTTTTTCGAATATTAAAATAGGTCGTACGGAAATTTTTCTTCCGTCCAAACACATTTAACGCAAAAATGTAGAGGGACGGAAGAAGATCTTCCGTCTTTTATTTTAATTAATTGATTAATTAATAAAAGACTCATATTTAATTATTTTAAAAAAATTAAAAGAAGAGACGCTCTCTGAGTTCTTTAAATATATATTTTTTAAAACATTACTAAAATGTCATCGAAATATTTATCAAAATATCATTAAAATAAATAAAGAAAAAAAGAAAATTTTCATGTTGGACGGAAGAACATATTCCGTCCAAGCTACTTTCAATTTTTTTTTTTTGCATTTTATTATGAAAATGTCATCCAACTATTTACATAACTGCCATTTAATTGATTAAAATATTTTTTAAAAAAAGTTGCGACCGAGACGAAAGATCTTCTTCCGTCTTCTTATGTCTGGCAATTTTTTTTTAAAAAATAAAATAAAATATTGTCAAACGGAACATGATCTTCCGTCTAACAAGTTTGGGGTATTAAAAAATTTACAAATTTTATTAGATGGGGGATGTTCTTCCATCTGCATTTTTTAATATTTTTTTAAAGCCAAATTTTGACTTTTACGATAATAGCGCAACTCTTTCATTTCTAAATTCTAATTGCCAAATACTCAATTTTTAGCATCAACCATAGAGGATGTTCTTATCAGACCAGTCTGACTACGGATTAGCATTAATTTATAAGAGCAGGTGTTGGTGTTACTCATCCATTTTTAAATATAAGTCATTCTAAGTTCCTATATAGATATTTAAAAATAAATATCAAACAATTATGTAAGAGTATTAAATTTTCTTAGTTTTTGAAGTTTTTAAATGCACAAGTCTTAGTTTTTGAATTTCATAAAGGAGCAAGTTTTGAGCTGGTTATGGAGTATAAAGTATCACACTTATCCTGTTCAATAATTAATAGTAAATTTTTAAGAATATGAATTGACAATATATATAAGAATGACAAGAAAATGATAAAATTGAAAATTTCTTAGAAAATTAATTAATAGATATTTAAAAATGAAAACACATCTATCTTGAAAATATAAAGCAACATATATTGTGGGAGAAAAACACTAGATGACTTAGAGCATGTAGTCGTTGAGACTCAAATTTTGGATATTTGGCAAAAAGAAATGAAAAAAATGACTTTTGCGCTGCAGTCGTTGAATGGAAAAAATTGGGTTTTCGAACTTTTTAAAATCTCAGACGAAAGATTATTTTTTATCCTACGTAAATAATAAAAAATAAAAAATCAAACGGACGGAGAATCATTTCCCATCCGTCGTATTAAAAAAACGAAAAACGTTAAATCATAATTAAGTGTTAAATTAATCCTAATTATAACTTAATTTATAATTAAGTATCCTTTAAACCTAAGTTTAACCCATAGATTTACTTAGAATGTTGGTTGTGTAGAAATTGTTTAAGTAGAAATGTATGGGACTGGGCTTCATCTCCCGTCCCATAACATTTCTGAACTTTTTATTTTTATTTTAAAATGGAACGGACGGGGTTTCATCTCCCGTTCGTCCTTTTTTTAATTTTTTTTTTAAGAAAAAAACCAAAGACGAGGAATAATCACTCGTTTGAGAAATCAACAATTTTTGCGACAGTGTTTCATTTACCGTCCGATGGGGAAAGATAAAGAAAAAATTAAGCGACGAAAGTTAATTTTTCGTACGATCAAATAGATGGTAAATCATCTTTCGTTTGCTTATTTTGACAATAGCCATTTCATCTGCCAAATATAGCCAATTACTGTTCATTCGAAACCCAAATTTTGGGTATCTGGCCAACGACTGCAGCATTTTTTTTGCCAAAGTTTGAAAATTTTGGCAAAATGGCCAACGACTACATATGCTCTTATAATTGGAAACGGATGGACTAATATAATGTGAAAGTGGAGTTACATATTGTGAGAATTAGTATTAGTGGTTTAAGTTAGGAGTGGCATTAGGGCCGAGTTAGCCCGGGTCCGGCCCGGCCTGCCTAAACTCGGACTGAACTGGGGCCAGCCCGCCCAAACAACTCGGTCCAGTCCGGTCCGCATTTCCCTCCAAAAAAACGTCCTCGGGCCGACTGTTGGGAGTTTCTGATTTTTTTTTTCCAGAATGTTTTTAAAAAATTATTGTGTTTGTGTAATTATTAAAATATCTCCCAACGGATCTATACTAGCTAGCTTTGGGAGGTATTTTGGGAAACTCAAAAAATACATATTCTATATATACAACCTCATTTTCATTCAATTCTCTTCATTAATTTACTCAGCTCTCTCTACTATCTCTCATCTCTCTCAACAAATCAACAACAGTCAACAACATTCAACTACTCTCTTACAAGGATCAACATCAACAACATCAACAACATCCAACAACAACCAACAACAACACTATAAGTTCTCAACTCACTCTACCTTCATTCTTCAATCTACATTCTATACTCATACAATATTTTTGTATTTGTATAATTTTTAGAATTAACATTGTTATTTGTTCTCATTTATTTGTCTTAATTGCATTGAGTTTTGTTGTACTTCATCTTTTTCTTTTTAGATTTTTTTTTAAAATTTGGTAAATATACACTAATTTATTCATTTAATTGTTGTTGTTGTATTGAAATATGTGTTCTTTACACCGGTTTATAGTAGAATTTTATTTAACTTTATTTATTTTGTAGAATTATTTTTTATAACATACACTAGTTTATTTATCTTTACTTGTTTTGTAGATTTAAATTTTAAAACATACATTACAATTAATTTTTTAAACATACACTAGAATTAATTTTTAGAATATACATTAGAATTTTATTAACATACACTAGTTTAGATGACATCTAACTGATCACGCAGTAGACATAGTAGCCAAGAGTCCACTAGTAGTCATCGCATTCCTTCCATTCCAACTACATATGTAGAGAGTAAAAAACACTTATGAATTATGATACTATTCCTTATTTTCATGAAACACACACGAATCAAGTATAAGTGGAAGACATGGAACCACAACCATCATAACAAGACCCTTCTCAATCCCGTCAAACAAGAGGGAACACTTCCGAAGTACACAAATATTTTGACTATGTCTCTTCACAAAATGATAAGAGTGTAGGACTAAAAATTTGTAAGAAGTGTTAAACACCCTATAAGTCTAAAATAGGATCGGAAACGGATACACTTCAATGTCACTTAAATAGATGTCAACCCGAAATTTGTAAATACAATCTCATACAACAAAAAAATACCATAAGACCGGTCAAGTACATAATCATAGCTACGATCACGATATCGTTTATAGGGAAATAACTAAGTTAGTAATTAGAGATGAATTACCTAATTCGTTTGGTGAAAGTAAGTATGTAGACACTTTTGCACAACCGCATTAAAGCCCAATTATAAAAAAAAATTGCTATGAATGTAGTTAAGGGTGATTGTAAATTACAACAAGGCTAAGAATTTTTTAGTAGCAATACGAACATCACTAAACACTAAAGTTTCTTTGATATCGGATGCGTGGGTAGGAGTGAACGGCCTACCAATGATGTGTGTAACATGTCATTGGATAAATTTCAATTGGCTACTTCAAAAGTGGATAATTTCATTCAGATTTGTTAGGTATCCACATAATGGTAAAATAATTGCCACACACATCATGGAAGCATGTGATAATTTCAGTATTTTTTTATAAAGTTTTTGCTATTGGTATTGATAATGCCTCTAAGAGCATCCACAGTCGTTTGCTTTTTTGCCATTTTTTGTGTATTGTAGCGCACACAGTCGTTTGCTATTTTGCCATTTTTTGGCAATTCTTCTACAGTAGAAAGGCAGAAATAGCATTCAAAATAGCAAAATGCATATTATAGCTTATGTTTCATCTGGATTATTTAATTATATTTTTAATGGATCATGTTTCGTCCGAATTAAAAAAAATAAAAACCAAATAAATTAACTGGTTAAATGAATTTAAGGGTGGGAATGAACATGATGTTTCGTCCTAATCCATTTTTTTAAAAAAATTAATTTTGTAAATTTTTTAATTGTTTTTGCAAATATTTTTTACAAACTTTTTTTTAAATTGTTTTTGCAATTTTTTTTGCAAAAAAAACTTCCTTAAAACCTGGATTTCGTTCGGTTATTTTGAAATTTTTTTCTTCTTTGTTTCGTCCTGTATTTTTTATTATTATTTTCTAAATTTCCGCCAGTATAAATTATTTTTTATGAACAGACGAAACATCAATGAATTATAAATTTTTTTTACCATTGGACGACTGTAGCGTTTCTTCGAAATGCATTGCAAAACTATGCATTTTGCCATTTTTTCCATTGAACGACTGTGGATGCTCTAATAATACTAAGGCAATCACTAGTTTGAAAATCACATTAAATCCTATAGAACGGGAAATTTTTCATGTTAGGTGTGCTTGTAATATTTTAAATCTTTGTGTATAAGATGCACTAAAATATGGACAAGATAAAATTGAGACAATGAGAAATTGTGTTCATTTTATTACGTTAAGTGGTCCAATATATCAAACTTTTTATGATTGCTGTCAACTTAGGAAAATTGTATTTAAACATTTTTCTAAAGATGTTAGACATCATTGTAATTCTACTTATGATTTACTAGGTGTTGTTCTTTATTATCGTTTTAATCTTAGAGAATTTTGTGTTGCAATGAGTATGCAAGATTGTATGTTAGATGATGATTTTTGATTATTTTTTTTTTCTGATAGTTTGTATAAATTTTTAGAACCTTTTAATGATGCTACTTTACAATTTTCAAAAACATATATATCTACATCTAGTGGTATTTTACTTGCAATTATCACTATGATGATAACAATTAAATGTTTGATAAATAACCATTTTAATGGAGAAATGATTTATGTCGCTTATATTAAAATTTTAAAATATTTTCATCTACTTTCTATGTTATATTGTTTTGCTAGTGTAATGAATCACATGATTAAGTTAGAAGGCACAAAAAATTTAATTGAGATTTCTTATACTTATGCTCCACACGATGAAATACAAGATTTTGATCATATTATTTTCACTACAAATTTTGAGCATGTTTTGCCTAGTTTATATGATAGTTACGGGACTTTATTCAACTAACACTTCACAATCACAAATTTTTTGTTCTTCTTCTTCTATATTACAAAGGGAAAGAGTCTTGCAACTAGTAGTGTTTTAAATCTCATAAAATAAAATAAAAACAATAACCAATTGACCAAATGAGTTGAATTTGTATAATGCACAACCTCCCATTGATGATGTAGTTGATGTGTTTCATTTTTGGAAAACCAATGAAAATATTTTTACTATTCTTTCTCTTATGGTTAAAGATTTGCTAACTATACCGGTGTCAACCGTTGTATCGGAAAATACTTTTTCTCTTGGTAGGAGGATAATGAGTTCGAAAATGAATTGCTTGACATCAAAGAATTTGGAGATGTTTGTATGCTCTGAAGATTGGATAAGAGAGGAAGAGAGGATCCAAGATTTACATGAAGCACATAATGGCTCAACAAGTCGCGACGAATGAACATCTAGTACAATGATGTTTGGATAATGTACCATAAATATTTGGAAAATTTAGGGAGATGAGATTTTATATTTAGGTTAAGTAGAAGTGCACGAAAATAGTTTACTGTCTTCTCTTCAATCTAAATAGAGGTCATCTCGATCTCTAAATACAAATGTTTTCCTCATATTATAAGTTGATAAAATTTGTATGAAATGTTACTAATCTATTTGATTGTATATTAAACTTTGTAATTCATAAAAATAATTTAATTTATGAATATATCTTTTATCTATATGTTCTTGATAATTCTTAACAATTGTCCTTCTTCTTTGTTTTTGTAAAAATTTTATAAAACAAAACAGCCCGGCCCGTACCAGGACCCGACCTGCACCGGCACCAGTCCGGGCCAGCATTTCACTGGCGAGGCACGGCACGGCCCGGTCCCGCTCGCCAATTGTGCCAGTCCGGCCCCTAAAAGCCCGGCCCGGGTAAAAGCCCACAGGTTCCGGCCTGACTCGGCCCGGCTCGTCCCGAATGCCAACCCGTAGTTTAAGTTGTTGGAAAACATTTTTGCAGATTTTCCGGGCCGGATTCCGGTGGGCTTAGGCCACCAGTGGCACCGGAAATTGATTGGATCATGTTCATCTCGTCGAGTACTATTCCGTGATGTACTCATGTGCCAAAAACGAATTCCATATGAATGAGAAATGTTGATCCAAAGTTGGGTAATCGAAATGTACTAACTTGGATATTGGGAGAAAATGGATAGTCCCATATCGGAAATGGGGAAAGTTTTGTCTAGTGTATATACTAAAAAATTGGACTAAAAGGTGTGGCCCGGGGGTTACTACTAACGTGTAGTGGAGGGAGGACTTAGCCAAAATGACAAACACACGCGCGCGCGCTCGCACCCGGCCCAGCTCCGGCTCTGGCTCCGGCCTTTTGGTTTGGCTTGGCTTGGCTCTTGCCTATATTTTTTTTTGCCCTAGTCAGAAAATTTTCTTCCGGTATACTGTTGAGGCTTTTCAACTTCAGTAACTGGTACCATTACTCTGTAACAGCAGAGTAATGCTCATCAGTTATGACTTTGAACCACTACTCTGCTGCTACAGAGTAATTGACTCTTCAGTTGCTCTTAGTCTCCTATAAAACCAGTCCATTTTGTCTGCCAGACGGATAGTTCTGAAAAACCTGTCTGAATCTTCTTCTTCTTCTTCCTCTCTGAGTCAATACTGAGAATACAACACAGCTCCGGTTCGATCAGATCTCTAAAGTTAGGGTGCTGCTCTTCAAGAAAAAGGTAATACAGTTGTATTCTGGGAGGCATTTCGTCAACCACCGTCACACTATGGAGCGAAAATTGCTTTAAGGACATAGATATTCAAATCTCGACTCTGTATTGTATTGTATGGTTTGTTATTTTATCCTGTAATTATAACTCTTCACAATTATTGTTAGCATTTCAGTTTTAAAGAATTCTTCTTCTAACAATCTTAAAGCAATTTTTTTCCTCAATTCTAACAGTTTTTTTGTGAAGATTCTTTACAGGTTCTGTTATCATTTTGGAAAAACAACTAACAGTTATATTCTAACTATTTCAGAACATGGAAAACACACTGGTCGAAAGTGTCAATGGGCTTATCAGTGCCGAAACACCAGTGATCCAAAATGTGACTGCACAATCGGTTGCGGCACATTCGGTCGTTCTGCCCACACATATTACTGTGGGAGAAAAACCAGACAAGTTCAATGGAATTGGATTCAGAAAGTGGCAAGGGAAGATGCAGTTCTACCTGAACACCTTGAAGCTGGACAAGTTTCTCACTGAATCTGCCCCTATACTGGTACCGATGGATGCACACTCCGTTTCTGCGGTTGATCCATGGACTCAGGATGACTACCTCTGCAGGAACTATATCCTGAATGGCTTGGTAGACCCTCTGTACAAAGTCTACTGTGTCTTCAAGACGTCCAAACTCCTGTGGGGGTCTTTGGAGAAGAAGTACAAAATAGAAGACGCCGAGTCCAAGAAGTTTGTAGTCGACAAATTTCTGGACTACAAGATGGTTGACTCCAAAACAGTGGTGAGTCAAATTCAGGAACTGCAGGTGATAATGCATAAAATCATTGTAGAGAACATGACGCCGTGCGAACCATTCCAGGTTGCAGCGTTCATCGAGAAGCTTCTACCTGGATGGAAAGACTTCAAGAACTACCTTAAGCACAAGCAAAAGGAGATGTCTCTTGAAGACCTCATTGTCAGGTTGCGTATCGAAGAGGAGAATTGCAAGGCTGACAAGTCCTATGGAAATCAGTCCATAGAAAAGGAAAACATGGTGGAACATGAACAGAAAGGGAAAAAGAGAAAGTTCTTGCCCCAGGCCTCCAACAAAAAACCGGCAGCAAAGAGGTATGCTGGAAAATGCCACAAGTGTGGCAAGCTGGGCCACAGAATTTCTGAATACCGCAGCAAAGACAACAACCATGCTAGAACTGGATAGGCAAAAGGAACTGACAGATCCCATACACACATAGCTGAGAACTTGTCCACCGATCTATCTGACCTGAACCTCTGTGCTGTTGTATCAGAGGTGAATCTGGTGGGGAGCAATCCTCGAGAGTGGTGGTACGACAATGGGGCCACCAAGCACATCTGCTCGGACAAGAAAATGTTCACTTCATACCAGAAGTTCAACAAGGATGAACAGTTGTTCATGGGTAATTCTTCCACCTCCAAAATTGCAGGAACGGGGAAGATAGTACTGAAAATGACTTCAGACAAGGAACTAACACTCACGAATGTGTTGCATGTTCCAGATATTAGAAAGAACTTGGTATCAGGATCTTTGCTAAGCAAGAATAGATTTAAGGTTGTTCTTGCTTCTGATAATTTTGTATTGTCTAAAAAATAGGGTGTACTTGGGTAAAGGATATGTAAAGGATGGACTGTTCAAGTTTAATGTAATGACAGTCATCCCTAAAACTATTGTTCCTGTTGTTTCCAAAGTTAATGAAATAACTCCTATTGCCTATGTTGTTGAGTCTTCTTCTGTTTGACATGAAAGACTAGGCCATGTTAATATCAATTCTATGAGTAGATTAATTAACATGAATTTGCTACCAAAATTTAAGGTAGACAACTCTGAAAAATGTGAAGTTTGCACGGATGCCAAACTCATTAAAACTCCATCACGTACTGTAGAAAGAAACACAGAAACTCTAGATCTAATCCACACGGATCTATATGATTTAAAATACGTACAGACCAGATGTGACAAAAATACTTTGTGACATTCATAGACGATTGCACAAAATTCTATTATGTATACTTGTTACATAGCAAAAATGAGGTTTTGGATAAATTCAAAGAATATAAGCTTGAGGTTGAGAATCAACTTGGCAAAACGATTAAAATCGTTAGCAGTGATAGAAGAGGATAATATGATGCACCATTTAATATGTTCTGCTCTGAACATGGAATAGTTCATCAGACAACTGTTCCTTATTCACCTGAATCAAACGGTACTGCCGAGCGCAAGAACCGAACTCTAAAGGAGATGATGAATGCCTTGTTATTGAATTCTGGCTTACCCCAAAACATGTAGGCGGAAGCATTGCTGAATGCCAACTACATTCTCAATAAAATACCTCACAAGAAAATTGACAAGACATCATACGAACTGTGGAAAGGTAACGTACCTTTGTATAAATACCTCAAAGTGTGGGGGCATTTAGAAAAAGTGGCAGTACCTAATTCAAAACAGGTCACCATAGGACCTAAGATGATTGACTGCATATTCATAGGCTATGCACACAACAGTAGTGCATATCGGTTCTTGGTATATAAATCAGATATACTGGATATCCATGTGAATACAATAATGGAATCAAGGAATGCTTCCTTCTTTAAACACGTGTTTCCGTGTAAGGATACTACGTATCCCAAACGTACACGTGAACAAGGGAATGCAAGCACTTCAGTTGATGAATCAGAACATGATAATGATGAGCCTAGACGTAGTAAACAGGCTAGAACATCAAAGTCATTTGGTCCTGACTTCGTAACGGCTTTTCTGTTAGAGAATGAGCCCAGAACATTTAAGGAAGCCATGTCTACGCCTGATGCTCCTATGTGGAAGAAAGCAATCAAAAGTAAAATAGACTCCATTATACAAAATTATACATGAGAGTTGGTCGATTTGCCTTCTGGATGTAAAACTCTAGGATGCAAATGGATTTTCAAACAAGAATTGAAACCAGATGGTTCAATAGAGAAATATAAGGCGAGACTTGTGGTACAAGGATTTAGGCAAAAAGAAGGCCTAGACTTCTTTGATACATATTCTCCAGTTACAAGAATAACTTTCATAAGAATATTGATATCTATTGCAGCTCTACATAACCTGGAAATATATCAAATAGATGTTAAAACTGTATTTCTAAATGGGGATTTAGAAGAAGAAATATATATGAAACAACTTGAGGGTTACGTAGTTCCTGGATAGGAAAACAAGGTGTGCAGGCTTGTAAAGTCCTTGTACGGACTGAAACAAGCTCCAAAGCAGTGGCAAGTCCTTTTGGAGTGTGTAGGTAGTGATGAAAAGCTTATACAAGACAAGTTAAATGATTTTGTTTTTTTTTGCACCCTCGTAACAAGTTAGTATGCAAGTCATTTCAGATTCATGTTCAGTTTATGTTTTCGGCAATTGGTATACAAAATTTTTAAGGGTGGTGTTCAGCTTCATGTTCAGTTTCTGTTGTTTTGAGCTGGGGAGCTGAAATTTTTTGGTGGTGTTCACCCTTTTGTTCAATGATAGTTGTTCTGAGCTTACACATTTTGAACTTCATCTTCAGCTTTTCTTGTACAGAGCTTACACATTTTGAGCTTCATGTTTAGTTTATGCTGGTGTTATTCTGAGCCTGCATGATTTTTGCATCTCTAGTTGTTGTTCTGAGCCTGCAGATTATTTTGCTGTTGTTGTTGTTGTTCTGAACCTACAGTTTTCTTTGCTGTTGTTTTTGTTCTGAGCCTACAAAATTTTTTTGCTGAAGTTTTTTGATGTTGTTCAAATACCTGTCTATCCTGAATTTGATGAAACCTCGTCAATTTAAATTACCAGCTTTACCATATTCATTAAACACTCTCCAGGAACAGCCGAGTGGTATGTGGTTATATCTCCAACTCAAAACTTTACGTGCAATTCATTATAATACATATATTTACGTACTTGCTTCTTCATTTTTTTATGAATCACTTTGTTTAGGAATTCAAGAGGAAGAACAAGAAGGATGTTAGTGGAGAACCCGAGAGCCTTGAGAACACTTTTCGACTACCCATTTTTTACCCATTTGAGAATGTTTCGACTGCCAGGAAGTTTAAATGTGTGTTTTAGTGTGTTGGTCATGTATGAATTGTAATGGAAATAATGGAATTTGAAAGTTAAAACTAGTTTGTGGTTACAATTATGTTTTTAATCCTTTTGTATAATCTCCATTTTGTTTCTGTTGTTTTCAACAATTGGTGTACACATTGGTTGGTGGTTGGTGGTGTTCAGTTTCTGTTGTTCTGAGCTGAGCTTACACAATTTGATACTTCATGTTCAGTTTCTGTTGTTCTGAGCTTACACATTTTGAACTTCATGTTCAGTTTATGTTGTTCTGAGCTGAGCTTACAAAATTTGATACTTCATGTTCAGTTTCTGTTGTTCTGAGCTTACACATTTTGAACTTCATGTTCAGTTTCTGTTGTTCTGAGCTGAGCTTACACATTTTGATACTTCATGTTCAGTTTCTGTTATTCTGAGCTTACACATTTTGAACTTCATGTTCAGTTTCTGTTGTTCTGAGCTGAGCTTACACATTTTGATACTCCATGTTCAGTTTCTGTTGTTCTGAGCTTACACATTTTGAACTTCATGTTTAGTTTCTGTTGTTCTGAGTTGAGCTAACACAATTTGATACTTCATGTTCAGTTTCTGTTGTTCTGAGCTTACTACACATTGTGAACTTCATGTTCAGTTTCTGTTGTTCTGAGCTGAGCTTACACAATTTGATACTACATGTTCAGTTTCTGTTGTTCTTTGCTGAGCTTACACAATTTGATACTACATGTTCAGTTTCTGTTGTTCTGAGCTTACACATTTTGAACTTCATGTTTAGTTTCTGTTGTTCTGAGCCGAGCTTACACAATTTGATACTTCATGTTCAGTTTCTGTTGTTCTGAGCTTACTACACATTGTGAACTTCATGTTCAGTTTATGTTATTCTGAGTTGAGCTTACACAATTTGATACTACATGTTCAGTTTCTGTTGTTCTGAGCTTACACATTTTGAACTTCATGTTCAGTTTCTGTTGTTCTGAGCTGAGCTTACAAATTTTGATACTCCATGTTCAGTTTCTGTTGTTCTGAGCTTACACATTTTGAACTTCATGTTCAGTTTCTGCTGTTCTGAGCTGAGCTTACACATTTTGAACTTCATGTTCAGTTTCTAAAGGCTGAGCTTACACATTTTGAGCTTACACAATTTGAGCTTACACATTGAGTATTCATCATATCATCACATGACACCAAAACAATAATAACAAATATACCTGAATGAATTTCGATCATCATACAAGTGTAAGGTAATGCAATGGTCTTGACACCTAAAATCTTATACATGCAAACATCCTCAACCAAGCCCAATAACAGAACATGACAAATTATTATCTTAAATAATGTTATTTGCTTCAATACATTGATAGTATACTTGCTTCAATAACGCACAAATACATCAAAAACTTTACAAATTTAGCAACTATACAACTTTTATCACCAAATATACAAGCTTTTTGCTCCAAATGTCAACTGCTATAGAGTAGTGAGTAGCTCCAAGAAGTACTTAAAGCTGAAATCAACCTGAAATCAAAATTAAACAGAACTCATTTACCGTGGAAAGAACAAAATATTTATTTGAAAAATATAGTAGGCTCAGGACACAAAATATCATTCACCAATTATAGAAGGCTCAGAACACAAATTATTTAGATCATAAAATGTTTCGAAGCAGCAGCAGCAGCAACATCAGTGTCACAAACAAAAGTGTTAAAAACACATTTGTAACCACAAACTAGTTATAACTTTCAGCTCCCATTACTTCCATTACAATCCATACATGACCAACACACAAATACATTTAAACCTCCAAGCAAAAAACTAACTAACACCAGACCAAAATAATTCAGACATGAAGAGGCTCATAACAACACCACCAAAAACTGAACATGAAGCTCAGAACAACAGAAAATTGAACAACATAAACTGATTTTGAAGTTCAAAATGTGCAAGCTCAGCTCAGAACAACAAAAACTGAACATGAAGTTAAAAATGTGTAAGCTCAGCTCAGAACAACAGAAACTGAACATGAAGTTCAAAATGTGTAAGCTCAGAACAACAGAAACTGAACATGAAGTTCAAAATGTGTAAGCTCAGAACAATAGAAACTGAACACCACCAACCACCAAAAAAAATTTGTATACCAATTGCCGAAAACATAAACTGAACATGAATCTGAAATGACTTGCACACTAACTTGTTACGAGGGTGCAAAAAAACAAAATCATTTAACTTGTCTTGTATAAGCTTTTCATCACTGCTTACACACTCCAAAAGGGAAAAATCATGAATAAACAAAATCATGCATAAACTTTTCATCACTTCCTACTAATAAATCAAGCAAGAAGCTAGTCAAATGCAGAAGACAGAGTTTGTCAATAGGGCTGCTTTATTAAGCCATGCCTACTAGTTCCAAACAAATGTTTTTTTTTTGCATCTCCACCTCTTCTCAAGATCAATCGACGGTTTTTCTCGTAATAGACTTACTCATGTATATATTTATAGAGTAAAAAAAACCAATAGGCTCAGAACAGACTATTCAAAACTACGTCTGAATATGATAGATAAATAATCAAGCATAAATACAACAAGCTGAAAAAATTATTCAGATCATAAACTGTTTCGCATCACTGCCTACACCAACACAACGGAGAGAATCAAACCCCGAAAGGCTTAAATGAGTATCCAACACATACGCATCCAACGTGAGTTAGAAAAAAAAAGTTTCTGTTGTTTGGGGCTTACACATTTTGCACTTCATGTTCAGTTTATGTTATTTGGAGCTTATCATCAATTGTCTTATATATATAGAGTAAGTCTATTAAGAGCTGGGGAGCTAAAATCGTTATCGAGAGCGGGGGTTTTTAGCCATTCGTTCGCGATTGATCGCAATCGAACGACTCATATTTGATCCCGCTTATCTTCAGAATGTTTTGGGGTAAAAGGGGTAAAATCAAAAACCCCTATCTCTCTTTCTTACTCACGATCAATCGACCTCCTCTCATAATAGACTAACTCATGTATATATCTAGAGTAAAAAAACCCAGTAGGCTCAGAACACACTATTCTCACTAGGGCTGCATTGGGGTGTCGTGCCAACTAGAATATGATAAATAAATAATCAAGCATAAATACAACAAGCTCAAAAAAATTATTTAGATCTTAAAGTGTTTCGCATCACTGCCTACACCAACACACCGAAGGAGAGAATCAAACCCCAAAAGGCTTAAATGAGTATCCAACACATACACATCGAATGTGAGTTACAAAAAATATAGTGATACTATCAATCATTGTGTGTCATCGCTGGCCAAAAATCAAATGAATTGGACTACACTTAAATCACTTAAATGTAAGGTAAGTGTTGAGGGCATTGGGGATTCCACAACATTCATTCATTTCTTCCCCATCTTCTCTCCCGCTCATTCCCCAAACTCTATTCAACTTTGCATAATTATCATGGCACACAACTAAATACCCTTCAAAACAATAATTTCAATCCCCAAAAATAAATAACCAACTTATATCAAAATAAATCTCATCATTGCCTACACACACAACTGAAAGAAAATGCAAGAAATTTAACAGAAATCATAAAAGCATGTATGAGAATCAAACACTTCCCTCCGAAATCTGAGAGAGGCAGAACCCACTGAGAATAGAAATTGAAACCTTAACATCGATTTGGGTTTTCCGTCACAGGGAGAGATTCCCTCCGAAATCTGAGAGAGGCGGAACCCACTGAGAGTAGAAATCGAAACCCTAACATCAATTTGGGTTTTTCGTCGCAGAGAGAGATAGAGAACCCACTGAGAGAAGAAATTGAAACCCTAACATCGATTTGGGTTTCGACGAAGAGTCGGAGGCAGAGCAGGAGCAACAGATCTGAAGCAACCCACTGAGAGAGCTCTTCTTTGGTCGTGAGAAGATAAGAGAGATAGGGGTTTTCGATTATACAACTTTAACCCCTCAACAGATCTGAAGATAAGCGCTTCCAGATGGTTTTTTGTCGAGTAGGATTTAGACAAGTGACGAAGAAAGAGAGCGGGAGAGAGAGCTCTTCTTTGGTCGTGAGAAGATAAGAGAGATAGGGGTAGGGTTTAGACAAGTGACGAAGAAAGAGAGCGGGAGAGAGAGCTCTCTCTTTGGTCGTGAGAAGATAAAAGATAGGGGTAAGGTTTCGATTATACCCCTTTTATCCCTCAACAAATATGAAGATAAGTGGCTGGAGATCTGAGCTGTTCGATCGTGATCAATCGCGATCGAATGGCTGAAATCTCCAGCTCTCGATAAGGTTTTCAGCTCCCCAGCTCTTAATAGACTTACTATATATATATATATATATATATATATATATATATATATATATATATATATATATATATATATAATAAATTATTTTATATTATTATATATCAGTACGTATGTATATGTATACATCATGTATGTATCAGAGTATATATACTGTATATAAATACAACGAAACCCATACATACATTATATATAATAGTATACAATATAGAATATTTATGTATATACATATATACATATATACGGATTATATATAGATACATACTGTTTACAGTTTACCAAACATCTTTTATAATTTAATTTTGAAAAAAACATATTTTATGAAAAAAGTTTATTGTTTTCAAAAATAAAAAAATTAACTTTATAGTTTTTTTTCAAAAACTATGTTTAAAATGAATTTTCAAAACAACGAACTAAACGCAGCTGAGTGTTTTTGCATCTCATTTCTACCCTTCTTCTTTATGGGTATGAATTAATTTGCATATGTAACCCTGCAAATCCTTTATAAACAAATTGTATTGGAGAGATTTGCAATAACAACTTTCATATGTACCCAGATTGTGTTGCATCTCATTTGTGAAAAAAAAACAATTTAAACACTCAACAACATATATATTGGGCTTATTTTGTTGTAATTATTGTTTTTTTTAAATTTGTCTTTTAGTAAGAAACTAACCCAATAATTATTAAAGGGATATTTTAGCAAATGCCAGCATTCAAATTGTGAAAACTAGCATATACCCCCACTATTTTTAAAAACAAAGAAATACCCCTAGTTTGGATGGAATGGTTAAAATTCCGTTAAGTTAACTTACATGCATCACATGTAACACAGTAAAATGACCAAAATACCCCCAATAAAATTATTTTAGCAAATACCCCTATTCAGAATCTAAAAAATAGCATATACCCTCACTATTTAAAAAAAAACTAAGATATACCCTAAATTGAACACAAAATTAAAAGAGTAATAAAATGAGAGTGCTTTGTTTCTACATCATTAACAAGAATACTACAACTCCTACAGCACCTGTTTAACTAGAATAAAGAGCACATAGCAATACAACAATACTATCAATGCACGGTATTTTAAAAGGCCACTGCAAAGATCAAAAGAAACAACAACTGATTTATGTACATAGAGAAGCATCAGATCACCTTCAAATATCTAAGTAAGAAACAAACATACGAATTCAATTATATAAGTAAGAAACAATCATCAGATCACCTTCAAACATAGAGAAGCATCAGATCATAATTCAAAAGTACGAACTTTTGGCTCATTGTTATAATGACAATTCAAATATATGAATTTTTGACAAATCAATCAACAAAACTATATAAGTAAGAAACAAAGTCTGATTTTGACCCAAAAAAATACAACAACCGTAGCTATCATAAGTAAGAAACTAACAAGTAAGATCTAAGATTCAAGTAGCTCCACTTTGGTTGGAATTGATCTGTGTAAACTCTCCTCTAGTTTTGGGTCTTCTCGTAGGTTGTGTACTTGCAGATCCAAACTGCCCCCTACATTTTGCTTTGTTGTGGCCCATAGTTTCACAGGATCCACACCTATTCTGTCTTCTTGGTGCAGTAGTACTCATTTGGGTCCCTTCTCCTGTCTGTCCTTGGTCTACCTGGTGGTCTCTTAAATATAGGAGGAAGAACATCAGAGTGTGGTTGCATACAAAAAAAACCACAATAATGAAAACCCTAAACAAACACATGAATGTAAACCCAATGCATTTATAATAAAGGTTAAGTTGTTTCCCATAAAGTTAAAGTGTTTAAGAATATATGCATAAACAAACAATAATTCATTTATAAAACAAATGGGGTTGTTACCATAAAGTAAAGTGTTCAAAAATAACGTCATAAACAAACCACATCCTATTAAATCACATATTAATAATGCATTTTTATTGTAATAAACCACTTACAACACCCCAGTCATCTTTGTCTGCCAGTGGGAGTATAGCCTTTGCATAACTCCTCCTATAAGCCCTCACAGTGTAGTATTCATGGCAGTAACTACAAAATAGAAAAGATGATTTACATAGTTAAAATTAGTTGTCTACAATATTATTAAAATGAAATTAGCATGAAAGTAATTAAATCTCTTACTCAGGCCAGTTTGCTCTTAGTAACACTAATATTACAACTGCGTGGATGCATGGGATCCCTCTGAGCTGACACTGTATACATGAACAAGTTTTCTCTCTCACATTCACAATCCACTTGGCATTCAAATAGTTCTCCACCTCCCATGTGTTGTTATCTGAACCTTTGTAAATGTAAAGGTGCACATCACCTGTCATTTTATCGATTAGTTTTTGTGCGTTAGGGACCAATGCATTTTCTTCCCACTCATTGGCAAGCTTCCTTCTCTTATAAAACATGGTCATCATCATAGAATGATATTTTTCAGCAAGCATAAGAACTGGTTTGTCTCTCAACTTAAGAATCCAGCTGTTGAATGACTCACTGAAATTGTTTGTGATGTGCTCACATTTGGTGGAATGATCAAAATGAGACCTTGCCCAACTCTTAAAATCTTCCTTTAATAAGTAATCATGAGCCTCCTTTGATAAATCCTCCACTTTTTTTATTTCTTTATTAAAATCATTAACCTTGAAGGCTATTGTTGCATTCCATACATGAGATTCAAGTTTTTTCCCTTGATAGTATTTCTTAAAGTTCTTGAACATGTGTCTGAAGCAAAACCTATGATTTCTTTCAGGAAATACATCTGACACAGCTTTGATCAACCCCTTCTGTCTGTTAGAAATGAAAGTCAACTTCAGTGGGTGTCTAATCAAATGTACTCTCAGCTCATCTAGAAACGTAGTCCAGTTGTGTGTATCCTCAGCCTTACAAATGTAGATGGCTAGGGGAAACATACCATTTCTTACATCTAGGCCTATTGCTGCAAGTAAGACACCCCCAAACTTCCCTTTCATGAAGCAGTCATCTAACCCTACAATAGGCCTACATCCTGTAATAAAACCATCAATACTTGCTTTGTAGGAGGTACACAAATGGCCAGAGGTTTTATACCTGTCATCCCTAGAAAAGGTAGCTATGCTCCCATAGTTAGACACTAGCAATTGATTGCACAACTCTGGAACCTTCATGTAACTTTCTGTGTAGCTACCATTTATCCTCTCTATTACCTTACATCTACCTGCCCATGGAACATGATAGGAGATTGAAGTTTGAAAATCATTCCATATATCATCAATGATGATTCTAGGTGTGTAGGTCTTCTCGTTATGTCTTATTTTCCTATCCATCACCTGTGATACCCAATTTGCATCTGCAAGAGTGTTCTTGAATTGATAATCTGCCTGACATTGGTGTTTGTTGGTGAAGGTTCTAACTCTGAAAGTAGGTTGCTGCTTTGAGACTACCTTGGCATAAACTAACCAAGGACAACCATTCTTGTACTTCTTGCACTTGGCCCTGTATCTCTTTTTATCAGCCTTCACAACTGTATAGCAGAACTTATTCTTTATTGCATAAGACCTCAAGAAGTCCTTGAAATGTTTTCCTTCAGCAATACAACAAATTAAAAAAAATATATGCATCAAACAAAAAATAATAAAAATATACTTCGAACATAAACACAATAAAATAACAAAGTTAAATCTTAACTTTTATACCCGTGTCAAACTACTGCCCCACATGAAGCAACCATGGATCAGCTGGCACTTCTTCACTTCCCTTGTACAAATCCTCTGTCTGTTCTACAAATTCCTCAAACTCAGTGGGTGGTGGTCTGTCATGATCATCATCAGCTTCATCTTCTGACTCATGTACTAGTTCGTCTGGATCAACAACATAGTCAGGATCACCCTCACCGTCACTGTCATACACATCTAAATTTGTCCAATCTAACTCTTCTTCACTACTTGCCACACTTCTATACTCTTCCTCGGGCTCAACTTGATCAGGTTCAGCTGCATATTCACTATTTAGGTCCACATTCATACTAAACCAATTATCAAATTCACTTATATCATCTTCTTGTCCCACATTAGAGTTGAGTCTCTCACACTCCACAACACTAGCTTGGGTGGCTACAGCTTGCCACCATGGTTCATCCACATCATCATGTTGTGCATCATCACTAGCTTGTGTACCATCATCTATTACAATAGCTTGTGTGCCATCACTACATTTTTTTCATTTTGAATTTATCAAAAACCAAAAACAACCATTATATGATATTATTGTTGTGAGTAAATTTACTGCAAAAAGGGGGAAATGGTTGAATGTTTATTCTGAAGAACTCAAGGAAAACTAAAATATCCTCTTGAGGCAATAGAGAAGAAGTGCAAGTTGTCAAAAGTGGCTTTGGCCAAACATACCAAACACCAATTTTAAGTGAAAAATACAATTTTAGATTCTGCTTACATCAAATACAACCTACTTAAAAAATTAAGTGGATCCAGGGAGGAAATGACACATTCCAAGTCCGGTTGTGTGTGACCCGACTCCTCTCTCTCTCTCACACACACACACACACAACTCGGTTGTGTGTGACCAAGAAGGTTGTACACATACAGATAAAAACGGACACAGACACATTGTGACACCACACAATTTGATTGATCCCTTTTGCAGAGCCTTGATGGATTGGAGTTCTGAAGCAACCCATTCTTGATGAGATTTCATTTCTTAATTTATCATCTGTTTATTTTTATTGCTGATATTGGAAGACATCCTGTTATCAGTGTTTGTACATATAGTTCTACTACCTTAATTCGCCTGGTGCATGCTATCTTTTGTAGCAAAAATTATTCATACTCTTGTTAACTATATATATTTATCTAAATCAGCATTCTTCTTAACCTATATAATTCATTGAATAGGAACTGGACCCTTGCATCCTTGAATTTCATCCCATCTAGTCATGTACAACGTTTTTGTAAATGGATGAACATAGTTTCAAAAGTAAATAAGTGCGAAGACTGTCAAGTGGAGAACATCTTTTGGTTCTTGTACAACATACTAACAATGAGCAAGTTCAAATCCTGCTCGTCTCTATGGGCATAGATTCTTGTAAATCAAACCAATGTCTCCCTTGTAACCATCCTTTTTCATTAAGTATTGTGATGCACAAAAGTTTTATCTTACAAGTTTGCTACTAAGCATAGCATTATATGGAAACAATTAACTGTTTTGACTTGATGTGCTAGTGACGTATGTATGATTTTTTCAGCGCTCTTGACAAAAAGGTTTATCCATTTACTTAAGCATGCTCAGGATGGCATTCTTGATTTGAATAATGCTGCAGAAACTTTGGAGGTTAGGATAAAATTGCTAAACTATTTATTCCATCACATGTTATGAAATGCTCACTTATTTTGCAATCGAATAATGTGTGGGCACTTCAAATAGAAACATACTGAAAGGTTTCTGATGTTCAGGTGCAAAAGAGGCTGATATATGATATTACAAATGTTCTGGAAGGAATTGGACTCATAGAAAATACTTTAAAGAATAGGATACAGTGGAAGTGAGGCATCAACATTCTATTGTTACTTCACCACTTTGTTTACTATGCACTACTATTTTCTTAAGCTTATCGCATACGTTTTTGTAAATGGATGAACATAGTTTCAAAAGTAAATAAGTGCGAAGACTGTCAAGTGGAGAACATCTTTTGGTTCCTGTACAACATACTAACAATGAGCAAGTTCAAATCCTGCTTGTCTCTATGGGCATATATTCTTGTAAATCAAATCAATGTCTCCCTTGTAACCATCCATATTTAAAAAGGAAATGCATGAAAACCCTCATGAAAAATGCAAACATAACGAAACCCCCCATGAAAAATGTGTAGAATGTCACTAGTCATTTACACTAACTGCATAAAGCTCTGAGGCATCCATATTTAAAAAGCTGAAGATGACAAGAGAACAATCTACAATAAACAACAGGACTAAAAAGATTAGACACAAAATACAAAACAATAATCGTATCTCGTATTTGAAAGCAAAAAAATGGTGATAGAATTTAGTGGCAAGAGAAGCCTCACAACCATCACCCATGGAGTAGTTTTGAGCAAATCTAAAGACCTGTTGATCTCAGAGTAATAATGTATTCACCCATACACCAACCAGAGTACTAAAACTTGGAAGGTGACCAATATGGGACAAGAAGATGATATAAGTATGTATGTCTTAAGGTTCAATTGCAGAAGAAGATAGTGATCAAGGTTCAATTACACTGCGACAAATCTAAATAAAATATAAACAAAATAATAGAATAGAGATTCAGATGCGAACCTTCTCGAATTCATGGCTCTTCTACAACCAATTTTCCTTAAAAAAGAATTCAGGAAAAAAAGCATCACAAAATTGATCAAGTTGAAACGATCAAACAAACATAATCTATCAAAAACCCTAATATAACAAGGTGGAGAAGATGCTTACAATGAGTCAATGACTGATTAGGGTTGGGATTTTTCTTCTTTAAAAACCCTAATATAACAATGGGGAGAAGATAGCCATCGGAGAAGAAATCGGTCCTGCAAAGCGGAAAGGAGACGGACGGTTCATTCTCTTTTTTGCTTCAAGAAACCATTACTTTATGTAGTGGGTATTTTGGTAATTTAATGCGTCACGTGTGATGTACGTAAGTTAATTTAACGGAATTTCAACTGTTCCGTCAAAATTGGAGGTATTTCTTAGTTTTTAAAAATAGTGAAAGTATAAGCTAGTTTCCATATTTTAAACGGAGGTATTTGCTAAAATATCTCATTATTAAAAGATAAGTACAGTATAACATATATAATAGAAACTCTTGTATATTTTTGTAGCATTTCTCGTACTAGTGCACTTGTTTACGACAATGTAAGTAAAATGTTGTGTAAAGATGCTCACAATAGGTGTAGGAGTAGCTAGGCTTCCAAGATAGCAAGGTAGTGGGTGGTGGTCAGAATGACTGCGACAATAATGGTAAGTTGACAGTCCGTGATATAAGGGGAGACTGAGACAGACTGTGAATGAGATTGTGACAACTGACAAGACAATGGAGGCAAGCAAAGTACTAAAAGCAAAGGCCAAGTTCTTATCACTCCATTCTCACACGCCATCCCCATCATTACTCAGCTCATCCATAGCACATTATACTATACTTAGACTAGACTAGACTTTGCTGCTACGCACGAAACACTCCTTCTAAATCTATTTAAATTAAACCACCGATATCCCCCTACCCTCTAGGGTTCTTCTATTTTTATCTTACCTAGGAGTACTATATATGTAGAGTACGATATGTGAGATTTTGTATGCATGAGATAATATGTGAGATGAGACGGTGCATGCATACAATTTGTTGAAAGAAACACGTAACTATACGTGTTGCATTATGGGAAGAGGGCTGTCTTTTGAGAAATAAATGGTTAAAGTGCGTACTATTTTAATTGGTCAAAAAAAAGTGCGTACTATTTTAATTGGTCTAAGAGCATCTGTAGTCGTCGTTTGATGTATATCTAAAATTTTTAAAATTTGAAAAAAGATCTTTACAGTCGTTGGCCAAATACTTAAAAAATAGATTTGAATGCTACAGTAACCGGCTATATCTGACAAGCGAAATGGCATTTGCCAAAATATAGCCGGATGATAGATTATCTTTCGTCTTAACAAATTTTGAGATCGGACGAAAGATTATCTGCCGTCGCTTCAATTTTTTTTTGTATGGGACGAAAGATAAAGTCCCGTCTATAAAGAATAAAAAAAAAAAAAAAAATTATGTTGTCGGACGGTGTATAATACACCGTCCTTAACAAATTCGCTAAAGACAAAGTGTTTTTTTTGATGAACCGGATAGAGCCGAAAGGCTCCAGCCATGCAATCAAATATATTAATCTAAATAAAGTACAGTCGATACATGAAAATAGTAAGAAACGATTTTACAAGATGTAAACAATAATAAACGACTAGGATGGCTGAAGGAGCAGCGGATGACCGGCCCCAGAATCGACAGATAGCGCTACCAGCAGTCGTGCAACACGGACCATGCACCGCCACTGAAGCAGATACACTCAAAGGGGCCCAAATCCGAAGCACCCAGGAACAAATGAAACCAATCATTGCAAGCGATTCAGAGCGCCATCAAACAACCCACAAATGTATCAGAGGCTCATAATAAAAGATGATCACCAGAGAAGTGAATAATCAAAGCAGAAAAAGAGAGATAATGTATTCAATAAGTGGCTAAATCGCGATAGATCCCAGCGAACACTATCGCTCAGGTGTCGCAACATCGACAAACCAATAGCCACAAGGGGAAGACAGTAAGTACTCAAACAACCGAGACCAACAACAAAGGCAGAGGAAACCGCTTAAAAGTGCTTCCAAAACGCACAATAATAACAAGCACAGTAACATCCAAATCTGGGGATAAAAGACTCCCCAGATGTATACCACATCATGAATAAATATAGCATAACAAAGGAAATGAAATAAGGGCTAAGACCAAACCGAACCAACAAAACACTAGTCAAAAACTATAACATTGACAACTGAAGAATGGCGCTACATCGCAGCCACCAATCAGTGCACTTGCACAGCCTTATTGGAATCTACCCAAACTAGATACCAACCAGGGAAGATGAAAGCTGAAGGTAGAGACTTAATAGCCCGGGAAGATACAGTAGACAGCTACAGCAACATAAATAAGGAAAGGAGATGAAACTACTGCTAGCAGATGCAGAAACACAAAAATTATCCCCCTAGATGGGAGAGACTAGAGCTAGTCAGCCAAAAGCACCAAAAGAAACCATTCAGAGCCACCTTACTCCTGCGAAGATAAGAAAAAGAACACACATAAGGGAATGGGAAAAGAACACTCAAAGCAAACATCAATTAGAAAAGAACTCACATAAGGGAATGGGAAAAGACTTAATTAAATAGCATGCAAAGCTCGAAGACACTGAGTCGCTTCGATCAATCTAGATCCATGAAGCTCATTTTTAGCTTCTAACTTTAATGTGGATGACCAAAAATCGAAAACGAAATTAAAATCTTCAATGATGGAGAAGGAAGAGGACGCTTGTTGCCTAAATAATCTTTTGTTCCTTTCCAACCAAAGAATCCAAATAATGATTTGAACAGAAAAGTGCCAAGAGCGGAGGTATTTAATGCTCGATGGAGGCTTGGACCAACATGATTGTAAATTAGTAGGAAGGGCGGATCTCTCCCAAGCTAGAGTAGCAATTTTCTAAAGTGGACAAGAGAAGACGCATCCCACAAAAAGGTGGTTGGCGTCCTCCAACTCAGTGACACACAAAGGACAGTTTTGTCTCCAAGCCAGATTTCTTTTGTTAAGAACATCGGCCGTAAGAAGTCTGTTGTTGAACGCCAGCCAAGAAACAATTTTGACCTTAAGCGGGGCACAAGATTGCCAAATAGTCTCAGTGAAAGGAGAGCGGATGCCCCTAAAATTGAGGAATTGATAAAAAGATTTGACGGTGAAGACACCTGACGAGTGTCAGCGCCAAGAGAAGTCCTCCCTGGGGTGCCAGTCATAATGGTTCAAAGTTGAGATAAGATCGATGAACTGAGATGCTAAGTGGGAGGGAAGACTACTAGTGAAAGGAACTTTCCAAACACGATTCGAGTTAATGATGTTGTAGGATGCTGCTACTGTCGCGCGCGGTGCAGCAGCTAGACGGAAAAGGGCTGGAAAGGAAGAAGCCAATTTGACATTACCGATCTAAAGATCAAGCCAGAAAAGAGTCTTGGAACCGTCAAGACAGACATGGGAGAGACCACATTGGAAGGTTGCGGCCGCCTTCCAAATGCCTTTCCAGAAAGGGGAGGCTAATCGATGGACGTGGTTGGGAAAAACCCACCAGTTGCCATCCGGATAGCAATTCGCCTTGATACTTTGTATCCAAGGTAAATGATCACTTTTGAGGAATTTCCAAAGCCATTTACCTAAAAGAGCAATGTTATGATTGCGAAGATTAAGGACCAGCCCCCCTGCTTCCTTGGAAGAGCAAACTATGGTCCAATTGGCGAGGTGAGATCCCCGATGGTGAATGGGGGATCCTGACCAGAAAAAGTTGCTCCGAATCTGGTCAATTTCTTAATAACCCAGGACGGGATGAAGTAGAAAGACATCATAAAAAGAGGGATAGAGGAAAGCACTGAATTAAGGAGGATCAGTCTGCCTCCTCTAGAGAGTAGCTTGCCCGTCCAGACGCTCAGTCTGGACTCTACTTTATCCACCAGAGGCACCCAATCCGACCTATGCAGATTGCCCCATCTCAGGGGAACTCCCAGATACGTATTAGGGAAAGGCGCTTTGGACAGTTGAAGAAGATAGAAATCTCAATCTGGCGGTTAGGTGAGCCTCCCAGCCAAAGAGCAGACGATTTTTGAAAATTGATAGTAAGGCCCGAAGCCATTTCGAATAAATAAAGGAGAAGTTTTAGATTACGGAGAGAGTGAGGGTTTGGTTTCGCAAAGATGATAGTGTCATCTGCGTACTGCAGATTTAGAACACGAGTGAATGACCGAGATTCCCCCAATCCATCAATGGCATGGATTTCCCATGCATTGCGCAGCAGTTTGCTAAATACATCTGCAACCAGAGTGAAAAGGATAGAGGATAGAGGGTCGCCCTGTCTAAGGCCCCTTTTAATTTTAAATTTGTGACCTTCAGAGCCATTGATGAAAATGGATGAAGTGCCAGACATTAAACTGGACTTAATCCAAAAAATCCATTTGGGCCCAAATCCCCTATGGGCCAAAATATCCAGAAGAAAATCCCAGTTAACGTTGTCAGATACCTTTTGAAAGTCTAATTTGAGAAGAATGCCTTCAGAGTTAGATCTGTGGCAATGAGAAATAATTTCTTGAGCCGACGCAACACTATCAAGGATAAAGCGATCCTTGATGAAACCTGATTGAGCAGGATCAATCAGGGAGGGCATAACCTCACTAAGTCTCGAGGAAAGAACTTTCATGATAATTTTAAAGGAAGTATTAATAAGACTGATGGGTCTAAAATTGGAAACCATGATAGCCCCCGCAATTTTAGGAATGAGGACTATATGGGCATAATTGATACGATCAAAAGAGAAGTTGCCTTGATGCAATTCCGAGAACATATGGATTAGATCATCTTTAAGGCAATGCCAAAACTTTTGGAAGAAGAAGGCAGGAAAACTGTCAGGCCCTGGCGCGGAATCGCTTAATAAAGCGAAGACCGCGGCTTTAATCTCCTCCAATGAGAAAGGAGCCTCAAGAGAGGATAGGTCGATAGATGGGGCACCATAAAGATGATGCCAATCAAGAGTAATTTCTCTCTGTTTTTGAGAACCAATAAGATTTTTATAGAATGTGAGGAAAGATCGATGAATCTCCGCATCGGTGCAAAGATCGACACCATTGTCGGAGATCGAAGGAATATGATTACAACGCTGTCTGTACGAAGCAAAGGAGTGGAAGAACGCTGAGTTACCGTCACCTTCTTTTAACCATTGCACCTTAGCTCTTTGAGCCCATTTAATGTGATCTTGGTGAAGGATATCGGCATAATCTTTTTTGCAGGATTGCCTCTCGGCACGAGCTGAGTCAGAGAGAGGACCCAACTCTTCCTGCTGGTCAAACGCTTCGATCAACGCAAGGAGAAAGTTTTTTAGGAAATTGGTATTAAGCTGCCTGTTGTACCTCCAAATTTTACAGCCGAATTTAATGGCGTGAAGTTTGAGAAGGATGGTAGCAAACCGGATGGTCCGGAAACTGCCGATAAGCATTCTTCGACCATATTGATGAATATAAGGTCTTGCAGCCAGAATTTTTCAAATCGGAATTTGCGCTGATGATAGAAAGGGAAGTCTGAATAAAGAGCAATGGGAACGTGATCAGACGATGGATTAGGAAGGGCCTTGGAAAACGTATTATGGAAACGGTTGATCCAAGACTGTGATATAAGAAAACGGTCAAGCTTAGCCAAAGAAGGAGACTGGCGCTGATTAGACCAAGTGAACGATCTACCATTGAGGGGAATGTCCGTTAATTGCAAATCCCGGATGCAATCATTGAAACGGAAAGATTGGAGATCTACGAGGGCATCAGAGGATCGTTCGGAGGAGAATCTGGTGACATTGAAGTCACCACAAAAGAAGCAGATACCATTAGAAAAGGTCTGGAGAGACTGGAATTCCTCCCAGAATAAAGGACGCCCTTCCGGGGAAGACGGACCGTAAACTGAAATAACCGTAATGGTACAATTGAGAGATGACCATAGAAGGTTAGTGATGAGAAAGTAGGTGAGCCGATGATAAGAAATAAGGGAAAAGACTGACTCTTTGAAACCCAAGAGAATACCCCCTCGAGTACCTACAACGTCTAAGGAGATCCATTTAGATAAAATGGACCCACCTAAAGCCCGATAGATAGCAGGGGAAGGGGAATCAATCTTAGACTCTTGGATCGAGATCAGATCACAATTAAACGAGGTTATTAATTGGAAAATTGCCCTTTGTTTGATCGGGCAGTTGAGCCCCCGAATATTCCAAGATATACTAATCATAAGACCGATGCTCACAAACTCTTTTACGTTCAATACTTCTAATCGAGGGAATGAAAGAAAAATTATTCGCCTCTACCCTAAAACCCAGACAGTGAGCGTGTTGAATTAATTGATCATCAGACCAGTGATCAAATTGGGAATGGAAAATGGATCCTAAGCACTCAATATCCTGTTGAGGCGAAGGATGAAAGGATGTTACACTTGGTGGCTGACTACAAACCAAGGAATTGGAAGGGCGCCGAGCGGCCTTCTTAGCCAGGATCCTAGCACTCGATCGGATAACACGAGGCGGGGGATATCTAGCCTGGAGAACTTGACCTTCAACCCCACCTGACACTCTAATCGGGGTACCAAAGGAAGAAATCCTGGTAGAGTCGGTAAGACAGGTATTGGGATAATCCCGAGAAGTGGAGAGGGATGAGGAAAGACCTGATACGTAGAGTGGGAGAGGCACCGCAGATCTCTGCCGCACCTCTAAGGGTGCGGAGATGCGGGAACCCCCACTGAATAGAATAATTTACCACTTCATCTCCTTCGCATAGAAGGGAAAAGTAAAGAAAGATTGTAGAAAAGAACGAAAGGAATGGAATGACAGGCCCAAACAGCAACATTTAATCACCAAACCTCCACCGGAAGCATAATAAACACCAAGAAAAACATTTAAAGCATAACAGTAATCAGTTACCTGCGGCTGCGAAGAAACCTTCTTAGTAGACAAGAACTCCTCATCTAACAGATCGTCCTGCTCAATCCATCCATCTTCTTTAACTGACGGTTTGACTTTGATCGGAGGAAGGGAAGGAGCCGAAGAGATCATGCTAGAGAATTGCGATTGTTTGATGAATATATCCCAATCAGACGCATAGTGAGGATTAGGGTCCCACTCCAGCCATTGAGAAGCAGGAAGAGGTGGGTTGGGCGTGGCAGAGGACACCTCAGGGTGAGGAGGGAGAGGCAACCACTCAGAGCGAGGAGGAATGAAGGGAGTAGCTTGAGATTTAGAAGATGAAGGGAGGCCCGGCTTTGCCGCCGCAGTAGCGGGGTTGATCCACACTAAGTTAGGGGGTTTGGAAGGAGAGAACTTGGTGGAGGACGGATGGTCTAATTGCTTAGCCGACAGAGTGAATTTCTTCCTCGAAGCCGGTTTCAGGGATCCTTTCCAATTTGGGTTTAGACGCCGAGGAGGAACCCGGGTGGAAGGAGGTGTTGGAAGACACCGGCTTGGGAGGATGCTTAGAGAGAACAGTAGAGGGAAGGGGATGTGGACCTTTCAAAGCCGCCGAGTCGTGATAAAGAACAGAGCCAGTGAATCTGTTGAATTCGTCAAAGGGAGAGTAGGCTTCGATACGAGGGGATTGGCTTGGAATTAGAAACAGTGCCTCCACCTGTAGGCATCCCGATGCCATCTTAGACGAAGATGAAATGCTCACAACCTCCCCAATGCATCTAGCCATTAACCCCACAACCTGAAGGGTGGAGCGGCATGGAGGAAGGCCAATAAGCGTGACCTTGGTCTCAGCGGACGCATTAGTTTGCGATGGAGAGCAGAAGTTAAACCATTTTCGGAAGGTCAGAGAGATTGACCCGATAGCAAGAGACGAGTTGGATATCAATTCATCGAGTACTTTGGGAGAGGGGCAGAGAATAACCACATCTCCGTTGGAACACGGGCTGATCCTCCAATCCCAATCTTTCTCATTACAAGTTTTGCAGAGAAAAGAGTTTAGGGTGAATGAGGGAATTGATCCCTCACTGAACGAAACAGCGCCATAAGTATCGAAAAATTTAAGTCTGTCCGTTAATTCTAAGTGAGAGATGAACACCTGGGGGATGGATGGCTTACTAGGAGAGGATTGGGAGACCGAGATCATCTGCGCGGTCGGAGGGCAGCCACCAGAGATACGGTTTTCGATAGGGGGTGTAGGGAGGAGAGGGGGAGGTAAGGCATCCTTCGATATGGGGATCTTTTGAGGATGCTCCGCCGCTAACTTGCGCTGCAGAGAAGGCAAGTCGAGGGCCTTCAATACCTGTTCTGAGATCGGGGCACCCAAAGTAAGGCCTAGCAGCCGCTGGAGAGCAAAACATCTAGAGCAACCGTGACCAGATTTCAGACAAAAGAGACACTTCATCTTGAGAACACAATTTTTTTTAACGTGCCCCGATTGCAAACAGTTGAAACAGCGAGTAGAGGACCGGGGATAAGGAAGGGCGGAAGATAGGTTAGAATAGGGGATAATGGAGGAGGAGAGGCGGGAAACTGAGGAGGTAGATGACGCCAGAAGCTTCTCGGATATGGGCTTCGATGAGGTATCCCCGGAAAAAGCCAGGCCTTAGGAATTTAATTTTTTTTTAATATTACTGATTTTTTTTTTTACCACCTCAACCCAGGAAATATCCATGGCCCACTAACAAACCGAAACCGCCGAAGATGGGCCACCAAATAATCAAGCCCACAACTGGTAAGGAAGAAGGAGAAACTGCACTAGAGATAGGGGCAGTTGAAATGGCCAGCAGAGACTCGCTGGCAGAGAAACGGAGAGAAGAAAAACACTGTTCCGATAAAACTGGCGAACCCCAATAAAGGGCAACTACAAGATACAATGGGGAAGAGGAACAACAAGAAGAAATAAATGATACGATGCAGTAAGTGAGGGATAAACACAACAATCCGTAGATCCCCTCACAGCACCACTAAGAAATGAATGAATACCGAAGACTAGAAGGGAAAGAAAGATACAGCCAGATGGAGAAAGTAAAAGAGACAACACAATCATAAAATGAGACAATAACTAATATAATAATGGAGAAACTTACAGTGATTGGCTACCGAATCACCAGAGACGAAGAAGGAGCAAACCGATGATGGATCGAAGGAAGAGGAGGTCGCGATCCGGTGCGAGAAACCTCTGGAGTTGCAGGAAACACTGAAGAGAAGAAGACGCCAGCCAAAAGCAAGACTTGCTGAGCTGAAGCAAGGGAAACACTGACAGTGAAGCGCAGCTCAAAAAAGGGGGGGTGATGGCAGGTGAGCACCCTTCAGAAAGACCAGATCCCTCGATCAGACGGGATACCAATGGAAAGATGAAAAACGGAAACGTCGACGCCAGGACGAGGAAAGAAAAGGGTATGTGGAGAGAGAGAAGCTGAAGAAATTTAATGAAAGAAAGGGGTGGAGAAATCGCTCGAAGAACCCGGATCTGAGAGCTTGGAAGAGGGGAGAGCTTGGAAGAATATGGCTTGGAACGCAATAAATTTTTATCAAATCTTACCTTTGAAGTTGGAAAGTTGGGAACCTCCGTCTATTGTACTCACTAAAGACAAAGTGTTGGGACGGTGTATAATCCACGACATTTGGTCCTTTTTTTTATTTAAATTTTTAATTCTTGTGTTTTTTAGTGCCATTTTTTTTAATTTTGAGACGAGAGATTATCCATCGTCTGGCCAAATTATAACTTTCGACCACTACAGTGCGCAGCCAAATTTTCTATTTTCATTTGCCAAATATCCAAAAAATGGATCACAACGACTACAGATGCTCTAAGTGTAGGCTTGTCACCATCTTTATGGAGTACTATTTACTATTTGTTATGATGGATATCCAAGCTCTATGGCGAGATAAAAGTAGAACATAAAATTTGTGAATTTTTTGCCGTACTGACCCACTTTTAAAAAATATTTGACACTCTGATACAATTTTGAAAATAATTAAATTGTTTAAAATCTCAAAAAACTCATTTATAATTTTTTTTTACAAACCTAAATTTAAAATGTGTTTTCAAAACAACGAACCAAACACAGCCTTAGATCTAACTCAGTTTTGGACACGTCAGCAACGAACATTATTGGGATAAACGACATAGGTTATTTACAAGCCGTTTTTCCCAATAACGGCATCTATTTTTAAAAAAAGTGTCATGCCGTTTTTTTGACTAATGGCATAAGTCATTTTGATTTTCGAAAGCTTATATTCTTCATTTTGAGAAAAAGTGTCAAGTGTGAAAACGTTATAACATGTCGTTTTTTGAAAGAACGGCATTCTCAATACTGATGCCGTTATTTTGAATAACGACATCAGTTATTTACTTTGTTTGCTTATAAACAGTGGCCCCCTCTTCTCACTTCTCCTTTCTCAATTGATCTGCTCTCTCTCTCTCTCTCACTCCCAAAACCCACAAATCATAGATCCCTAAAACCAAAAATTCCAAGTATTTCCGAAACAAAACAATTAAATATCCATACATAAACCCTAATTGTGATTCCCTCATTTTCTTTACAACTCTTTCGAAATCCGAAATTGTGGTAAGTAATGTAAATCCCTAAATTTATTTTAAAATGTTCATTTTGATGATTGAGAGTATAGATATTGGTAGCATAGTACAAGAGATATAGATTAGATTCATCCAAGTAGTAAATATTTTAAATGTACTTAAGGAATGTTGTTGATGATGTGTGAAATGTTTTTTTTTAATGAATGAGAGCTATGTTGGTAGTATAGTATAATAGATGTATATTAGATTCATCTAAGTATTAGATATGTAAAATGAGATTCATCTATGTGAGATGTGGATGAGCTATATTGATATCTAAGGATTGTCGTCGATGATGTAGTCTAAAAATAGCAATATTGTATATTAGACATTGATGGATAAATGGTCATATATTAGAATTGCTATATTTCTAATTATTATATTCATAGTTCGGTATGTATGAATGGATATTGATATGAGATTTGTTTATATACATAGATATGTTGTGTGTGGAGATGTTGTAGTGGTGATTATTATGAGTAGTAATTCGATACGAGTATTGAGAATTTGTTGCTATCTTCAAACATCGATTATTAATTCTGTTGAAGAAACATGGCTTACAAATTTGATTATCTCCATACATCATCACTTATTAATATTGTTCTTGACACATTATTTTTTTTGTTCACAGATAAATAGATCATACACAACCATCTTCTTCCCATGTTGTGGGTGCTTCATCTTCATCTTCGTACGCACTACAAGGACATCCGAGTCCTTTAGACCCGTTCGTACTCTATTTGCAAAAAGATCATAGGTCGCAGACGGTGTGGAATGGAGATGTCGAGAAAATGAGTTTCCGAATGCACCCCATATTGCCGATGCACCATCGAATACAAAATTATCTAGTAAATTGTGGGTTCTAATATCCATGTTGGCCAAAGTGAAATACGACCATTCATTACTTATCCCTCTTGTGGAGCGATGGAGGCCAGAGATACACACGTTCCCCTACCAGTTGGTGAGATAGACGATCACGCTACAAGATGTAGTCGTCATATCGGGTCTTCCAATCGATGGGGTGGCGGTCACCAGAAACCTGCTTTTCAATAAAGTGATGTTAGTTAGAGATTATCTTGGAAAGCAAGTTGATAAGGATGATAGAGGTGTATTCATCGGGGAATTATTAGAATATGTCAATATCTTTCATATTTAGTATCTTTTATATTTAGTATATATTAATTTAGGAATCATAGCAATACAATTATTGGAATCAGTCAGTCACAATTATGGCAACACAATTAGAGGAATCAATCAGTAGAAATCATGGCAACACAATTATAGGAATCAATTATGATTTTCTAGCCAAGGTTGTTGTATATATACATGGTTATCATATCAATGAAAGCAAGACAAATATTTCTATCATGGTATCAGAGCCTATCGTTCTATAAGGCCTATACTAATTTTATCCTCGTCGTCAAGGTGGAGTGGTTCTCGTCTTCATCGGAATCACTCCACCTCCCGACATCTCTCTTCCGCTTCCGATCAAATACCAAAACCCTAATCTCCCCCAAAACCCTAGCCGTCATCCCTCTTTCTCTCCCAATCAAATCCTCCAAATCTACCAAAAATTCCCAAACCCTAAAATCCGCAAAATCCCCCAAAATCAAGATCCGATTTTGGTGTCTCTCTCTGCCGCCAATCCCCGTCCCCTACTTTCTTCTTCCTCCCTCATGGCCGAAGATCACCCTTCCTCTCTCCAATACCACCTTCTTCGAATCCTCCAAAACCTACTTCCTCCACCTTTCATCCTGCTCTCACCATCCCTAACATCGCCAACTTCATCAAAGTCATGCTCGATATTGAAAAAGGCCAATGTAATATGTGGTCTGGACTCTGCAAAATCCATGCCAGAGCCTATCCAGTCCTTGATCATATCATTCCCCCATCTCCAAATGATACGCTGTCCACTCTCTCTCTCAAACAAACCGATCCTATTCTTTGGTCGTGCCTTAACGCTGTTGTCCTACAATAGATTTATGGCACCATCTCTAATGATCTTCTCAACAAAATTATTGAACGTGATTTAACTGCTGAACTTTCTTGGAACCGACTCTTTGATATCTTCTTCGACAACAAAAACTCTAGGGCTCTCTACCTAGAACAAGAATTTTCGAGAGTCACCATGGAGCAGTTTCCTGATGCTTCATCTTACTGTCAACACCTTAAATCGCTCTCGGATCAACTATCTAATGTTGGTGCTCCCGTTTCAAACGAACGGTTGGTGCTTCAGCTCGTTTCTGGCTTAACAAATGCTTATGCCACTGTGGGTTCCCAAATTCTTCATGGAGAATCACTTCCTCCATTTTATAAGGCCCGTTCTATGCTCGTTTTGGAGGAAACGGCATGGGCAAAAAGGGTGACAAACACCACAGATAACTCTACTTTCCTAGTATCTCAACATGACAACTCTGCTGAAAATCTGTCTCACCATCAAAACCGCAACAACTACAATGGCAGCAGCAGCCGCGGTGGTCGTGGCAGAAATCATCACAGCGGACATGGTAGAGGCAGAAGGGGTGGTCGTGGCGGCAGATCGCAAAACCATTGGCCCACGTCATGGCAGCCGCCTCCAACGCAAACACAGCAGTGGACATATCCTCCATGGGCAGGACCGTGGCAGCCATGGGCCACACCACCTTGTCCATATCCTACAGCGGGAAATTGGCAGAAATAACTCACATCTCAGCAGATCCACCAGCTGGGAATTCTTGGGCCTAAGCCTCAGCAGGCCCATATAGCAGCCGCCCCTCAACATGCACAGTCGTCATATGCACCAACCGATATTCATACTGCAATGCATACTCTATCTATCTCTTCTCCTGACGATCAATGGTATATGGACATAGGGGCCACCTCTCACATGACTGCAAACGGAGGTAATCTTACGTCCTATTCCAATATGAGTAATAATATTACTGTTGGTAGTGGTCATCATATTCCAGTTATTGGTTGTGGAAATACATTATTACCTAACCCACATCATCCTTTAACCTTACATAATGTCTTGAATGCACCCAAATTAATTAAAAATCTTGTCTCTGTGAGAAAATTTACCATTGACAGTGATATTTCTGTTGAATTTGATCCCTTCAGTTTTTCTGTGAAGGATTTTCAGACCGGGATGCATTTAATGTGATGCAACAGCTTGGGTGAACTTTATCCTATTACCACAAGACCATCCACTGCAACACCATCCACCTTTGCTGCTTTATCCAATGAATTATGGCACAATTGTTTAGGACATCCGGGAGCTCTTGTTTTGAATTCTCTTCACCGAAACAATTTTATTATCTGTAATAAGTTTTGAAATATTTTCTTTTGTCATTCTTGTCCCCTTGGGAAGCAAATAAAATTACCTTTTTATAAGTCTTTGTCATCCACTTTAATGCCTTTTGATATTGTGCATTAGTGATCTTTGGACATCACCTACTCTTAGTTCTGGTGGACATCGTTATTATGCTTTATTTCTTGATGATTTCACGAATTTTTATGGACTTTTCCTCTTGCAAATAAATCTCAAGTCTATTACATTTTTCTCCACTTTCGTACTCACATTAAAACACAATTTGAAAGAGAAATTAAATATTTTCAATGTGACAACGGAAAAGAGTACGACAATGCATTTTTTCATAAGTTCTGTGAACTCAATGGAATGGCTTTTAGATTTTCTTGTCCCCATTCATCTCCTCAAAATGGAAAAGCAGAAAGAAAGATTCGTACCATAAATAACATCATCCGAACTCTTCTTGCTCATGCCTCCCTCCCACCTTCGTTTTGGCACCATGCCCTACAAATGGCCACTTACCTTCTCAATATTCTCCCAACAAAAAACTTGCCCTCCAAACGCCCACCAAAATTCTCTACCAAAAAGATCCGTCATATTCTCATCTTCGAGTTTTTGGATGCCTCTATTATCCTCTCATTCCTTCCACTTCTAGAAATAAATTTCAAGCTCGATCAACATCTTGTGTTTTTTTGGGATATTCATCAAACCATAGAGGTTATAAATGTTATGAGTTGTCGAGTCGTAAGATAGTCATTTCAAGGCATGTTGTTTTTGATAAAATATGTTTCCCTTTTCTAATTCAATTGCTCCCTCATCCTCCAGCTATGATTTTCTGGATACAAACACTACACATTTTCTTTACTCATCCAATCAACCCTTTTTCACCTCTCATGATCTCCAAACCTCTCAACCTCTAGCCGCTAACAATCCGGCACAATCCTCCCCCACCCAACACCCAACTACACCGACCCCATCCTCCTCATCACACCATACTACTCCGCATGGCACCTCCCCCCCACCAAACATACCACCACACCGGCCCAAAACACAAATCCCATCCAAGCCCAACATAAGCCAACATCTTCTCCAGAATCCACATCTTCAACTACCTTAGAACAACCCACTTCTCTAGCCAACCCACCACACTCTCCTCAAATGACCACCTGAGCACAACACGGCATTTACAAGCCTCACCAACTTTTTAATCTCCATACCTCTGCCCAACATTCCATTTCTCCCTTGCCTACTAATCCCCTTAATGCATTAAATGATCATAATTGGAAAATGGCCATGAAAGACGAATATAATGCTCTATTGAAAATAAGACGTGGGACTTAGTGTCCCATCCGGCTAATGCTAACATTATTAGCAGTTTATGGATTTTCAGGCATAAGAAGAAATCTGATGGATCCTTTGAACGTTATAAGGCTCGTCTAGTAGGAGATGGTTTAGGTCAACAAACTGGTATAGATTGTGGTGAGACCTTCAGTCCAGTAGTCAAACCAGCTACTATTCGGACGGTACTCAGCGTTGCTCTATCTAAATCATGGTGCCTTCATCAATTAGATGTCAAAATGCCTTTTTACATGGAAATCTTGATGAAACTGTGTACATGCACCAACCTCCTGGTTTTTGCAATCCCCAACATCCTGACTATGTCTGCCTTCTAAAGATGTCTTTTTATGACCTCAAACAAGCCCCTCGGGCTTGGTACCAGCGATTCACTAATTTTGTAGCCACGTTGGGTTTCTCTCACAGTGTCTCAGATCATTCTTTATTCATTTATCACCGAGGCAATAACACGGCTTATATCCTTCTCTATGTGGACGACATTATTCTTACTGCATCTTCAGATACTTTCCGTCAATCCATCGTGTCTAAACTTAGCTTTGAATTTGCCATGAAGGATTTGGGTCCCCTAAGTTATTTTCTGGGTATATCTGTTACAAGACATTCAAGAGGTCTTTTTCTTTCACAAAATAAATATGCCAAAGAAATTATTTAGCGAGCAGGCATGTCCTCCTACAAACCATCTTCTACACCAGTAGACACAAAAGCAAAACTCAGTGGATCTTCAGGAAACCCATATCATGATCGAACTGGATTTCGCAGTCTTGCCGGCACTTTACAATATTTGACATTTACAAGACCAGATATCTCTTATGTCGTTCAACAAGTATGTTTATTTATGCATGACCCGAGGATCCAACATATGACTGCTTTGAAGCAAATCCTTTGTTATATTAAGGGTATCTTACTTTCGGTCTACATATCTCTCCCTCCTCAGTTGATAAACTCACTACATATACCGATGCAGACTGGGGTGGATGTCCAGACACCAGAAGGTCTACATCTGGATATTGCGTATATCTTGGAGACAATTTAATCTTTTGGTCTACAAAAAGACAACCTACCTTATCTCGATCCAGTGCTGAAGCCGAGTACCGTGGAGTTGCTAATGTAGTTTCCGAATCCTGTTGGCTTAGAAACTTACTCTTGGAACTTCACTGTCCTGTTACGAAGGCTACATTAGTCTATTGTGATAATATCAGTGCGGTATATCTTTCCGGCAATCCTATTCAACACCAGCGCACTAAACACATTGAGATGGATATACACTTTGTGTGTGAAAGGGTTGCTCGTGGTCAAGTACGGGCGTTACATGTTCCTTTGCATTACCAAATTGCCGACATCTTCACGAAGGGACTTCCGCTGCAATTCTTTGATGATTTTCGACATAGTCTCAACATTCGTCAACCTCCTGTTTTGACTACGGGGGTGTATTAGAATATGTCAATATCTTTCATATTTAGTATCTTTTATATTTAGTATACATTAATTTAGGAATCATGGCAATACAAATATTGGAATCACTCAGTCACAATTATGACAACACAATTAGAGGAATCAATCAATAGAAATTATGGCAACATAATTATAGGAATCAATTATGATTTTGTACCCAAGATTGTTGTATATATACATGGTTATCATATCAATGAAAGCAAGGCAAATATTTCTATCAGGAATCAATCCGACGTTCATGGCTCTTTACAGAGTTCAATAATAGTTTGGTAGACGAACCGACCGACTTCGATCATCAATGTTACACGCAGGCATATCTTTTGTCAATGATCGGAGGTATTCTCTTTCCTAATTCTTTCGGTGATGTAGTCCATTTAATGTACCTTCCCTTGATTGCCCACATACATAGAGCCGGGCGATATAGTTGGGGAAGTGCGGCTTTGACCTCTCTCTACCGTGCCCTGTGCAATTGTTCGATGGGGTCGATCCAAATGATGGGGCCAATGGGGTTATTACAAATTTGGTGTTATGAACGAATACACATCGGCCGGCCATGAGTAACTGTTCTTTCAAATAATTGGAGTGTGCTTCATGAGAATCCAGTGTTTAGGGCTCCTTTAGGTGTGTACTGGACGGGTAAACTCACATGGAGTGATAACCCACATGGTGTGTTGACGTATTATAGGGATGAACTCGACCAGCTTAGGGAAGAGTACGTCAATTGGACATCGTACACGGACGAAAGGCTACAACGTCTACCTCCACTCTGCACAGCCAATAATCAACTTTGGTTGACACGAGCTCCACTTGTAAATTTCTCAGTCGTGGAGTTCTATTATGCTGATCGAGTCTTCCGCCAATTCAATGCACAACAGCCCATCCCAGAAAAGACAATGTACAACCAAAAACTTCACAATATTACCAGTCAAGATCGATTGCCAAATATGGATTGGGTCAATCACCACAGCTCTCATGTAGCATGTTGGAATGAGAGGAAGTACGATTTGGTGGTAGAAGGAATTGGACTGTACGACAGGTCATTGCAAACAGCCTACATGGCGTGGTACCATCGTATTACATGGTTGTATATTGCCCGAAGAATTGATATCCCTGCGGGTATCCAAATGTCGATACCTAGGCACCAAGTAGAACCACCACAGGCACATTCCACATTCTCAACCTATGTATCAACCCAAAGCATCTGCATACCAACTAATGGTAGAATTTTGTTATTGTTAACAAATATGAATTTAAATTGTTTTTTACACATTTTGCTTTTATTTGTTTAAAAATATTTGGTTTACTACTAATTTATTTCGTTGGTGTTGTAGATTGACAACACATGGAATATTGCGAGGAAATATGCTCGTGTGTTGAAGAGCAACGCTTCAAATGCTTGCAAAGAGTTAGCGAGAGAAATCCTCCATCTATGTCGTACCTCACTTGAAGAGGTTGGTGACGGTCCACGCTTTGCTTATCTTTTACCCTCATCCGAACTTCCCACTCCACCGCCCCGAGTAAGTGTTACCCGAGCTCAACCTCCACCACCACAAACAAGACAAGTTGAACCTCCTGCTGCACCACCACAAATACAAGCTCAATCTCCACCTAGGTCATCTACACATTCAGGAGCTTCTCCTTCACTACTACCGCGGCGGAGTAAGAGTATTCAGTTTCCTCCTTCAGGAAGTCAATTAGCATCAAGAGAGATTGAAGAAGTACAAGCAGGGCATGAAGAATATGTCGGGCCCAGTGTACCTGTGACACAAGAAATTGCCGAACATAGGAGGAAAGTCCCAGCTCGGAAAAGGAGGGAGCCGCAATACTATACGCCTAGTTAGTGTTGAATGTTTAAATTTGTAATTTTCTAAGCTTTGAATGGACCAATTGCATCGGATACATTTTGAATGTATAATTTTATTATATTTTGATATGTTATGAAGTACTAGATATTTTGTAATTTTTTGTGTTTTGATCTTTTGAAGCAAACTCGAAAGAAATGATGCAATTCGAGTGATGTATTAATTATATATATATATTATCTTGGGGTCGCAATTGCATATGTTGTTCATTGTAAAATTGAAGTCTGAAAACATTCGAGTTATGAAGTACTGCATATGATTTAGTTGTAATTTATAAGTAACAGATTCCGTTATTGCAAATAACGGCATCTGTTATCTGTAACGTTATTTGCAACGATGACATCGGTACAAAACATGTACAAGTTGGTTTGTATTATAATCTAACCTGATGCTGTTTTCCAGAACAACGGCACCAACGAAAATGATGTCGTTATTACGAAAAACGGCATCGGTTGAGTCATTTATTTCGAGAGAAATGAAGCTCTGCCAATACCATCTAACTTCACAGTCGTTTCTCTGAATAACGATGTCTCTTAAGAATGCCGTTATTCAGAATAATGGCATCTCTTAAGGATGCCGTTATTGGAAAAAAACGGCACCAGTTGAATCTTTTGGTTCGAGGAAAATGAATCTCTGTCAAACCATTTACCTTCACAGTCGTTTCTCTGAATAAGGGCATCTCTTAAGGATGTCGTTATTCTGAAAAAGGCACCAGTTGAGTCTTTTATTTCGAGGGAAATGAAACTCTGCCAAACCATCTAACTTCACAGTCGTTTCTGTGGATAACGGCATCTCTTAAGAGATGCCGTTATTATGAAAAATGACATCTCTTAAGTAATCAGTTGTGCATGTTTTGTGCACGTTTTGAAAAACGTCATCTCTTACATATCATTTGTACCCATAACATGCATGGCTATTCATCAAATGCACAACAATTCAAAACATGCATATTCATTCCATAAAAAATTGAACATCACAAACATATATCTCAGATTCAACTGATTACATTACCATATATTACATCAAATGTTCATAAAATTCAACAACGTCTAAACACGTGGTAACTATACGGATAGATTTTACACATGTTGACAATTTGGGATATCACTTCAAATATCTTACAAAATAAAGCCAACATTGGGATACAACTTCAAATATCGGTAGATTGGGATGTGCCCACATTGGGTAAATTCTTACATCTACGCCTATTGTGTCCACTTAATCCGCATTTTGAATAAATTTTGCCGGTGCTCCCACCTTCTCGAGCATCCATATCGTTGCGAATACGAGTACTCCTAGGTCGACCTTTCAACCAACGTAGACTCGCATCGGCTATGGGTATCAATCCACTTTGTGTCGGCCAATAAAATTCGTCTGGAATAGGATTAAAAGTTGGTGCCCACGTTAGTGCTAATGAACTTGTAGAATAAAAGACATCAATGTAAGGTTGATAATCAATTGCACGAGAGGCACAAGCGGCCAATACATGAGAACATGGAATGTGATAGAGTTGAAATTTTCCACAAGTACAAGTACGTCCCCCGAGGTCAATTGTATGCCAATGTCCATCCTTTTGATGTCCATTATCCATTCTAATGCCGATTTTAACCCCAAAAATATCAGGCCGATTATTAAACATTATTGCCTCATGCAAATTGGATTTCTCACGGCGTAAATCAATAATATCCTGAACACATGGTGCCCATAGTTTTCCTTCACTGATAAGGATCTGCGCCGCTTCACGAATGTCACTGAGGTACATGTTGAGACGGAAAAAAATTATTTCAACAATTACAGTGACGGGCAAGCTACGCACACCTTTTAGAACCGAATTGAAAACTTCCGATAGATTGGTTGTCATTATACCATATCTACGAACTCCATCGGCAGAAAGTGTCAACTTCTCAATCGGTTTCTCCTTCAACCAATTAGCCCCATCAATATTAACTGCTTCAAGCTGTGCCATCTTTCCTTAAACTTCTTCAAATGATTCTGACACGCGATCACCTTCAGCTTGTTCACCATAAACTTGCAATCAAATTTTTTTGTGGAATTACTAGCAAAATGCCGCATACAATAACGATGATAAGCAAGTGGTTCCTTCCATGTTCCGAACTCATTTTCCATTGCTGATAAAATGCCTGCATGACGACCAGAAATGACACATAGACCTGCACGAACTGTGACAAAGCACCGAATACAGTTCATAAACCATGTCCACGTTTCTATGCTCTCACCATCAACTATTGCAAATGCAAATGGAAACAACCGACCGTTTGCATCTGGTGAAACAGCAATTAACAAACAACCTTTGTATTTTCCGCACAAACGAGTTCCATCTACACTTATAAATGGTCTGTATGCCTTAAACCCCTCGATGGAAGGCCCGAATGCCCAAAAACACCCTTAAAAGTTTCTTTTGCCGAATCGATCACAATCTTGGCCCAATGTACGGTCGTCCCCGGATTTGATGCTTGAATTTCATTGAGAAGATAGGGCAATTTAGTGTATGCTTTTTTGAAGGAACCGTATAATCGCTCAATTGCTTTATGATTTGCCTTCCAAGCATTCCAGTATAAAATTGTGTAATTGAACTGAAGCTTGACTATCTCAATTATGGCTTTTGGTGTTATTCCTAGTTGTGCCTTCACAACATTTAATATGACCATCGATACATTCGTAGAATCAATTATCCTGTGATCTTGATTCAATGTTGGATTTACACATGTGAGCGGACCTTCAAGCTTCTTTACCACAAAATAAGTACAGCCTTTTGGAACAATTGCACGCAATCTCTAAGGACAACCCACTAAATTTAGAAGTACCGAATTTTCTGCAATCTCCTTGGCTGAATGGGGTGCATATTTACATTTGACATAGTAAAAACTGGGGGTCAATTTCACCGTTACGAATTCTCGATGATTCTTCATGGAGTTCATCTTCACTTGATGTTGTATAAAATCTTTAGTTGGAAATCTTTGACCTATGTGGAGTTGATCAGTGTTGGAAAAGTTGACGGAAGACTGTGCATGTTCATGTATGTTCGCATGAGACATCCATTCATTCGATTGAACCTCATGTACAGTTGCACTAACGGACTGAATTGGCAACACCACATTGTTAACCGGCACATCGACGTTGACATCATTAACCGGAGCTTCATAGGCATCCTCCTTCTCATCAACTTGAAGACCCTGATCCTCATCTTCTTTCTCTTCTACCAAATCATTATTTATAACGGAGTTGTCAAAGTCTTGCAATACCATGTCGGTGCGGACAATATTTTATGTCAAGGTCAACGGATGTACCTGCTCATATTCGGTGGTAATAGGTTATGTCGGAGTTGTGCTAATGTCTTCTTCTGTATTTGGTATTCTTGCATGTGACTCGGCAGATGGTTTCAAAGTCGGGGCGTGCCTTGGACTTTCAATAACAACTTGCCTAGTATTTGGAAGCCTCATTTGGTCAATATATAACTCCAATGCATTCCAACTACAATTTACATCAAGTGTCCTACCAATCATGGACCTCAAAGAATTATCCTTATCTACGGGAACCACCATGAAATATTGCCCTTCCCCTTTACCAGCAGCATAACGGGCTTCAATTTTGACACTGAATTCACCTCTATCCCAATTAATGACTTTAAATATTTTATCTATTAGTTGTGAATATATAAAGTTGCGGGGAGCCCAAATAATGACCGGTTCAACATCGCTATAACAATATCCAATCTTCAGATCTTTAATTATTTCACCCCCAAAATATAACCAAATAGGGATATCATATTCCATACCTAAACATAAAGATTCAAATATATTCAAGACATTAACTACTCATAAGCATAACCTATGAATACATATCAAACATATGGTTATAATAATACCTTCAAATTAGACCGTATCTTGAATAGGTTGAAAATATGTCATGGATTATGAATGAGATGAGAGTGAGAGTGAGGAGGTAGGATATATGATGTTTGAGAGCACTCCAATACTTGGGATTTTTGGTTTTAGGGATCTAGGGTTTGTGGGTTTCGGGAGTGAGAGAGAGAGAGAGCAGATAGATTGAGAAATGGGAAGTGAGAAGAAGGGGCCACTGTTTATAGGCAAACAAAGTAAATAAATGATGTCGTTATTCAAAATAACGGCATCAGTATTGCCGTTCTTTCAAAAAACGACATCTGTTATAAGGTTTTCACACTTGACATTTTTTCTCAAAATGGAGAATACAAGTTGTCAAAAATCAAAATAACTTATGCCGTTACTCCAAAAAATGGCATGACACTTTTTTAAAAAATAGATGCAGTTATTGGGGAAAACGGCTTGCAAATAACCTATGTCGTTTTCCCCAATAACGTTTGTTGCTGACGTGTTCAAAATTGGGTCAGATCGCTAATTGTTTTCGAAAGTGGGTCAGAGCGCCAAATATTTTCAAAAAGTGGGTCAGTACGGCAAAAAAATTCAAAATTTGTTTGGTCGGTTATAAAATAATCTATCCTATTTAAAATATTACTATTTATAAAAAATATATATTTTAAAATAAGTTTTAAAAATAGTTTGTTTGAATATAGTTTTACTGTAGTATATAATAGAGATTAGAGAAAAAGAAATTAAAAAAGTAGTAAAAAGACTGTCGATTGATTAGATGGGATAGTTTTATTGGATAATATAAAAAGATATGAGAAATAAATAAATTTAAAACCCATGAATAGTGCACTTCTATCAATTTTCTCTTATTTTGGCTTCAAAACAAAATTCCTAACAAGTGCTACAGTATTCCTTCACTGAAATCAAATCAAAGTCATTTTTAGGACTGGTACAAAAATTCGATACCCGTACCTGGCATTGGACCGGAACCAACCCGATCTATACGGGTCCGGGTCCGAGTCCTAAAATAAGACCTGATGCACTTCCTGGCCTGGATCTTGGTCCGCTCAAAATAGATCCGACCCGGGCCGTTAAAAAGTACCCCAAAAAATATAGAATTTGGATGATAAGGTTATATGGATATACATGTAAATAGTAATTGTTGAAGATAGATGTGTAAATATAATATTTATTCATGTAAGTGCAAAAATTGTTGAAACCGTAGGGTATCGGGTGAAAAAAAATACTTAAGTGCAAATATTTATTTCCCGCTATCGGGCCCGATGGGTAGATTTTTTAAGTAGGACCAGGACCCGGTTCTCACAAGTCTGAGTCCGGGTCCGGGTCCGGATCCAATTTTTGGACTCGTGAGGTACTGGATCCGGATAGTGGAGGACTCGACCCGATAGAACCCGATACTAGCTCTAGTCCTTTTACTCCTAAACAAAGGTATGAACAATACTCTCCCTAAGAATTCATTTTCAAATAGTGCTTTTTCATCCCAATCAAACCATCCCAATGTAAAACCAGGACCCTAAGAATTCATTTTCAAATAGTGCTTTTTCATCCTAATCAAACCATCCCAATGTGAAAACAGGAAATCTATTGAAGCTCAAGTTCCATCCCAATGGGAAACCAGGAAATCTAGTGAAGCTAAAGTTCCATTTGTTTGGTTTTTGTGGTTTACTTCATAAAACTCTTGAAACTTGAATTTTATCGAGTTGTAAAAATGGTGAACCCCACATGAAAAGTATTGAATGAGTTTTTTTTCTTCTTTTTTTAAAATTAATTTATTTATTTATTTGAGCTAAAGGTAGAGTTTCATTTCTTATACTTCAAAAGCGCAAAATAAAAATTTACAACTCAAAAAAAAAAGTTTCGTAACACCCCATACTTAAGAGTATATATGGTATTATGAGTCATGCTATTATGAAATGGTGAGATGGAGTATTTTTTTGTGAGCTGGGCGATTTGAATCATCCAAATCTTGATCACACCGTTCACATCATTCTACATGTCATCTAGATGGTGTGTACAAAATTTTAAGCCATTTGGAGATCTCTAGCCTTTGCATCAAAGCAATCAACACATCATGAAAATGATGCGAAATGCATATATATGCATTTATTTGAACGCTTTGATGCATAAGCTAGAGGTCTCCAAATCGCTTGAAATTTTGTACACACCATCTACATGATATGTAGAATGATATGAACAGTGTGATCGAGATTTGGATGATTCAAATCGCTCATCTCACAAAATACATTTTCATCTCACCCATCTCACCATCTCATATTAGCATTTTCATATATATATATATATATATATATATATATATATATATATATATATATATATAGGGAAACTTTTGGTTGTGCATTGGGGTAGTGCACACTGCTGTGTGCGCTGGGTCTAGGCCGTCCGATCTCGAGCTTTCATCATGATCCCCATCCAACGTTGCTGACTCAATCCCGCTCATCTGGCTAAACAGGGGGGGTAAAATCAGAATTTCATACCCCCCTGTCCCCAAATGAGCCACTGCTTCCCTCTCTCACGCTCGATATCGATTCATCGAGCTCAAGATCTGAAAAAACCCTAGCTCCCCAAAAATTCGAACCCACTCATCTGCTCCTCCCTCTCCAAATCTCCATCTCCTCCCTCTCCAACGCTCAATTTTTCCCATCGCCTTCATCAACGACCTCAGATTTGAAAACCCTAGCCCCCAAATTCCTCAAACCCACAAATCAGTACCCAAATCTTGAGGGCTCTCCTCCTCGTGGCGCTCTCATCCTCCTCGATCCCCCAATCGTCGCTTTCTCTCATGCTCGATTTCCTGACACAAAAAAATTTTGATTTTTTGGCGCCATCAGGAAACCTAGTGCACAACCGAAAGTTTCATCCCCAAATCTATATTTTCTCTCCTTCGAAAGAGACCTAAGGTATAATTTTTTTTTCCTTTACTTAATCTTGTTAAAAAAATACACCTTTACTTGATCTTTTTCACAAATACAAATCACATTCCAGGTTTTTTAACTTTGGTATCTTTTAGATTTTTTTTTTACATATTGATTATATATTCGAAATTGTAATAGGTATGAAGTTTGGTAAAGGTTGCTCACAATTGGGGGACAATTTTTTGTATGTTCAAGAAGGTGATTTTACCCCCACTATTGAGGAGCATCTAATACCAAAGATAGGTATGATATTTGAGACCCTTGAGCTAGCAGAAAAATATTATGATAGCTATGCGAAATGTTCGGGTTTTCAAATGCGTAAAGGACCTCATAAATTGAAGGATAGTGAGGTGGTGGAAAAAACATTTTCATGTAATAAAGCGGGGGTGACGAAAAGTAAGAATAATGAAATTATAATAGGTACTACATCTAGAACATCTTTCAATGCATTGGTTCGTGTGAGATTAAACAAAGAAACGAATTAATGGTCTTTTTATTCTTTTCATGAGGTGCACAATTATGCATTCACCACCCCCGGTAGACGGCATTTATTGCCGCGTAACCGTGTTGAGCCAAGTTCCGATAAAGTCATAATGGAGCAACTTGCGGGTGCTAATATTTCCACATGCAAACAAATGCTTTTTTTTAAGGTTCAAGTGGGGGATATGATAGGGTTGGATTTACTCTAACCGATGCTAGAAACCATGAAAGAGATTTGAGGAAGTCATTGAAATGTCATGATGGTCAAATGTTGGTAGACTTTTTTAAATGGCAAGAGGAAAAAAGATCCTTCTTTTTTTTATGCATTCGAGCAATATGAGTCCGGTAGACTGTCTCATTGTTTTTGGGTTGATGGGATTGCTCGTATGAATTATGAGGTATTTGGTGATGTAGTTTCTTTTGATGCAACACATAGTACTAACCGTTACGGTATGCTATTTGTTCCATTTGTTTTTTGATGTGAACGGATAGAGTCGAAAGACTCCAGCCACAGCGAAAATATATTAATAACAAGTAAAACGTACATCAGAGGGTTTTACAAGTTGTAAAACAAAAACAAAACGAGTACAGAGATGATCAACAAACTACAACCACTAAAGAAGATCGCTGCCACCCTCCCGACCGCCGCTGAAGGAACAGACGCGAACAGCCACCCCCTCGCGCCAGGGAAGCCAACTGAGCATCGGCTCCGCAAGAAACGATCAGAAGGGAAGACGATCCGAGCATCCCCGAGTAAAGGAAACACCATCAAAGCAGACCAGAGTCCCAGCGCCCTCATGAAGAGAGCCAAGAATGGAATAGTCGCCAATGGCGAACAGCAGAACACTCAATATCACCTAGCCTCCAAAAAACTTACCGCAGGATAACAGAGGATAATAAAGAAATCAAAACGAACACAAAGAGATTAAATAATCCTACTGCTGCCCATCATCAGAAATAGATGGGAACAAAATCGCTTGCCCGCAGGGACCAAACCCCCCAAAAAAAACAGTAACAAAGCTTGCACAAGAGCACAAAACAACAGCAAACAGAACACAATCACAGAAACAATCCCCGGGCAGTGTCATCGCTGCACCACAGCAGAGGAAAGAAAGTACACAAAATAGAGTAACAGAGGATAATACGTCTAGAAACAACAGAACGGATAACCAAGTACTAGCAGAAGCAACAAGGAAATCATAACAACAGAGCGCATAAACAACAAAGAACTACAGCAGGTAGCAAGAGGGTAAGGGGATAAAGCCGACAGCAGGAGAACCACCAAAAAAACCAGGGTCACCAGACTACCTGGGCCACAGAGGGCCAACAGCATCAAAAACACCAAGCGACTAGACAGCGATGCCCAAAAGGAACTGGCCCGAGCCAAACGTCACTCAAAACATCCTGTAGGGACCAGGACCAAACTAACCATCCTGCGATCACGAGAACATAAATAGTTACAACGAGGGATCATATGAAAAAGCTACTTAAGCAATTAACAAGAAGAGAAGCTAGTAAGAGAGAAAAAATAGAGCATTAAGAGGTCAGGTGATAAAAGGCCATTAAAATGCATTAAGACACTGCAGTACCGAAAAAGACTCGTGTAAGCGAGAGTTGTTGAACAACTCTCGATCCTTAGTCCGAGCATTGGAGGACCAAAACTTAAAGAAAAATAGGAACTCATCAATCAAGTGGGCGATAGTGGAAGCTCGATGAGAAAAGAGTCTACGGTTCCTCTCCGACCATACAAGCCAAATAATGATGTGAATGGAAAGCTGCCAACATTTGCGAAATCTAGGGGGGAGAGAAGGGACATTCCAAACATCATCTAGGCTAAAAGGCAAAGCAAAATTTTCCCACGCAAGAGAGACCAATTTCCAAAGAGGGGAGATGAAAGAGCATCTCACAAAAAGATGGTTAATATCTTCAGAAAACTCTGAGCACAAGGGGCAGAGTTGCCCCCACGCAAGATTGCGTTTGTTGAGGATCTCGACCGTCAGCAATTTATTGTGGATTGCGAGCCAAGTATTAATCTTAACCTTAAGGGGAGCACAAGAGTCCCAGACGAAAGATGCGGAGGAGGAGGTAGTACCACGGAAGTTAAGGAAGTTATAGAAGGATCTGACAGAAAAAATCCCAGAAGAGTTCCATCGCCAGGCGATCCCATCGTTAGGGTGCCACTCGATGTGGGAAAGAGCTGATATAAGCCCGCTCAATTCCGAGATCAAGACCGGGGGGAGCTCAGAAACAAAGGGAATAACCCAGATCCTATTGGAGTTGACCATATGGAAGGAATCGCACACAGACGCTTCAGGGAGAGAAGCAAAACGATAAAGATTGGGATGGGCAGAGGATAGTTTAATGTTTCCGAACCAGAGATCGTTCCAAAAGAGAGTACTAGAACCAGTAGAGCATTTATGGGAAATACCACAGTGGAAAGCATCCGCTGCTTTCCACACCCCTTTCCAGAAAGGAGAGGCTAATCTGTGAGTGGCGGAAGGTAAAGACCCCCAAGGAGAGTTCGAAGGATAATGGCCTTTGATGCACTGGGCCCATGGGAGGTGATTGAAGAGGTGGAATCTCCATAGCCACTTACCAAGCAGGGCTAAATTTTGATGCCTGAGGTTGAGGATACCTAGACCGCCGCTAGCCTTAGAGGAACAGGCCACTTTCCAATTGCATAGATGCGACCCAATTTTGAAACCGGAGGATCCGGACCAGAAAAAGTTGCTCCTGATTTGATCCAATCTTTTGATGACCCATGAAGGGAGAAAATAGAATGACATCAGATATAGGGGAATAGCCGAGAGGACAGAGTTGACCAGGATCAATCTGCCCCCTCGAGAAAGACACTTTCCTGTCCAGACATTGAGCCTGGCTTCAATTTTGTCAATGATGGGGAACCAGTCCGATCTATGGAGTTTGCCCCATCTGAGAGGAATACCTAGATAGGTGATAGGGAAAGAGGCAATAGGACAGTTAAAGAAATGGGAGACTTCTGCCTGGCGGCTGGAGTCACCACCAAGCCAAGTCACCGAGGACTTTTGGAAATTGATGGACAGACCAGAGGCCAGCTCAAAGCAGTAGAGGAGGAGTTTCAGGTTACGCAAGGAAGAGTGATCAGGTTTGATAAAAATGATGGTGTCGTCTGCGTACTGCAGATTAAGAATACCGTCAAAACTATGAGTGCGGCCGAGACCTTCAATGACATGAGCTTCGCGAGCGTTACGCAAGAGCCTGCTGAAGACGTCAGCAACCAGAGAGAAGAGAAGCGAGGAGATAGGGTCCCCCTGACGGAGACCGCATTTGACCTTAAACTTATGACCTTCAGAGCCGTTAACAATGATGGAAGAGGTACCAGCCATAAGGCTGGCTTTAATCCAAGAGATCCATTTAGCACCAAAACCCCGATAAAGGAGAATATCGAAAAGAAAATCCCAGCTCACGTTGTCATAAGCTTTCTGAAAATCCAATTTAAGGAGAATGTCCTCCGCTTTGGAGTGATGGCAGTAAGAAATAATCTCTTGAGCCGAGGCCACGCTATCAAGGATGAATCGGTCCTTAATAAAACCGGATTGGACCGGGTCAATAAGGGGCGATATAATCGAGCTGAGCCTCGTCGCGAGGACCTTCATAATAATCTTAAAAGTGGTATTAATAAGGCTAATAGGCCTAAAGTCAGAGATCACATTAGCCCCCACCTTCTTGGGGATAAGAACAATATGAGCGTAATTGATGCGATCAAAAGAAAAGGAACCGTTGTGCAAGTCATTAAAGATGTTGAAGAGGTCAAGCTTAATCCAATCCCAGAACTTTTGAAAGAATAAGGCCGGGAATCCATCCGGGCCCGGAGCAGAATCGCTTTTGAGCGCGAAAACCGCGGACTTGATCTCCTCCATCGAAAAGGGATCCTCGAGGGAGGAGAGATCAACTGAGGGAGGGCCGTAAAGTTAGGCCCAATCAAGCGAGATGATACGAGACTTAGGGATCCCAATGAGCTGTTTGTAGAAAGAGAGGAACGCTTGGTGAATGTCATGATCCGAAACAAGGTCAGAACCTTGGTCATGAATCAAGGAAATGTAATTATTACGCTGACGGAAGGAAGCAAAGTTGTGAAAAAATGCTGTGTTGCCATCGCCTTCCTTAAGCCATTTCACTTTGGCCCTCTGCGACCATTTAGCGTGGTCTTGCAAGAGGATGTTGGCGTAATCTCGCTTGCAGTCGAGACGCTCAATACGGGCATGATCAGAGATGGGGCCATGTTCCTCTAAAACATCAATAGCTTCAATGGAAGAAAGGAGGAAAGTTTTAAGGAAATTGGTGTTGGATTGTCTGCCTCTATGCCAGATCTTACAACCATGCTTTATGGCATGAAGCTTGAGGAGCAAAGAGGCAAGGCCTGACGAGCCAGAAACAGCGCCAAGACATTCTTCCACTAAGTGGACGAATACTTGGTCTTGCAACCAGAATTTTTCGAAACGAAACTGATGTCGATGAGGGAAACGAAAGTCCGAGTGCAAAGAGATGGGCACATGGTCAGAGGAGGGGTTGGGGAGGGCCTTAGCAAAAGAGGATTGGAACTGGGTTAACCAAGATGGTGAAACGAGGAAACGATCGAGTTTGGCAAGAATTGGAGGAGACCTCTGGTTAGACCAGGTGAAGGATCTACCATTGATGGGAAGATCAATGAGTTGCAATTCTCTGATGCAGTCGTTAAAAGAATTGGATTGAGAAGGGGAAAAGGCCGCATTAGATCTTTCGGAAGCGAATCTGGTAACGTTGAAATCACCGCAGCAAATGCAGAGGCCATTGGTGAACTGTTGTAGAGACTTAAACTCGCTCCAGAACAACGGCCTAAGATGGGAAGAGGACGGACCATAAACCGAGATAACCGTGATCACTTTATTAGGGGCCTTCCAAAGGAGTTGGACAATAAGGAAAAAGGATAGACGGTGGGTCGACACGAGCGAGAAAACCGACTCCTTATAACCGAAAAGGATGCCACCTCTAGAGCCCGAGGCGTCGAGAGAGATCCAGTTGGAAATGGCGGATCCCCCGATAGAGCGGAAGAGACGGGGGGAGGGAAGTTCGAACTTTGATTCTTGAATCGAGATCATGTCACATTTAGAAGAAACAATGAGGTCAAAGATAGCCCTTTGCTTAACAGGGCAGTGAAGTCCTCGGATATTCCAAGAGATACTAATCATCAGACAAACGATGCTCATCGACTCTAAAACGTTCATTGTCACGGAGAGTGCGAAGAGGCTTGGGGTCCGACGGATTGATCTTAAAACCCAGAGCGGAGGAGATATCCAAAATCTGTTGATCTAGGAGGGAATCAAATTGAGCAAAGAATAAGGATCCTAGGCTCTCCGCCTGAGGGGCAGGATGCGAGCAGGACAAAAAGCTACCACTAGAGGGCGAGGATGAGGCTGAAGAAAATTGCTTGGCCCTTAAGCGGGCGCTACATCTAATGAAACGGGGAGAGTGACCAGTGGAAGAGGGAGAGCCAGAAGATAGGGTACCTTGCTTAAAAATATGCGAACCATAAAAAGAAAGGTTCGGGAGAGTTGCAACCACAGGTTGAAAATCCTGGGCGCTCCTCGATCCGACCACAGGCATGACAAAGTCAGCCGAGGCCATCCGCAGCTTCCGACCACTATCAAAAAGGTCTACGGATAGCCAAACAGAGACAGGTGATAAAAGAGGAAACGGCTGTAGTGCCTTGACAGGCGACTGCAGCACTAAAGAAAGCGAGTGTAGCAAACAGCTAGCACCAACATACAAATAACAATAATCTAATGAAAAACTGAAAGAAAAACAGGAATCAAAAGTTGGGAGAGAGTGACATACCTGCTTAGGAGCTTTGGGATTAGCCAAATCCGCTTCATCTTCCATCAGAAGGTCGTCTTTGTCAACCCAATCCAGGTCTTTGGCGGATGAGGAGAGCTTGGCCGCCTTAGAGAGAGGAGAGAGGACAGGTTTGCTGGAAGAAGGGAAATGCGCAGCTTTCTGAAATAATTCCCAGTCTGAAGCATAGGATGGATTAGCCTCCCAAGCTGACCACCCGAGGGGAGAGGGAGCGACCAGGGGAACCGCAGGAGGGGTGACACCCTGGGACGGAATGGGGGAAGCAGTAGGAGTAGAGGACGGGGGAAGACCTTGCGGGCGGGCGGGAGCCCCTCCCTTAGAGGAAGACGGAGACCCTCTCTCAGGGTTAATCCAAACCAAATTTGGCGCTTTGGAGGGAGAACTCTTAGGGAGAGCAGGGTTGGCAAAGGGTCTGCGATAGAACGGAGCCTCTGTCCTTAAAGGAGGACGGGCAGAGGGCATACTACCCACAGCCGGGGCCTTGGAGGCCAAGGAGGAGCCAGGGTGAAAGTTAGCGGAGGGCTCAGGAGAGAAGGCTGGTTGAGAAGACACCGATGAAGAGACGAGATCATGGTATTGCACCGAAACAGAGAAAGAAGATATGCCATCTTTAAGGATGAAAGCGGAAATGCGATCCTTAGCAATCGGACAGCGAAATAGAGCTTCGATTTGGAGGGAGCCAGAGGCAAGCCTCGCGCAGGTAGTCAAGCTAATGATCTCGCCAATGCACTTGGAGAACTGGGCAATGAGCTTAAGCGAGTCGCAAAAAGGCGGCATTCCAACCAAAGAGACCTTGACAGGGTCCGAGGGCAACGCCGGGGGGGACGCATTAACAATGACCCATTTGCGGATCGAGAGAGAAATAGAACCAATCGCAAGACCAGAGTTAGCACAGAGCTCATCCAAGACATTGGGGGAAGGACATCTAATGATGGAGTCGCCATTGGAGCAAGAAAACAAGACCCAATCCCAGTCTTTGATGTTGCAAGATTTACATAAGAATTCATTAAGGGTGTAGAAAGGTACCGACCCGCCATGAAACGAGATAGCTCCGTAAGCGCTGAAGAAACGGAGCCTTTCAGTAAGCTCAGTGTCAGGGAGGAGGGCATGAACGATCGCTGAGGGGGTCGAGGCAGGGATGGAAGAAGCAATAACGGGAGGTGCAACAACCGGCTCTGAGGGAAGCTTTGAAGCGGAGGGAGGGGTGGGGAGCAGAGGGGATCTCAAAGCCGCCTTCTTTTTTTTGATTTTGGCCTTATCGGAGGGCAAGTCCGCCAATTTACGTTGCAAAGCCGGGAAGTCGAGAGCAGAGAGTACTTGCTCGGCAATCGGAATCCCCACAGAGAGACCCAAGAGTTTTTGAAGCGCAAAGCATCGTTGGCGAACATGGCCCTCCTTAAAGCAGAAAAGGCACTTCATTTTAGCAGAACAAGAGCTCTTCAGATGCCCACGCTGCAAGCACCGAAAACAGTAGATAGAAGAGAGGAAACCAGGAGAAAGAGTGGAGCGAGAAGATGAGGAGGTAGAAGAGGAGAGAGAGCGGGAAATATAAGAAGAAGAAGTCTCTGGAGCGGTGGAAGAATGGGCCGGAGAGGGCCCATACGCTCCAAAAAAAGAGGAAGTAACCGATGAGCTGGGCTGAGGCCCAAGAGGATTAGAGATTTTCTTTTTTTTTCTTTTTACAACTTCAACCCACGAGAATTCCATGAGGAGAACGGTCGAAACAATCGGAACGGTGCCTCCAAAAAAGAGAGAATTCAATCGGAGACGAAGCTCACGATGGAGCACCGGCCGGCCACGAGAAAGAACTACGGGGAAAGTGAATATTAAAACCGGCAAATGACACCGGAAACCGAAAAAACATCAAAATGCAGAGAACAAGAGAAGCAAACGAACCCGCTGCTAGGGCAAGATCCACACAAGAAAGCACACAACCCTGACACTAACTAGGCCCAGGCAAACAAAAACGAAAAGGAAATGCACAAGAAAGCTTGAAAAAACTGAATGGAAAGGGTCAAGAATCGCAAACCTGGCACTTACCTGCACTGAGACCAGGCCCTCCCGGTAGATGGAATGTGCGACCAGGGAACTTGAGCAAGGCTGGAGAGGCCCTGGAAAGGGGATATCCCGAAGCTGCGACCAAAGCCTTGAGGGAGGAGGAAGCTGAGGGGCCTGAGAACCACCGGACGGCGAGACCCAAAGAGAGAGCGAGCCACACACCCCGGAAAGAAGGGGGCCAAAAGAAACGCAGGAGCCGAGAAGGGCGAAAGGGGGAGGAGGGACTTCGACACGAGAGGGGAAAGGAGCGGATCTGAGGAAAAAACGATATGGGTCTGAAGATCAAGAGGAGAGGAAACAAATTAAAGAAGGGGGAAAGGGGAAAGACGCGAAGGATCGAGAGGATCTGAGGGAGATAAGCTCAGGGAAAAAAAACGCTCAAAAATCGCACCAGAGCTTTTTGAAATGTAATGTCATTGAAAATATCATTTGTTCCATTTGTTAGGATTAATCATCATTGGCAGTCTATTTTTCTCGATTGTGGTTTCATCCCAAATGAGACGGCTTCAACTTTTGTGTGGTTATTCCAAACATGGCTAGGAGTCATGAAGAAAGCTCCCCTTGGCATTGTAACGGACCAAGACCGGGGTATAGGTGTTGCAATTAAACAAGTTTTTCCTCAAATTCACCATAGATATTACATCTGGCATATTTTAGATAAGATTCTCTCGGAGGTGCCTCAATTGGTTCAAAATATTAAGTTCATGGATGCTTTAAAGATAACATTTGGAATTCGTATGATTGTGTCTCTTTTGAAGAACAATGGAAGGCTTTGGTTGTGGAATTTGGGGTAGAAAACAACAAATGGTTGAATGATATTTTTCATATTCGTGATAAATGGGCTCCCGTATACCATAGGTCTGATTTTTGGGCCGACATGTCTATTAGCCAAAGAAGCGAGGGAATGAATTCTTTCTTAAAGAAGCACACCCAAAAAAAGTATTCACTTCATGAGTTTGCCTTGATATTTGAAAGAGTGATTGGTAGGCAAAGAGAAGAAGAAGTTAAAGAGAACAACCGTACACTAGATTGGAAATCCAAATTGAAGACTGGGTGGTATATAGAGGAACAAATGGCCCAAGTATACACTTTAGCAATGTTTTTAAAGTTCCAAAAAGAAATCAAGACAAGCCTACTGTATAATGTGAATTTAGTGGAAGGTGACGTGAATACTACTAACACTTATTATATAGTGATATTCATTGGTAGGTCGGAAAAAGAGACCATGATTACTTATTCCAAAGCGACTCACTGTGGGTGTTGTTCACGCTTTATGTTTGAATTTGTTGGAATTCCTTGTAAGCATCTCTTGGCCTTCCTTAAATACTCAAATTGTAATGAACTTCTAAAGCAATATATTTTGAGAAGATGGAGCCATGAAGTAATTAGAAGAAGCTACAAATCCACAAATTTTGGTAGAGAAGATGGCAATAACAGCGAGAATTTTGCTTCCTGCTATTATGAGTTAAATAACTTGTCCAAGCAACAACTTGAGATTGGATTGTCTTGCGATGAAGGGTATGTGTTCATGCGTGAAGCTATGATCAAGTCAATTGAAGGCTTTAAGGATTTGGTCTTGTCTTAAGTCACGGTGGAAGAACCTCGTCAATGTAATACGAAGGGAAGACCAAGTGGGAAGAGGTTGAAACCGATACGGGAGAAATTAAGAGGCAAACCTAGGAAGTGCAATTGTTGCGGGTTGCGCAGGCAAGGCCATGATGCACGAACTTTCCCAAAGAAAAATGAAAGGTATATCATGAATTTGTGTAATTATGAAAATTATTAATTAAGTGTGAACTTTCTTATTAATTTTTATAAACTGCTGCAGAATGACTTATTTTTGCTTTTTTTTCCTTTTCAGTGGGAGGAGTGCATTCGACGAAGAGGAGGTGAATTCCTCTACTGAAAATAGTTTCGAGGACGGTAACGATAATGTGAACTGAGGGAAGTATTTGATTCACAAACAATTTGATAAATATGATACCTTACTTTATTTTAGTTTACGGGATGAATTGATAGGCAGTGATGAGTGCATGGTATTGTCTCAGGTTGAATTTATTGTTTTCCCCACCTACAAAGTGAAACAAATTTGTTTCCTACTCTGGGGTCAGGTTGTAAGTGGGCTGATGCACCCACTTGATATGATCATGCCATATACTTGATTTTTAGTTGGCTGATACTTGATTATTTACTTCAATAGGCTGATCCTTTTGGTTGATACTTGATTTTTTTTACATTTGGAGTGACAGATACTTTGTATGCTTTGTGTATTCAGTTGTACTGAATATATAATTGCATATGCTTGATTTTGGCTCTGAGTTAGAAGTTTTCTGATACAATTATGTGATTTTTTGTATGCTTTGTTACACAATGAGCATTGTGAGTTTATGCCCTTGTGATACATACTATAAGGTTTTTTACTTCAGTTGGCTGATCTTTTTTGGCTGATACTTGATTTTTCCTACATTTGGAGTGACAGATACTTTGTATGCTTTGTATATTCAGTTGTACTAAATATATAATTGCATATACTTGATTTTGGCTCTGAGTTAGAAGTTTTCTGATACAATTATGTGATTTTTGTATGCTTTGTTACACAGTGGGCATTGTGAGTTTATGCCCTTGTGATACTGACTATGTGATTTTTTTACTTCAGTTGGCTGATCCTTTTGGCTGATACTTGATTTTTCCTACATTTGAAGTGACAGATGTGTTACACATTGAGATACTTTGTATGCTTTATTACACAGTAGGCATTGTGAGTTTATGCACTTGTGTTGTGTTTCAACAAAGAGATCAATATGGTTTTTTTAAAGTTCACAGTTAAGCGAACTCCAAATCTGGGGACTGATTTATGAGCATTGTGAGGTTTTTGGAGGGTTATTCTAGATCTGAGGTTGATGATGAATGGTTTTCAGATTCTTTTGAGTTTTTTAAGTTTGCGATTGAGCTGTGATACACAGTTGAGCTCTGTTTGACAGTGAGCTCCGTTTCACAAGAGTTGTGCTCTGTTTCCTTTGGGTGATAGGGTTCTTTGTAAGTTTTGGCTGATAGTTTGCTTTGAATGTTAACTTCAGTCTATTTTATCATGGCATATACTGTTTGTAGTAGTTGATACTTGGTTTTCTTGGATACAATTAAGATTCATTAGAAATGGGAATGCATTTATTTGATTGTGGAACAAGATATAGGGGTTTGTGATGGTTGCAGCTATTTGGGCGTGACAGTTCAACTGCAGCCACAGTACTACACCAACACATTTATGCTTGATTTTTTTATGCTCCCCCACTGAAGATGTTGTGCTCAATTGAGAACATTTTCTTGTGAAATGAAGTCATTTCTGAGCCTACTTAAATTCATTTCATGAACATAATCATCCTCTAAATTATTTTTTCTTTATGTTATTTAATAAATCAGTACGAAATTCATCTAACTTTATGTTTATTTTCCAGTCAGCTATCAAAAAACTCAGATGAAGACATGCAACAGTAGCTAAAGTGTGGGAACCTCTTGTTATATGCTACATAATCAACTCCAGAAGATGAACAGATGCAGCAGCACTTTCAGTAGTTGATTTTCGCGAAGAAAGGGATAATTTTTTGTATGCTTTGTATGTCAATCAGTACGATAAATATTTTGTACGCTTTGTATGTGAACTTCAATTGAGTTCATCAAGTTATATAGTTCTTTTTGGTTGATAGGTGATGCTTTGTATGTCAATACAGTTTTGAAATAATGTGTATCGAATAATTATCTACTTCATGAAATGGAAGATTGTAGTTGTATACACTTCTGCATGTCATCTTCAGTCATTTTAGAAATCTTTCTTTTTTATTTGGCATGGATGATGTTACTTTACTTGGTAATTCTTCTCATTTTTGTGTACTTGTAATATCTTTCATTAGTTCTGTGGTTAACTATCAAACACAGCTCACTGTCAGCCGAAATAATCAACCCTTCATACACAGCCAAAATACACAGCTCAATTACAAACTTAAAAAACCCAACAAAATCTGAAAACCCTTCTTCATCGATCTCAGTTCCGAGAAGAATAAACTTCAAGAAGATTCAAACTCACAAATCAGGAGTTTTAGTTTTTGGAGATCGCTTGATTGTGACCATAAAAAAACCAAACTAATCTCTTTGTTGAAACACAACACAAGTGCATAAACTCACAATGCCCACTGTGTAACAAAGCATACAAAGTATCTCACTGTGTAACACATCTGTCAATCCAAATGTAGCAAAAATCAAGTATCAGCTGAAAAGCCAAAATTCAGCCAACTGAAGTAAAAAATCACATGGTCTGTATCAGAAGGGCATAAACTCACAATGCTCACTGTGTAACAATACATACAAAAATCACATAACTGTATCAGAAAAATTCGTTCTCTGAGCCAAGATCAAGCATATGTTGCGATCAATAGTACAACTGAATATTTTGGCATACAAAGTATCTCATTTCAGTTGTACAAACTGAATATGTTGTCATCAATCACATAATTGTATCAAAAAAATTCAATCTCTGAGCCACAATCAAGCCAAAATTCAAGCAGTGAGACAAAAATCACATATGAGTAATACGGAATATAGAAAGCATACAAAGTATCTGAACTTCAATAACATGAGCTATTTGTTAATACCCATTCAGTTAAGCACAAATAAAATTAAACCATTACAAAGAGACTGCATAACTGAGTGAGTAACTTCACCATGGCTTTATAGATACATCCTCCAAACTGAGTAACTTCACCATTAGATAACATATCTTACAACATACAAAATTACAAAAAATAGCAACTACAAAATACAGTTTTCTAAACTTCATACTCCTGGAGACACCACCACCACCGCACTAGTACTTGACGAACGCTAGGAACAAAAAAGACGGACACCAACAGCCCACAAAGAAATCCAACCACTGCATAATGCTGGGCACCTACCCTGTAACCACTCTTCTGCGCACCATCACAATCTACTGACCTTAACAAAGACTGAATCGAAAGCTCATCATACAATTCCCTTATTGTTGCATGTTTATCCTCCTCTGTCCCATAATTCTCTACCCAACAAAAAAATTCGCATCCATTGGGAAAATTAGGACAATTGTAATATGCTTTACCTGGATTCTTCCCCGAAGAAGAATATTTGACTCTTGTCTGTATTCGACAAAAATATTTTGGACTTCCAATTCTCTGTCCGGAACTGGCTCGGGAAGACCTGGAACTACAGCTATAATGATTGTGGATTTGGTTGGAAAAGTAGTTCGATGCCATCCTACAAGATATTGTAAGGTTTAAGCTACTAAACTTACAAAAAATCACATTCTATTAACTTATTGTGAAATATACAATAGGTGACTTGTTATTCTAACAAATATTATAAATCAGCAACTTTGGTAGTATAATATTACATATTAGAGATGATGCTTCTCAGTCTTCGAGTGCTTCACATTACAGAAAATGTGAAATGTGAAATGTTGGCTAGAGGTTCTACTTACACTTGCATCCAACTAGACACACCCTAAAACAAAACTAAAATAAACAACTACAAAATACAACTATAAATCCAATAACTTCTACAGTCACAAAGCAAAGGGTTAAATTGCTTCGGGAAAATCAAATGTCAGTAAAATATATACCAAAAGGAATTCCTCAAATATGAGTAATATGTATTTCTAACATTGTACAGTTAAGGAACTGGTATCACTTTTCAAAATAATCAACAGTAGGGGAGCGTTGCTATAGTCACTACATAAGCAAAGTACAACAACAATGTCTTCTTAAATAAGTAATTACCATGTTTTGAAAACTAGGGTTAGTACCCTTCTTTAGAGTTTTAGTTGCAGTAATTCGGGACGTTTCAATGCGTGCCAATTTAAGTATCAGTTTTTTCACAATGAACAAGATAGAACTGACATATAATTAAATAAAAGGATATATATTTTCATGATCTACACTCTCCCATAGAAAATAGAAGCAGTTGTTTGTATGGTTTCCAGAGTTCTAAACAACAAAACCCAACTTCATTAGATATATTTTAAGTTAATATGACCTATAGACAGTAATTAAGTTTAGTGCAATACACTTGTTCAATTCTACATATCAGCCAAAGACGATCAACTAATAGATAGTAATTAACTGAGATCTTTATCCGTGAGTTCCAAAAGAAATTATTTTTTAGCATGATCAAGGAAAAGTGTATTTTTTCAACAATAAGAAATTATTTTTGAACAAGATCAAGGAAAAGTGTTTTTTTCAACAATATGAAGTAAAGCAAAAAAAAATTGATACCTGAGGTCTCTTTCCAGATCGAGGAGGATGAGAGCATCACGAGGAGGAGAGCCCTCAAGATTTGGGTACTGATTTGTGGGTTCGAGGAATTTGGGGGCTAGGGTTTTCAAATCTGAGGTCGCTGATGAAGGCGATGGGGAAAATCGAACATTGGAGAGGGAGGAGATGGATATTTGGAGAGGGAGGAGCAGATGAGTGGGTTCGAATTTTTGGGGAGCTAGGGTTTTTTCAGATCTTGAGCTCGATGAATTGATATCGAGCGTGAGAGAGGGAAGCAGCGGCTCATTTGGGGACGCGGGGGGGGGGGGGGGGGTATGAAATTCCGATTTTACCCCCCCTGTTTAGCCAGATGAGCGAGATTGAGTCAGCACCGTTGGATGGGGATCATGATGAAAGCTCGAGATCGGACGACCTAGACCCAGTGCACAACCGAAAGTTTTCCTATATATATTAATTAGGGGTGGGCCTATAAAAATGGATTATGGGCTTGGGTCTATTGGATTATTAATATGAGCTATGTTATGCAAAGTGTGTGGGCTAGTTTCTGGCTTGATGTGGGTCACGTGACGTGCATGGCGTGGTGTGGTGTGGGCATTCTTAGTCCCACAAGGGGGAAAATTGAAAGAATAAGTGAGTATAAATATAGTTGTCTAGGATCAAGATGTACTTGAAAAGTTATAGCACTTTTTGTATAGCAAAGTACTTAAGAGTATATATGGTATCATATATAAGTGGGTTTATGAAATATTTTAAAACAAAGATTTTATGGAAGCTTCGCTGAGTTTTATCTTACCAAAGAGGCCCTCAGCGAAACTTGAAAGAGTTTTTCATCACGTAAAAGTGAGTGACAACTAGAAGAGGAGAAGTGATTAACCTTATAAGGTCTTGTTTTACACAAGAATTTAAACTGTAAAAAGTGGGGGAAACTCAGACGTTGCAATTTTTTTAATTTTCACTTTAAAATCCTCGTGTCAAGCACACCCAACTTTGTTTTGTACGGAAAGAAAAAAAATGCTCTCAATCTAATGAGTCTATTATCAATGGTACGGTATACCATGGTATCAATATTGGGTATCAGTACCATACCATATAATTTCAGTATGGTACAATACCGAGATTTCGGTATGGTATTACCAAATACCAAGTTTTCGGTAATATTTGGTATAGTAATGGTATGATACGGTATTGTACGGTAATATGATATTTTTTCACACTCTTAGATATAGTATATGATAGAAAGGATAGAGATTTTTTTTTTAAAAATAGTTAAAATAATTGTTAATAAGTATGTGGGGGTTGTTTTGTTGGATAATGTAAAAAGATATGAGAGAGAAATCAATTTAAAAGCTCATGAATAGTGTTTCTCCATTTTCCTCTCATTTTTAGTGAAAAAAAATACGGATAAAATCAGCTACGGTAATCTAGCGGGGAAACCTAAATCAACATATTTTACTCCTAAATAAATCTACAAACAGTGTATTTCAAAATTTTATTTGTTTTCCTACAGTAACTTTTCAGTCAAACAGACTACTCCTTATAATAGCTGAAGGTGGTGATGAGTACAATTTGTACAAATGAAAGATAGAGGATAGTGCGTCCAATTGTTTGTGTTTAACTAGTTGCATCGTAGTTAGTTTATTTTGGGAGTAAAATATTACGATATTTTTTTAAAAAATAGTTAAAATAATTGTTAATAAGTATGTGGGGTTGTTTTGTTGGATAATGTAAAAAGATATGAGAGAGAAATCAATTTAAAAGCTCATGAATAGTGTTTCTCCATTTTCCTCTCATTTTTAGTGAAAAACGGATAAAATCAGCTACGGTAATCTAGCGGGGAAACCTAAATCAATATATTTTACTCCTAAATAAATCTACAAACAGTGTATTTCAAAAATTTATTTGTTCCTACAGTAACTTTTCAGTCAAACAAACTACTCCTTATAATAGCTGAAGGTGGTGATGAGTACAATTTGTACAAATGAAAGATAGAGGATAGTGCGTCCAGTTGTTTGTGTTTAACTAGTTGCATCGTAATTAGTTTATTTTGCGAGTAAAATATTACAAACGGTAATATTTTAATTGCCCTAAGGGATCTTTCCCTCTAAATTACTTGGGTATCCCTTTGAGAACAGGCAAACTCCACAGATCTGATTGGTTTCCTGCTATTGCTAAAGTTGAGAGAAGACTCAACAGTTGGTCTGGTAAATCTCTTTCCAGAGCTGGTAGACTTATTCTTATTAATTCTATCATTTCTAGTATTCCTTTATATCTCATGTCCTTTTTTTATATCCCTGTGTGGGTTATTAAAAAGATTGATCTTCTGAGAAGGAGGTTTTTTTGGGTTGGCTCTTCAATCCATTCTGATCAGGAGAAATGTCTTATGAATTGGTCTAGGGTGTGTAAGCATAAATCTGAAGGTGGATTAGGTGTTATTTGTTGGATATATTGGTATATTCTCTCTATATAAATACTGTATATGCATATGAGTAACACGTGTATTGAACGTAGAATTGAATGGATATTGGAACGCGGGTTTGTGAGCTTATAACCCGATACCCAAATCAGTATTTAGAGATAAATACTGGCTTGTGATAGCAGTCTAGGATTCCAATCTTGATACCTAGGGTGAATATCTCAAGCAACTTAGATCTAGAGATAAACCCTAATTCCCAATTGTTAATTTCTCACAAAACCTAACAATCTTGAGATATTTTTAATCAATTTGTGAGATTAATTAAGAGGGAAAACGGAGTTTCATAATTGTGAAATCGTTGAAGTTCGTCGACGTCGAGATCTCGCCACCACAGTGGGCCACCATCATCTCCGACCAGAGACGCCGCCGCCTTCAACGTCGGTGCCATCGCAAGCCGGAAGTGCACCCGTCGACGCAGACCAACTGTGCCACCACCCCGACGATGCAAACCAACTGCGTCAACACCCCGTCAACGTAGACCAACTGTGTCACCACCCCGTCGACGCAGACCAACCTGCTGTCGCTAGCCACCGCATCGCTAATCCTTTCCCCACCGCCAATGTTTTCAACTTATTCATCAATCCCAATCTCTCTGATCTGGTTAAAAGTTTAAACCAGATCCGATTTGTTCATTGGAGGATTTGGGTGTTTCTTGTTTAGGGAAAAAATAAGATCCTTGTGTAGTTGAGAGATCAATTTGTTGTGATAGTGGTTTGTGCATCAGATTTGGTTTTCGGATTGGTTCATTTCGGTGTTTGGTGTTCGGGATCCCAACTCATATCCAATTTGATTGGACGTTTTTTGTGTTTGGTGATCAGGTGGTTGGAGCAGATCCAGATTCAGATCTAGTCCAATAGATGCTCTATTGGTTGGAGATTGTTGTTTGGTGTTTGGACTGTTGGATCAGATCTGGATCTAGCCAAAAGAAATCAGATCTGGATCTAACCAGTGGAGACAATCCATTGGATATTGTTTTGTATTCCGTGTTTGGGGAGAAGATTGGATTTACTGCGGATATAAATTAAAGATAAGTTCTTCACCAAATTTAAGTTGTTATGTAATTATTTGTTTGAATTTTGTTGCTAAGTGCTAAAGTTCAAAATCGTATTATGCATTGTTTAATTAAATACAAATTTGAATAACTACATTGGCTACGTGCTAAGGATCAAATACTCATTTTGATAAATTATAGGCTTTGACTATAAAATTGAATCTCCAATTAAATTGTTGTGAATTAAATAGTGCTAATAATTTGTTTAATTGGCTAATCTTTAACGATTTGATGAATGTAGGAACTTCAAAGTTACTTACAAACTGTGTGTATTGGAGACGATGGATTTGCATCACGGATTGATAAGTCTGCACTACACAGGCTTCTCCATCGAATTTGGAAAACACTTCTAACTTGAAGTGTCAGTATGATAATCTTTACTAGTATTTTTATGTGATGAATGTGTTAACGTTTTGTGCATTTGATCACATGATTGAGAGTTTTAGATCATAGTTATTCTCGCTTTGAAAACTAGCATGTTTAGTGTTGTTAAGTGTTTTATCATACTATGTGTACAGATATTTAGACAAATCCATTGTTTGCAGTTTGTGTGAGATTACATATTTGCTTTTCTAAAAATTTAAGAATTTTTTTTTGTATAAAATGTATAACATATGTCTGTAACTTAGGAGAGAACATCTCTTAATGTAGAATATGACTCTACTAGTTACGTTTTGTTCCTTCTCGTTCATTGTTCTGTGTGTGCAAAGTTGAATTATAATATGTTAGTCATTATCTCATCTAGCATTATGAAGATGATGAAGAACGAATAAAGAAAAGAACTCTTTGCTCAATGTGTTTGAGCAAGTGGACATTGTTAGATACATTAGAGAAAGCAAATAATTTTATAAAATGTGATAGAGTAATTTTGTATTAACTCTTATAAAGTGCATATATTGTCAATCGTATGTATAAGTTGAGTTTAACAAATGAGACAATTAATAATAATAGTTCTAATTGTGTTCTTGAACATAGCATAATTGGCTAAGATTTGAGAACTATATATTCAATTGTTTGTGAAGAAATGTGATCAAATTATCAAAACTGTGGGGAAATGGAGTTAAAAGCTATTGAGTCAAAGCTTTAACATCCAAGTTGTTTTGAAATTTAGAATCACTATGAACTATATATTAAATTGTTTGTTCTTGTTAAAACTCATAACTCTGCTAAATGACACTCCATTAAATATGACAAATATGAAAGTTATGCTCAGATTATGATCACTAGAAAATCATTTAGTTTGGTCTCTAGGAGCATACAACTTGTTGAGTCAATACATTCTGATATTTGTGATCTCAATAGCTTTGTGACTAGATGTGACGATTGTTGGTCAGAAGTATTTAATCGTTTTTGTAGATGATTAATATGAGTCTGTCATAATGAAGAATAAAGCACTTATTAATGAATTAAAAATTATAGTTAAATGCTGAAAATTAAGGGTTCAGATTTGATAGAGATGGTGAATATGTTTTAACAACTTTAGAGAAGTCTGCATTGAGCATAATCTCTAGTGCACTCTACTTACAACAGTCAAACAGTATTAATAAAAGTTAGAATCAAACACTTAGTGAAATGTTGAATTCTATATTATTGACTGTTATTTGTCTTGTATAATTATGAGTGATGTTGTATTGTTAATCATATCTCTAATGTGTTACTACACTCTAAATTGAATACACCTTGTAAATCATGGCATGAAAACACAAATAATTTTGTTAAAGTGAAAATTTGTGTTGTGATACATTTGTTAAAGTACATGACCCTAGAAGGTCTAAAGTAGGACCTACAATAAATATTTGTGTGTTTAGAAAGTGCATAATGTAGTTCTATGGACAGATGTTGGATCAATTTAATTTATGTTAGAATAATCTAGACTTGCAGATTCTTTGAGGATGTGTTCATCAAAGATAAATATATGAAATAATCTAGTCCTACAGACATGGTCAATGATTCACAGTTGGAATCAAGAATCTGCCTTACTGACCTTTAAAAACCTGAATGACAAATGAGCTAAGAAGAGTCTTTAGTAGACAATGAGATGATTTTGTGTCATACAATAATACTTTAATTTAGTTGATCTGCCGAAAGGGGCCAAAACTATAGTAAGTAAGTGGGATTTTGTAGAAGAAACTTAATTTTGATTGTTCAGTAGCAATTTTAATGCTTTTTAGTAGCTAACAGATTGACTGAGAAAAATGAGGTATATTTATTTGATGTCTACTCACATGTTTGTCATATTGCTACAATAAGTATTCTTCTTACCCTTAAATCTATTGAAAATTTTGTCATTCATAAAGGATATTTAAAAAGATTTGTACTGAATGTTTTGTACTGGAAAGTTTGAACTAATATGTTTAGTGAACAAAATTTACAATTTAGTAAAATCATTGTATGTTCTTAAAACATGTATAGCCGACGAATAAATAATTTGACAAATTTTTGAAAGAGCCTAGTATATGAATCAAGTAATTCAGATCAATACCTTCAATTTTGTGGTGTGTCAAATATAGTGCCTATTATTTACTTGTTCTGTTGACATGCATGTTCTTGGAAGTGACCTCTCTATTACAAATGAAGTTAAAATTGTGCTATCTAAAGAATTCAACATGAAAACCTAAGTACTATGGACACCACAGGTATAAGGGTGAGTTTTCAGTTGGCAAGGGATAACTCTTAGTCAAACTCATCAAATCAAAATGTATTTCAAAAGTGGGGATATAATGATTGAAAGTGTGTTTCGAAACACCTTATGATTATGATAAAATGTTGACACCTAATGATGGTGCAACTATGAGATAGGTAGATCATTCTAAAGGAATTGACAGTCTCATGTATACAAAGATCTGCACTAGAATAGACATAGCCTTTGAGGTAGGTATGATCTGTAGATTCACTAATAATCTCATACATATTTGAGTGCCCTTAAAAGACTAATGAGATACCTGAGTATTCAAGAGTTTGCTTTGTGCTACTCTAGTCATCTTTGAATGAATGGCTGATCGGATGCATTGGATGCCCAGAATTTAATGAAAAGTCGATAACTAGTAAATATGTGTTTACACTAGGAGAAACAAAAATATTATGGAAATAAAAAGTAAACTGGCACTGTGCTATCATCCATAAAATCATACCTCTATGTGATATCCTCTGTAGGGGAAAAGGCTGAGTGGATTGAAGAAATTGTTACTAGTTATCCATTAAGAAGTTTAAGTAACTCTCTAATTTTGTTATGCGACTATCAAGCTACAATGCACTGTAGCTCATAACTCACTCTATAATAGTAAGAGGAGTATATTAAGGCTGAAAGTAGCCTAGTTGAACTTTCTCATAGATAAAGTGCAATTGCAACAAGTATGGCTAATGCTTTTGCTAAGAGACTTGAAAGTGATCTAATTATCAAAACTGTAGGGAAAATGGAGTTGAAAGCTATTGAGTCAAAGCTTTAACATCCTAATTGTTTTGAAATTTAGAATCCAATTGGAGCAATAGAGAAGTTTAAACTTAAGCATCAATTTTAGGCAGTTGATATGTTTTAGATAATTTTGATGATTCCACATAAATTCCACAGATATATAATGTCATTCCAATTTTGATGGTATCATATATCTATATAATTTACTTAGAATAATCATATTATTCCAATACGAAACATGAAAACTTGTCGATATGTTTCCGATGATTAAATTGTCCTAAATATCATTCCAATTTTGATGATATGTCTTTTATGGATACATGTTTCATTCCAATTTTGGTGATTCAATGTTAAACCATGATTGAAACGGCAGTCTTTTCATTCCAATATAAAACATAGTATGGTTCTTGTATAGAAACTATAAAAGTTCATGTTCTTTATTTAGTTAAAGAAACTTGATTGTGATGCTTGCGTTATATTTTTGCTAAGCTAATTATGAATTGTACGAAGTTCTTTTGTGGAATTAGATACTTTGTGAAATTCGTTGAAATTCTTAGAGATGTGTCTCTTAATATTCTTGTTTTCAATAAGCTAGCAAAGATGGAGAAGTTGAATCTGTCAACATAGATTTTAAAAATAATAATTTGCTCAAAATGGAGGAGTAAACATAAAACAGTGTGCAAGGATAGAGTTTCAATTTATTTCTTTCGAGAATAAATTAGTCACTAGCTTGGTAAAACTTCTGTTGAGTTTAAGACTCTTGTGTTCATGAGTTTAAAACTCATATTTTGTTCTTGAAGTTTATTTGCTTTGTTTGATTTTGAAACTATGACAGATTATTCCAGCTGGTTTAGTCTATGTGAACTATTCTGAATTGGATATGGTTTGGAACTATTTAATTATATTGGTTTAGTCTTGATTGAACTATTCAGATTTATAATTGTATTGGTTCTTATGAAACTATACCTTTATAATGCTTTTCTTTTATGGACTGCTATCAGCCAGTCAGTTTTATACTGAACTGATGAGATAATCTTGTACTTTATATATTGAGAATATAGGAGGAGATTGTTGGATATATTGGTATATTCTCTCTATATAAATATTGCATGTGCATATGAGTAACACGTGTATTGAACATACAATTGAATGGATATTGGAACGCGGGTTAGTGGGCTTATAACCCGATACCCAAACCAGTATTTAGAGATAAATACTGGCTTGTGATAGCAGTCTAGGTATTCCAATCTTGATACCTAGGGTGAATATCTCAAGCAACTTAGATCTAGAGATAAACTATAATTCCCAATTGTTAATTTCTCACAAAACCTAACATTATTAACCTTCGACATCAAAATTTAGCTCTTCTTGGTAAATGACTTTGGTATTGTCTTAATTCGGAGGATAAAGTGTGGATTAGGATTATTAAACGGAAATATTTTCGTAGGAGATGTCTTAGTGACTTTCCTTCTCTCCCCCCTTATGTTGGTTCTTCGTTTTGGAAAGGGATTTGGAAAGCTTTGGCTCCTTTTAAGTGTGGTCTTCAAAAAATTTGTGGGGATGGTAAGAATGTTCGTTTTTGGACTGATATTTGGATTGGTAACTGTAGTTTATCCTCCTACTTCCCTGACCTTTTTAAGATTGCTAGCTTACCAAATGTTTCTGTTTATTCCCTTTACTCTACTAATAGATATGGTAAAGTTTGGAACATTGGTTTTTGTAGAACCCTTTCTCTTCAACAGACTCATGATTTCAATGCTCTTCTTCACTTGTTGAATACTTATGACTGGAAACCGCACAATAAGGCTATTTGGAGATGGAATAGCTCTGGTATGTTTTCTGTTAAATCCTTCTATAAATTTTTGAATGCTGGTGGCCAAATTTGTCCTTTTTATAAGTTCATTTGGCAGAATGTCGATCATCTTAAAGTTAGAATTCTGGTATGGCTTACTATTCATAACCGTTTGCTTACGATTGGTAATTTGAACAAAAGGAATTTGGCTGTTGGTAAGAGTTGTGTCTTTTGTGCTTGTGCTTGTGAGTCTGCTTATCATCTTTTTTTTAACTGTTCCTTTGTTAAGCAGATTTTGCTTATTCTTAAAAGAGCCTTTAAGTATAGAGATTTTCCTCCTTGTATTAAATCTTGGTTGGGTATTTGGAGAAAGAAGAATATTAAAAAGAAAATGATTATTCTCTGGGATATGATTATGATGACGTTGATTTGGGTTATTTGGAGAGAACGTAACAATAGAATTTTTGTTGAGAAATCAATGGATATTGTTTACATCTTGGATTCCATCTGTTTCTTTGTTTCTTTTTGGACAGATCTCCTGCCCCCCTCTAAGAAGGCCAAAGTTGACGTGAATGTGTTCGTTGATGCTTGTAAGTCTTTCATCTCTCAAGTGACCATTGTTTCAACATTGGATGCTTCTACTCCAGTGCTCTCTCCTGCAGTGCATGGTGCTTCGCAAGGTGATGTTATTGTTATTGAGGATGATGATGAGGTGTTTGAGGGTATTTCTGTGCATCACAGTCAGGATTCTGCTTCTTCTTTGTTGTCTCTACCTGAGGTGGATTCAGTACCTCAGGAGGATATTATTGACCTTGTTAACTCTAATGTTCTGCCCCCTTCTGATGATGATGAGGATGTTTTAGTCTCCCAGACTCTGTATTCTATTTCGGCTTTGTCTGCCCATCACTAAGAACTGGTTACTGGCATCCTACTGGTGCACAACTTGCAAGCAGCTCAAGAGGCTCAAGATACTTCTAGTTCGGACTCAGAAGACGATTTTTAATTCAGTGTTTTGTCTTGGATTAGCTTTCTCTGTGTCTTTGGTTGTTAATCTTTTGTTGGTGTTTTGTTCCTCTTTGTTTGAGGCTGTTTTGCTACTATGCTTGGTGGAGTTTTGTTCCTCTGTTTGAGGTTTTTTTGCTTTTTCTCCACTTCAATTTCTTCTTCGGAGTCTGTATGAACTCTTTTGTACTGGACCCTTTTGTTTTGTTTTGTTTGGCTGAAGCCCTTAGGCTTTATCCCTTTAATCAAAATATAAATATATATATATATATATATATATATATTAGAGCATCCACAGCCGTTTGCTATATTTGCCAAATTGTCATTTTTTGAGAAAGATGACGCTGCAGTCGTTTGCTATTTTGCCAAATTTTGGCAAAATCGCTACAATCGCTTCTCATTTTTGAGAAGCAAAGTTGCGATTATCAAATTGTAAGAGACGACACAAGTTGTCTCGTCCCAACTATATTTTATTTTTTAATCCCATCGGACGATACAAGTTGTCTCGTCCCAATTTATTTTTTTTTTAAAATCACGTTGGACGATACAACATGTATCGTCCCTTATTTTAATTTTAACTTTTTATTTATTTTTTTGGATCGGATAGTCTGGCTGGAGAGAAAAGAAAAATCTCAAAATTTCCCTCGGACGAGACAAGCTGTCCCGTTTGGGACGGGACAACATGTCTCGTCCCCAATATCAGGGCAATTAGGAATAGGGTCAAATAGTTAGTTTAGGTTAGTTTAGGTAGTTAAATCTAGGTTTAAGTGATATTTTATTATATAATTTATTTAATTAAACTATTTTAATCTCTAGTGACTAAAATTAATTAACCGAAAAAAAAAATCACCGACGATACAACATGTCTCGTCCGTTTCAAATTTTAGCAAAATTTTAGAAAACAACTGCAGACAATATCGGTATTCACTATTACTGTAGTTGCCATATTCTCAAAAATGAGAAACACCATTGTGGATGCTCTTACAAACGGTTTAGTCCCACAACATTCCAAAAGATGAAGGAATTTGGTAACTGATCACTTGCAACTTTCTGCAATTAGTTGCAATATATCTGGTTGAGAGTAAATAAGTTACAACTGTGATTGATATTTTCTCCAATACAACCGAACACCAAATCAAGGGTTACATAGTAGCATTTTGAAAAGATAAACGGCTATCATAGTTGCAGTCGCAACACAAAAACATTTTGCTTATGTTTTAATTTGTGATATTAGATCATACAGAACTACAAAAGTACTTGTAACAATTTGCGTGACTTGAAAATAATTCACGGACAAACACCTAATTTTTACCGTCAGAAATAGAGCAATATGTCACAAAATTTTAAAGCATTTCAAGCTGATAACCAATGATTTCTCAAGCATCGTTAATTCAGACTTTAAAAACAATCCTCAAATTATTAAGTGAAGATAGATTACCCTACAGAGAAATAACCCAGAACATAAAAGATTTTTAAGAAAAAGAAAAAGAAGCAACATTCAGATGCTAATCATCATCAGGATCGCTTCCGGTGAAGTTTGTATCAATGTAGAACTCTGAGTCGATGATATCAACTATTCTACCTCTGTCCAAATAACAAGCAGAGAGTCATTAATTTGCTCATTCTGAAGATAACAGAGCAAAGAGAATATCACAGTGGAACCAAAACCAAACTAACCTTTCCAAGACGAATTTTCCTTCTTTGTACTTCTGACTCTTCGGATGTGCGGCTTCCTGCAAGTCACCCGTCAATATGTAATAGACTTTTTTTTTTTTTTTGATAATAGGGATAGAATCCGTAGACTCCAGCCAATCTCTAATATTATAATGGGAGAAGGCCTTAGTGTCATTTGTCAATCTACCAACATGTGCAACGCACGTACATAACTAATATAAATGAGATTTCCGGTTCAAATCTTCCTTACGTAAGAGTTTTTATTTTTGTTTTTTTGAAATTATTAAAACGTACATCGCACGTGTAAATGACTAATATATATAAAACCAAAAAGTCTTACAGAGACAAGAAGCACAAGCAGTAGAGACAAGAAGTACAAGCAGTCGGTAAAAGATCTAGACAGAGAAGTAGAATATCCTCAACATGAAAGAGGAGACATAAGCAAAATATATAGAAAGCAAAAAGTCTCCAAAAAAATTAAGAAACTAAAATAAAGAGTTTTAATCATCAGCATTGGATTGATTAGCTTCATATGCAGCCTGCATGTTCCGGACTAGATGAGTCCGAGTCATGTACTCTTGTTGATGGACCGACATAGCAGAGATGGTAGCAATATGTAATAGACATTTTAGTTTTCCAAAAAGCATTGATTCAGAACTTAAAATCAATTAATTGTTCATCCAACCCGATCATGTATGTTCTGCCAGTCAAACATGTGATTTGATTTGGAAGAATTCGGCATGATTATTATTTGAACTTCGAAACACTTTTGACTCGTTGAGATTATAAATGTAATGTACCAACTTTGCAGACATGTTAACCACCAACTCTATCCCCAGCTTGTTAATTATAATTTTCCTAATTATATTGCTGTTTAAGAAAGTTGCCTCTGGCCCCAAACTGGCCAAGAACAACATCTTAACCTGCATAGATCATTTATTGTATGAGTTCCTTTGTAAGTAGGCTGTTGGACACGAACCTCATCAAAACATCGCAACTTGTTCAGTAAATGCATAGATTTTGCAAGCACTGTTAGGTAGTTAAATACGTTTTGATCTAGAAAGTGTTAAATCAATGGCAGAAGACCAAGGAAGAAGATTTTTTCTACTAGATTGAGTGCAACTCTATGAAGCAAGAACACTTCTATATGGAAGCCCTTTTGAGTTCACGTATTCGTGATACTGGCTATTTCAGGATGGTTATTCAAAATCTTCCAGATGTCATTGTGTCGTGTTGCATTGTGTCCGTGTTAGTGTGTTTCTGCTTCTTAGGTCAACTTGTTCATGTGCAAAGCACGAGATCAGTAATTGTTTTGTTCTTGTCTTCCAATTCAGGTTCATCATTTTTCTTATAAAGCAGCAGTGCAGCAGCACTCTTAACTTGCACTCCAAAGAAGGAATCGATAACTTCGAGATTCAGATAAAGGGATCTCACATATTTCCACCCCACATTTTGCCCACAGGAGCAACAAAATATGTCGGCTACAGTATGCATTCCAGACAGCATCATTCTCTCCTCCAGACCTCCAATCGACACGTTAGCACTGAAATACACAAAATGAGACGGTAAAAACCATATTTATGTTTGTTGTTCTCTTTTATTCAGAATTTTTGCTCTGTTATTTAATGAGGTTAATTTGATTTTCTTTCCAATATCCTTCAAGTCCACAATTACAAAATGCGTACGCATCAATTGAAACAAACAACAATCAAGATATATAAACATAAAAGGGGGGTAGAATGCTGTTCACACTACGAAATGAGGGGAAATATGCAGTTCTAAAATGAGGATCTCGTTCCATAAATTTTTGATGCATGAATGTTCCAAAATGGTGGGATTCATTACATCTAATAACCATATAAAACCACCAAGCCGGGAGGAAAAGTAGGTTGACTATTCTGTATGCTGACAAATAAATATGCTGCAAAATACCTTAATATGAATAATATGATGAACATCGCTATCTAATCAATCGAATTGAAAATTAAACACGAGTTAATGTATTTAGGGTGATTCTTTTGCACTTAGTATTCTTATATGCCTCCTTAGAAATTTGGGAATGTTGACTTTTGCATCTTAGCATACATTATTGACAATAACCAAGAAAAGGTCAATGACAACGTTTTCGTCCATGACAAATATAATCATTAATATAAATTGGCTGACTAGGTTAAGGAAAACAATACAAGATCACTTAGTCTCTGACAAGTTTGAGATTCATTACTGTCCAGAGAAACCATCAACCATGTTAGATAGGTGGCTGGCGTTTTCTGAATGCAAAGTGGCCTGGCCACCCTGTTCCTATTAATGAGAAAATAAATAAAATTAAAATTTAAAAACCCACATGAGTTACAACTTACAACGCAACACAAAGTGCAGCAACAATCCGAACTCTCAAGCCACCACCCCTCACTAACAAAAGATTACATTCACACCAATTGCACTAAGCCCTCACGGCTCACACAAAGCCATCTCTCTTTCTGTGTCTTACATCATGGGTACAAAACTTCTTCCTTAACCTCTACGCACCTTATATATTTAGACCTTGCCCTCACCAGGATCATCTTCATCTTTTAAGCACCACCACTTCTTGGAAATTGCATACCCTTCCCATCATGAGATAAACATAAAAATCCAGTAGATAATCGCGGTAACATTACCAACTTTACTAGAAGAAATAAAGAAAATTTCTCTCACGCTGTAGGGATCACTAGGAAGTCGCGACAGCTATATCCCAAATTATGCTCTTTTCCCTTGACTTTACCCTCTCAATTCCCTAACAAAGAAGACACCGCCCACACAGCAGGTGTTTGGTGAACAAATTCTGCATTACAGGTAATTTGGGGCCCAGATTATCACTAAAATCCCCATTCGCAACCCATTTTCCAGCAGAATTGGTGCAAGTCAGTGTTTGTAATTTTAGGTTGCAAACTAAAAGTGGTCCACCCAGACTGCAACTGAGCCTAACTTGGCAACTAACTTGAAATTTGAGCCCCGCTGCAATGGATTTGGGTGTTGCCAAACAAGACCACGTAGTGTCTTGACTACCATAAACTTTTGCGCATTACTTTCCACATATTTCTAGCCTCCCACATTCCAGAAGAACATGCAATGTAGTTACAAATCACAATCACACAGTTAATCTTAGAGAATAAAGTATCATCATACAAGCTACAAAATTACTTTAACCTTCTTAGGTGCTAGGGATTCCAAATAACAGAGAATTCCTTATCTCTTAACCCCCCATATTAAGAAATCTATTCATAGACTGCATCGCGAACACCCATGGGCCTCTTTATACTAAAACCTCATGTCCTCACCTCTTTCTAACTGTATCCCTTGGGCATTAATGCAATTAAGATTTAAGAATTTGTCTGATTTGTTCCACAGATTGCCTTGAAGGTAACTGATGGAATCATGGGACTTCCTCCCCTCCTACAGTAGTCCCTAACTACAGAATTCCCATCAGCGCCTTGAGAGTGTTCTCGGCGCATCAGGTGTTCTATTCTACTGATAACACTGCACAGAGTATTCTTAACAAAATATATCCAATCATTACAACTCTTGCATTCGAATATTACCCCAATCCTGACCTTCCTTCGTCTACAATAGTGATGGAAGAACTGAGATAGCTAACACGTGTTACGGACTACTTTGCGCAACTTTTAGGCTTTGTGGGACGAACACTAAATTAAGAAATAAAAAGTGTCAATGTATAGAAGCTCTAGCAATGGAGTCAATGTGAAAACAACCAAAGAAGCAACAAAAAATTACCAAATGTCACAAACAAGTATTACATACATATATTTTAACAAGAATAACACAAAACATCAGGCATTAGACATTAGATACACAGAATTGATAGGAAAGTCATTAGATACATAAAAAAAGTCATTAGACACATACAGTTGATAGAAAATTAGAAATACTAATAATACATTGTATATTGAGGATACGGAGGGTACTATGGCAAATTTCCTCCTATGGCGCACTAAAAACCAAACCCCGCAACCAAAATTCACGATCCACATAGTTCATAGTTCAAGTTGATCTTCATATCATAAAATATAGTGTGAAATAAAATCACTAAATTTGAACATCTTTTATCATCACGAGGTTGCAAAATGAACGCTTTGTCAGCAATAGAACAATTACTTAATGCATGAGCAAAACAAAATTAACTTCGATAATATTTCGTCCTCTTATGTTTTATGACATGTTGAACACTTTGAATGGTGCAGAACATGCAATTGGGAAGAGGAGGGGGGGGGGATTTTTTTACCATAAAAAGAAATTTCCTCGTATGACACATTTCCTCTCGTTTTCTCTTATATATTAACATATGAACCGAGCTTGGTATTAACCAAAGAAATCTGCATCTACTCTCACACTGATGACATTAGGAAACACCATGTTCATATTGTTGGATATATAGGTCTATTCTCAATATAATAGAATATTATTGTGTATAATGTTTTATGGGACAACATGTGCTTTGCACGTTTTATCTATTTAATTGTTGGACCGGGTTGAGTGGGCATAAAGCCCATTACCCTAAATCCAGGTAGTGCTCTGTGATATTCCAATTCTGATAAAGAAGGGTATAATATCTTAAGCGGCTATAAGATAAACCCTAACCCTAATTACTCGTCTTGATCTCTAACAATCTTAAGATATTATAATTTTAATTTTGAGATTAAGAGAGTTTGACTTCGGTTCGTCGGATCTCACCAGAGGGGTCGACGCCGCTTGCTCCGTAGCCGTCAGCACCGTCGCCGACACCCGCCCCCGTCGCTGCCGTCACGAGCGGCGCCATCGTGAGCGCTACCATCGCGAGCGCCGTTGTCCCGACCACTGCCGTCGATAGCGTCACCGCTGAGCGCCATCGCTGGGGGTCGCTGCTGACCGCCGCCGCTGGGCACTGACATCACTGGCCACTGCCGCCGCAGACCACCGGCAACCTCTTCTCACTTCTCCATCGAGATCGTGAGGGATCAGATCAGATCTGACTTCTTGGTTGGTTGGTTTCTGTGTTTCATGTGTGAGGAAGAGACCAGATCTCTATGTGAAAGACAGATCTGATTTCATTGATTGAGTACCTCTGTTTTGCTGTTTTGTGTTTGGCCGAAGGACAGGATCTCGACTACTGTCCTACCGATTCACATCCAACCCTCAACTACTTATTGATTTGATCAGGATACGGTCCATTCTAAACCTTAAGATTTGTGCTCTTAATCATTTAAATTATGTTTATTGTTTATCACGCAGTTTTACAGAAAAACCTTTCTATTTATTGAAATTACGCTAGCAGTAATTATTCAGAATAAACCCTCTAGATTTTGAAATATACAGTTTATTCTTTAAGAAATGAAAAACTTAATTGAGCATTCAAGATTCCGAAACTAGATATGTTTAATAGTTCTGAATTTAACAGTTGAAAGAGAAAGCACAATATAAGATGTGGATGTAGTTGGTAGGGATGGCAACTGGGCCGGGTCAACCGGCGACCCACCCGCGAACCCGGCCCGTTTAACAAGATGGCGGGTTCGGGTCGAACCCGGTGAACAGTACCGGATCGACCCGGGGTGACGGCACCGGTACAATTAGTAAGCACATCCAACATAATCATAAAGAACTTTTTGATCAAATACAAGGCCAACAAAAAATCAACCCTAGGACCGGTCTAGTTGATAGCCACCCTTATGATCCCGATCTTGTTCGTCGGGAAATGGCCCGATTAGTCATTAAGGAAGAGTTACCATTTTTCTATCCCGATAGTAGGAACTTGAAAATTTTTAATCAAATGGCCTTAAACCCTCATTTTAAAAGAATTCCGAGAAATACTTGCAAATCGAATTGTTTTAAAATGTACATTGAAATGAAAGACGTTTTGATTGCAATTTTATGGAGTTTAACTTGTAGGATTAGTTTAACTTCGGATTGTTGGACGGGTGTCAACAATATTCCAACGATGGGAATAACCTGTCATTGGATCAACAATGCTTGGATTCTTCAAAAAAGAATCATATCACTTGCGGCGTTGCCGTATCCCCATAGTGGCGCTGAAATAGCAAATCGTATTATAGAAATTTGTGATGTTTTTCATATTCGCGATAAAATTATGACTATTAGTTTTGATAATGCATCTAACAACAATGTAGCAATTACTACTTTAAAATCTGTATTAAACCCTCCATCTGACAATATTTTTCATGTTAGATGTGCATGTCATATTATAAATTTATGTGTTCAAGATGCATTAAGAATAGCTGATCCATATATAGTTAAAATTAGAAATTGTGTACATTTTATTGCATTAAGTCCAAGCATTTTACAAGAATGGAAAGCTTGGTGTATGGTTAGAAATGTTCCTTTTAGAAGATTTCCAAAGGATGTTAGACACCGATGGAATTCTACTTTTGATTTACTAAATGTTGTCACCGAATATAAAGCAGTTGTAAATAATTTTTGTATCGCAAAAAATATGCAGAATTTTGAAATGACTCCCCGATTGGTTTTTTGCCGAATCTTTGTTGAAATTTTTAGAACCTTTTAAAACCGCAACTTTAAAATTTTCAAAAACATATGAATCTACTTCTAGTAGCATTTTTATTGAATTAGTTAGCATGATGCAAATATTTAACGAAATGTTAAATGATCCCTATATTAGTGACATTGTAAAACCTGCATTTCAAGAAATTTTGAAGTATTATTTTCCTCCTCCTATGTTGATTTGTGTTGCTACTGTTATGGATCCTCGTATCAAATTAGAAGGTACGAAGAGTTTGATAGAAATATTTTGCATTACTTGAGGAACATGTAGAATTAGTAATTGATTGCGCTAGTTTTTTAGTTCAGTTTGAATCTACGTTAAATAACTTGTATGATTATTATGATAGACGTTTTGCTTCTAGTAGTACAACTTCTGTAGTTAGTTCTTCTTCTGGTAGTTCTAAAGGTAAGGGTAAAAGTAGAATTGCTGATAGAACATTTAATTTACTTGAACAAATTCAATCAAAAAAACCTAGGACTAATCAACTAAATAAATTAAATTGGTATAACCAACAAGATTCTGAGCCTTCTACTTCTCCACTAGATATTTTACAATGGTAGAAAGACCATGAACACACATTTAGTATTCTGTCAATTATGGCTAAAAATTTACTAACTCCTCCTATCTCTACAGTTGCTTCTGAGAGTGCATTTTCTACAAGTGGCAGGGTTCTAACTAATTACAGAAATCGCTTGAAGCCCGAGGCGTTAGAGATGCTCGTTTGCACAGAAGACTGGCTGAAGGCTGAAGTAGGACATAAGGGAAAGCACTATCAAGTTCCACAAGTGGGAGCAACTCGCCCGAAGAAGTAGAACAACAACAACAACAACAATAGATTTGCTTGTTATGTTGCATTAGAAAACTTGTAGCCAATTAAAATTGTATATAAGAAATATGTTATTGTATAAAACTTATTTGTGAATTGAATTCTTCATTTCATTAGAAATTGTTAAAATTGTATAACTTAAATTCATATGAATAATATTTCAAAATTTGTTGTCAATTTCACTCTTTCAATCTTATTATTATTATTACGATTTTTATTGTCTATTAGTATTATTACTTAGTATTATTATTATTATTATTATTATTATTATTATTATTATTATATTATTTTAAGATACAAAAAAAATTTTAAAAAAAAAAATTCTAACCCAACTTAGACGGGCCAACCCGCGGGTCGATCCGACCCAACCCGGGTTGAACCCTAAAGGGTTCACGGGTTGGGCGGGCCACCCAAACGAAATTTCAGCCCAGCCCGGACCGGCCCGGATAAGTGGGCAACCCGGCCCGAGCCCGCCCCCCATCCGTGCCAACCCGTACGGGTTGGGCCCGGCCCGGCCCGGCCCACTCAACCCGTTCGCCAACCTACTAGTTGGTGAAAGTAATAAAGATGCTGTTAAGACTAGATCCAAATATGTTTGGACTGGATTAGATCTAAAATTAAAGATAAGTTCTTTACCTGCATATATATATTTTAATTATCTGTTATTGCTAAGTGCAAAAAATTTTAAACCGTGTTGATCATTGGTTAATTAAATACAAGTTTGAATAACTGCTTTGGCTATGTGCTAAGGATCAAATATATATTTTGATACGTTAAACTGTATATTATGACTATAAAATTGAATCTCCAATTAAATTGTTGTGAATTAGATAGTGCTAATAATTTGTTTAATTGACTAATCTTTAATGATCTGATGAATGTACGAACTTCAAAGTTACTTACAAATTGTGTGTATTAGAGATGATGGATTTGCATCATGGTATGATAAGTCTGCACTACGCAGACTTCTCCATCGAATTTGGAAAACACTTCTAACTTGAAGTGTCGGTATGATGTATTCTAATCTTTCTTAGTATTTTCATGTGATGAATGTGTTAACGTTTTGTGCGTTTGATCATACGATTGAGAGTTTTAGATCATAGTTATTCTCGCTTTGAAAAACTAGCATGTTTAGGGTTGTTAAGTGTTTTATCATACTATGAGTATAGATATTTTGACAAATCCATTGTCTACAATTTGTGTGAGATTATATATATGCTTCTCATTAAAATAAATAAATGATGCATAAGATCTGTAACAAATGTCCGTAACTTAGATAAGAGCATTTTGTAATGCAGCATGACTCCATTAGTTACGTTTTGTTCTTTCTCGTTCATTGTACTGTGTGTGCAAAATTGAATTGTAAAATATTGGTCATTATCTCGTTTAGCATTTCGAAGATGATGAAGAACGAATAAAGGAAAATATAGCTCATTTTGTTTGAACAAGTGGACAATGTTAGAATCACTAGAGAAAGCAAATAATTTTATAAAACGTGATAGAGTAATTTTGTTTTAACTCTTATAATGTGCATATATTGTCAATCGCATGTATAAATCGAGTTTAACAAATGAGACAATTAATAATAATAGTTCTAATTGTGTATTGTTCCTGAACATAGCAAATTGGCTAGGATTTGAGAACTATATATTAAATTGTTTGTTCTTGTTAAAACTCATAACTCTGATAAATGACACTCCATTAAATATGACAAATATGGAAGTTGTGCTCAGATTATGATCACTAGAAAATCATTTAGTATGGTCTCTAGGAGCACACAACTTCTTGAGTCAATACATTCTGATATTTGTGATTTCAGTAGCTTTGTGACTAGATGAGACAATAACTGGTCAGAAGTATTTAATCACCTATGTAGATGATTATTGAATGTTTGTCATACATATATGGAGGATGTAGCACTCGCTATTTTGATGAATTAAAATCTAGTTAAATGCTAAAAATCAAAGGTTCAGATTTGATAGAGGTGGTGAATATGTTTTAACAATTTAAGAGAAGTTTGCATTTAGCATAATCTCTACTGCACTCTACTTACAACAGTTAAACGATATTGATAAATGTTAGAATCAAACACTTAGTGAAATGTTGAATTCTATATTATTGACTATTATTTGTCTTGTGTAATTATGAGTGTTGTGTTGTTAATCATATCTCTAATGTGTTACTACACTCTAAATTGAATACACCTTGTAAATCATGGCATGAAAACACAAATAATTTTGTTAAAGTGAAAATTGTGTTGTGATACATTTGTTAGAGTACATGACTCTAAAAGGCCTAAAGTAGGACCTACAACAAATATTTGTGTTTAGAAAGTGCAGAATGTAGTTCGGTGAACAGATGTTGGATCTATCTAATTTGTGTTAGAAGAATCTAGAGTTGCAGAGTTCTTTAAGGATGTGTTCATCAAAGATAAATGTATGAAATAATATGGTCCTACAGACACGCTCAATGATTCACAGTTGGAATCAAGAACTAGTCTTACTGACACTTAAAACCTGAATGACAAATGAGCTAAGAAGAGTCTTTAGTAGACAATGAGATGATTTTGTGTCATACAATAATACTTTAATTTAGTTGATCTGCCGAAAGGGGCTAAAACTATAGTAAGTAGGGTTTTGTAGAAGAAACTTAATTTTGATTGTTCAGTAGTAATTTTAATACTTTTTAGTAGCTAACAGATTGACTGACAAAATGAGGTAGATTTATTTGATGTCTACTCACATGTTTGTCATATTGCTACAATAAGTATTCTTCATACCCTTACATCTATTGAAAATTTTGTCATTCATAAAAGATATTTAAAAAAATTTGTACTTGATATTTTGTACTGAACAGTTTTGTACTGGAAAGTTTTGAACTAATATGTTTAGTGAACAAGATTTACAATTTAGTAAAATCATCGTATGCTTTAAAACATGTAATATAGCTATCGTATAAATAATTTAACAAATTTCTCAAAGAGCCTAGTATATGAATTAAGTAATTCAGATCAGTGCCTTTAACTTTGTGGTGTGTCAAATATAATGGTTATTATTTACTTGGTTTTATTAACATACTTGTTGATTGGAAGTGACATCTCTATTATAAATGGAGTTAAATTGTGCTATCCAAATAAATTTAGCATGAAACACCTAAGTGTTGTGGTCACCATATTATGTATAAGAGTGAGTTTTGGTTGGCAAGGGATAACCCTTAGTCAAACTCAATAAATCAATAATGTGTTTCAAAAGTGGGGAATATAGTGATTGAAAGTGTATTTTGAAATACCTTATGATTATGATAAAAAGGACACCTAATGATGGTGCAACTATGAGACATGTTGAAAGTCTCATGTATACAAAGATCTGCACTAAAAAAAGACAGACTTTGAGGTAGGTATGATCTGCAGACTTACTAATAATCATATACACATTTGAGTGCCCTTAAGAGGCTAATGAAATACCTGAGTGGTACTCAAGAATTTGCTTTGTGCTACTCAAAGTTTAGTAAAAGTCGACAACTAGTGGATATGTGTTCACACTAGGAGGAGAAGAAAAATTATGGAGATTAATAGGCAAACAAGCGTTGCGTTCTCATCCAAAAAATCAGACCTCTATGTGTTATCCTCTGCAGGGAAAGAGGCTGAGTGGATTGAATGACTTATTGCTAATCATCCATTTGAGAAGTTTAATGTAAATTCTAATTCTGTTATGCGACTATCAAGCTATAATGCACTGTAGCTCATAACTGACTCTATAATAGTAAGAGTATATTAAGGCTGAAAGAAGCCTAGTTAAACTTTCTCATAGATAAAGTGCAATTGTGACAAGTATGGCCAATGCTCTTGCTAAGAGACTTGAAAGTGATCTAATTATCAAAACTGTGGAGGAAATGGAGTTAAAAGCTAGTGAGTCAAAAGCTTTAACATCCAAGTTGTTTTGAGATTTAGAATCCACTTGGAGCCATAGAGAAGTTCAAACTGAAGCATCAATTTTAGGCAGTTGACACGTTTTAGATAATTTGAAAAGTTCTATGTAAATTCTGTTAATATATAATTTCAATCCAATTTTGATGATGATATATATTTTCATAATTTACATAGAATCATCTCATTATTCCAAAAGAAAGCATGAAAACTTGTCGATGTGTTTCCGATGTTTAGAATTGTTGTTATATCATTCCAATTTTGATGATATAACTCTTTCATGGATTCATGTTTCATTTCAATTTTGATGATTCAGAATTAACCATAAATGAACTGTTCTATCATTCCAATATGAAACATAGTATAGTTTTTGTGCAGAAACTATAATAGTTCTTGTTCTTTATTTTGTTAAAGAAACTTGATTGTGATGCTTGCGTTACATTTTGCTAAGCTATCGTTGAATTGTACTCAGTTCTTTAGTAGAACCAGATACTTTATGAAATTTGCTAGAATTCTTAGAGATGTGTCTCTTGATATTCTTATTTTCAATAAGCTGATATTCTTATTTTCAATAATTGATTTAGTCTATGAACTGTATTATTTTGTGAGCCAATGATTTAACGGGACATTGCCTAATATATTGAGAATATAGGAGGAGATTATTGGATATATAGGTATATTCTCAATATAATAGAATAGTATTGTGTATAATGTTCTATGGGGCAACACGTGCTTTGCACGTGTTATCTGTTTAATTGTTGGACCGGGTTGAGTGGGCATAAAGCCCAGTACCCTAAACCCAGTTCATCTCATATAAAAGCTGGTCTAGAGGTAGTGCTCTGTGATATTCCAATACTAATAAGCAGGGTATAATATCTTAAGCGGCTATGAGATAAACCCTAACCCTAATTACTCATCTTGATCTCTAACACATATGAGATTAACAACAATTATTCAACATATAAATTAAAAACAATAGTTGCATCAACTACAATAGTTATTTTCGCTAAGGAACGAACTTCAATAGTTGCAATATTTAACTTCAACCATAGCTCGAAGGGAGGAATTATGTACTTTCTTAACAGTTAGTTTTTCAATGCCTCGTTTTGTCTTTGGAATATTTTTCGTTCCTAACAAATGTGAATTTATTGGATTCTCTCCCCAAATTTTCACCTATAATCCGTAACTAAAACTGTGACATCTATAAGAAAATTACTTCCATACGTTTATTAGAAATTGTTATAGAATTCGTTCTCTTTCTTTTTAGTTTTTCTAATTGTTCTTTTATTCTCCCTATTTTTCTTTCAATTTCTCTAGTTTCCTACAATATATTCTAGATTCGAATTCTGGGTTCTTTAAATATAGGGGTTTATTGCATATTTGAAGATGGTGTCCACCTGGGTGGAAGTTCTAAGGATCTTCACAAGGGTTTCTTTGAAAATTTTGGAAACATTATAAAAGAGCATAAGGGATTTCCTAACCTTAATTTTTAGTGGTGATATTTTTCTTCTTTTCTCCCTCCACATCCTCATCCTCCTTCTGATCCAAATCCTCATTTGCTTTTAGTGTTAATAGAAAGGGAATTTCAAGAAAAAATAGTAGAAATAGTATATTGTGTAGAACCTATTGTGAAAAGGGTCATCTTCAAAATGTTTGCCCCACGGGTATTCGGGTAGAGACCATGTCACGGTTTGGGTAGATTTGGTCATTTTCAGGGTAGATTAGGTGGTTAGGGTAGATTTGGAGTAAATCTAAAAAAGAATCTTGAGTTAGTTGGTGTAAGGAATGGAAGTGAAGATCGATTAGGGCCTGGATTTGAATGGGAAGTAGATGGGGTTGAGGGGAATCAGAGTGTTCGAAGAATTTGGCAGGTAGTAATGATGTTGATTCTACTTCGGTGTAATAAGATCTACGGTTTGGGATTACAAAAAGAAAAAAAAGTGGTTGGCTATTTTATTGTGGGTGCTCCTCCCTTCTCTTCTATATTACCCTTTCTCAATATCCCACTATAACTACGTATGCTTTCTTTTCCCGTTCGTTTGCTCTTACTTCTACTTATTTTCCCATTCTGAGTTCATCATCTACTCCCTCGAATTCTCTCTCTACAATATATTCTTCATTGCTGTCAAGTCCCAATAATAAAAAATTTGTAGAGATTTAATGTAAATTTTCTTCTGAAATGATTGAGTTAATGCGAAAGTTCAAATCGAGGATGTGATTTCTTATACTGAATGATCAATCTCAAGCGTTGATTTGCCTAATTTTCTAAATAATATATTGCAAATTGAGAGTATTACTGCAGGTAAATTTCGTTTAAAAATGTCCCAATGCTCAGTATTTGGAAGAGTTAAAATCAAGACGGGGAAATGCATTTTTTTAGAGTTTCATTCTTCTTTTTTTTTGTTAGGAGTTGGTCGGCTTTTGGCCGCTCAAAAGGTAAGGGCAATGTTGTAAACACCAAACCGATCATCGAACCGAACATATGGACAACCTAGTTTTTGTCACGGTTGAACCGGGTTCAATAGGAAGAGGTTGGGTATAATTAATTATTAAGATAGATATATATATTTTGTGCATTCCAATATACAACCACGGTACTATCGTCTTGGTCAGCAAGTGCATCCTACTTCCCATTGGTCCTGGGTTTGAAACTCCCCATCTACAAAACTTTTATTTTAAAAAGAATAAAATAATCTAACCAAGCGGTTAAAATTGAACCTGGTTCTTCCAGTTCACCATTGAACCGATCAGTTCAACGTGGTTCGTTCGGTTCCTGATCAGACCAGACCGGATTAGGGTCCGATTCCGGTCGAACCTGGTCCAACCGGCAGGTTCGCTTCGGTTCTAACGACACTGGTGCAAGGGCTTCAACGAAGTTTAAGGCTATCCTTAATGGTAGTTCACCTTTTCTGTGTCTTTATAATCAATTAGCTCAATTATAAGGCGTGTAGGTGATTTTTTTGGGAATTTCTACTACCAAAATGGATGACGGTTATTTAGAGGTGCATTTTTTATGCCATCCTGAAGTTGTTCCAATTACTGATTATGAAGTTTGAATAGGTCTTTCTCATTAAGGTTAGATATTCCTAATATTGATTATGAATTGTTGATTAACAAAAATTCTGCAAAAGCAAAAAATCACTAAAACTGATAATTTGAATTCTTATAATATTAGATATGAATAGGGGGTTCTTACAGCTTTGCTACGACCAAAGGTGGTCATTACCAATCTAGTAGGTATGGAGGAGGCAATGAGGAAAGAGATTTAGGTTTTACTTCTAGAAACTTTGGAGAGGGAAGAGGGGGTGACAAGGGAGAAGCTAGTCAATTTGATTGAGGGATAGGGGAAAAGTCATGTTGTTACAAAGGGTCTTTACATATTCAAATGGAGAGATGGGATATATATGGGTTGAAGACGGACAAGTCTTTTAGGTTGTAAGCTCAATCTGAAAACCTACGTAAAAGAATTAAGATAGTTTTACTCACATTTCATTGGATCCTTGGCCAGAAGTGAAAAAAGAGAAACTTCAGAAGAAGTTGGTGTTGAATATTTTGTGATTAATATTGAAGCATATGGAGTTATTAATGTGTAGGAGTATGGAGGAAGGTGAAGTAGTGTTTGAGAATAATGAGTTAGCTATCATTCTTGTTACCTCGTATTAATGAAGAAGCATATATTATGAAAATCTTGACTACGAAGGAAAAACATTAGAGGAAGGATTCTCTGGGCAGGGAAAATTATGTTTGGATAATTTTTTACTTTGAGTTCAACATAAGCTTAGAACATGAGTTCTCTTTATCTGATTTTGATAGTGAGATTTTTTGTGTGTGTGGCATGGCTAAAAAAATTAAATTTACTAACTGTAGGAAATGGATTTGCAAGCAAAAAAGGCCAATTTGGTGATTTTCTCTCCCAGATTATGAAATTTCTTATTTTCTATTAAGTATGGATTGTAATGACTTGATTCACAATTCTCAATGTCTCATAATTGATATTTCTCAAGATATTCCAGTGGAGGTATAACGATGAAGACGGGGTATTCAAAATTTGTTTGTGAAAGTAGCAGGAATTCTCATCATTCTTCTATCATAAAGGATGCGTGCTTTATATTGCTACATATCCCTCCTTCGTCTCTTGGTTTGGGGTGGTTATCAAAATGAGTGCACGGGCTAAAAGGAAGAGTTCAGTTATTCTTATGATGGAGAATGTGTCTTTAGTGCCTCAGATTAGAAACTTGGAAATTCCACCTACATTGATTCACCTCCCCTAATTTCGTGTCAGGAATGTATGACTCTTGGTTCTGTATACAAATTACAATTTGATTCCTTTTCTTCTTCTGAACTAAATTCTTTTGCTAATAATGTTGATTACTCCCTTTATCTAGTAATGATATGGAACAATTTATTGAGCTTGAGAAGGTGAGTAAATGTAAATTTGTGTCTTGATAATAATATCTCGGATTGGAAGATGTGGAGAAAAAGAGTACTATTTTTGGTATTATTAAATCTTCTAAGTGTGGTATTATTGCTATCCAAGAATCGAAATTTTCTTCATCTCCTTCTCTATATAAAGCTCTGGGTGGATCAATTATTATCAAAGGGGTTTAGTTGGAGGCTATTGGTACTTCATGAGGAATGCTTATTCGTTTTAAATATCCTTTTAAAATTGGTTTCGAGTAAGAAAATGAAAATTTTCTTGTCTATTGAACATGAAATGTTACAAATTTAATAGGAATATAGTCTTTATTTCAGTGTACGGTCCACATACTAATGAATATAAAAGAGATTATTGAGACGAACTTTTAGACAAGAATAATCATTCTTCTGATTTATAACTTTTTGTGGGAATTTTTCTGTCACAAGATTTACGGTGAAAAAAGTGGTTTTCCATCTATAAGAGCTGATTCAGATAATTTAAATAATGTGATAAGAGCTCAACTTATGTGATTATCCTATTGAAGGTAGAAGGTTTACTGATCTAATAAATGTATTGATCCTAGCTTTTAAATTAGATAGATTTTTAGTTTCTGAAGGATGAAATACTACTTATATTCTTTCTTCTCCTAATCCTATTCTGATCATGTTCCAATTATTTTATCATCTCACTCTTCTATCCCTAACAATAACAAATTTAGATTTAGAAAATTTTAGATGGATGATTCTCTATTTGTAGAAATGATTGTTTAATATCTTAGATTTGTTAATGATCAACATAATAGTGCACTAAATAACCTTCTTGATAAGCTATGTTGTGTTAAGAAGGGTTGTAGACTATGACAGATGGAGAGGTTTGATCATTTGAATGCGAGGAAAAATTTGTTATTAACTCAGAGGTTAGTTGATTGGATTGTTTATAAGAGACTAATGTTCTTAGTGACCATGATATATGCATTGGACTAGCATATGAACATAATATCTTCATATTCTCAACCTTGACAAAATCTTGCGGTGTGAGAAGGCTAAGACAAAGGTTTACTCAGGGTGATGGAAACACTCGATATTCTCACAATTATGTTTATCACAAATTAAGAATGAACATAATTCTTTCATTAGAAAGTAATGGTGGAGAAGCGAATGATGAAGAGATATTTCACAAAGAATATTATGAATTTTATATGAATCTATTGGGTATGGAGGGAGAGACTAATCTTGAAACCAACTGAAATAAATATATCCAGTGGAAGATAGGTGTGATTTATCTGTGTGAGATGAGCCTTTTATATGTTAATGAAATTAAACAAGCAGTTTTTTATCTTTCTCTTGATACTGCTCCCGGATCTCATGGGACCACCGGCCCTGAGTTCCCGAGGACCCGAGGCAAACTCCCGAAATGGGGCCCCCTATACAAGAAAAAAAAAACATGTACACAAAAAAATTGCACATCGTTCAAAGTAAAATATGCAAAATATATATCAAGTCTTCAAGCCTAAACCCAAATAATTTTTTTAAAAAATTTAAAGGCTCAAATTATTATTTTTGGGGCCCCTAATAACAGTATTTTTTAACGCGCAAAATACGTGCCTATATTTACAAGGGAAGTATAAATTTGGGGGCCTTTTATATGTTGATGAAATTAAACAAGCAATTTTTTATCTTTCTCTTGATACTGCTCCCGAATCTCATGGGACCACCGGCCCTGAGTTCCCGAGGACCCGAGGCAAACTCCCGAAATGGGGCCCCCTATACAAGAAAAAAAACATGTACACAAAAAAATTGCACATCGTTCAAAGTAAAATATGCAAAATATATATCAAGTCTTCAAGCCTAAACCCAAATAATTTTTAAAAAAAATTTAAAGGCTCAAATTATTATTTTTGGGGCCCCTAATAACAGTATTTTTTTAACGCGCAAAATACGTGCCTATATTTACAAGGGAAGTATAAATTTGGGGCCACTAAAATCGCAAAAAACGCAGGGGGCCTGAGGCGGCCTGCCTCATGGTTGGGGCCGGCCCTGGATGGGACTCCTTCATTTCTCTATCAAATGTTGTTTTACTAAATTAAAAAGTGACTTGGTTTAGGCTTTTGAAGAACTACATAGTAACAAATTACCATTTCATGGAATCAACTATGCTATTGTGTGTGATTTCTAAAGTTGATAATGCTAACAATGTTTCTTAATTTAGACCTATTAGTCTTATTGATATTCTTTTCAAAATTTTCATGAAAGTCCTATTAATGAATTCTACATAAGTCAAATTGGAAACCTGTCATTGATAAAATTGAGAAAAGATTATCATGTTGGGCTGGTAAATCCCTATCTCGGGCTTCTAGAGTTACTCTTGGAAATGCAATTCTTTCTGCAATCCCTCTCACATGTTCTCTTTCTTTCGTGTTCCAAAATGGGTAAAAATGATAGAACTAGAAGATTTTTTTTCTTTGGGCATGATCTCCTTTAAATGGTGAAGTGAAATGTTTATTGAAATGAGATTGTGTTTGTAACTCTGAAAGTGAAGGAGGGTTAGGGTTCATCAATCTTAGAGATCCATTTTGCTCAACAGGGGAAATGGTAACCAAAATTGGGTGAGAGTGATTAACATGAAATATTTTAGAAGAAGATGTTTTTGGAATCTTAAAGAGGCCATTCATTATAAGTGATTAACAATATGATATGGAGCTAGTTCTTTATCTTTTATATTGGTTCTGATGTAATTCTATGGTTGTACCTTTTTTGATAAGATAAAATAAAATAAAAGTTTAACCACAGCTCAGATGTATAGAATGTTTTGTCATGAAGATCATTATCACCTCTCACGCTCAGGCTTAAAATTGATGCTCAAGGACCACCATGTTTATAGCATTGATAGGAACTCCCAAGCAAAACCAAAGAAACACGCTCACAATTTTCAGAGTCATGCAAGTTGAAATATTGTCCTGATGCCATAGAAATGTCAAGGTGATAAAATTACAATGTCAAACTTCAGAAACGGAAGGAAGAGTAAAGAAGTTTGCATAGGATATTGATTATGTTGATATCAGATATAAATACTATCTAAAGAAAAAATAAATCAACCTAACAAGAAAACATACTTACACATTGTTGAACAGGTATGCTTTCCCTCGGCGACAGTGGAATTGCTGATATACATGTCAAAAAAGTAAGTTAGAATATAACAAAACCATCAGAGTCTAAAAATTTCCTGACAAAAAGGTTTAAATGAGTGGAAATGTAAAACCCATATCTTTAGATGAGAAAAGCAAAATGATTTCGACATTAGAAAGATGAAGTAATCATACAAAATGATTTCGACATTGATTCATGCAATGATCTATATTACAAATGACTAGATAAAATTTCCATTAAGCAAAAGATAGAGAAGAGATTTGTGAACTTGATTCTCTCAATCCTAACTTGAGAATGCCTTATACGGAATATCATGATTCACATAAACCTTTTGGAGCTTTGATATGTGGCAAAGATATTTGGCCTGTTATATGAAGAAACGAAGTTCAGTTGCCACCGTAAGTAATATTAAATATGCACATAATTCTCGTTTCACCCACTAAAAGGAAGCTAGCTCAACCTGTCGGAGCATGTTAGATTAAATATTAAATCCTCGACCTCATCACAACTTCGAAATTGGTACCATGACATCTCACATGGTATCAAAGGAAGCCAGCCGGTTTCAAATCCCACCATGTGTGTTTCAAAAGAATTTACAACAACAAAATCGGTTACATACAATCCAGGTATCTGGGTTACAATCCACTAAAAGGGCCCTCAACTAGTATGGTACACTAGAACAACTTGTAAGTTCTAGTGTAGCGGCAAGGAAAACATCTAATGTAAAAATCTGAAACCCCCCCCCCAAAGGAAATATGAGGATCTTGTTGAGTCTTTGACACAATCAACACAAAACCACCAAACAAGACTAGATCACACCAAACACACAAGCACACAAGAGTTGTCCCGGTTGGGGCTTTCGCCTTAATCCGGGGGAGGAAGAACCAAGATATTATTCAACTAGAGAAGATACAAGAATACAATTCTCACCACGACCCTCTCTCAAGCCTAATGGAACTTGATGCTGCTTACAATGGAGAACTCTTTCACTACTCTCTTCTTCTATTCGGCACTCAATAGAATCATAATCAATCTATGAGCCGTTACAATTGTTTATATAGATCTAGAGACAAACCCCAAGTTAATATCTTGTTACAATAGCCATTGGATAGTACCCAAGAGTTAACCCTACGATAGGAACCACACGATCCAACTTGAAGAGCAAATTGGGCTTTTCCCGAATCACCTAGATTCAAGCCCGAAAACCCATCACCGCCGTTGCCGGTCGACCTACCCCAAGGTACGGTCAACCGCAACCTTCTGAAGTCCACCTGAGAGCATACCGGTCGACCGCGCAGTCAACTGTCGTCTCGCTGCAGTAGGGCGGACCCCAAGGTCCAGTCGACCGCAACCTCCTCTATCGCCTTCTGCTGACTGCTTCTTGCCTCCACTCCGTTTCCAATCGCCTTTGCCTCTCCATCGTCTTATCATCTTCTTATCCAATATAGTATGCAAGACATAAACCCAACAATCTCCACCTTGGATTGCATACTCATGAATCCACACCAGTGTGATTTAAAACTCTCCTAGATCTTTCTTCCCCGCTTTGTAAACAACATGTTTCAATGGCTTCTCCTGCTAGTTGAACAAATCTCCACCTATTTTTCTCCAGCTGTGTGTCCCCCTCAAGGGCACACCCATGTAGATGTAATCATGGAGGTGCCACCCTCCACACGAACTCCACCTACATCAAGGCTTTCTCCACCTTCCAACGGTATTCGAACGTTGCAGTCTCACGTCGGTAATTCTAGTGACAGCTTACTAGATAATGCTTTTGGAACAATGGGCTTCCATACACTCGGCCGAGTTTTCCTGCTCCCACAAAGCTGGTAGAGGTTGTGCTGATCCTGCCCAATCCCCTTCTTACCCTTCATTACCTTACGACGACTATCCCAAACTGTCAAAACTCCACCTCGAGCTGTGTACCTGCAATCACGAGCATCAAGAGTACCCAAGGATATAAGATTATTCTGTATCAAAGGAATCTGCATGACCTCTTCTAGTGTGAATCCTTTACCATCTGGCGTCTCCAATTCAACAGTTCCCTCACCCACTACTTCACAAACCTCACCACTCCCCGTTCTCACCCTACGACATGTTGATGACTTGTAAGTAGAAAACATCTCCCTCTCGGAGCAAATGTAAGAACTTCCCGAATCAAGATACCAACTTGAATCCACATCTGAAGAACTTGAAACAAGAAGACAACAATCAACATTATTACTTAACTCAGTTGTGCTGATTATATGGGCTTGTTCCCCTTCTTTAATAGCACTCTTCTGACTCAACCACCTGTGACAGTCTCTCCTGCAATGCCCAACTCCTTTACAGTAATGGCAACGAATCTTACCCTTGTGTGCCGCATCCCTTCCAATTGAAGTATCACCATTCACCGAAAACACCCTAAAGAAGTAGACCCTCCTTTATGAGTCTCCTTTCTTAGTTCATCTTCCTTCAGATCCTTAATCACCCCGGCTACAGTGTCTCCTTGGCCGATTTCCCATGTAGCATGGTAGTTATCAAGTGATCATAAGAAGTTGGCAGTGAATATATCAAGTTGAAAACTTTATCCTCTTCGCTAAGATCATCAGCGTTAATCGCCTTCAGTTCAGATATTACTTTATTGAACTCCACAATATGATCTTGAAGATGGGTACCTTCCTTCATTGAGAACCGAAACACTTCCTTTTCCAATACATCCGATCTAGCAACGACGATCCCGAGTAGTCAGTTTTGAGTTCGCCCATAGACTCGCCGCACTTTTCTCCTCAAAGATATTACACTTGACTTTGGTCGCCAATTGCAACCGGATTAAACTCAAGACCTTCAAACAAATCTCATCCCACTTCTCTTGCATCATGTCGGTTGGCTTCTTCTCTTCTAGAACAAGGTGCAAGTCCTTCTGAACCAAAACATCATACATGTCCACTTTCCATAGATTGAAGTTGATCTTACCGTCAATTCGCTTGATCTTTGTCTTTTGATCTGCCATCTCCAAGGAACTCGAACAAACCCATGAATCCTGATTGCTCTGATACCACTTGTTAGGAAATATAAGGATCTTGTTGAGTCTTTGACACAATCAACACAAAACCACCAAGCAAGACTAGATCACACCAAACACACAAGCACACAAGAGTTGTCCGGTTGGGGCTTTCGCCTTAATCCGGAGGAGGAAGAACCAAGATATTATTCAACTAGAGAAGATACAAGAATACAATTCTAACCACGACCCTCTCTCAAGCCTAATGAAACTTGATGCTGCTTACAATGGAGAACTTTCTCACCCTCTCAGATGAAGTACTCTCTTCTTCTATTCGACACTCAATAGAATCATAATCAATCTATGAGCCGTTACAATTGTTTATATAGATCTAGAGACAAATCCTAAGTTAATATCTTGTTACAATAGCCATTGGATAGTACCCAAGAGTTACCTACGATAGGAGCCACACGATCCAACTTGAAGAGCAAATTGGGTCTTTCCCGAATCACCTAGATTCAAGCCCGAAAATCCATCAGTGTCGTTGCCGGTCGACCTACCCTAAGGTACGATCGACCGCAACGTTCTGAAGTCCACCCGAGAGCATACCGGTCGACTGCGTAGTCAACTGTCGTCTCGCTGTAGTAGGGTGGTCAACCGACCCCAAGGTCCAATCGACCGCAACCTCCTCTGTCGCCTTCTGCTAACTGTTTCTTGCCTCCACTCCATTTCCAATCGCCTTTGTCTCTCCATCGTCTTATCATCTTCTTATCCAATATAGTATGTGTTGCCACTAAATTCGGTGTGGGGGCAAACAGATGGAATTTGTGGATTCTTGGGAAACTTTGAATAGGGAACCTGTTTACTTGTTCAGCCGGAGTTTGATCGTTGCTCCCGCCGTACACCTGCAAAGAGTGCGAGACACCGGGGTTGTTCCCGACGACGCACCCTCCGACGCTCAAGTCAGTAATCAGAAGTAATTATGAGAGAGCGTATAACTGGAAACAGATTGATTAGCTCTTAATGGAGATGAATGGGGGGTATTTATAGGCGTCTTAGGGGATCAAATTAGGCATGTAATTCCTGTGTATAGATAAGGAATGTAATCCTTAATTCCCAGTGAAAGGATAGATATGAATCAGGGCCGTTGATTAGGATTAATCAGAAACCCTAATTCTATCCTAATGGACCGGGTTCGCTGCGGATTAAAACCCGCACCCAGTTGGGGGGGACCCGTTCGTGGGTTATTGGATCTTTGAGGGAGAGATCCAGTACCCGCTTCAGGCCCAGCAATAGGTAACATTACCATTTTACCCTTAAGCTTTAAGATTCATTCCTGATTTGGACGGTTCTGATTTAACCCCATTTTTTAGCCATATCACGAGCCCCCCACTCCCGAAGACTGAGCTTGATCAGCCTTTGAGGAGTAGTTTTATTGTTTTAATGGCTAGGGAAGTTGTATCGGAGTCCAAATGGAAGGTTTTGAATCTTTGCAGGGGGTAGTATGGTCATTTTTTGAGTTGGTTGCGTTCCAAGTTGATTTGGAGCTCTTCTGGTGATTTGGTGATTTTTATCTACCTTTTCGTAATATTTACTTAATTTTTGCGAAGTGTCGATTCGTCGTTCGGGGGTCTTAATAAATTGTCCTAGGCGATAATTATCCACTCGGGGATTCAAAAATATTTCCCCGAATTTTTAATTATTTCCTAGGATTTTTAACTAATTTTCCAGAATTTTTAATCATTTTTCTGCAATTTTTTAAGTAAATAAAACGATTTTAATAAATAAAATACCGAATTATTGCGTGGCGCGATCTGAACCGTTGATCTCGAGCGAGCGCGAAATTCTGGAAGATCGGACGGATGCGATTGCTCGGCTGTATTTTCTCGCTTTCGTGGGTCGGATGGGCACTTGCTCGGAATCCGAGCGAAGTGGCTCGGCTCTTTCTCCGCGCAAGTGGCTCGGATCGCCAGTCGCTCGGCTCGAAATACCGAGCGACGTGGAGTGATCTGAGCCGTTGGATCTTGACGCGAATCTTGAGACTGGCTCAGTTTTCAAGAAAACACTATCTTGTCGTGTAGTGGCGCTGGCAAGATCTGAGCCGTTTGATCGAAATATAGTGCGAATCTTGATGAGAAAGTTGTTTTTCTCCATTTCATAGCTCGGATTGGCACTTGCTCGGAATCCGAGCGATATAGCTCGGTTTTACCCGGGCGTGAAGTGGCTCGGACCGCTTGTCACTCAGTTCGGATCGCCGAGGGACGTGGAGCGATCTCAGCCGTCTGATCTTGGCGCGAATCTCGATGCTGGCTCAGTTCCCAAAAAAACACTATCTTGTCGTGTAGTGGCGCTGGCAAGATCTGAGCCGTCTGATCGAAATCCAGCGCGAATTTTGAGGAGAAAGTTGTTTTTCTCCATTTCGTAGCTCGAATTGGCACTTGCTCGGAATCCGAGCGATATAGCTCGGTTTTACCCTCGCGCAAGTGGCTCGGATCGCGTGTCACTCAGTTCGGATCGCCGAGGGACGTGGAGCAATCTCAGCCGTCTGATCTTGGCACGAATCTCGATGTTGGCTCAGTTTCCAAGAAAACACTATCTTGTCGTGTAGTGGCGCTGGCAAGATCTGAGCCATTTGATCGAAATATAGCGCGAATCTTGAGGAGAAAGATGTTTTTCTCCGTTTCGTAGCTCGGATTGGCACTTGCTCGGAATCCGAGCGACATAGCTCGGATCGCCTGTCGCTCGGGGGTTAGATCCGAGGGACGTAGGGCGATCTCAGCCGTTTGATCTGGAGCGCCGAGCGGCTTTACTTAGGTTGAAACGTTGCTTCTTTTGCCAATAGTCGTGTCTCTTCATTATTTAGCCGTTTGGGCTTCTGTAACGGTTCAAGGGTGGCCCAAAAGTCGCGCCCTTACGTTACAAAGCCCAAGAGGCGCCGTTTTTACTATAAGTTTTCACCCCCCCAACACTTCACCTCATTTCTCACTTTCACTTTCTCACTCTTGATTTTCACTCGCAAGCGAAGTTTTTAGCTCTCGAGTGGCACTGCTAGCTGTCGCGGCCAGGCGTTTTAATCTCCGGTGATCTTTCCGGCCGTAATTGTCACCTCAAGGTCAGTATCTATCCCCGTCTTTATAAAAATGGTTAAGATTTCTTCCACGGACGAGACCCCCTCCTCGGACGCTCACGCCAACCGAGAGGTCAGGCCGAGCAAAGACAAAGGGAAGAGGGTCGTGGAGCCAACCGAAGAGATTTTGGTCCGACCGAACGAAGACGGGGAGATTGCCGAGCCTCTACAGGAGGTTGAGGTCCGTTCGTCCAAGGGCAAGGGCGTGGAGACGATCATTGAACATTCGAAGACGGCAGGGGAGCTGGGTCGGCAGCCGATCGTTTTGTCGAGCGTCGGCGGTGTGCGGAGCTATTCTAAAGAGTTATTGGAGAAGGTGACACAGGGCACCGCAAAGTCAGTCGAAGAGAACGAGCCGAGGGAGATATCCGAGGTGGACCATATCTCTTCGGTCCTAACCGAGGCAGATCTGCATCGGATCCGGAGCGGGTTCCAAATCCCGGCAGAGTACGGACTTCTGTTCCCTGGCCCCGGCTTTCGAGCGTGCACCTCGTCCTCGACTGATATTTGTGTTTTTTCCGCCGACTCACTGAATGTCGGACTACGTTTGCCGCTGCACCCCTTTGTGGTCGAGGTGCTGCAGTGGTACGGCTTGTGTCCGGCTCAGCTGATGCCGAATACTTGGCGGCATGTGATGGCGTTCGTTCTCCAGTGTCAGGAGGTCGGCGCCGAGCCGAATATGTTCATTCTACGTAGCCTCTACCGACCTTGTCAACCGAGCAAGAACGAGCAAAGGTATTACCTCTCACCGAGGAGGGGCGTGAAGCTGATCGAAAATCCGAAATCGATCAAGCATTGGAAGGAAAAGTACTTCCTCATCCGAGCTCCCAAGCCGTGGGAGATACCGACGGTGTGGTCGAAGGACGGTCTACCGAAGCAGGCGAAGAAAGAGCCCGTGCTCAGCAATGAGGAGGCGGACATCGTGGAGAAGTTGCTCGCTCTTCCGATGCTCAGTTGGAAGGATATTACGGAGGAGGCGTTGTTCCGAGGGGGTCTCAGTCCGATCAACCCCAGTACGATTCTTTTATTCTGTTTTCGCTTTTGAAGTTTTTGAAAACTTTTCTAACTTTTTCAGCTCGGTTTGTGCAGAATCCTCCGGCATGGATTACAAAGCTCTGATGGCGAAGGGCCGAGCGTCAAGGGAGGAGACGAGGAAGAGGAAGAGGAAGAGGACCGTGTCCGGACCTCAAGGCGGCCAAGCGCCCAAAGTATCCTCGGTTTCTCCGACCCCCAAGCGTCCGGTGATTGAGGTTACTGAGACCGAGGCCGAGCAAGGCCCGATCACGCCGACCGTCTTATCTGCTTCGAATGTGCCGATCCCACCTCCGCAAACGGATGCCCCAGGATCTTCTAGCGGAGCGTTCAACATCGGCGCGCTGATGGCTCTCGAGGTTCCGCCGCTCACTGCCGAGGCCGAGCGGATTTTGACGGAGGAGCACAAGCGCATCTTCGTCCCCGATTGGAGGGTGATGAAGGTCGACAGATTCTTGGGGGACGGAAATATTTGTATGCAGGCGGTGAAACACCTGCCGACCCCTAAGAATCGAGCGGCGTTGAAGGCTCGTGAGGTTGGGGACGCGGCGATGCAGATCGCTCGGAATACTATGTCGGTAAGTAGCGAATCACTTTCTTGATAATTTCTCTAAGTTTTTGTGCTCGGTTTCGACAGTTTCTTCTGTTTTGTAGACGCTCTGCCACTTCAACTACTTGCTCGAGGAATTCGAGAGCAAGGAGAAGGAGATGACGATTCTGAACGACCGTGAACGGTCGGAGCGATCTAGAGCGGTAAAGGAGCTGGAGGCCGAGCAGCTGCGTTCTACTTCGGTCGAGGCCGAGGTCATCGGTTTGAAAGCTCAGCTTGCCGAGGCACTGAAGAGCTCGGCCGCCGAGGCCTCCAAGGTCGAGGCTGTGGAAAAGGAGAGAGCTCGGCTTGAAGGGGAGCTGGCGGAGGCACGGAAGGCGACAGAAGTGGCCTGACCGAGCAAGATTCGAAGGTGGCAGCCGCCGAGAAGGCAGTCTGGGAGGAGGCCAAGGCTCACATGCTGACGAATATGGAGGAGGCATATGGCCGAGCCCTGAAACACATCGTCGCTCGGAACCCCGGGTTTGACGTCTCGAACTACTATTTCTATGACTCTGTGGAGGGCGAGGAAGAGATGCCCTTGTCCGTGATCGTGCCAAAGCCGGAGGGCGAAAATGCCGAGGACGAGAGTGATACTGGTCGTGCAATTGTAACCGTGCCGACCGTTGACGAGGTCGACCCTTGACTTTGTCGTCTTCTGCTCTGTTTTTCTTTTCTCCTTTTTTTTAACGCCTAACTGCGGACTGGCCACCGCCATTTGTAAACTCTTGGATTTCAATGCAAACTTTTGTGGGATTTTGGCTGAGGATTATGAAACTTTTACAAAAATGTTTAACTCTTTTTGCTCGGACTGTATCTCTATGTGTCGAAGATTTCTCTTGATATTTCTCCGCTTTTCAGGTTGAGTTTGGTCCAATTACTGAGGTCTCCTACCTCCGCACTGAGTTAGAGAAAACGAAGGGGGCTCTTTCTCGCAATCGGAACAAAGCGTTTTATGACTTCTTGAATTTGGAAGAAATCAAAGCAACAGCGAGAGGGTATTTGAGTGAGTTAAAGCAACTGCGGAAGCAGTCGCGAATGACGCCTCTCGAAGGCAAGGTAGAGCTGATCCATAAGGGCCTCTTTGATGTCGAGGCGAGAAATAGCGAACTGCTGGCGGAGATCCGTCAATTGGAGGTGACAGTAAAAGAACACTCAGCCGAAGAGGAGTTAGCTTCGAAGGTGGGGATGTTGATGTCCGAGCGCGACGAGTTATTGGCCAGAATCGATAAATTAAGGCGGATCACGATCGATAGCGGTATCGAAGTGACTCATCTTCGTCGCGTGGTGGCTGATAATACTAATGTCGCAGGCTCGTCTAAACTTCCTCGTCTCAAAACATCGGAGGCGGACGAGATCCTGAGAGATAGGATCATCGAGCTGGAGGAGGAGATTGCTTCGCTAAAACCTCAGCCTGTAAGGGCAAATGTTCGCAGCACGTCATGCACTCGCGAGGAGAGCGAAAGAGGGATCACTTTTTACGAACTTGCGACTCGCTTGCCTGCTGTTAGGCGAAGCCCAGCAGATGCTCAGAGTGCCGTAGCTATTTCGTCCAGTGGGGCCTCGGTTGGGGCCACCGCTAGAACTAGTGACGAAGGAGGATCTCGCTTCGTAGAAGTGAGGCAACGTCGCCCTCGCATGTCTCTGAACCGAAGCGTTCCCCTTCCAAAGAACCACTGAATAAGTTGTATTATGTTTTTCAAATTATCGTAAAAAATCTTGTTGTAGTGTCGGCTCGGTCCAGGCCCTTAATAAGAAAGTTTGTTTCGTTCCCGATGTTTGAGTGCTATGATGGTTAACAAATTGATAAGTATAACTTCTCCAACTTTTGGCAACTACTCAAAATCAGAAGCAAATCTTCCGTCATATGGGTGACCCACTCCTAGCTCGCTTAAGAGCGAGCTTTGCGGAGCTGAGCCGAACCACGCGCTTGGACTCCGAACTTGTCGTTAGAGTAGTTCAACGGTTGCGGGAGCAATTCCGAATGGCGAACTACTTCTGGTTGCTTAGGAGTGAACTTGCGAAGTAGAATCGAGCCAAGTGTTGGACTCCGAACCATCGTTAGAGTAGTTCAATGGTTGTGGGAGCATTTCCGAATGGCGAACTGCTTCTAGTTCGCTTAAGAGCGGACTTGCGAAGTAGAATCGAGCCAAGTGTTGGACTCCGAACTATCGTTAGAGTAGTTCAACGGTTGTGGGAGCAATTCCGAATGGCGAACTACTTCTAGCTCGCTTAGGAGCGAACTTGCGAAGTAGAATCGAGCCAAGTGTTGGACTCCGAACCATCGTTAGAGTAGTTCAACGGTTGTGGGAGCAATTCCGAATAGCGAACTACTTCTGGTTCGCTTAGGAGCGAACTTGTGAAGTAGAATCGAGCCAAGTGTTGAACTCCGAACCATCGTTAGAGTAGTTCAACGGTTGTGGGGGCAATTCCGAATGGCGAACTACTTCTAGCTCGCTTAGGAGCGAACTTGCGAAGTATAATCGAGCCAAGTGTTGGACTCCGAACCATTGTTAGAGTAGTTCAACGGTTGTGGGAGCAATTCCGAATGGCGAACTACTCCTAGCTCGCTTAGGAGCGAACTTGCGAAGTAGAATGGCGAACTACTCCTAGCTCGCTTAGGAGCGAACTTGCGAAGTAGAATCGAGCCAAGTGTTGAACTCCGAACCATTGTTAGAGTAGTTCAACGGTTGTGGGAGCAATTCCGAATGGCGAACTACTTCTAGCTCGCCTAGGAGCGAACTTGCGAAGTAGAATCGAGCCAAGTGTTTGACTCCGAACCATCGTTAGAGTAGTTCAACGGTTGTGGGAGCAATTCCGAATGGCGAACTACTTCTAGCTCGCTTAGGAGCGAACTTGCGAAGTAGAATCGAGCCAAGTGTTGGACTCCGAACCATCGTTAGAGTGGAGAGAAAAAGCAGAGAGATGTAAACAATTTTCACAAGAGTAAAATACGAAAAAACTTTCTTTATTGACGACTAGTGGTCGGCTGCTTCTAAAGTTGCAAGCCGTTATTACAAGAAGGAAATAAAAGAAAAATAGTACAAGTGGTAGGAGAGGAATGGTACGACATCCTAAAAATACTTAGAGAGGCGTTGGTGCTCTCTCTTGGTATTTTAGAAGATGGTCGGCATTCCAGGTCCTGGGGATCTCTCTGCCCTCGAGGTCTTCTAGTCTGTATGTCCCGGGGCGAATTTCCTTGGCGATTTTATAGGGTCCCTCCCAATTTGGAGCCAATTTGCTTTTCTGACCTGGGAATGAGATGGCTAACTTCCTGAGAACCAAGTCCCCTTCTTTGAGGTCGGTAGGACGGACTCTCCTATTGTATGCCAACTCGATTCTTCTTCGGTAGCTTTGTTGACGAATGGCAGCTCTTTCTCGAATCTCATCTATCAGGTCTAGATTTGCTCGGAGTTCTCTGGTATTTTGCTCTTCTTCATAGGCCATTAAACGAGGAGAGGGTATACCAACTTCTAGGGGAATCATAGCCTCGGACCCATAGGTGAGATTGAAGGGAGACTCTCCTGTGGTGGTCCGTTTTGTGGTGCGGTAGTTCCACAGCACATTAGGGAGCTGATCGACCCATAAGCCTTTGGAACATTTATCTAACCTCTTCTTAATGTCGGAGAGGATCTGTCGGTTAGCATTCTCGACTTGGCCATTCGACTGAGGATGGGAAACGGAGGAGAACCGGTGTTGGATGGCTAGGTCTTCACATAGAGCTCGGAAGGCAACCCCGGTGAACTGGGTTCCGTTGTCTGTTACGAGGACCCGAGGGACGCCGAATCGGCAAATTACGCTCTTCCAAAAGAACTGAACTACCTTGTTCTCGGTGATCGTGGCCAAGGGCTCGGCCTCTATCCATTTTGAGAAGTAGTCGATTGCCACGACTAAGAATTTAAACTGGCCGGAAGCTGGTAGAAAGAGCCCTAGTAAATCCATCCCCCACATTGCAAAGGGGATTGGACTTGATAGGGAAGTGAGTGGAGCTTGTGGGAAGCGTCGGATGTTGGAGTACTTCTGACAGGAGCTGCATTGCCGAACGTGTAGTTCGGCGTCTTGCAAGAGAGTGGGCCAGAAATATCCGTAGTTCAACACTTTGCGGGCTAGGGATCTGGACCCTGAATGTGCCCCGCCGATGCCCTCGTGAAGCTCTTGCAGGGCGTATTCGGCTTGCTCTGGGGAAAGACATCTCAGATAAGGCCTGTCGTCTACCTGAGTGAAGGAACACTTGTAAAGGATATCCCCGATGAGTGTGTATCGCTCTGCTCGGGTTCTTACTCTCCGTGCTTCTTTAGGATCTTCGGGGAGGAAACCGTCCCGTAAGAACTCGACGAGGGGCTTCATCCAGTTATCTTCAAGCAAAACAGGCAGTGACTCCATTGAGTCGGAATTTTCATCCTCTATACTTGGCTTTAGAAGGACCTCTATCAAGACGGTCTGCTCGAGACCTTGTAGGGAAGAAGAGGCTAGCTTGGATAGGGCATTGGCCTGAGCATTTTCTTCTCGAGGGATTCGTTCTATGAGGGCTTCTTCAAATAAGGCCATGAGGCTTCTGACCTTGGCTAAGTACTTAACCATCCGGTCGTCACGTGCTTCATATTCGCCTAGGACCTGATTTACGACCAGCTGAGAGTCGCTAAAGATCCGAAGGCGTTGTGCCCCTGCAATGCGGGTCATCCCAAGACCGGCTACAAGTACCTCGTATTCTGCTTCGTTGTTAGAGGCCTTGAAGTTGATACGGAGGGAGTATTGGAGGACGAAGTCATCTGGGCCTGCCAGAATGACCCCGGCTCCGCTTCCCTCGTTACAGGAGGATCCGTCCACATAAACTGACCAGATAGGTAGTCCCTTCACTGCTTGACTAAACTCGGGGATGGTAGTTTCAACTATGAATTCTGCTAAGGCCTGGGCCTTGATCGCGGTCCGAGGCTAATAGGTTATATCATGCTGGCTCAGCTCGATTGACCACTTCATAAGGCGACCCGAGGTCTCTGGCTTGTGGAGGACTTGCTTCAGCGGTTGGTCGGTAAGGACGACCACTGAGTGGGACTGAAAATACGGGCGAAGCTTTCTTGCGGCCATCACCAGGGCATAAGCCATCTTTTCTATTCTCGGATAGCGGAGCTCGGCATCCCGAAGTACCTTGCTCGCGTAGTAAATGGGCTTTTGCGCCCGGTCTTCTTTCCTTACCAAAACGGCACTGAGGGTCTGCTCGGAGGCTGCCAGGTAGAGGTAGAGGGGTTCACCAGGGATTGGTTTGCTGAGGAGAGGGGAATTGACGAGGTAAGCCTTGAGCTGGTCGAAGGACTCCTGTTGCTGTTGACCCCATTCAAAACCTTTAGCCCCCCTGAGGGCTTTGAAGAAGGGAAGGCATTTCTCCCCGGACTTCGAGAGAAAGCGCCCTATGGCGGCTAGGCAGCCTGTTAGCCTCTGAACTTAACATTCTTGGGAGGGGCCATGTCTAGTATGGCCTTGATTTTCTCAGGGTTAGCTTCAATTCCTCGTTGGCTGACCATGAAGCCGAGGAACTTCCCTGACGAGACTCCGAACGCACACTTGTTCGGATTGAGTCTCATGTTGTGCTTTCTCAGAACATCAAACGCCTCCTGCAGGTCAGTCACATGATCGGCACCTCGGATGCTTTTTACAAGCATGTCATCAACGTACACCTCCATATTACGGCCGATTTGGGCTTGGAAAACCGTGTTGACGAGGCGTTGGTATGTGGCGCCTGCATTTTTCAAACCGAAGGGCATAACCCTGTAGCAATAGAGGCCCTGGTCGGTCACAAATGAGGTCTTCGGGATGTCCGGGGGAACATCCGGATTTAATTGTAGCCTGAGAAGGCGTCCATGAAGCTGAGGAGTTCATGACCCGAGGTGGCATCAATCAATGTGTCTATACTCGGAAGAGGGAAAGGGTCCTTGGGGCAAACCTTGTTGAGATCGGTAAAATCGATACAAATCCTCCAAGTTCCATTGGACTTCTTCACCATTACTACATTTGACAACAACTCGGGATAGTTTACCTCCTGTATGAACCGGGCCTTCAAGAGCTTATCCTCCTCTTTTATAGCTAGTTGGCGCTCGGGAGCGAACTTGCACCTCTTCTGTTGGACGGATTTGGACCCCGAGGCAACACTAAGGTGGTGGACTAAGAGTTCTTCGGAAATACCGGGCATGTCTGCGGCTGACTAAGCAAAGAAGTCTCGATTTCTTCGGATGCACTGGACTATGTCGGAGCACAAGGCGGATGGGAGGGTCTTGCTAACAAAGAACTTTCGGCTTGGATCCTGCTCAGAAAAGAGCACTTCCTCCAACTCGTCCACCGGCTCGGATGTTGGTCGGGCAACATCTTGGGGGATTTCCAGAGTTTCTAGGGAGAGGACTGGACCGAGGGTAGAGGTCATATAGCATTTATGGGCCGTTTCCTGATTACCCCTTACTTCCCCTACCCCGGCTCGGGTGGAAAATTTCATCTTGAGATGGTACGCCGAAGGAACGGCTTCTAGAGCTGCTAGACCGAGTCGGCCTGGGATGACATTGTAAGCTGCAGGGACATCCACAACCATAAAATCCATCGACTCCGTTCGGGTAGTAGGAGTTTTGCCAGCGGTTACGTCGAGGGTGATCACCCCCTCAATAGTCACTGGCACTCCCGTGAACCCATGGAGCGTGTAACCGGCGGACTTGAGTCTATCTCGGGAGAGTTTGAGGCCTATGAAAGCGGCGAGAAAGAGGATGTTAACGGAGCTGCCATTGTCCACTAGGATCCTCTCCACTTTGAAGTTCGCCATGTGAAGGTTGATGACGAGTGCATCACAGTGAGGGGTTCGGACGCCCTCGAGGTCTTCATCCGAAAATGTGACGGGCACTCCAAGGCCTTTAGGAGGAGGGAAGGCACGGACCGAATTGACTTCTCTTCTAAATGCCTTTCGAGAGGAGTTGGAGGAGCCCCCCATTGGGCCCCCATGGATGAGGTGTAGGACACGCTCCTCTTCAAAGTCGGGCGTTTCATCGCGCTTCGGACGCTTGTTAGCCCCCGAGGCGGGGGAGGAAGGTTGGCTCGGTCCTTTCTCACGAATCTGGTCAGCTGCCCCCTCTGGATGAGGGCTTCTATCTCATTCTTTAAGGCCCGACAATCATTGGTGTCATGGCCATGGTCCCGATGATAGCGGCATCACTTTTCTTTATCCCTCTTTTTGCCGGGGGTATTCATTTTTGGTGCAGGAGGTATCACCCCCTCCTTTTCAACTTCCATGAGAATTGTGGAGATATTGGCGTTAAGGGGAGTAAAATTTTCAAATCTGGGGGGAGGTCGGCGCTGGCCGTCATTATCCTTCTGAAGCTTCTTGGCCCCTTCCTCTTCTGTTCCTTTTCTCTTAAACCCAGAGGAAGACCCCTCCAAGTTGGGGCGGTGCTCAGCTTCTTCGGCCCGAATATACTTTTCGCTCCGGAGGAGGTCAGAGAAGTTCTGCGGGGGTTTCTTAGCGAGGGAGGAGCGGAGGTTGGAGTTGAGGACATTGGATTGAAAAGCTGCTGCAGCGACCGACTGGTCGAGGGATGCTATGGACCTGGCTTCAGCTGTGAACCTCTTCACAGTCTCTCAACTTCTCACCTTTCTTCTGGTGGAGGTACAGTAGCGAGATGCTGGTCTTCTCAGTTCTACGGCTACTTACAAAATGGGTGACGAAGAGGGTCTCGAATTGCTCGAATGAGAATATTGAGGATGGGGCAAGGCAACAGTACCATTCTCAAGCCGGACCCTTGAGAGTTGCGGGGAAGGTTTTACAGAGCAGAGCATCGGAAGCTTGATGGATGAGCATCAGGGTCTTGAAGCTCTCGATGTGATCGACAGGGTCAGTCTCCCCGAAATAGGTCTCAAATTGAGGAGGCTTGAAGCCGATTGGTACGGGTGCATCCATTATGGTTCGGAAAAAAGGAGGTCTGCTAGGGCGAAGGGTCCTTCCTCTAAGCTCTTCTTCTCGGTCTAACTGACCCAAGCGCCTCTCCATCTCATGGAGACGGCGGTAGACTGCGTCATCCCTTCGACGGTAATCCGAGGAGCCTCTAGATTCGTCTTCGTACGAGGGATAGCGGGAGCTACGACGACGGTAGCTCCTAGAGCGGCGAGGACTAGGAATGTAGCGGGGATTGCTAGGAGCTTGTGGAGGAGTTAGGGACCGTTGGCGAGGACTTCGGACCTGAGGAGGAGTGGGAATCCTAGGGGCATTGATGTTATTGGGACGGAGGTTGAGAGCTTGTAGGACGGTTGCCTGGAACTGCTGGAACTCGGCACGGGTGATGGGTGCCTCATTGTTCCTAGGATGTTGCCGACCAGCGGGGGAATGTGGCCTTCTTCTGTGATGCTCGGGGGACTCTCTCCGCCCCCGTCGGATAGGGGACCTTCTGTAGTCTCGGCGATGAGGGGATCGCTCATCCGGACGTTGTTGGCGGGAGGCTCCCTCTCGGGCCCGCTTTTCATCCAGACGGTGGCGAAGATCCACATCTTTGGGCCGATTGGGGACTTTTTGTTGGAAGTCGGAAGCTCGAGGATTGTGAGAGGCCATAGAGTCCGTAGAGGCAGGATAGAGACATGGTCCTGGTGGAGAGCTTGTTTCTGCGGGTTGGGGCCCTTAAGAGGTGGTTGATTCTGAGGAGGAGGCAGGTCCTGTTGGAGTGGGTCTTCCGCGGGAGGAGGGAGTTGCCCCTGCTGCGGAGCAGGCTGGATGGGAATTTCTTGTTGCTGATCGGGGTTGGGTCCTCGGTTGGACCCCCTGGATCTTACCTTCCTAGGAGGCATGGCAGGAGAAGATCTGTTCAACGGGAAGAGGGTAGGCAGCTATTCGTTAGTTTCCCACAGACGGCGCCAATCTGTTGCCGCTAAATTCGGTGTGGGGGCAAACAGATGGAATTTGTGGATTCTTGGAAAACTTTGAATAGGGAACCTGTTTACCTGTACAGTCAGAGTTTGATCGTTGCTCCCGCCGTGCACCTGCAAAAAGTGCGAGACACCGGGGTTGTTCCCGGCGACGCACCCTCCAACGCTCAAGTCAGTAATCAGAAGTGATTATGAGAGAGCGTAAAACTGGAAACAGATTGATTACTTCTTAATGGAGATGAATGGGGGGTATTTATAGGCGACTTAGGGGATCAAATTAGGCATGTAATTCATGTGTATAGATAAGGAATGTAATCCCTAATTCCCAGTGAAAAGATAGATATGAATCAGGGCCGTTGATTAGGATTAATCAGAAACCCTAATTCTATCCTAATGGATCGGGTTCGCTGCGGATTAAAACCCGCACCCAGTTGGGGGTGGACCCGTTCGTGGGTTATTGGATCTTTGAGGGAGAGATCTAGTACCCGCTTCAGGCCCAGCAATAGGTAACATTACCATTTTACCCCTAAGCTTTAAGATTCATTCCTGATTTGGACGGTTCTGATTTAACCCCGTTTTTTAGCCATATCAGTATGCAAGACATAAACTCAACAATTTCCACCTTGGATTGTATACTCATGAATCCACACCAGTGTGATTTAAAACTCTCCTAGATCTTTTTTCCCGCTTTGTAAACAACATGTTTCAATGGCTTCTCCTGCTAGTTGAACAAATCTCCACCTGTTTTTCTCCAGCTGTATGCCCCCCTCAAGGGCACACCCATGTAAATGTAATCATGGAGGTGCCACCCTCCACACGAACTCCACCTACATCAAGGCTTTCTCCACCTTCCAACGGTATTCGAACGTTGCAGTCTCGCATCGGTAATTATAGTGATGGCTTACTAGATCATGCTTTAGGAACAATGACCTTCCATACACTCGGCCGAGTTTTTTTGCTCCCACCAAGCTGGTAGAGGTTGTGCTGACCCTGCCCAATCCCCCTCTTACCCTTCATTACCTTACGACGACTATTCCAAACTGTCAAAACTCCACCTCGAGCTGTGTACCTGCAGTCACGAGCATCAAGAGTATCCAAGGATATAAGATTCTTCTGTATCGAAGGAATCTGCATGACCTCTTCTAGTGTGAACCCTTTACCATCTGGCATCTCCAATTCAACAGTTCCCTCACCCACTACTTCACAAACCTCATCACTTCTCCGTTCTCACACTACGGCATGTTGATGACTTGTAAGTAGAAAACATCTCCCTCTCGGAGCAAATGTGAGAAGAACTTCCCGAATCAAGATACCAACTTGAATCCACATCTGAAGAACTTGAGACAAGAAGACAACAATCAACATTATTACTTGACTCAATTGCACTGATTATATGGGCTTATTCCTCTTCTTTAGTAGCACTCTTCTTACTCAACCACCTGTGATAGTCTCTCCTGTAATACCCAATTCCTTTACAGTAATGGCAACAAATCTTTACCCTTGTGTGCCGTATCCCTTCCAATTGAAGTATCACCATTCACCGCAAAACACCCTAAAGAAGTAGACCCTCCTTTATGAGTGTCCTTTCTTAGTTCATCTTCCTTCAGACCCTTAATCACCCCGGCTACAGTGAGTATCTCCTTGGCCGATTTTCCATGTAGCATGGTAGTTATCAAGTGATCATAAGAAGTTAGCAGTGAATATATCAAGTAAAAAGTTTTATCCTCTTCGCTAAGATCATCAGCGTTAATCGCCTTCAGTTCAGATATTACTTTATTGAACTCCACAATATGATCTTGAAGATGGGTATCTTCCTTCATTGAGAACCTAAACACTTCTTTTTCCAATACATCCGATCTAGCAACGACGATCCCGAGTAGTAAGTTTTGAGTCTCGCCCATAGACTCGCCGCACTTTTCTCCTCAAGGATATTACGCTTGACTTCGTCTACCAATTGCAACCGGATTAAACTCAAAGTCTTCAAACAAATCTCATCCCACTTCTCTTGATTCATGTCGGTTGACTTCTTCTCTTCTAGAACAAGGTGCAAATCCTTCTGAACCAAAACATCATACATGTCCACCTTCCATAAATTGAAGTTGATCTTACCATCAAACCGCTTGATCTTTGTCTTTTGATCTGCCATCTCTAAGGAACTCGAACAAACCCACGTATCCTGATTGCTCTGATACCACTTGTTAGGAAATACGAGGATCTTGTTGAGTCTTTGACACAATCAATACAAAACCACCAAGCAAGACTAGATCACACCAAACACACAAGCACACAAGAGTTATTCCGGTTGGGGCTTTCGCCTTAATCCAGAGGAAGAACCAAGATATTATTAAACTAGAGAAGATACAAGAATACAATTCTCACCACGACCCTCTCTCAAGCCTAATGAAACTTGATGCTGCTTACAATGGAGAACTTTTTTACCCTCTTAGATGAAGTACTCTCTTCTTCTATTTGGCACTCAATAGAATCATAATCAATCTATGAGCCGTTACAATTATTTATATAGATCTAGAGACAAACCCTAAGTTAATACCTTGTTACAATAGCCATTGGATAGTACATAAGAGTTAACCATATGATAGGAGCCACACGATCCAACTTGAAGAGCAAATTGAACCTTTCCCAAATTACCTAGATTTAAGCCCGAAAACCCATCAGCGCCGTTGCCGGTCGATCTACCCCAAGGTACGGTCGACCGCAACCTTTTGAAGTCCACCCGAGAGCATACCGGTCGACTGCGCAGTCGACTGTCGTCTCCCTGCAATAGGACGGTCGACCGACCCCAAGGTCTAGTCGACCGCAACCTCCTCTGTCGCCTTCTGCTGATTGTTTCTTGCCTCCACTCCGTTTTCAATCGCCTCTGTCTCTCCATCGTCTTATCATCTTCTTATCCAATATAGTATGCAAGACATAAACCCACCCCACCCCCCCCCCCACCCCCCCACCCCCCCAATCAAGAAAAATAAACCTAATTGAACTAGAATTAGACATCTATAACCAATCTACGCAAGTAATGCTGTTACTGACAATTGAGTAGTGATGAAATTAAAAATGGAACTGATCATTGATGCTGTCTCTTTCTTGTAAAATCAAATCAGCAATTGATCATGATTTATAATGTTCAATAATGTAAATTTAGAAAATTTGATCTGCAGACAACATGGTATGAAGTGACCAATATATTTGGATATATTTCAGATATCTAGTTAGCTCATCTCTACTTGTCTAGATGTATTCATACTATATTATGGACCGCAAACCGGCAAACGGGCATGGAGTTAAATTTGAATTTCATTATCTATTTGTATCCATTTACATCCCTACAAGAAAGGGTGTATATAATCAATAGTAACTCCCAATTTTTTAATGCAAGAAGAATAATTGGCCATTGATCCATCTCAAATCAATCTCTAACCACTCTAGGGTTGAAGAACTACAAACCCATTATCAAGCAGCCTCTCTCGTGTCTCCTAAAAGCAACTACAAAATCAATCTCTCAAGAACACGAACAAATTCATATCAATTGGCAACAATGTGATCATTTCTGTATCAACTACAAGTTCAGACCTGCCAATGAGAACTTTGTTTCAATTTGACATCAAATTAACGAAATTTCTTCATCAAAAGTTAGCTTCTTTAAAGCACAAAATTCACCAATTACAACCAAAAGAAGGGTTATTTTTCTGATAAAATGAGAGAAGGGGAAGAAGATGGACATACTTTGGAGATGAGATCTTCAGCTATGGCTAGATGGGTCTGACAGTATTTGCATCTGTAGATCCTACCATCCAATTCCACCGTAAAAATCCGACCCATTAATTGTTCGACTGCAAATAATTGTCTTTTTTTTTTTTTAAGAGAGTGAGATTGAGAAGAAGAAGGAGGGACACGAGGCCAGTTGTGTTTGGAATAGCAAACGTTAGATTTTTTGTCCGTACTGACCTACCTTTTGAAAATATTCACCAACCTGATTCACTTTCGAAAATATTTACCAACTGATCTATTTTTGGATAGGACTGTAAACGTAATTAGCAATAAGGATATCTGTTATTTTAATATCGTTGTTGTCAATAACGACACGTGTAAATTAAAAAAAAAATATTCCTGCTTTGAAAGTAACGGCATCAGTATATCTCAAATTTGCTTAGCAACTCTATAACTTGAGAAAAAAATTACAAGAAAAAATATTTATAACTGATACCGTTATTCTTAATGACGACATCATTATTGCTAATGCCACTATTAAAAATAGCGAGATCAATAATCAGGAAAAAAAATTCTCTATTTGCATTGTTCTTCTTTCACATTAAATGTAGAGAGAGAAATGATGATGAGAGAGGGGTAAAGAGAGAGAGAGATGATGATTGTGTGTGAGAGAGAGATTATGATGAGAGAGATGATAACTGTGTGAGAGAGAGGAGATAGGGGATGACTGAGAGAGTCAAGACGATCACTCTCTCTCCATTAATGAAAAGAAGAAGATGAAGAAGAACGTGAAGAGTGAAAGATAATTTCTTTTGATTGTACTCCAAAAGCGGCATCAGTTATAAAGATGTCATTATTAGGAATAACGACATCAGTAATAAATATTTTTTCTTGTATTTTTTTTTTCAAATCAGAGTTGTTAAGCGAATGCGAGATGTATTTATGCTGTTACTCTCAATAGCGGCAACGATTTTTTATTCATTTATACGTGCCGCTATTGCCAACAACAACATCAAAAGAACAGATGTCGTTATTATCAATAGCATTTTATGCTGACGTTTCCAAAATTGGGTCAATTGAGTAAATATTTTCAAAAGTTGATCAGTTTGGTCAATATTTTCAAAACGTGGGTCAGTACGGAAAAAATTTCCAAACGTTACAGGGTTCCAAGTCTCGTGTTCCTACACTTTTTTTCGCTACCAGGTACTAGATTTTCTTAACACATACAGTGCACTTTTTCATATTTCAACCGATATATAATAAATGATATCTTATTTATTGTATCTAAAAGCATTTAAATATTACAAGGGTAAAGGGATATGAGCAACTAGTAAATGAGTAATTGATTATGAGGCATGTATGTGATACACTGGACAACTAATCCTTTTAAGGATTTTCCAATCACATGTATGCCACATCATCAATTGCTTATTTACTAAATGAGCAAGTTGCTCATATACCTTTTTTCCATATTACAATGGTACGTATTTTAATCTTCTAGAGCATGATAATTAGTACATATTTATTTTGAATATACTGTTGCTATACGTACGCAACAATCAATTAAACACTATTCTCTAATGGAAGAATTCTCAAATTGAGTCCATTAAGAATTCAGTATGTTCCTACAAATGTCAAGGTTTTTCTCGGTCTTTTGGCAAATGTAAGTTGCATATCTATTCTTACGAGTGTAATGTTAAAAAATAATCTATGTGGGCTCACATATGTAACTAAATGTATAATTGCTATTTTAAAGTCTAACTCAAATTAAAGTGATCTAATCAAGATTAAGTAATTGGTTAAAAGCATATAATTTAAAGTGTGATATAACACGTGTAGAGACCGTAAAGTAAATTTCTTATTTTGTGATGGGCAAAATTGAAAATCAATATTTATCAATTAAGGTTATGGTCCTCTATATATACGCATCTTCTTATTCCATCTGTAATCCCATCAACAGAAGAATAGAGAGACGGCCTCTCATAGAAGTGCGTATCATATAGAAAGATCCAAACCCTCTGTGCAATCTCCATCAATGGCTTCAGGTTAGTGCTTCCGCTTTTAATGTTCTTCTTCTTTTGATTTAGCAAAGATCTATAGTTTCATGATTTAGGATTTTATATTAAAGCACTTTTGCAACATGATTAAGATCTAGACTCATAGAAACATGTTTTAGGTTGTTATTAATGTTTTATGCATGTTCTTAAGTGTATATAAAAATTGCCAACAATTGGTATTAGAGCCATCTTTGCTGAATTAATTGAAGAAATTTAGGGTTTCTTGTTTAAAGAAATTTAAGAAATTTAGGGTTTCTTTTAATCTTATTTTTCTTGATATTTGATCTTCCTGTTTAAGAAATTTAATTGATGAATTTAATTGAAAGAAGAATTGGGTCCATTATTATACAGATCAGGCAATGACAGTTAATAAAGGACGAATTTGACTTTCGGTGCTAATAGTGCTTCAACATTAATTAAGAAGTTGATTACTATTAACTACAGTGATTATTTGTAAACTACTTCTGTTATGTAAACTACTTCTGTTATTCATGTCAGATCTGAAGCCATGTTTATTACGGCAAATTCAGTAATCTGATAATTAAAAAAAAAACAAAACAAAACAAAACAAAAAACGTCAGATCCAAACCATCTTAAGCAGCCGATGACGTGGTTTAATATATTTTTTTTCTTTTTCTTTTTTGAAATATGGTTTTAAGTTTTGATAAATTTTATTTTAAGATATGGCTTTAGATGTGATTTTGATAAACCAATGTAATTTGCATACGGGAGATAGTACATTTTTTTGACTGAGGGGCCCACGGTGGGGTAGTTGCTTGGATTTAAGTGAAAATGGATTGTTGATATTCTGTTTTTTATTATAATTGGTTGTTATCAATATACTAGGTTTGCCCATTGACACATGCTTACGGCACGTCTTCGGAACAATGCACCTTATTTGATCATATAAAATAGTTTTGGAGGTCTAGCAAATTAATTGAAGTAGTAAACATATTCTATGAGAAACTTTTGGGGGTCCAGCAAAAAACATATTATATGATTTTTTTGATTTTTTTGAATTATTTTAAAAGTTTTTAAGTTTTTAATTTTTTAGTTTTTTAATTTTTTGTTTTAAAAAAAATTAATTTTTTTTATTTTGTTAATTTTTTGAATAGAAGAGGGAGGAAGAGAGAGAGAAAAAAAAATAATTAAATAAATATAGGAGTTGTTTTGAATGGGGGATTTGAATTTGAGTTTTGGGGGAAAACTTTTGGAGGGAAAAATTTGTTTTGTGAGGTTAGATCTGAGCCTTTGATTTTTTAGGGAATCGAAGGAGAGCCACTTGATAGCTTTCTTTGTGTTTTATTATATAGATTATAAATTTTGTTGAGTCCTACTAATTGTGATGATCAAATCATTAGATAGATATGGTTCAGTTATGGTTTTGTTATCATTTTAAATAGATATTATCTTGACATTATCCATCTACAAATAAAGTGGAATTATAATGTTAAGGAAAAGATAAAATTTTGGGAAATAATTAAATTCAAATTTTTGTTTTGGTTTTTCTTATGAATGTCTAATATTTTGAATAGATCAATTGAAACAAAATATTGCCAAAGTGACCTCTTTTGTGTAGATTAATTTATTTAAAATATCAAGATGATTGTGTGTTTGTAATTCATGCATTTATTAACTGACCCAAAGGTAAGTTGATATTTGACCGAATTTCATACACATCTGTGGTAATAAATATGTGACAATTATAAGGTATTCCATGTGAACAATAAATCAGTCCAAAGAATGACTTATTATTTGACAGGATTTATTGTCAATATTTGATTACTACAACAAGAGTACCGCTTACAGTTAATGTTACTGTCCAAAGACTTGATATTAACGTTGTGCCTGGTATCTTGAGATGGGATTAATCATTATTTGAATTTATTGTTTTATATGGATTCTCATGTGAGCTTATTTTGTTTGTTTTTGTTCTATATTCAGCTAGTTTATCATCTGCTGCCTCAATAACTGCTAACATCAATTCTATTCCCATGCTTAATGGGATAAATTTCAAGGAATGGAAAGGGACCTTACTGATAACTCTTGGCTATATAGAATTAGACCATGCATTAAGGGGGGAAGAACAACCTCCACCTCTCACTGCGGAAAGCACTCATGATGATAAAAGAGATTTTGAGAGGTGGGATCGTTCAAATCGTATGAGTCTAATGATTATGAAACACAGCATTCCAGAAGCCTTTAGGGGCACAGAATCCGATGGGATTACTAAGGCCAAAAATTTTCTAGATCAAATTGAGAAACGTTTTGCTAAAAACAATAAGGTTGAAATGACTTTGATCTGTTCTAAAGTTAATTTATCTTCAGTACCTAGAAACACTTGGTGAATAGATTCTGGTGCTACTACTCACATAAGTGTTTCTATGCATGGTTGCCTGAGCTGCCGAAAGCCAAATGATGGTGAAAGATACATCTTTGTGGGCGATGGAAAATCGGTAAAAGTAGAAACAGTTGGGCATTTTAGGTTGTTATTAGGAACTGGTTTTTATTTGGATTTGAAAGACACTTTTGTTATTCCGTCTTTTAGACGAAATTTAATTTCTGTTTCCTTGTTGGACAAATCTGGTTATTATTGGAAACAATCAGTTTAGTTTGTCTTTAAATTCGAATGTTGTTGGAACTGGTTACTTGAATGTTTATGACAACCTTTATTTGCTTGAAACAATTGCATCCTATAATGAAACCTTGCATGTAGAGTCACATGGTACTAAAATAAATAAAGAAAATTCAGCGTCATTATGGCATAAGCGCTTAGGTCATATCTCAAAAGGTAAAGTTGAGCATCTTGTGTCTGATGGCATTTTGGAGTCCCTGGACTTCACAGACTTTGATATCTGTGTAGACTGCATAAAGGGAAAACAGACCAAAACCAAGAGATTAGGTGCCAATAGATCTTCAGGCGTCTTAGAATTGATTCATACAGATATTTGTGGGCCATTTCCTACGGGATCTTGGAATGGTCAGCAATATTTTATATCATTCATAGACGATTACTCATGTTATGGGTACCTATATCTCATTCATGAAAAATCACAGTCTATGGACGTGTTCAAAGCTTATAAAGCTGAAGTTGAGAATCAACTCAACAAAAGGATTAAAATTGTCAGATCTGATCGTGGTGGTGAGTACTACGGCAGATATGATGGCTCAGGTAAACAACGTCTAGGACCGTTTGCTAAATTCCTAGAGGAATGCGGTATTGTACCACAGTACACCATGCCAGGATCACCTAGCATGAATGGTGTTGCTGAAGGATGAAATATGACTCTTAAGGATATGGTAAGGAGTATGATTGCTCATTCCACCTTACCTGAGTCCCTCTAGAGAGAAGCATTAAAGACAGCAGCTTGCATTCTCAATAGAGTACCAACTAAAGCAGCTGCAAAAACACCTTATGAGCTTTGGACAGGTCAAAAGCCTAGTCTAAAACACTTTCACATTTGGGGATGTCCAGCTGAGGCAAGGCCTTATAGGCCATATGAAAAGAAATTGGACTCCAAAATAGTGAGCAGCTACTTTATTGGTTATTCTGAACGATCTAGGGGCTATAAGTTTTATGATCCCACACTGAGGAATATTTTTGAAACGGGAACTGCAACATTTTTTGAGGAAGTTGAGTTTAGGGGGAGAAATAAAGTTAGGGACATTGCTTTTGAGGAAGAATTGGATTCAATTACAAACCCAATTCCTACTATCACTTTTGACAATATTCAGGTTCCCACACCTATTATTGATCAAGAAGTGAATCTGGAACCTCAACAAGACAATGTTGAACAAAACCCCATTCAAAATGAGCTAATTGTTCCAGAAGAACAAACTCAACAACCTCAAGAACCAGTGCCATTAAGGAGATCCACGAGAGAAAGGAGGAATGCTATTCCAGATGATTATATTGCATTTCTCCAAGAATATGAGGATAACAATGGAATGATGGAAGATGATCCAATCACATTTCATCAGGCCATGAAAGGTTGTAACTCTCAAAAGTGGATTAATGCCATGAATGAGGAGTGTTACCGCTAAATCTGGTGTGGGGGTAAACAGACAGAATTTGTGAGTTCGAGAAAAACCTGAATAACAAAACCTAACCTGATCCATCGGAGATTGATTGTTGACTCCCGCCGTTAACCTGCAAAAAGTGCGAGACACCGGGGGAGATCCCGGCGACGCACCCTCCGACGCTCAAGTCAGTAATCAGAAATGATTAAGAAAGAGCGTATATTGAGAAAATACTGATTACCTCGCAATGGAGATGGATGGGGGGTATTTATAGGCGTCTTTGGGACTTGATTAGGAATGTAATCCCCGTGATTAGATAAGGAATATTCTCCTAGTAATCAGATAAGGAATTGAATCCCTAACTCCTAGTGAAAAGATAGATGTAAATCAGGGCCGTTGATTAAGATCTAATCAGGGACCTTGATTGTATCTTGCTGGATCGGGTGTGCAGCGGATTGGAACCCATACCCAGTTGACGTGGATCCGTTCATGGGTTATTGGGCTTTGAATAAAGACCCAGTTCCCATTTCAGACCCGTTTGTAGGTGAAATTACCGTTTTACCCCTGAGCTTTAAGATTCGTGTCCGATGTGAACGGTCCCGATTTAATCCTATTTTTAGCCATATCATGAGCCCCCCACTCCTAAAGACTGAGTTTGATCAGCCTTTGAGGAGTAGTTTACTGTTCTAATGGCGTACGGGATTTTATCGGTGTTCTTAAGGGAGTTCGGATCTTGTTCGAGGGTGTAACGGTGTTATTCTGGGCTTGTAAAATACCCAAAAATATCCTCAGAATTTTCTGGATTTTTGGTTATTTTTCCAGATTTTTTTGAATTTTTTATTCATTTTCTGAATTAAATAATTAATTATCAAAAATATTAAATAATTATATTTCTCAGAATTTAAAATAATTTTTCTGAATTTATAATTATTTTTAGAATTTTTATTTAATTTTTTCCGATTTTTTAAATATTTTTTCGGATTTTTTAAATAAAAAAACAATTAAATAAATAAATAAATAAATTAAATAATACCTGGACACGTGGCGCGATCGTGTGCGTTGATCACGATCAAGCGAGCGCGCATCGGGAGGAGAAAGAGGAGGCCATTTTTTGGTGTAATATGATCGGTGCCATGAATGCTCGGCAAAAGGTGGCCGAAGTCTACGAGGGCGACACGTGTCAAGTCAACGTTTGACCTCTTTTTTTTTTTTTTTTTTTGTCGCTGCAGTTGCTGTCGTATTCTCTCTCTTCTCCTTCGTCTGGTCCCTTTCTCACGCTCTCGCCCCTCCTCCCTTCTTCTTCGTTTTCTCCGTTCTCGAGGTGCGAGATGTCCACGAAGTGGAGCTCGATGGAAGAGCTTGGAGAGAGGGAGAGCTCAGAGAGTGGGAGAGCTCGGCAGCTTCGGTAAGCGAGCTCAGTACTGGGTTCGGCGTCGGAATGGAGCTCGACCATTGATTCTAAGGACGGAGCTCGCGTAGTTCGGAGCTCGTCGAGGCGGTGACGGAGCTCGACTGTGGGAGAGCTCGACGTGGTGGTGAGCTCGACGAGAATGGGAGCTTCGGTGAAGATGGAGCTCGTCGACGCCATGGCGATGGGTTCGAGCTCGACTGAGCTTCGTCTAAAGTGGCTCGAGCTCGGCGATGGGTTCGAGTTCGACTGAGCTTCGGCTGAAGTGGCTCGAGCTCGGCGTCGGTGAACTCGACGAGAAGGGAGTGGAGTTCCATGGCAGAGCTCGATTGTGGGAGTGGTCGGCCATGGAGGAGCTTCGAAGCTGGACGTTGACGAGGTGGTGCCGAGCTTGATGATCGACGAAGGGGGAGCTCGAGATGCTTGTGCTCCTCATTGGAGCTGGCGTTGGCGAAGCGTTCAGCCATGGAGGAGCTTCGAAGCTCACCGTCGGAGCTCGACAGTGGAGGCAAGGAGGTGAAGCTTGATGGAGGAGGCAGTCGGTGAGATCGAGTTCGCGCGAAGACAGGTTCGGCGGAGCCCGAGGTTGAAGGAGGTGGTGTTCGGAGCTTCGTGACGGAGCCCATCGGAGGTAGAGCTCGATGTTGGTGAGCTTCACGACTTCGATAGCGGGGGACCTTGACTGCTGTGGCGAAGAGGTCGACGGAGCTCGGCGGCGACGGTGTGGAGCTCGAGCTTCGGCCATGGGAGAGCTCGGCGAGGAGATGAGTAGAGTTTGGCTGTCGAGGGAGAGAGCTTGATGGTAGCTCGAGCTTGACGATGGAGCTGTTCGGTTGAAGATGACGAGCTGGTCGACGACACGGTGGTGTCGAGGTTGAGGAGAGCTCGGTTGCCGACGGGGCTTGGCTGCGAACGGAGGTCGCACCGTGGAGGAGCTCGTGGTTCGAGCGCGGGTGGAGCTCGAAGTTGAAGGTGTTGACGATGTTGGGTTTGAAGCTTGCGAGAAGGTGACGAACTGTATTGTGTTATTCGGTTTTTACTTGGGTTTGGCGCCAAAGTGGCTTGAAGAAGAAGGGGGTGACGTGGCGGTTTGGTTTGGGTTCGGGTCCTCTCGATGGGTCCGAACCCGGCCCCTTGTGCTCCCCCCCCCTTTTTTTTGGGTCTGTGCTGGTGCCGAACTCAACTGGTGCCGAACTCAAGCCCGTAAAACGGTCGGTGTCAGGAACGCTCGGCAGCTGGTGCCGAACTCAACTGGTGCCGAACTCAAGCCCGTAAAACGGTCGGTGTCAAGAATGCTCGACAGCTGGTGCCGAACTCAACTGGTGTCGAACTCAAGCCCGTAAAACGGTCGGTGTCAAGAATGCTCGGCAGCTGGTGCCGAACTCAACTGGTGCCGAACTCAAGCCCGTAAAACGGTCGGTGTCAAGAACGCTCGGCAGCTGGTGCCGAGCGCTCGGAAAAGGTGGCCGAAGTCCACGTGGGCGACACGTGGCGTAGTCAACAGTATGCGTTGACTTTTTTTTTTTTTTTGCTTTCGCGCCAGCTCTTTCTTTCTCTTCCGCTCTGCTTCGACGTTGGCCGCGCCGCCCTGCCCCCGAACTTGCACCCTCTCCGACCTCGACTGGCGCAGTGGAGAGGTCGAGCTTGGAGGGAGAGGGGCTCGGGTGAGGGAGACGAGGGAGGGAGCTTGCGAGGTTGGAGCTCGGCGACGGAGTGAGGGAGCTCGACGATGGCGAGGGTGACGGAGTCCCCGAGCTTGGCCATGGAGTTCTTGAACTCGGAGGAGGCGGTGATCGTTGAGCTCGACGGAGGATATAAGTTCGGCCATGAAGATGGAGGCGGAGCTCGCGTAGTTCGGAGCTCGTCGAGGTGGTGACGGAGCTCGACTGTGGGAGAGCTCGACGCGGTGGTGAGCTCGATGAGAATGGGAGCTTCGCCGACGCCATGGCGATGGGTTCGAGCTCGGCGTCGGTGAACTTGATGAGCGAGGCTTCGGCTGTCGTGGGGAGCGCCGATGGTGAGCTCGGCATGGGAGAGGTCCTCGTGACTTGGAGGCGAGCTTGGAGGTGACGGAAATGGAGCTCCGACGAAGATGGAGGAGCTCGATGGTGACGACTATGAGTAGGGGAGAGCTTGGTCGAGGAGAGCTCGTCGGGGGTGGTGTTCGGAGCTTCGACGACGAAGGCAGCTCGGGAAGGAGATGGGCCAAGCTCGGCGATGGGGGAGTGGAGCTCTCCCATGGGTTCGTCGAGGATGGAGCTCGGCGATGACTTCTTGAGCTCGGTGGAGAGTGAAGCTGGCGATGGAGGTGTTCGGCCATGGCGGTGGAGCTCGGCATGTGGTGGGTTGGAGCTTGCTGGAGGTGGAGACGGCTGCCGTTAGAAGCTTTCGAAGGAAAGTTGGGTTTTCTTCTTTGCTTTTTTGGTTTTTGCTTTGTTTGCTTGGGATTTGCACCAAGGTGGCTGAAGAGGAAGGGGAGGATAGAGAATGGGTTTTAGGTTCGGATCTTTAATGGGTCTGAACCCGACCCTATAGCCCCTCTTTTCTTTTCTGTGTCATTTGTATATGAGCCGTCGATCGCATTTGAGCACGGATTCCGAGGTAGAGACTTCCCTTTTCATTTTGAGCTCCGATGGCAAGTTGCTTCGGCGACGTTGCCGACCCTCTTCAAATATGTGTTAAGAAGGAGGCCGAAGCCCAGGGGGGTTCGGGGTCTCCTACCGAGGTGTAGAGATACTTCGGTGTGACGACATATGTAGAGAGGAAGTTCGGCGAGTCTTTGTCGGGGTCGGTGTCAAGATCGCTCAGCAGCGGGTGCCGAACTCAAATGTGCCGAACTCAAGCCCGTAAAATGGTCGGTGGCAAGAACGCTCGGCAGCGGGTGCCGAACTCAAATGTGCCGAACTCAAGCCCGTAAAACGGTCCGTGGCAAGAACGCTCGGCAGCGGGTGCCGAACTCAAATGTGCCGAACTCAAGCCCGTAAAACGGTCGGTGGTAAGAACGCTCGGCAGCTGGTGCCGAGGCTCGAGACTTAGAAATTTTTTGGAGATCTTGACTGCCGAACTCAAGCCCGTAATACGGTCGGTGGCAAGAACGCTCGGAGCGGGCGCCGAACTCACGCCCGTAATACGGTCGGTGTCAAGAACGCTCGGCAGCTGGTGCCGAGGCTCGAGACTTAGAATTTTTTTGGAGATCTTGACTGCCGAACTCAAGCCCGTAATACGGTCGGTGGCAAGAATGCTCGGAGCGGGTGCCGAACTTACGCCCGTAATACGGTCGGTGTCAAGAACGCTCGGCAGCTGGTGCCGAGGCTCGAGACTTAGAAATTTTTTGGAGATCTTGACTGCCGAACTCAAGCCCGTAATACGGTCGGTGGCAAGAACGCTCGGCAGCGGGTGCCGAACTCAAATGTGCCGAACTCAAGCCCGTAAAACGGTCGGTGGCAAGAACGCTTGGCACGGGTGCCGAACTCCAATTTTCCCTGCAGAGTTCTTCTTGATATTCCCGGTGCTACGGAGGTCGGCTCGGGGCGTACGACCCCTTGTTTCGAAGCTAATCCAAAGATCTACAACTTCTCTTCAGGAGTGAGATGAAGATTCACCCTCCTTCATGGTCAAAATAGCCCCGCAGCATCCTTGTCTTCATGAAGTTGAGGAGTGTTTTGGTCGTGGGGATTTTGGAAGAGGAGCTCCACTCCTAGGGGCGGAGAAGCTGTGCTGGGAAAACCCTTGTGCCCGGAAGACCCTTGTAAGAGCCGTGGGAAGACCCATCCTTTGGGGTGAGCGAAACGAAGAGCTTGGCTTTAGGAGAGAGCCATTTGGAAGACAAGTTTGAGGAGCAACTCTAGGAGAGAGTTGTGAGCTCCGATCTTGTTGAGAAGAGGTCCGCTTCGGAGGCGAGCGGAGCAGAGAGCTCGGATCTGGAAGAGAGCTATTTGTGAGACAAGTGTGAGGAGCAACTCTAGGGGAGAGCTTTAGCTCCGAACTCGCTGCTTACGTGAGAGAATCAACGGTTGTGGGAGCAATTCCGAATGGCGAACCACTTCTAACCCGCTGAAGAGCAAGTTATTCGAAGCAGAATCGAACCAAGTGTTGGACTCCGGAACCATCGTTAGAGTTATTCAACGGCTGTGGGAGCAATTCCGAATGGCGAACCACTTCTAACCCGCTTAAGAGCAAGTTATTCGAAGCAGAATCGAACCAAGTGTTGGACTCCGGAACCATCGGTAGAGTTATTCAACGGCTGTGGGAGCAATTCCGAATGGCGAACCACTTCTAACCCGCTTAAAAGCAAGTTATTCGAAGCAGAATCGAACCAAGTGTTGGACTCCGGAACCATCGGTAGAGTTATTTAACGGTTGTGGGACCAATTCCGAATGGCGAACCACTTCTAACCCGCTTAAGAGCAAGTTATTCGAAGCAGAATCGAACCAAGTGTTGGACTCCGGAACCATCGTTAGAGTTTAGTGAGTTGCGGGAGGAGCCATGTAGAAGAAGCTGGACTCCGAAATCGCCATTTAACGAGTCGTGACTCGGAGAGATTGAGATGAAGCAAGAGCAACAATTTCCAATGAAAAAACGTAAAGTTTTATTGAAATAAACTAAGTGGCTGCTTCAATAGGACGAGCCATTATTACATGCTATTGGCCGGGTTACAAGCATCTGTCTTATTGAAAATCAAAATCCTACTTCTACGATAAGATGAAGACCTCTTGGGAGGAGCTGGGAGGTTCTGAGTCTTGAAGCTCGCCGGGCCCTTCGGTTCGTTTGTTGGCTTCTCAGAGGGGAAGCTCGGCCCCCTCTTTTTGGATGAACTTGGTCAGGTGTCCCCGCTGTACGAGTTCTTCGATCTCCTCCTTGAGAGCCCGACAATCATCCGTGTCGTGACCGTGGTCCCTGTGAAAGCGGCACCACTTATCTTTGTCCCTCTTCTTACCAGGGGTATTCATTCTAGGGGGAGCGCGGAGTAGTCCTTCCTTATCCACCTCCATAAGGACTTCTGATATATTAGCAATGAGGGGGGTGAACTTCTCAAAACGTGGAGTCGAACGGCGCTGGCCATTACTGTCCTTCTGGGATTTTTGGGACCCCTCTTCGCTTGTGCTCTTCCGTTTGTTCCCGGAAGATGTCTCCTCAAGAGTAGGGGGGTTGAGAGCCTCTTCGGCCTGAATGTACTTTTCACACCTGAGAAGGAGGTCGGCAAAGTTCTGTGGAGGCTTCTTAGCAAGAGAGGAACGAAGGCTGGAATTGAAGACATTGGATTGGAAGGCGGCCGTTGCGACGGATTGGTCGAGGGAGGCCATGGACCTGACCTCCGCAGTGAACCTCTTCACATAGTCTCTTAACTTCTCACCTTTCTCTTGCCTGAGCTGGAGGAGTGAGATGCTGGTCTTCTCCGTGCGCCTGCTACTCACGAAGTGGGTGATGAAGAGTGTTTCGAACTGCTCGAAGGAGAATATGGAAGACGGGGTGAGACGGGAGTACCATTCCCGAGCCGAGCCCTTGAGAGTAGCAGGGAATGTCTTGCACAGCAGGGCATCGGAAGCTTGGTGGATAAGCATGAGAGTCTTGAAGCTCTCAATGTGGTCAACGGGGTCAGTCTCCCCGGTGTAAGTCTCAAATTGTGGAGGTTTGAAGCCGAACGACACAGGTGCATCCACAATGGTTCGGGAGAAAGGGGGTCGAGTAGGACGTAGGGTCCTCCTCCTAAGCTCTTCTTCTCGACCTATCTGACCCAGGCGCCTCTCTACCTCATGAAGACGGCGATACATGGCATCATCCCTCCGACGGTAATCAGCCGAGAATCTAGACTCGTCTTCGTAGGAGGGAGAGCGAGGGCTGCGGCGATGGTAACTTCGGGAGCGACGAGGACTTGGGGTACGCCGGGAGTTGGTAGGAGCGGGACGAGGGGATGGGGACCGTCGGCGAGGGCTTCGGACTGGAGGAGGGGACGGGGCCTTCGGCTCATTAGGGTTTTGACGGAGGTTGAGTGCCTGTTGTACCATTGCTTGGAACTGCTGGAACTCGGCACGGGTGATTGGTGCCTCATTGTTCCTGAGCTGTTGCCGATCTGCGGGGGAGTGCCTCCTTCTGTAATGCTCGGGGGACTCCCTCCTTCCTCTTCGGACAGGGGATCTTCTGTAGTCTCGGCGGTGAGGGGATCGCTCACCCGGACGTTGTTGGCAGGAGGCTCCCTCTCGAGCCCGCTTCTCGTCCAGACGATGGCGTAAGTCCTCCACCTTCTGCCGGTTTTGAGGATTATAAGAGGCCATGGAATCCGTAGAGGCTTTGTGTATGGAGACGCGGTCTTGATGGAGAGGTTGCTTCATGCGGGAGCCCCCCGCACCGGCATTCTAAGGACCGGTGGGACCCTTGGGGGTTCCTGATTCTGAAGAGGAGGCTGATCTTGTTGAAGAGGGTCCTCCCCTTGAGGCGGGGGTTGTCCCTGCTGCGGAGCGGGTTGGACGGGGACTACCTCTTGCTGATCGGCGGGGTTGGGCCCGCAGTTGGACCCTCTGGACCTGACTTTTCTCGGAGGCATGGCTGGAGAAGATCGGACCAACGGGAAGAGGGGCTGCTATTCGTTTGGTTTTCCCACAGACTGCGCCAATCTGTTACCGCTAAATCTGGTGTGGGGGTAAACAGACAGAATTTGTGAGTTCGAGGAAAACCTGAATAACAAAACCTAACCTGATCCGTCGGAGATTGATCGTTGACTCCCGCCGTTAACCTGCAAAAAGTGCGAGACACCGGGGGGGATCCCGGCGACGCACCCTCCGACGCTCAAGTCAGTAATCAGAAATGATTAAGAAAGAGCATAAATTGAGAAAATACTGATTACCTCGCAATGGAGATGGATGGGGGGTATTTATAGGCGTCTTTGGGACTAGATTAGGAATGTAATCCCCGTGATTAGATAAGGAATATTCTCCTAGTAATCAGATAAGGAATTGAATCCCTAACTCCCAGTGAAAAGATAGATGTAAATCAGGGCCGTTGATTAAGATCTAATCAGGGACCTTGATTGTATCTTGCTGGATCGGGTGTGCAGCGGATTGGAACCCATACCCAGTTGACGTGGATCCGTTCATGGGTTATTGGGCTTTGAATAAAGACCCAGTTCCCATTTCAGACCTGTTTGTAGGTGAAATTACCATTTTACCCCTGAGCTTTAAGATTCGTGTCCGATGTGAACGGTCCCGATTTAATCCTATTTTTAGCCATATCAAGGAGTATAAGTCTATGCAAGACAATAAAGTTTGGGAACTTGTCCCGTTACCAGAATGTGCAAAACCAATTGGTTGTAAATAGATATTTAAGATCAAGAGGGATGCAAATGGTAATGTGGAGAGGTATAAGGCACGTCTTGTAGCTAAAGGCTATACTCAGAAAGAAGGCATTGATTTTACAGAGACTTTTTCTCCAGTTTCATCGAAAGACTCGTTTAGGACAATTATGGCAATTGTTGCTCATCTTGATCTTGAGCTACATCAGATGGATGTCAGGACGGCATTTCTCAATGGTGACATTGACGAGACAATTTATATGGTGCAACCAGAAAACTTTGTGTCGGGAGATCCAAAGAATATGGTTTGCAAATTGACAAAATCCATCTATGGACTCAAGTAAGCTTCTCGTCAATGGTACCACAAGTTTCATCAAGTAATTATCTCATTTGGTTTTGAGATGAATATAGTTGATTATTGTGTGTATCACAAGTTCAGTGGGAGTAAGTATATATTCTTAGTTCTATATGTCGATGACATATTGCTTGCCACTAATGATATAGATTTATTGTACGAAACTAAAAGGTTTCTGTCCAAGCATTTTGAGCTGAAGGATCTTGGGGATGCCTCTTTTGTATTAGGAATTCAGATACACTGAGATGGTTCTCGAGGTATTCTAGGATTATCACAAAAGGGATACATCGATAAAGTACTCAAAAGATTTGGCATGCAAGATTGTAGACCAGGGGATACCTCTGTTGCTAAAGGAGACAAATTTAGTCTCAATCAGTGTCCTAAAAGTAACCTAGAAATTCAGGAAATACAAAAGATCCCCTATGCATCAGCTATTGGGAGTCTAATATATGCTCAAGTATGTACGCGTCTGGATATTGCGTACATTGTTGGGATGTTAGGCAAGTATTTAAGCAAACCTGGTATGAACCATTGGATAGCAGCCAAGAGGGTTATGAGGTATCTTCAGAGAACAAAAGATTACATGCTCACATATAGGAAATCAGATCATTTAGAGGTCGTAGGATATTCTGATTCTGATTTCGCTGGGTGCCAAGATAGTAGAAAGTCTACATCAGGCTATATTTACCTGTTAGCTGGAGGAGCTATTGTAACGCCTCGAATCCCAAATACACTGAATTCGAGATATTCTACAGGATCTTTTCACTTTCTTTAGTACAATTTTATAAGGAAATTTAAACTTTTCACTTTACATCAGAGTTTACATCAATATTACACTTTACATTGCACAACGGAAGTAAAATTTACAACAATGAAACAAATATACAACAACATTGAGTAATCTTTAAGCATTTGTCCCTCTTTAATCTTTATCAAGCCATTTACCTGCATATAAGACTGTGGGTACGTCAGTTTATTCAACCGACGATCATTATACACGGCCATCCTCTCTATGCAGAAAATAGTATAACTTATTTTCCATATTTAGCAAACACAAACTTGTCACATTTCAAATTAAAGGGACTACCCTATTGATGTCGTGTTGTGATTGTGCCTTTAGTCCTTAATGCAATTATTTTTATTAGATGACACTAATGCACACTTGTTCGGATTCTATGCATCCCATACTACATAGGTCCGAGGGCAAGCCTCTTAATCGTTCTTCATCTTGTAGGGTTCAATCACTCGCCATGACTTAATCTACTACTGTAACTACGGTAGGTATCCTAGATGATCTATGAGTGCAAGCACGTGTACAGAAAACCTGGAGGAGAATCCCACGTCATGTCACGACTCATCGTGAAGAACCTGTGGCAATTCAGCCTCCTTCATGGCACACGATCCTCATGAAGTCACCAAACATCCCACAAGCTTCACCACCGGGACAGTACCCTGGAGCAGTATCCACGTCATGTCACGACGCATCGTGAAGAACCTGTAAAATACTCTCCGCCGCCACGGTACCCTGGAGCCGTATCCACGTCATGTCACGACTCATCGTGAAGAACCTGTGAAATACTCTCCGCCGCAAATCCGATGGCCCTCACTCGTGTTTTTCTTCTACTTTCATCACGTCTCCACTATGTACTAATCCTTAGTTTTTATTAGAATCATGAACAAAATCAAAGCTCTAGAGTTAACCTCTCCACCAAACCGGACTTATTCATTCATTTCAACATGACCAACCTTTGTCTTTCTTTTCAATATTCATTTCATTTCTTTCCAAATGCCGGGGGAGACTTAGCTACTCTTTCATTTCAATTCCAATTCACCAATTCCAACATAATCTGAGCATTTCCAGCTCATGAGTCCATTTTTCATAATCATAATATATTTTCTTTTTCATGTCCATAGTTCCACAGTTATATAACTTTCGTAATTCAAATAAATGATTCACTTCATTTCTTGTATAAAAGAGTTCATGCAAAGACAATAGAGTTTACTGTCATGACCAATATTCACATAAAATTCACAATCTTTATCATAAGACAATTCATAGAATTTCAGAGATGTCAAAAGTACTCTGAACAGTCGACTTGGATCTCATCCAGTCGACTTGTTCAGTCAAATAAAGCTCTTCAATAATCGCTCGGAAGAGTCGACTGCTGTATATGGTCAGTCGGCTGTTCCGCAGCATTCAAAATCTCAATTATCATTTACAGAGCAGTCGACTGTCGTTCAACCCAGTTGGCTGTTCTGCAGAGTGCATTATGTAATTTCTCAAGTTCAACACAGTCGACTGTCACACACATTCGGTCGACTGAACAGGTTAAAATCTCAAATTAAGAAATCATTCCTTCATTCTATTCACACCATAGTTTGTCGCACTATTCTCCAACGAGAATAATTCACATTTCATAGTTGTCACATTATTCTCAAAATGAGAAATACTTTAGCTCACTAATGAATATTCACAATTATTATTTTTTATACTATTCCCAATTAGGAATAAATCACATTCATCACATAATATCACTTCAATCTTTACTATATTAATCTTCTTCATTTCAAGTTCTTTTTGCAAAGTATAGTTTTCCCAAAAATACACTTATAAAACCATAGTTCTAATTACACATTTTATTCTCAAATCACATTTTATTTCATGCAATAATTCCCAAATTATGTTTATAAAATCCCATGTGTTTTTTAGAAGAATAGAACATTCAAGTTTATAAAAATTTATCAGTACCAGTCGACTTATACTGTAGTAAGTCGACTGTCCAGAGGGAAAATATTCATGATTTCAAGAAAATAACATAAGTTGACTTATAAAAGCATAAGTCGACTTAAAGGAGGGCAAGAGTTGACTTAAAGGGTCCTAAGTCGACTTACCAGGGAATTCTTTTTCGACATTTCTCAACAATTAATGCCACTAATCTCTTTATTAGCAAATCACACATTAATTCTCTGTTTTACCCTTTTACCAAACATACTAATCTATATCTCAATTCATTCATTTCAATATAACACAAAGATCTATTTAATCATATGAAGTAGCATTGCCAATCTACTCACTTTGTGTACATAATTTGTGATGTAGAATAATGAGACTTTCTTTAACAATCCATAGTTATAATTAATCCATACAAACTTAGGTTTTTACTAATCAAATCACATACAATTGCACACCTACATTCCAATCAATTCATAGGTCAATTTTCCAATTAAGAGTGTACTCTTATTAATATTTTTCATGCATCATTCATTTACTTTAATCTAGCATGTATTCCTAATTAGAAATACGGAAAATTTACCCACCTTGTATGGAGAGACAAACACAAGAACAACAAAAGTCCTTCGCAAACGAGTGCACCTCTTCCTAAACGCGCGCACACAAGCTCCAAAAGCTCCACACCGAAAGCTCCTCCTTGAATAGCCGGCCCTTCTCCTCCTTGGTAGAATGCAAGCACAATCCCACTCACAACTCAATCTTTTTAACTCACAAACTGTTGGGATTTCGGGGCATAAATGCAGCGGATTAAAACAATAAAATCGAAACCCAATCGCAGGATCCATGCAAAACAAGACGTTTAATTCGTAGTTATGAACGTTTACCTTAAAACGAAGCTTTAACAGTTGAGAAAAGGATGACTAATGGAGGTCCAAGCTTCTTGAATCACCACGCATCCCGCTCACGCGATCTACGCTCTATCGGTATCCACACGAACACTTGGTCTTTGAAGGAGCGATGTACTAGCATCCGAAAACCAAATTCTCTCTATCTCCATCTTCTTCTCTCAAACGGCTAGGGTTTTTTCTCTTAGCCTCTAACCCTAATTTGAGAGTTTAAGATCTTTATATAGAGAGACAAATCTGTTTTTTCTAAAGCCCAATCCTATTGGGCTTTTATTAAAATTAGAATTCTTAATTAAATAAATAATTAAGTCAAACTTAATTAATATTCTAATATAATTCTAATTCTAATCATTAGTAAATTTGAAATTATATTTAATTAATTAATTAAGTCCCACTTAATTAATATCATAAATAAATTCGAATTACTATTTAATTTAAATTCATAATTTAAATCAAATCTCCTTCAAGCGTTCTTGTGTGTGACCCTTTAGGTTATTATTACGTTGGAAATAATTTTAATATCCAATAATAAAATTATAAACAATGAGCGGCATCTAGTAATACATCATTGCTACCCAAGTAATAATAATAATTGGTGATCCAATAAAACCTTTCATGATTAATGTTTCAGTGTAATATAATCCCTTTAACCAAATATTATAGATTAAACTCGAGGCATGTTCTCAGTCATCCTCTTCAACATTTAATCCGGGTTTCCTTGATCAATGAGTAGACTATTAAAACAAATCATTATTTGAGCATGGCCATGCATTTCATAGTCTCACTCAATCAAGAGGCCAATAATATCTCTCCTAATTATAGGAGGGTTAAATCCTTTATCTATCATTCATATTTCTCATACGACTCATAATATACCCGATGTCCACTTTTATCATCACCCGGTCAAAGGTAACTTTTAATGTAGTCAAAGTATATTAATCCTCGTATAGAAATATAATGATCTCAAGTCAGAGGATCATTACACCATTATCACTATGAGTCTTTCTTATGACTTTATTTAAACATGAAGAATCTCACTGTGGGTCTATCCAGTGCCATGTAGAATCTTACATGCACCTATGTTCTTGACTTTAGTATCACTATACCTATGACCAATGAGATGTGGTCATCAGTCAACAAACATACTAATCTTTATGCATTATTATTGTTCCATAATAACAATGCTTGATTAGGAATATTTAGGAATATAAACACTATTCATATAATCTCATTTTTAAGTCACATACTTAAAGATATAGAATACGTATTATATATTCCAAGGACATTTATTACTCTAACATTTTTATCGCAGTAAATTAAGACATAATAAATTAACATATAATAATCAATAGAACACAATCATTAATTAACAAAAGTATTTCCTAGAAGCACAATCACATTGTCTCTAGGGCACTAACACTAACACTAACTACTACTAGATAATGCTATTAGACTATAGATTTGGAAAGGATATTAAGCACAAAATAACTAGCCATGGGAGGGGGGTATTTATACTAAAAATCAAATAGAATGGAGGGCTAGGATCAATTAGTTGGTTGCAAGATGGAGGGCCAAGATGGAAGTAGGAGTTGCAATAACTACCCACATCTAAGTAACCACCAACATGATCACCATTATAATTTTTGAATCTCCCTCCAAAAGAAGTATTCCCGACCATGCATAAAGGAAGTGCACTTGCACGTGTACGTGTAGTGCACGTGCATGCAACTAGGCCCAAAATTGTACATTTAATTTTGTATAAAAATAAAATAGTCTTTTAGATTGTATTCTACATGACAAGTTGTGTAAAAATATATATTAATCCATGGGCTTTAGTTTTTGGGCCAAAATAGTTATTTCAAAATAAAATAAATAAATTACATTTTGGGCTTTAAGAAAAAGGCTTTTTAGTCTAATTAAAATAAGGCTTTTTGTATAAAGTAATTAAAAGTACTAATTAAAATATCTTTACTCATCTTTGAAGAAAATATTTACAAAAAATATTGCACGTGCACACAACGTGCAAAATAAATAATTTTTCATTAATTGAAAAATCAAGGTATTACAGCTATATCCTGGAAAAGTGTCAAACAGATACTTATATCTTCTTCCACTATGGCAGCAGAGTATGTAGTATGCTATGAGGCCTCAAATCATGGAATATGGCTGCGGAATTTTGTCACTGGGCTGCGAATTTTGGAGAATATAGAAAGACCACTCAAGTTATTTTGTGACAAAAAGTCGGCATTGATGTATTCCAACAACAACATGAGTTCGACAAAGTCGAAGCATATTGACATAAAGTTTCTAGTTGTGAAAGGAAGTGTGCAGAGTGGACAGATATCCATAGAGCACATTGGGACAAACTCCATGATAGCGGATCCGCTTACAAAAAGATTACCACCTAAGGTCTTTCATGTGCACACTGCTCATATGGGTGTTGTATTATTTGAGGATATCATGATTTAGTGGGAGTTTGTATTTTATTTGCATTATGTTTGTGTGAGACATTTATATATTTAGTTATTTTCTGATCAGAAATAAAGAATTCAGTTTTCTCACTCATTTGTCATGTTTTGGTTCTGACCTCACTTAAGTTTTAAAGAGGACCAGTTGAAAATAGGCATGTGTATAGATCACATTGCATGAAATTTCCATGCTACACATTCACACTTGATCTATGTTATTTGATTATGTTGATATATGTGACCATTGATGAATTTAGTTACAATAAATGTAACGAAAATTGTTTTGATCCTATATTTACATGATTAATGGATGAGATTGTTTGGCTATGCTTTTGGTTATGATAGCAAAATTTTGAGCTCATAAAGTATGTACATTTATAAGGAGTAACATATGTGGCCCAAGTGGGAGATTGTTGGAAAATAATCTATGTGGGCTCACATATGTAACTAAATGTATAATTGCTATTCTAAAGTCTAACCCAAATTAAAGTGATCTAATCAAGATTAAGTAATGGGTTAAAAGCATATAATTTAAAGTGTGATATAACACGTGTAGATACCGTAAAGTAAATTTCTTATTTTGTGATGGGCAAAATTGGAAATCAATAATTATCAATTAGGGTTATGGTCCCCTATATATACGCATCTTCTTATTCCATCTGTAATCCCATCAACAGAAGAATAGAGAGACGGCCTCTCATAGAAGTGCGTATCATATAGGAAGATCCAAACCCTCTGCGCAATCTCCATCAATGGCTTCAGGTTAGTGCTTCCGCTTTTAATGTTCTTCTTCTTTTGATTTAGCAAAGATCTATAGTTTCATGATTTATGATTTTATATTAAAGCACTTTTGCACCATGATTAAAATCTAGATTCATAGAAACATGTTTTAGGTTGTTATTAATGTTTTATGCATGTTCTTAAGTGTATATAAAAATTGCCAACATGTAATACTAGTTCTTTGTGATTCTCATTCATTTTCTTTCAAACGGGGGCACTCAAAATTTTAAGAGTAATTCTCCAATGGTTAGGGTTATCATATTTTAGAGGTATAGGAAAGAAGTGAGAATCCAAAAGTAGAAGTGAATGTTTTTTTGTTCTTTTTTGGTTTTGAACATCATACCGCAGAATAGCATTTTTGTTGTGTGACAGGTTTTGACATAGCATAACAGAGAAGAGAAAAAAAAAAAAAAGAAATAAGAAAGGAGGCAACAAATTTGGCAAAAAAAAAAAAATCAATATAATTAAAATTTAATCTGAAGCCTCAGAGTACAAGTCAGAGGAAGATACAATACAAGAAAATTAAAATCGCCATACACTGATAATGCCCAACATTTTATTTGAAAGAGCAAGCAGGAGTATCCATCTCTTCTTGAGTTGGAAATGCGATGCGATCTTACTGCCATTTAGAAGCAATATTAACCCACTGCAGTTAGAGTTCTACCTCACCACTCTCTACATTTCTTAGCCGAAGAACGAGATCTTGAACAACCTTGCCATTCTTATAAAGAATGCAGCTCTCGGAGGCTAGACAGTTACTTGAGTCTGGCTCTATAGACTTCAAAAGAGCACCTTCTGGAATGCCATCCCATGCCTTTTTTACGGCATCAAGAAAAGGTTCCACGTCCATTTCTGCTTCTCCCATTTCATCGTCTCGGCTGAACGTGTCCTTATCAAATACTTGCTATATAAAAAAAAAACACATCATCAAGCAAAATGAATAACAGTGAACGACAAAATTCTTGTATGATGCAGCAGAATGCTCAAGATTGACATAATAATTAGATATGTAACACATGTAATTAAATTCTCAGTCTATTATGTCCACGAAATATCATGTTATGGAATTTAAACCACCCTTGATCTTGTGATTATTTTGACATGGCAGCGAGTTAAAAAATCTAAGGAGAAGAGTCATACTTACAAGTTTAATTCGTTGAACAGGTTCTTGAATAGAAAGAGTTAAATTCTCATTCCATTCTGGATTGAGGTTCTTCTTCTTAACGTTGGTCTTCAATTTCTGTGAATAAAAAAGAACAAATGAGAGAGAAAAAAAAGAGAGCACAAAAACTAGCAATAATCATGATCCGATCCTTGTGAATTGCTATGTAGCACGAGCAACAGAATTAAATCTACAATCTATCCGAATCACAATTACTACTGAAAATCCATGACATTTCATGTGGTACATACAATACCAAAAAACAAACTGAATCCACCCATTTTTATAGCTGATATATGCAATTAAACAAGGTTATAGACCAATTACTTGGTTAATTACAAGTCTTTCTGAGCATTAACATATTAAAGAAACGACTAATACCTGATAATCAACTTACTATCACATACCGTCGACATGAAACACAACTTTTGTATTACTTAGAGAAACAAACTAAGAAGAAAATGTTATCTTCCACTGTAAGTCGAAAACATTGAGTCATGCATGATGTAAGCACCATTCTGTTAATAAGCATCAATATGATACAAAGTACATCAGGAAACTGATGCTATTTGTTTTTGGAGGTGTGGGGGCAGCAGGTGTGAGTTCTTATAATTTGTGAAGGGGAAGTTGTGGTACTGGCTTCGATCCAACCCTAGGGAGTAGGACCGGCTCGGGAGTAGCAGCAGAGAGGTAGAGGTCAGGTGCTCGGCTCGGCCTTCTGCACCTGCACACTGCCTAGAAACATGGGGAGAAGTCCTGGCGACAGGCCCTCCGACGATCTAGTCAGTAACTGAGAAAGTAACAGTAGGTAGGGTTCAGGTGGTGAAAAGTTTATTACCTTTGAAAATGAGGAGGGAGGCTGGTATTTATAGGCAGAGGTAAACAGGTCTGTGACCCTAGCGGACTGGGTCGTACCCATTTGCTTGTGGGCTTGAATAGACTGAAGCCCGTTTGACCTGTTTGACCTGATGATCACAGGGGAGTAAGATTTGAGGAGATCTAAGGGTCCTGATTGCGCTACTCTCTTTATTCCATATCATAAGACCCCCACTCCTGCAGAGCGGTGTGAAAAAAAAGTGGTGGAGGAGTAGTTTGGATCTACGGAGAAGAGTGGCAAAGAGAGTTTTCTTGGGTCCTTTTTTGGGGTCGGCGCCGAATCGAGGCGAGTACAGGGGGCCGAGCAACTGGCGCTTCCGCAAGTGTGGACGGCCAAGCCCAAGTGATCCCCCATACATCAAGGCAAGGGGGGTCGGCTCGGAGTGCCGAGGTGGGTGGAGATCGCCGAGGTCAGTTTTTTAGGTTATTGAGCCCAAGGTGACCTTGGTTTGAGACAGGTACCCCTGTGCTCAACGTCACCGACGAGGGCCGAGGCTTAGGGGGTCCGTTCGGAGTGTCGAGACCATAGCGACTCAGCTTTGTGGAAGCTTTCCCTGTGCTCGAGATCACAAGCAAGGGGAGTTGGCTCGGAGTGCCGAGGTGGGTGGAGATCGCTGAGGTCGGTTTTTTGGGTTATTGAGCCCAATGCGACCTTAGTTTGAGGCAGGTACACCTGTGCTCGATGTCACCGACGAGGGCTGAGGCTTAGGGGATCCGTTCGGAGTGTCGAGCCCATAGCGACTCAGCTTTGTGGAAGCTTTCCCTGTGATCGAGATCACAGTTGAGCGTCAAGGCTTAGGGGGTCGATTCAGAGCGACGAGTCCAAGCAACTTAGCTTGTGAAAGCTACCCCTGTGCTCGAGATCACGGCCGAGCATCGAGGCTTAGGGGGTCGGCCCGGGACGATGAGCCCAAGCGACTTAGCTTGGGAAAGCAACCCCTGTGCTCGAGATCACAGTCGAGTGTTGAGGTTTAGGGGGTCGGCACAGAGCGACGAGCCAAAGAGACTAAGCTTGTGAAAGCTAACCCTATGCTCGTGATCACAGTCGAGCATCGAGACTTAGGGGATCGGCGCGGAGCGACGAGCCCAAGCGACTTAGCTTGTAAAGCCACCCCTGTGCTCGAGATCACAGTTGAGCGTCGAGGCTTAAGAGGTCGGGCATGGAGCAACGAGCCTAAGCGACTTAGCTTGTGAAAGCTACCCCTATGCTCGAGATCACGGTCGAGTGTCGAGGCTTAGGGGGTCGGCCTGGGGTGACGAGCCCAAGCGACTTGGCTTATGAAAGCTAACCCTGTGCTCGAGATCACAGTTGAGCATTGAGTTTTAGGTGGTCGGCATGGAGCAACTTAGCTTGTGAAAGCTACTCCTGTGCTCGGAGATCACGGTCGAGCGTCGAGGCTTAGGAGGTCGGCCCGGGGCGACGAATCCAAGCGACTTGACTTGTGAAAGCTATCCCTATGCTCGAGATCAGAATCGAGCATCGAGGCTTAGGTGGTCGGCACAGAGCGACGAGCCCAAGCAACTTAGCTTGTGAAAGCTGCCCCTGTGCTCGAGATCATGGACGAGCGTCGAGGCTTAGGGGGTCGGCCCCGAGCGACTAGCCCAAGCGACTTGGCTTGTGAAAGCTGCCCCTGTGCTCGAGATCACAGTCGAGCGTCGAGGCTTAGGTGGTCGGTACGGAGCGACGAGTCCAAGCGACTTAGCTTGTGAATGTAACACCCCGATTTTCAAATAAAGTCCGAATTTGAGATTTCCATAGGATCTTTACTTCACTTCGTACAAATTTACAAGGAAATTTAAAACTTTTTCAACAACATCAGAGTTCGAATACAACTTGGTTTTACACAGCAGAAGAATAAAAGATTACATCATTTGAAAACAAATATAACTTGTACAACTTTATCAAATAATTCATCGATTTCATCATAACATCTTCATAGCAAAGTCCACTACCTGCATATCAACCTGTGGGTACGTCAGTCACTTACAACTGACAAAAGTGTTATACTCGACTATTCTCTTTATGCCGTACATATAACGATCACATTACTTTAACAAAATCACAAAAGATTGAATGAATAAGTAAAGTGTTAAATTGTGACTATGCTAAACATGTAAATGTATGCCATGCCTTAATGCCTAATGCACACATTTTTATACTACGATGACACTAATGCACACTTGTTCGGAATTTATGCATCCCATACTACATAGGTCCGAGGGCAAAAGCCTACGTACTCCACGATAAAGAGCTCGATCCCTCGCCATGAAAAGTACCCGGTAATAAAACAAGGTTTAGATCATTCCACGATTATGGGTCCTAGCCTGACGGCTATTATAACGATTCCCTCATCGTGCGAATCATCCTACAAGTGCCCCCCTAGCCCTGGTATACATATATACATTGGAGACAGTAAACTATTTGCCTGACTTCGCTAAGTCTCGGATTTAAATATAAACAAAAACTCGTCTCCTACAGAGCAACCTCAGTCCGCCGGTTGGGTCTATAGCCACGAAGATCTACTGCCTATATAGAGGCAACCCACTTACGTTTGCCCAGGTTTACTACATCTTCACCTAAGTGCCTAATTATTTTAGTTCAAGACATGAATGTGTTATCAATCCTAGAATTAGTTTTTACCTCCTACCGGATTTGTTCACAAAAAAAATACGAGATCGCTCGACAGCAATATCTCGAAATCAAGTCTCAAAATCTTTCTTTCAATATTGCTGGTAACGGAGGTCTTACTAATTCTTAACCATAAATTTTCCTGTACAAGAAACATGGGTACACATACCCTTTAAGAATCATGTCTTAAACCTAGATGATTTTATCTTTCAATTCATTCACAAAAATATTTAGTCTTATCGTCATTCATGATTTAGTTGTTTATTCATATTCTTTTTAATCAACATTACTTCAAGAGAGACAATTTTACCACATGAATGGTTATAACAATTCCAAGTTATCACAATGTCTTTATTCACCACAAAATATTTCTTAAACAGACTACAGGTGAAATCTCAAAAAAAATTCACTTCACAAACATATTACTTTATTTCCCTCACCACAATGTATCAATGCTCAAAATTTCATTTCTCTTTATATCTCAAAAAATATACCAGAAATATTCTTAATACTATCCATTCCCTTTCATATCCATGATCAGGTTTTGGTTAAAATCCCCTTAAATCATTTTATTGAATGGAGAAGAGAACAAATGAAGAAAACAATAAAAAAAAAAGTAGGCCTGGGTTTTGAACCCGCACCTTTAGGTCAAACCCGGTTAACACCCAAACCCGACCCAGCTAGCCAATTAGTCCCTTTGGACTTTACGTCTAATTTATACACCAAAGTGCTCATATGCCAACTTTTTAATTTCGGGATTAATAAGAAGGGTTAAAAACAAGTGTGACTAACAAGTTTCGAACCTAAGATCTTTTATAAATAAGGCTCTGTATTGCACTGGCTAACCAGTAAGCCTATATGTATTTTCTACTTAGAAATTGTACTAAAGTACTTTTGTTCAATTATTCCAAAATGTCTCTTTTCCCATGAAATTCGTTTATTCAAAAGATAAAAATCTTTCTAATAGTTTTGGAAAAAAAAAACTTTTTCTTGATATTAGAATTTTAAAACTAGTAAGCAACCATTTTCAAATTCTTTTAAACATTATTTCCACTTAATTCAAATTATTCTCTTTCTCATTTTTCACATAAACTTAGATTTTTCTTTAGGAAACTAAAACTTACAAAAGAAAAGAAACTAGTGTCCATGACAATTTGTTATATTCTCACTTGACACAAATTTCACTTTATAACAAATATTAGTGTATTCACTTGAACAAGGAATACTCTTTCACGCCATAGTTTATATTCTTTTAAATTAGAACATACATATGTCGATACGTTACAAAACTAACAAAAATTTTCTTTCTTTCTTCTTTCTTAATTATCAAGCATAATGTGGTCAACAATATCATAAGCACAAAAATATTACAACTTACTAGCAAGATTTATACATAAAAGAATTATTTTCTTTAATTATCATGGTATTTATCATAATGAAACTACTTTCATATCCTATTATACTAACATGAATTTCATTCACAATTTTCACATCAAGATTTCTCTTATATGTCAACAATATCATAAATCCAAAGTTTTGCAAACATACTAACATGGCTCATAACATCAAATAATTTTTTTCTCTTTAATTAGCAGGGTATCTTTCCCCCCCTTTTTTTTCTCTACTTAATCACAACAACAACATATCATTTTATACTAACATGAATTTTATCTATTCATATCAAAATTCTTCTTATATTACTTATTTTTAGCATGCATATCCTACATTAGAAAAATAATGAGATTACCCACCTTATTGAAGCTTGAACAATTGAAGGGAAGGATGGGACACTACTTCTAGCTCCAAGACAAACTCCTAGCAATGGCTCCTCCTCCTAGCAAGCTCTCTCTCCTAGCAATGACTTTCTCTCTCTAGCAATTCCTCCAAGCAAAAGGACTCTCACTCTCTTTCTTTTCTTTCTTTCTTTCTTTCGTTTGATAATATTTTTGGTGCAAGACAAAGGTAGAAAATGTGGGCTCTATTTATAGTATTTTGGGAGGGTCTAAAGTGCAAAAATCCCACCCTAATAACTCTTCAAATTTATTTTACAACTTTCCACTTTCCTAACTCCTAAAACCCCCATCTCTTCATCTCCCCACTCTCCACTAACTCAACCTCTCCACTCTTCTCCTCCCCTCTCCAAAAGCGGCCACCCCCTAGCCCACAAAATGGTCCAAATACATTTGTGTGTGCATGCACACATGCACAAACAAATATGAACACATTTCTATAACTCTAAATGTGTACTAACATTTGTAACTTGTCATGTATTAGTGCATGCTTAACTAAAAATGTGATTTTATTAGTGGGCTTGCTACATGGGCTCATTTATTAATTTATTTATTTAATAATCTAGTGGGCTCTTCTCCTAATGGATTAGATTTTAATCTATAGATCCATGGATCAAAGGAAGGCTAATTAAAACTTATGCATGCTAACAATTAGTAAATGAGAACAAAAAAAATGAGAATAAAAATTTGCATGTGCATCATACGTGCAAAAAAAATTAAAAATGCATTTTTAATTAAAAATAAATTTTGGGGTGTTACAGTGAAAGCTACCTGTGTGCTCGAGATCACGGTTGAGTGTCGAGGCTTAGGGGGTAGGCCCGGGGTGACGAGCCCATGCGACTTGGCTTGTGAAAGCTACCCATGTGCTCGAGATCACAGTCGAGCATCGAGGCTTAGGTGGTTGGCACGGATCAACGAGCCCAAGCGACTTAGCTTGTGAAATCTATCCCTGTGCTTGAGATCACGATCGAGCATCGAGACTTAGGGGTTCGGCCCGGGGCAACGAGCCTAAGCGACTTAGCTTGTGAAAGATACCCCTATGCTCGAGATCACAGTCGAGCATCGAGGTCTTAGGGGCTCGGCACGGAGCACGAACCCAAGTGACTTAGCTTGTGAAAGCTATCATTGTGCTCGAGATCACAGTCGAGCGTCGAGTATTAGGGGGTCGGCACGGAGCGACGAGCCTAAGCGACTTAGATTGTGAAAGCAACCCCTGTGCTCGAGATCAAAGTAGAGTGTCGAGGTTTAGGGGGTCGGCACGGAGCGACGAGCCCAAGCGACTAAGCTTGTGAAAGATACCCCTATGCTCGAGATCAAGTCGAGCATCGAGGCTTAGGGGGTCGGTGCGAAGCGACGAACCTAAGAGACTTAGCTTGTGAAAGCTGTAGTACCTCATATTTTTAAATATTATTTTTAAGATTTATAAATGAATTAAAATTATTTTTTTGAGATTTAATAAATATTTTTCTGAAAATTTATCTTTTTACACGTGCAAAACACGTGCAAATATTTTTTTGGGAAGTTCAAAGTCAAAAATTATTTTGTGGAAAATCATTATTTGTTATTAGATATTATTTGTGATTTTTCTGGATTTTTCTGATATTTATTGGACCTATTTGCAAATATTACGAAAAGAAGGACTTTTGTGCAAAATTACCAATTGGAGTGAAAACTCCAAATTTTCGGATTTTTGGGCTGGTTATAATGCCTAGTCAACTCAGGATTAAAAATTTTACTTTCTTGTTTCGATGAATATGATTTATTTTACAAGTTTTGATAAAATGGGATCTTTTTGCAAAGTTGCTATTTGAAGGGGGTGAAAATGCAAAATCATTTTCTGGATTTCTCAAATAGTGTCGGCTGATGCTAGTGGGGGTATTTTAATTTTTGAACTGGATTAAATTGGTTTTAACTAATTTCCTAGTATGGGGACCTATTTATATAAAGGTATATTTTAAAAGGAGTATTTTGCAAATATGTTCAAAACCCTAATTCTCTTAATTTTCAGCCTATTTAAAAAGATGGAGTGCAGCCGTCTTTCACTGCACAACACAAAGATTTTATTATTATTATTATTTTGAAGTTTTAAAGAGGAGATCTTGGATTTCTTGCGAATGAGAGATTTTTCCTATTGCTTTATCATATTCGTTTGATCTCTCCAACAAGGTGAGTGATATAATTATTTTGTTTTGTTCTTTGAATGTTGTATGTGGCGTTTCATCTACTAGAAAGTATGCTAGGGTTTGGGTATGAATTTATATGATGGATTGAATGAATTGATGAGTTAAAATTAGATCTTTCATGAAAACCTAGTTATTTATGTTTGGAATTGCATATGGATGATTCAAAATTGATAGAGGACCTAATATAAATCATGAGTAGGCTATTCTTTTGGATTATTGCTGATTTGATTGGATATGGTGAATGTAATGCATAAATAGATTAAAGAAGAGATTTTTGATTATTGGTGATTTGGATGAATGCAACTTGGTCATGTTAATGTTAAATTTGTTTATGATTATGAGTTAATAATGGTGATTTAGTTGAGAAAGTTTTGAGGAGTACTAATGAATTAAGAGAACATGTCTTGAGAATTGGATTTGGGATAAATTGAATTGGATAGATGTAATACAACTAAATTGGGGATTTTGTGATTTGTGAAAGGTTTTATTTGAAATTGGATTTCTCAAATACTAAGATTAAATCTGAATTTGTTGTTATTTCTAATCAATGGATTTGTGAAGTTTTCTTTGGTGTACGAACATGCACAATCAATTTACATGAATATCATATTTCATTGTTTTTGAAGAAATTGAGTCTTTATGTATTTTCGAAGGATTTGACTATATCTCAACTTATTTTGGTATTAATATGGTTTGGAACATAATACGAAGGTCTTTTTGATGTATGATTGATTCTTAAAAACTTTATTTTGATATATGTACATATTCATGTTTCAATTTGAAGAAATTCATCAAAAAGCTATTTTTATCAATTCAGAGTGGTTTTGATTGGTTTTGTAGACTCTTATATACTCTATAAGTCGTATTTGAGCATATCAGAATTATACCCTTTACAGATTTGGTTTTTATAAAGTAAAACTTCGTATCAGTTGAAATGTGCACAAACTAAAATTGCAGTCTGTAGGAGTAACAGTCGACCAATCTCTATCGACAGTCGACCGTCGCTACCTAGTTGCTGTGTTTTCTCGTTTTCTTGAAATTTCGCGCGGAACAGTCGACTGGCCCATTTTTACAGTCGACTGACTCTGCTCTGTTTTGGTGTTTTCTCGAAGTTTTGGATTTTCACTCTGGATAGTCGACTGATGACTTTTACAGTCGACTGCCATTACTTAGAATTATTTTCTTGATGTGTTGGGTTTTCGCTATGGACAGTCGACCGATGACTTTTTACATTCGACTGCTACTACTTAGATTTTTATTTCTTGAAGTGCTGGTTTTTCGCTCTGGACAGTCGACCGACTCCAGTTTACAGTCGACTGTTACTAATGTTTTCTTGAGTTATCCTGATGTTCTTTAAACGATTGATTCTTTAAAAGTTTTTGGATCTATAACTTACTATTTTAAATATTATCCTTTCTACAGATGATATGTTTTCAAGATGTTTTATTGTTGGGTTTGGATTATGAAATTTTATAAAAGATTTGGGTTTTGTTGATTGGAGAAGTTTCTTCATATGTTCGTTTTGACGATGAATTTGTGAGTTTTGGTCTTGATGATATCTCTAGGAGTTGAGTGGGAGTCCTGTGAACCGGCAGTTGAGATTTGTTGATTTAGACCAGTTGGGTCTTGGGGTTGTTGTTGACTATTTAAGTCCGGCAGGATACACTAACTCTAGAAATGGGGATTTTGTGTTTTAATAATAACCAACTTAAGGACAGGCACTAGTGGAGATGTGATGGAACTTGGAAAACGTAAGTAAATGCTCATGGTTTTGTTAGTCCAACGGATGCATTTCAGGACTGTTTGTTGTCCTGTCTCGAGAGGATATTTGTATATTCGCGTGTTGAGGGTCTGCAGGCCTATTCACGGAGCATGCAGGGTGCATTCGCGTGTCGAGGGTCGGCGAACCTATTCACAGAATGTACCTGGTGTATCTGTACGTCGAGGGCCTCGCAAGCCGATTCGTGGGGTACACGGTTGGGAGGTGATTCTCCAATTTTTGAGCTATTCTTACATGATGCTTGCGCGTCGAGGGCTGGGGTGCCTATTTCCAGAGTATTCTAGATCTTGTTTTTCATCACCGTAGTAGGATTAGTTGCATAACGAGGGATCTAACCCTATAAAGTGGAGAACGTTAAGGGCTTGCACCGGACCTATGTAGTATGGAATGCATAGAATCCAACAAGTATGTATTAGAAAGTCAGCATATAGCAAATGTGTTTCTTGACTTGGTTTCATGCATAATCATTTCTGTTTTTCCTACACTTGACACTTAGTCTAGATCCACTTGATGTTTTCATGTATTACTATTTACTATCTTATATTCCTTGATGTTTTCATGCTTTACATATTGTTATTTTTCATTTCATTTATTCTTGCTGTTAATACATGTTGTTGACAACTCTATGCTCTATATTTTATTTATGTTGTTTTCTTTTTATGTCACTCACACCGTTATGGCTGACCCCTGTAGTTTTGGGGGTTAAGGTTATCTCTAGCCACATGTTTTACAAGTAGGTGCTTATAGCTTGGGATTTGGATGCTTGTGCTAAATTGATGTTATGTCTTATGTAAATTGTAAAAGAAGTGTTGTAAAAGAAAATGTTGTAATTCAAGGTGTTTTGTATTTTGCTGTGTTTTGTAAATAAGTGTTGTAATAAAAGTTGAAATAAAAATTATCTGTATTTTTGGCTATGTTTACTATTGCAATTGAAGTTAATGCTTGGAATTGTGCCACGTATTTCTGAGATATCATATTGAAAATTCGGGGCGCTACAAAAGCTACCCATGTGCTTGAGATCACAGTCGAGTGTCGAGGCTTAGGAGGTCGGCGTGGAGCGACGAGCCCAAGCGACTTGGCTTGTGAAAGCTACCCCTGTGCTCGAGATCACAGTCGAGCATCGAGGCTTAGGTGTTCGGCATGGAGCGATGAGCCCAAGCAACTTAGCTTGTGAAAGCTACCCCTGTGCTCGAGATCACGGTCGAGCGTCGAGGCTTACGGGGTCGGCCGAGCCCAAGTGACTTAGCTTGTGAAAGCTACCCCTGTGCTCCAGGTCACAGTCGAGTGTTAAGGTTTAGGGGGTCGGCACGGAGCAACGAGCCCAAGTGACTTAGCTTCTGAAAGCTACCCCCGTGCTCGAGATCACAGTCGTGCATCGAGGCTAAGGGGGTCGGCACGGAGTGACGAGCCCAATCGGTTTAGCTTGTGAAAGCTACCCCTGTGCTCAAGATCACAGTCGAGCGTCGAGGACTTAGAGGGTCGGCACGGAGCGACAAAACCCAAGCGACTTAGCTTGTGAAAGCTACCCCTGTGCTCGAGATCTTGGTCGAGTGTCGAGGCTTAGGAGGTCGGCCTGGGGCGACAAGCCCAAGCGACTTAGCTTGTGAAAGCTATCCCTGTGCTCAAGATCACAGTCGAGTGTCGAGGTTTAGGGGGTCGGCACGGAGCGACGAGCCCAAGCGACTTAGCTTGTGAAAGCTACCCCTGTGCTCGAGGTCACAGTCGAGCGTCGAGGCTTAAGGGGTCGGCACGGAGCGACGAGCCCAAGGAATTTAGCTTGTGAAAGCTACCCCTGTGCTCGAGATCACAATCGAACATCGAGTCTTAGGGGGTAAGCACGGAGAGACGAGCCCAAGCGACTAAGCTTGTGAAAGCTACCCCTATGCTCGAGATCACAGTCGAGCGTCGAGGCTGGATGGGAACCGTTATGGTGGGAATTCTAGGAGTCGTTGTAGGAACCATTTTTGCGAGAATCGTGGAGGCATTAATCCCCTATATATATGCATCCCACACCCCCTTTCTCACTTTCACTCTCTCTCTCTCTTAGATCCCAGAGCTTCTCTCTCTAGAAGTTTTTCGTCACCGTCAACAAGTTTTCTGGTCATCTTCCGTGTGACTTCAATCAGGTTAGTACTTTTAATATGTTGAGGGCTCAGTCTGACTCTTGAGCCTCTACCCCCGGCAGTGGTACTCGCACGGGTCTGTCGGATTCCTCTTCTTGGGAAACGGACGAGAACGTGTATACCGTGCAACCACTTCGCACTTGCAAGCCGTTTATGGTGGAAAGCAGTGATTCGGATGAGGAGAAGCTTCCTATCGAGGAATCAATGACGAGGACGAGGAGGTGGAATCTCCCAAAGGATCCCCTGCTGAGGGGTGCGCTCTGCCGAAGGTGCCAGAGCTGAGGGTGAACAGGCCAAGGGGATGGGCTCCTCTTCGAGGGCCTTCGTCCTCGAGCCGCTTGCGACTCCATCTCCTGAGAAGGCTCCTAAGACTCAGAAGAAGAAAATGAAGTGGACCATGCCCAGCAGTCCGGATAAGACGATAGCTCCCCGAAAGCTAGAGGTCTCTTTCTTACAGCAGCCGTTATCGATTAGGAAGTACCCGGATGATGTTGGGGACTTGGTCCGCTACGAGGTACAACCCTCCTCGCCGAGCCGTGTGAAGATCAAGATGGACGGTACCCCGACTATTTTGAAAGAGGAGGATATTTCAGTGATTCGCGCGAACTACTTCATTGGGAGGGAGTTCGAGTTTATGGTCCCCGACACAGGTCTTAGGCCTACCGATCTTCTGGCGCCCTGGTACTGCATCTTTCCAGTGGACGCGTTCTCCTCGGGGCTGAGGCTGCCCATCCATCCCTTTATCCGCAAAGTTCTGAATTGGGCCTCGTTATGCCTGATGCAGTATGGGCCGAACTCGTGGAAGCAGATGGTGAGCTTCAACTTGCTATGCGAGGAGAGGAGGGTACCGCTGAGGTTGAACATCTTCCGAGCCATGTAGGGCGTTAGCTTGTCAGACGAATTTGAGGGGATCTATTACGTATCGCCTCGGAGCGGGGGCAAGGTCGTGCATGGCCACCCCAACTTGATAAAGGTATGGAATAAGAAGTACTTCGTCGTCAGGAGCGAGGAGCCATAGGAAATTCCGAAACGGTGGAACTTCTACAAGCCTAACTTCAAGGGCCCCAAGTAAGGTGAACTTTCGGTCGAGGAGTGGGCCTTTGTAGAGCGTCTCCGCAAGAGTCACAACATAAGTTGGCCAAAGGTGACAGAGATTCACATGGCCCGCGTCGGACTGAGCCCCACCCCGTCTCGTATGTCTTTCGTTCATTTTTTCTTTTAGTAATTTTCTTTTGTGCTTATCACTTTTTAATGGATTTTCGTGCAGAGATGGACCCCGAATGTAACACCCCGAATTCCAAAATACAACTGAATTCGAAGTTCCACAGGATCTTTACACTTCTTTCGTACAATTTTACAAGGAAAATAAAAATATTTATTACATTAGAGTTACATTACACATTTACATTTATACAGCTGAAGCAATGTACAATAATTACATGAAAATATACATATTTAAATCAATCTTGGAGCAGCATGTATACTTCAATCTGTCAACCTCTTTTCCTACATATGAAACTGTGGGCGCGTCAGTTCATTCACTGACGAAATATTATACACGGTCATCCTCTCTATGCCGGGAACAGTATAACGATTTTCCATACTTAAACAACCACAAACTTGATCACAAGTAAAACTACAAAGGACTATCCTATAAAGGCAAATCTAAAATTCAGCCAAGTCGACTGCACCCATCCACCAGTCGCCTGTCCAAAGGTACTGAGTCTTATTCAACGAGACAAACACCTCAGATAAATCGACCTATAATACCTCCCAGTCAAATGACTAATAGTAAAAGTCGACTGAAAGGTGTTGTAAAGTCGACTGGACAGAGCAAATATGTATGGGTTCCAGTCAACCTGAGTTCGAAAGATAGAATTGCTTATATTAATTCATATATGCTTAATGTATGTAATTCTGCTAATTTCATTTCTGCTTATGGTGGAAAATCAAACTCATCATGGGTTTGGTTTCCCACAAACTAATCTATTTTGGACCCAATGAAAAGGGTACCATATTCACATTGAATATTTTATAGGTTCCTAAGAAAGATCGTTGGATACTTGTCAGCGGATGCTCGAGGCACATGACTGGTCATGCCAACCTCTTATCTTCCATACAAAACATTGATGGAGGAACAGTTACATTTGGTGACAACAATAAAGGAAAGGTCATAGGAATTGGTATGGTCGGTAAGCACACTAATCCCTCAATAGAAGATATCTTATTAGTTAGTGGACTTAAGCATAAACTGTTAAGTATTAGTCAACTTTGTGATAAGGATTATAAAATCATGTTTGAAAAAGATGCATGTTTAATTTATGATTCTACCATGCAAAATATAATTTTTCAAGGGTTTAGGAAAAATAATATTTATGAATTGTGTTTGAAAGTATATGAGTTTTCGAATGATTTTTGCTTAGTAGCTTCTAATAACGATTCTTGGCTTTGGCATAGACGTTTTGGCCATGTGAATATGAAAAATCTCTCCAAATTGTCTAAGTACAACCTGGTTAAAGGACTGCCAAGACTATCCTTTAAAAAGGATAAGTTATGTGATGCATATCAACTAGGTAAACAAATCAAATATACTTTTAAAACAAAAGAAGTAATTTCTACTAGTAGGCCGCTCGAATTAATTCACATGGATTTATTTGGCCCTACTAGAATTGCTTCTTTAAATAAAAGTAGGTATATTTTTGTTTTAGTAGACGATTTTTCACGATTCACTTGGACTTTCTTTTTAAAACATAAGAATGATGCTTTTGAAGAATCTGCTAATTTTTGTAAACGAATTAAAAATCAAAAGTCTCTAACCATAGTCACTATTAGAAGTGATCATGGTGGAAAATTTGAAAATGAAACGTTTGCAGAATATTACAACAAGAATGGTATAATTCATTCATTTGCATTTCCTAGAGCTTCACCACAAAATGGAGTGGTTGAAAGGAAGAATAGGACTTTGCAAGAATGTGCACGCACCATGCTTGTTGAAAGCAATTTACCTAAGTATTTTTGGGCTGAAGCTATTGCTACAGCTTGTTATGTTTTAAATAAAATTTTGATTAGGCCTAAGCTAAAGAAAACATATTTTGAGCTATTTTTTGATAAAATTCCTAAGGCCTCTTACTTTAAAATATTTGGATGTAAGTGTTTTATTCTGAACACTAAGGATAATTTAGATAAATTTGATCCTAGATCTAATGAGGGTATCTTTGTAGGATACTCAAATAGGAGTAAAGCATATAGAATCTTCAACAAGTCAACAATGACTATTGAAGAATCCATGCATGTTGCATTTGATGAATCTCTGTCTTCATCGACTTTAATTGAAGATAATGAAACTAATTCATCACCCTTAAATAAAGTAATTACATCTTTAGAACAGACTAGTCTTGCAGATAAGTCGACCGATAAGGAAGTCAAGTCGACTGCTGTAAATCAGTCGACTGATCCTGTTGTGATGTCTCCAACTTTACCAAAGTCTTTTGTTGAAGTTAGAGATCATTCTCATGACTTAATAATTAGAGACATTTCACATGGTATTCAGACGAGATCACATGTTAATATGATATCTCACACAACTTTCTTGTCGGATTTTAAACCGAAGAATATACAAGAAGCGTGTGAGAATGAATTTTGGATGAATGCCAAGCAAGATGAGTTAAACCAATTCATAAGGAATGATGTATGAGATTTAGTTCCACGACCTCCTAATCATACTATAATTGGTACTAAATAGGTGTTCAAGAATAAGTTCGATGAATCAGGACAAGTTGTTAGGAACAAAGCTAGACTAGTTGCTCAAGGATATAATCAAGAAGAAGGCATAGATTTTGATGAAACATATGCTCCTGTTGCTAGATTAGAATCAATTCGTATCTTATTATCTTTTGATTGTTTTATGAATTTTACACTTTTTCAAATGGATGTTAAAAGTGCATTCCTTAATGGGTTTATAAAGGAAGATGTTTATGTTAAACAACCACCAGGTTTTGAACATGAAAAATTCCCAAACCACATTTTTTAATTGAAAAAGGCTTTGTACGGTCTTAAACAAGCACCTTATGCTTGGTATGATCGATTGAAGACTTTTATTTTAGAAACAGGTTTTGAAATAGGTAAAGTAGATACTACTTTGTTTATTAGAAGAATTAAGAATGATATTTTAATCATACATATATATGTTGATGACATAATTTTCTGTTCTACTGATAGTAATCTATGTCAAGAGTTTGCTAACACCATGAAAAACGAGTTTGAGATGAGTCACATGGGTGAACTCAATTATTTTCTTGGACTACAAATTAAGCAGTCAAAAAATGACATATTTATTAATCAAGGAAAATATGCCAAGGAATTACTCAAACGGTTTAATATGGATAGCACAAGTAGTAAGACCATACCTATGGCTACTACCACTATCCTTGACAAAGATGAATTAGGTAAGAGTGTCTATCACAAACTCTATCGAGGTATGATTGGCTCACTCTTATATATAACTGCTAGTAGACCGGACATTATGTTTAGTGTATGTTTGTGTGCTAGATATCAGTCAAGTCTTAAAGAGTCTCACTTAAAAGCTGTGAAACGCATTTTAAGATATATTAAAGGCACGTCTGATTATGGTCTATTTTATCCACACACCGACAATTTTCAACTTTTGTCATATAGTGATGCGGATTTTGCTGGTAGTAAAACTGACCGCAAGTGCACAAGTGGGACATGTCATTATTTGGGACATTCACTAGTCTCTTGGTGCAGTAAGAAGCAAAATTCGGTATCCCTATCTACTACAGAAGCTGAATCTATCGCTGCAAGTTTGGCTTGTGCCCAAATTTTGTGGATGAAACAAACCCTATTAGACTATTGTATTTCTTTTGAAAAACTCTCAATAATGTGTGATAATACCAGTGCCATTAACTTATCTAAAATTCCAGATCAACACTCACGTACGAAACATATTGATATTCGACATCATTTTTTTACGTGATCATGTTTTAAAGGGAGACATTTCTTTAAACTTCATTTCTACTGATAAACAAGTAGCTGACATTTTTACCAAACCCCTTAAAGAGGATCCCTTTATAACCTTAAGAAGAGAACTAGGGATTTGTAGTTTTCATGATGTTTCTTGAATTTTTTTGGTAAGTCGACTTACACATATTGTTCGGTCGACTATCAAGGTTTTTTTTTTTCCTCTAAATTTTGTCTGAGTTTTATGCTCTGGACAGTCGACTGTGCATAGTACCCAGTCGACTGATCAGTTGTACTAATATTACGTTCAATTTTCTATTTTGACTCTCGACTAAGTCGATTGCCTCCTCATACTAGTCGATTGTCGCGACTCAGATTTTCTTCAAAATCGAATTTTCGCACATCGTTTGAGGCTTTTTTTTACCCTTGGACCGATCTAAGCCTTTGAAACTCCCTACCTTCATCTTAGTCGTCCATTCAAAATAAAAAACCTTAACTTTCTCCCCTCATTCTTTCACTTTTACCCCAACTCTATCTCTATACCAAAATTCCAATCGGCTGCTGCTGCTGCTTGGAATTTCCAGGATTTTGAAACCCAGATTGAAGATCTCTTGAAGTTCTTTACTTCTCTTTGCTACTTCCTTGTCGGTATACACTCTTAGAACTTTTTCCATATCTTGATTTTTAGGATTTCTCTCTATGCCTCCTAAAAGATCAAAAACATCTCATGTAGAGGAGGGTTCATCTTCTAAGGACTATATTCAATATCTTAGAAGTCCCGACCTTGTTGAAAAATGGTACATAATATGTTCTATTATGATTTTTCTGGGTCGGTTTGTAAATTTTTCCGATCTTGATAGGTTTAATCTTATGTCTTTGTTTCAACATTGTGGTCTTTATGAGTTTTTGTCTTTAGAAAATCAACCCTACTACTACCCTCAACTCATCTATTTGTTTTACACAAATATGAAGGTTGTCCAATCGGATGATGATAGTGAGATTTTTATCTATACCTCTGTCAAAAATAAGAAGATGAAACTCACATCCGAAAGAATCAACATTATTTTGGGTTTAGATGATGAAGGACTTGACTTAGGAGAAACTGAGATGGATGATGCCACCACTTTATCTAGAATTTATTTGCCAAATCATGGACCCTCTATGTCAAATAGGTCCATTACCCCTGTTGCAAAACTTGTTGCACGAAACTATCATACAATATCATTCCCAAAACAGGAAGTTATGATCAGTATTCCATGGAATTACAACAAGCCGTTTATGCAATATTCGGCAAAATTAATCTAAATTGGGGTCGTATCATCTTTTCTAGACTTCATAAGGCTCATACTTCCTTTCTTCCTTTTGGTGCCCTTCTTACTCGAGTCTTTTGTGCTTATGATATCGATCTCGATGCAGATACCAATGTAGTCAAGTACTATGAATCTTTTGATCGTGCAAGTTTAGCACGCATGAAGCTTCTTTCTTCTCCACCTAGGTCTACTTCTAGGACTTCCCCTCCTGTTCCTTTAGCTACTTCAGCTCGTCGGTCTTCTGCTTCTAGTTTCTCTCGTCCTCGAGCAGATTTTGATGATCCTCGCAGTATTTATCATGCTGTCAATTATATCATGGATCGTCAATATGTTCTTGAGTCACATATTTCTCATCTTACCCAACTATTCACCACTCAATTTCCTCCTCCCTCTCATGATGACCAAGATGAAGATGATGAAGATTGATGAGTTACTATTTTTATATTTTTTTCTATGTATTTTCCTACTTAAAGATTGATGATGTTGCAGTTTCTATCTATTATGTAATCGTTTGAACTAAGACTCATTTTTTCTTATATGAATGACATTTTGTCTATATTATTTTTTGTGAGGATTATTTTTTTCCATTTTTGTTGATGACAAAGGGGGAGAAAATATAAGCTCCAATTTTTATATTGCTTTGTATGTTATGTTGTAGTGATACATATCTTTGTACATGTTTTTTCACTTATGCATGCTTTCACACCTATGCAAGTTGTACATTTGATAGGGGGAGCATGTGAGCACCTGTAATATTTATTTCCTTTATTGTTAGCTATTGTGTTGTCATTATCAAAAAGGGGGAGAATGTTGATTCTTGATTTTGATGATTATAACACAATGCAAAGTTGTTGTTCTACTTCTTAAATATTACAGGATATACAAAAGCAAAATGTTCTAACAAGCTTTACAAGGTTATTAAAGCATGCTGATCAAGCAAAGCTACAAACAAAGCTCTTATAGCTAATTGATCAAGAAATCTACATGGTCGCCAGCTTATAAGAAAAAGACGAAGGCTAAAAGCTCCATCTCAAGACTCAAGACTCAAGACAAGACCTATGCCTCAATTTATTGTATTAAGTGTCTTGTAACAATTGTAACTTTTTTATTTTCTTTGAGTCTTAGAAATTCTGTAAAAGCCTTGTCACACACACTCACACATTATCTTTAAAATAATTGAGTGTTTTTTAAACTTAAAAAAATTTGAAACAAGATTGAAAATGCTCAGCTGTTAAGTACCAGTCGACCGCCATAAAGCACCAGTCGACTGTCTTAGTACAAAACTGACTGAACTTATTCAAACTCTGACCAGTCGACTCATAACGGCAACCCAGTCGACTGTTCAAGTCGTTTCGACAGTTTACTAATTTCAAAACTTGATTTTTCAAATTCAAAAGTTTTATTTCCGTTGGTTGATAGTTGATACAACTGCTTCTCAGCGTCCAGTGATTCTAACTCTATAAATAGAGTATAGAAATCACTTGGAAAAGGTTAACAATTTTTCCAAGCTTTTCAAGTTCTCAAGCTTTTGGTTTTAACAAGAAAAAGCACTCAAAAGCATTCACTTTCTAAGTCTTGGTTCTCTGAAATCAGTCCAGCATAACAATGATTACATTTTAGACTGATTTCGGAAGTTGACCTAATAGCCTTGCATAAAATCACATCCACAATAAGGCAATAGGTTGATTGTAAACTTTTTGTTGTTGTTCTTCACTCTCGGGTTGTGAGAGTGGTTCCTCTCGGTTGAAGAGTAGGGCTCTAGGGTGTAGAGTCAGGTTTTCACTCTTGGTGGAAGAGTAAGTTGCTTTCTCTAGTTGTGAGAAAGGACTACGGGTTGGACAATGTTGTTGTCTAACGCCGTAGGGTGTTCTTGTAATTATTTTAAGAATAGTGGAAAATCTCAAGTGGGTTGCTTGGGGACTGGATGTAGGTCGGAAGGACCGAACCAGGATACATCGTGTGTACTCTGTGGTTGTATCTCTTTGAACTTGCATTTCATTTTTTTGCTTTTTAAGTTCTCTGTGAAACTTGTCTGGACAGTCGACTGTGTTTATCTGTAAGTCGACTGATCAAACTTGTACTGCTTTCTCTGAAAACTCGCGTGATAAGTCGACTGGCTCTTCTATAAGTCGGCTGATCAGACTCGCTTTTAAAATACTTTTCTTAACTGTCGCCCCAGTCGACTGGTTTATCTTTTCAAATAGACCGGTCAGAAGAAAAGTTTAATTCCGCATTTATTTTTTATAAAACACTATTCACCCCCCTTCTAGTATTTTTTGCCTTGCCTACAGGATCTAACAGGTAGTAGATGAATGGCTAGGATAAGATGGGAAGTTGTAGCAACCACCTATGACATAAAAACCACCTCTCCACTAGTCCACACCCCCACTCTCTCTCTCCTACTATCCGGCCTAGGATAAAGTGTGCAATGCACACACACGTGCAACTAGTGTCCCCCTAATTAAAGTTGTACATAAAATTTATTAATTGTCTACAAAAATATGTGTGTACATGACAAGTTAATTAAAAAGTAGTTAATTCATGGGCTTTTAAAAATAGTGGACTTTTAGAAAAGAAATACTTATTTTATTAAGTTGAGCTTAGTTTTCAACAAAACAAATTTTAGGCTCTTTAAAAGAAAATGGGCTTAAAGAATAAAAGAAGAAAAGAAAGAAAATAATTATTTGTTCATGTTATAGAAAATCATTTCATAAGAGAATATTTATACAAAGTTTTGCACGTGCACAACACGTAAATCTACAATTTCACATTTATTAAAATTCAGGGTATTACAATACTCCCTCCTTAGAATAGTTCCGTCCCCGAAACTAGAATAAAAGAGTGAGAAAACACAACACAATAAGAAGAAAGAAAATAAAATAAAATACAAATCAACCAAAGAGCTCAGGATGATCCTTCATTATCCTCTCCTCAGATTCTCAAGTAGCCTCTTCAACCAACTGGTTTCTTCAGACTACCTTGACCATCGGTATCGTCTTATTCCTCAAGACTTTTTCTCGACGATCAATAATCTCAATTGGACGCTCAATGTAACTCAGATCCAACTGCAAACCCTCTGGCACTTCGGGCAAATGATGACTTGGTTCTGGAATGTAACCTCTCAGCATAGATACATGAAAGACCTTATGCACCTGAGACAACTCTTCCGGTAACTCAAGCCGGTATGTAGTCAATCCGCTTCAATATCTTATACGGGCCTATTAATCTTGGGGCTAACTTCCCATCTTTGCCAAATCTAATCACACCTTTACTAGGTGATATCTTCAGAAAGACAAAGTCACCAACCTCAAACTCAAGGTCCCTTCTCCGGTTGTCTACATAGCTCTTCTGCCTACACTGAGCATCCACCAACCTCTTCCTGATCAGATCAATCTTTTCAGAGGTCTGCTGTACAATCTCAGACCCAAACATCTGTCACTCCCCAACTTCAAACCAACAAACAGGTGTCTTGCACTTCCTACCATACAAAGCTTCGTACGACGCCATCCCAATACTAGTCTGAAAACTGTTGTTGTCGGCAAACTCCACCAAAGCTAAATGCCTTCTCCAACTGCCTCCAAAGTCTAGTACATAGCACCGAAGCATATCCTCAAGAATGCAGTTGACTCTCTCGGTCTGCCCATCAGTCTGTGGATAAAAATCAGTGCTGAAGTCCGTCTTGGTATCCAAAGTCATCTGAAGACTCCTCCAGAAATGCGAAGTAAACCGCGCATCTCGATCAGACACAATGGTTAACGGAACACCATGAAGCCTGACGATCTCACCAACATACATCTCAGCTAACTTGTCCATCGAAGCAGTGAGCTTAATCGCTAAAAAGTGAGCGGACTTGGTTAATCGATCGACTATAACCCAAATCGCATCATTGCCTTTGGAACTCTTGGGCAAACCCGTGATGAAATCCATACTGATGTTATCCCACTTCCATTCCGGAATAGGTAACGGTTGCAATAGACCTCCGGGTTTCTGATTCTCGGCTTTGACTAGTTGACAAATCTCACACTTCGATACAAACAACCACATCCCGCTTCAAACCTGACCTCCAGAAATGCTGTTTAATGTCTTTATACATATTGGTACTCCCAGGATGTACAGAAAAAAGAGTAACAATTACCTCCCGAAGAATACTCTCTTTTAAATCCGACTGATCCGGAACACACAGCCTCTCCCCAAACCACAGCACTTCATCCCTGATCTGAAACTCGGACAATTTGCCAGCACCGACCTGCTCCTTCATCTTCTGAATCTCTGGATCTTCCTTCTGACTTGTGATAATCCTTTCATTCAGCGTCGGTTAAAGTCTCAACTGAGCTAAAGACGATCCCAAGCCTTGCAGAATAACTTCAATACCAGCTCGATCCAACTCCTCTGCCAGATGCCTCTGAGTTGTAATCAAACTCGCTAGACTGCTCTTGTGGCTAAGTGCATCAGCAACGACATTAGCCTTCCCAGGATGATACTTAATCTCCGGACGAATGTCCTCTAGTACCTTCAACCATCTCCTTTGCCTCAGGTTCAGATCCTTCTGCTGATAGATGTACTTCAAGCTCTTATGGTCCGTGTACATGTTCAGCTTCTCACCATACACGTAATGCCTCCATTACTTCAAGGCGAAGATAATCGCAGCCAACTCCAGATCATGAGTCGGATAATTTTTCTCATGCGGTCTTAGTTGCCTAGACCCATAAGCGATCACCTTCCCTTCTTGCATCAAGACACAACCAAGCTCATGATGTGAAGCATCGCTGTAGACATCATACTCAATACCTGCTCTAGACAAAGCTAAAATGAGAGCAGTAGTCAGCCTCTCTTTCAACTCCTGAAAGCTTGCCTCGCACTGTTCGGTCCACTTGAAGTTTGCATTCTTCTTGGTCAGACCAGTGAGCGGCACGGCTATCTGAGCGTAGCCCTAGATGAACCTCCTATAGTATCCAGTTAACCCAAGAAAACTCCTGATTTTCTTCACTGTAGTAGGCTTTGCCCAATCCTTCGCTGCCTCTATCTTCTGCGGATCAGTTGCCACTCCCTCCTTAGAAAGGATGTAACCTAAGAATGCCAACTCAGATTTCCAAAAATCACACTTGGATAACTTGGCATACAACTCCTACTCTTCTAGCTTCCTCAAAACTGCTGCCATATGCTCTGTGTGCTCCTCCTCTGACTGGGAGTGCACAAGAATATCGTTGATAAATACCATGACGAAAGAATCAATGAATGGCCTCAGAACTCTGTTCATCATATCCATAAAAATTGCAGGTGCATTCGTCACTCCGAACGGCATAACTAAGAATTCGTAATGCCCATGTCGAGTTCTGAACGCAGTCTTATGCACATCTTCACCTTTCACTCGAACTTGTTGGTATCCTGATCGAAGGTCTATTTTGGAGAAAATAGCAGCTCCCTGTAGACGATCGAACAGGTCATCAATTCTTGGAATCGGACATTGGTTCTGAACAGTGACCTTATTCAGCTCTCGGTAATCGATGCACATCCTCATCAAACCATCCTTCTTCTTTACCAAAAGCACCAGTGCTCCCCAAGGCGATGTATTCGGTTGAATAAAGCCCTTTTTCAATAGCTCCTCAATCTGCCGTTTGATCTTATTTTGCTCCACAGGTGCCATCCTATATGGTGCCTTGGAAATAGGTGCACTCCCTGGCTGAATAGTGATGCTGAACTCCACATCACGTTGCGGGGGTAACCCTGGAAAATCATTCAAGAATACCGTCGGATAATCCCGAACTACCGGAATTTGCTGCACCTCTACAGGAATCCCTTTCTTCTGGCTGATAGCAGCAACCAAATCTGAACATCTCCTCTTCCCTTGGAAAGTGACTTCAGGTCCACCTGGAGCCTTCATTGTTACTGTCTTGGTCTTGCACTCGATGCTCACACTGTACACCGACATCCAATCAATGCCAATGATAACATCGATTCCCAAGACATTCAGCTCGATCAGATCAATCCTGAAAATTCTATCTCCAATCACGATCTCGCAATCCACATAATAACGATCAGTGGTTAAAGTCTCCCCTGACGTAGTACTACTGCTAAGACCTTGCCTGGAAATATCCTCGGTTCAACTCTCAGAACTTTAGCAAATTTAGGTGATACAAAAGTGTGAGAGGACCCAGTATCGAACAAAACAACAGTTTTCTTTCCATTCAAATAAAGTTCCTCTGTTACATAACACACACTCGTTACATAACAGTGTACTTAATAGACAGAAAAAAGGGACAACAGAAAAAGAAAAGAATACTCCTACACTCCCCCACTCGTACTAGTGATGACGTGATCCAGCTCATCAGCGTCAGCTTCGGTCAAGGCAAATACTCGCCCCTGCTGGTATGGCTTCTTCCCGGTCTGCTGAGTTGGTCCATTGCGGACGACATCCTGCAGTTTGGGACAATGAGACTTGTAGTGGTCTGTCTCTCCACAGTTGAAACAAGTCACCGGAGGTCTCACCCAAGTATTTCTGGGTCTTCCCGCCACCTGAATAGCGTTCGCACCTGTAGGCTTGAACCTTTAAGCCGGTGGCTGTTCCCTGACATTGCCAGCAACTGCGGGCCTCTTCCACGCATTCCAGTTGTTCATCCGATTCTGAACAGCGTGGAATTGCTCCATGTCCGCCTCCGTGGCTGCCGCTCATTTGACCAGCTTGTCAAACCTCCTGATACCAAGGGGTATCATCCTGGATCTCAAACTTGGCCTCAAACCATGCTCGAACTTTCGAGCCTTCTTCGTCTCGTCCATCACCAGTTCGGGAGCATACCTCGAGAGCTGATTGAACCTCGTCTCATACTCTCTAACTGACATGCCGCCCTGCTGCAGCGCCGGAAACTCCATGGCCTTCTTCTCCTGGACGTCCGATGGAAAGTAATGACTGCGAAATTCCTCCGAGAATTCCTCCCAGCCAAGAACCAAGTTCCCCATCGTCCGCTTCATCGACTTCCACCATATAGCCACATCCTTCTTGAACTGGAGTGCCGCCAACCTCACCTTGCTGCCCTCCGGAGTCTCCAAGACTTCGAAGATAGTCTCTACCTGTCGGATCCAATTATCAGCCACGTCAAGGTCTGACTTCTCCTCAAACACCAGTGGTTTCATCAGTTTGAATGATTCCACGAGTTTGATTGCTTCGAGTACTGGATTCGTAGGCACCCTTCCTTGATTCTGATTCATGGCAACGGCATTGAGTGTCTGATAAACCCTCGCTTTCCGTTTCCAAGTCCAGACCTTCCCCATTTTAAGCTCCTCTTCTAGCCATGTTCTGATGCAAAAGATCCATTAAATTCAAAGTATAGAACATGAATTTTAAATCAACTTTTCATTTCATTGAATTTCAAACTTTATACATTCGAATTTAAAACATTTCTAGCATCAAATGAAAACAGTAAGAAGATTCAACGGTCCAGCTCCTATGGTTCCTCTTGGCTTCTCGAAGCTCTCCCTGTAGTTCCTCCACTTCCTCCTTCAGTATATCGTACATGTTTTTTCTCTTCTTGAGTTCCCAAACACGATAACTGAGAATTGCAATGCTCTCCTTGCTATTCGCACACTGTGCCTACAACAGCTCCGCTCTCTCCCTCTGAGTCTCTACTTGCCTCTGAAGAGACACAATGAGACTGCTCGGAACTGGTTCTTCCTCATCAGAGGAATCATCAGACGAATTCGGAGGTGGAGTGATCTCTCGAGACTCAGGCCATTCCTCTTCAAATTCTTCGGGATCCTCTTCACCTGAATCAACTTGCCCGGGGTAGTAATCCTTCTCAATGATGTGTCAGTCATCATCTCCAGCTGGGTCGAAGTGGTCCGCCATCTTAAAGAAAGGAGGAGAAGAAACATAAATCATAGAGCAACACAAATGTAAGTGATTTACATTTAAATCTCTAGACTCAACACACGCTTTAATGTCCACTTCTAGGGTGTCGTTCCTTATAAATTTGTACTACTTAGAAGCGTGCTCTGATACCACTCTGTAACACCCCAAATTTCAAAATACAACTGAATTCGAAGTTCCACAGGATCTTTACACTTCTTTCGTACAATTTTACAAGGAAAATAAAAACATTTATTACATCAGAGTTATATTACACTTTTACATTTATACACCGAAAACAATTTACAGTAATTACATGAAAATATACACATTTAAATCAATATTGGAGCAGCATGTATACTTCAATCTGTCAACCTCTTTTCCTGCATATGAAACTATGGGCTCATCAGTTCATTCACTGAAGAAATATTATACACGGCCATCCTCTCTATGCCGGGAACAGTATAACGATTTTCCATACTTAAACAACCACAAACTTGATCACAAGTAAAACTACAAAGGACTATCCTATTGATATCGTGTTGTGATGTGCACTTAGTTCTTAATGCAGGTTGTTTACATTATATGACACTAATGCGTACTTGTTCAGAGTCTATGCAGTCCATACTACATAGGTCCGAGGGCAAGCTTTTAATCGTTCTTCATCTTGTAGGGTTTAATCCCTCGCCAAGACTTAATCTACTACTGTAACTACGGTAAGTATCTTAGGCATTCTATGAACTACGAACTCACGTCTAGGCGCCCTGGAGAGAATCCCAACGCACTGACACATGACTCATCATGCAGGCATCCTGTGGTAATTCACCTCCTACCATTAACGTAACACCACCCGCATTCATTAGATCACCCCATAAGCGTCGCCACTGGGACGGTACTCTGGAGTAGTATCCACGCCCTAATCATGATGCATCATGGGATATTCTGTGGATTCTCATGCCGCCAATCCAATGGCCCTCATACTCATGTTTGTCTCTTACGTTCATCACATCTTCACTATGTATCTCATCCTTATGTATAATTAGAGGTCAATATTCCAGAATACAGCACTACTCCTACATCGGTCTTTTCGACATCAATTATTATCAATGACCTAAACTTGGTCAAAATATCATAAATTCTCTTTTCACTAATTTTCGTTCTTGCCGATGTAGAGTCTTAGCCAAGTTCTAGTATAAGTCCTCATTTTCATATTCATTGAAACATGTCCACAAAATTTCACATTTCATCACATTCTCTTTCTAACTCATTTCCATGCACAGTTTGCACATTCAAAGGAAGATTTTTATTCGATTCTAAAAAGTCTCAATTCATTTCTTTGCAATCATTTCCATACTCAAGAATTTTCACTTTCTTTATTTAGAAACTCAAAAGATCAAAACTAAAGTGAACTCTTCACAAAGAAAAGATTGTATTTCACTTTTTAAAGGTTCATAATTCCAAAATAATATTTTTTGAAGTTTATAAACTCAAGGATTTTCTAATATTTTCTCCCTATTCCTTTTGATATATTTTTGTTTGGTAAGAATCACAATAGTCAAAGTAAAATATAAATCTTAAAAAAAAAAAATTTCCCAAAAAAATTTGGCCACAGCCAGACTCGAACCGCACACACCCGCACACAGTGCACAGTCACCGAGACCCTAAAGGCCCCACGTGCTAGCCAAAAGGGACAATGCGCCCAACTATCATAATGGGGAAGTGGGTGGGTTTCGAGTCCAATTATCGGCAGTGGAGAAAAATCAAATTTTTGGAAATAAAAGCCCCATGCCGAGACTCGAACCCACGCACACACAGTGCTACAGTAACGCACTAAAGCCGACCTATAACCAGTATGCTCAGTATGCTCATAGGATTTAACTGATATAAGATTGGTTTGAATTAAGTTTAAGTTGAGTCTCTGTTTATTCGAAAATATTCTATTTTCAAACGATCGTAACTTAGTTCCTTCTTTACAAAACCTTCTAAAAATTTTCAGAATACTGAATTTACATACATTTAATAAATCAGTGATTTTAAAATAATTTTTTCAACATTAAAAAAAAGCATTTTCACTCTAATTGATGTTCTATGTTTACAAGTCGCAAATAAATCACTTTAATAAATTCTCTACTCAAAATCTCTTGCATTAGGTTTTTATTAAGAGCATAAATTCCTATTTCCCCCTCTCTCTTCATAAAGTTTATATTTCAAATTGTATTTTTGAGCAAAAATAATACAAGAGTTCAATAAGCGCAAAAATTCAATAATTCATTCACTAATCAACACATGAACCTTTTTCTACAATTACATGGTTCCAATTCTACAACTTAAAGGCAAAAGTGAATTTTAATTACATTAAACACAATTCATAACCAATAGCACACAATTCATCAAGCATTTATTCATTCATTTAGCAAGTCCTTTTTCGAGTCAATAGGTGATTATCTTATTAGTTCTTTTGGCATGCATATATATCAATAATTTCCTAGCATAATATCTAATATTAGAAGTGTAGAAAACCACCCTCCTATTTGAAGAAAATTCTACAAAGCTCCTACGATCTCCTTGAACACGATTGGTCCTTCTCCTCCTAGAATGAGCCACCACAATGATCCTTTCCTTTCACTTGGTGAAACCGTGCTTGCCTCCTTGTCGTGGGTGTGAAGTAGCTGATCTCCAATGGTAGAGAGCACACACAATACACTAATGCACTCAATCTTTTACTCTCTCTCAATCTTTTACTCTCCTATAGTTTCTTTCTTTCAATTATTTTTCTTAGTGTTGTATGCATGAAGGTAGGGGGTATTTATACTAGTTTTAGGATAGATTGGAGGGCTAGGATTACACTAGATGGTTGTAGATGAATGGCTAGGATAAGATGGGAAGTTGTAGCAACCACCCATGACACAAAAACCACCTCTTCACTAGTCCACACCCCCCACTCTCTCTCTCCTACTATCCGGCCTAGGATAAAGTGTGCAATGCACACAATCGTGATAAAGTGTGCAATGCACACAATTGTGCAAACACGTGTCCCGACTAGTGTCCCCCTAATTAAAGTTGTACATAAAAATTAATTAATTATCTACAAAAATATGTGTCTACATGACAAGTTAATTAAAAAGTAGTTAATTCATGGGCTTTTAAAAATAGTGGGCTTTTAGAAAAGAAATACTTATTTTATTAAGTTGGGCTTAGTTTTAAACAAAATAAATTTTAGGCTCTTTAAAAGAAAATGGGCTTAAAGAATAAAAGAAGAAAAGAGAGAAAATAATTATTTGTTCATGTTATAGAAAATCATTTCATAAGAGAATATTTATACAAAGTTTTGCACGTGCACAATACGTAAATCTACAATTTCACATTTATTAAAATTTAGGGTATTACACCGAACCGATCAAGGAGAGGAGGCTCGCCATGAAGAAGCAAAAGGCAGAGCAGTCCGAGAAGGGGAAGCAGGTGGGGGCGTCTTCCAGAGTGGCTCCCGAGGGTTCGGTCCAGCCAGACGCGAGAGACGGCAGTCGTTCCGAGCTTAGCGCCTTGAAGGTGACGGAGGTCGTGCAGGGGAGTGTTCCCCGTCTCCGTGTCGATGCCCAGACCATGGTTGGGAAAGAGGGGCTTCAGCCTTGGGCCCCTGACTGGGGCATCCGAAAGGGGGATACCCTGACCGAGGGTCCCATCACCGTTAAGTTTGTGGACAAGATGGCCACGCCTCGGGATCGGCAAAGCATGAGTTCCGACACCTTTGAGTCGGCCTATATGAGGTGGGATCAGGCGAGCGTGCAGGTATGTTCCGATGCCAGGTATTCCTGTTTTCACGCATCTTTTTCCACTTTGGAGTATAAGTGTTTTACCTCGGCTGGAGGCTTGCCTATCTGGGGCTCAGATGATGAGGCTCCACGACAAGGAGCTGAAGTATGAGTGGAACCAGGCCAACCGCTTCAAGCGCGAGATGATGGACCTGAAGATCACCTTGGACGCTTCGCAGAAGCGAGAGCAGGTCCTGAAGGCCAACCTGGCCTCGATGGCCGACGAAGGGCTGCAGAAGGAGGCCGCGCTGAAGAGAGCGTTCGATGTGGAGAAGGAGATGCTCACTTTGAAAGCCCAGGACATGGTCATCGAGGCCCAGAACGAGGTGTACGACTGGGCGCTGGGCCACGTCAAACACTTCAATCCGACCTTGGACCTGACGGGCTTCGATTATGACATGGAGATCAATGAGCTGCCGAGGACCCCCAGGGGCTACGCTCAAGTTGAAGGGAAGACCGGGGGCGGAGCTGTCGGAGCCGAGCCAATTGCCGACCCTGTCATCGTTGCCGACGCCGAGGGAGAGGTTGGAAATAAGCAGTAGTTGTTTTTCTTTTTCCTCCCCCCCTCCTTTTTTTTGAAATGGTATCTACAGAAGACGGACTGGCCACCGTAGTATTTTGTAAAGTCTTCTAATTTATGACAAGGAGTTTTTGTTTGGCCAAGTGTTTTGACTTCGATTTCGCTTTGATTTTGGGATGACCTTCTTTGCCTGTCCGACCCTTTTGACTTGTATTATTTTTTGAGATTAGAAGTTGCGAACTATTGGTCTCGGAATGATCTTTTGTTTCGCTTCTATCAGATGTCGAACTCCCTCCTTGAGTTGAATCCTCGACGATCCGAGGTGACGTGGCTTCAGAGTAAGATCAGGGTATTAGAGTCCAGCCCTGACCGATATTGGAATGAGGCTCGCGATCATGATGCGACTTTCTACTACTTTCGAAACAAGTCGAAGGAGCTAAGTGCTGAGGTGACCCAGTTGAAAAAGGCGATGGTCGACCGCGACCTGGGAGGTGTTGGCCTTGGGTTTTCCATGTCAAGTGCCTCGGTACAATGGCCAACCTCGGAGTCATTCCTTCACGAGGTTATTGAGGAAAAAGAGATCAAGATTCAACGTTACAAGACGATGCTGGAGCTGTTGGGAGGCAGGTCGGTCTCTTTGGGGAGTGGGCGCCCCTTAGACCACGAGCCGTCGCCGGTTCGACAGTTGGAAGACGTGAGGATGGGTGATGCCCAAAGTTCTGTGGCCGACGTGTCTACCTTGGCTGCTCCTATGGATTCTGGTGGGCAGGCCGTGGAGCCAAGCCGCTCGGTGGGGTTTGAGTTAGCCCGTGCTAGCTCAGAAGGGCTCTGAGGATAGCATAGGCCAAGGTGATAGTCGTTTGTAATAACTTGATTGTACCGTGGCCTCCCGAGGCGTTTCCCAATAAAAACGACCTTCAATTTTATCCATTCATTTGTATTTGTTATATATATATATATATATATATATATATATATATATATATATATATATATATATATATATATATATTATTAGCGACGATAGGTGGATAGCTTTTGAATGTCTGATGCTCGAGATCACCTTTAGGGTTGGCACAGAGTGTCGAGCTTAGTTGCCTTAGCTTGAGAAAGTTACCCTTATGCTCGAGATCACCGCAGGGTGTCGAGGCTTTGAGGGTCGGCACAGAGAGTTGAGCTCAGTTGCCTTAGCTTGAGAAAGCTACCCTTATGCTCGAGATCATCACAGGGTGTCGAGGCTTTGAGGGTCGGCACAGAGTGTCGAGCTCAGTTTCCTTAGCTTGAGAAAGCTATCCTTATGCTCGAGATCACTACAGGGTGTCGAGGCTTTGAGGGTCGGCACAGAGCGTCGAGCTCAATTGCCTTAGCTGGAGAAAGCTACCCTGATGCTCGAGATCTGCACAGGGTATCGAGGCTTTGAGGGTCGGCACTGAGCGTCGAGCTCAGTTGCCTTAGCTTGAGAAAGCTACCCTGATGCTCGAGATCACCGCAGGATGTCGAGGCTTTGAGGGTCAGCACAGTGCATCGAGCTCAGTTGCCTTAGCTTGAGAAAGCTACTCTGATGCTCGAGATCACCGCAGGGTGTCGAGGCTTTGAGGGTTGCACAGAGCGTCGAGCTCAGTTGCCTTAGCTTGAGAAAGCTACCGTTATGCTCGAGATCACTGCAGGGTGTCGAGGCTTTTGGTGGAAAGTGCGGGGATTTATATAGAGAATTTGATATGAAAACTGGAAAGAAATAAGACCATTTCCTTTAATCTTTTTCATACAAAAAGTAGTGGCACGTAATGCCGATTACAAGGGGTCGGTTACATAAGAAATTTAGTCCTCCCCTTCGAGGTACTTGATGAGGTGCTCCGCATTCCAGGGCCTCTTGACTATCTTGTCCCCTAGGTCCATGAGTCGGTATATTCCGGGGCGTACCACTTCGGAGACCTTATACGGGCCCTCCTAATTAGGGGCCAACTTCCTCTTTTTGCTGGGGTCGGATACCGCCAATTTTCTGAGGACGAGGTCACCCTGCTTGATGTCGGTGGGACGGACCCTCTTGTTGTAAAACCTACCGTTGTTGGTATATGCTTCTTCTGACCGTGGATTTTCCCTAACTTCGACGATTAGATCCAGTTGTCTCTCAGGTCTGTTGATTTATTTTCTTCGTTGAATGCCATGATCCTGGGCGACGGAAGTCCGATCTCTAAGGGGATAACGTGACGGTTCGCATTTTTGGCTTGGTTGTTTGATTGAGGATGACATATCGATGAGAAGCACTGTTGGGTGCTGATGTCTTTATAGAATTTCCGAAAGTTCTTGCCTATAAACTGGGTTCCTTATCAGTGATGAGTACCTATGGGATCCCGAACCGGCAGATAATGTGCTTCCAGAAGAATTGTTGGGTTTGGTGTTCTGTGATCATGGCTAGGGGCTCTGCCTCGATTCTCTTGGTGAAGTAGTCGATGGCCACTACCAGGAACTTTCTTTAGCCCGTCGCTTTTGGAAAAGGGCCGACCAAGTCCATTCCCCACATAGCAAAGGGAGTCGGACTAGCCAGGGAGCGGAGGTTGGCTTGCGGAAATCTTTTCACCAAGGAGAATCTTTGGCAAGGGCCGCACCTTTTTACGAGGTCTTGGACGTCTTATAACATGGTCGGCCAGTAGTGTCCATGATTTAGCACTTTTCGGGCGAGCGACCTGCTCCCCATGTGACATCTGCCGATTCCCTCGTGTAGTTCTTTCAGGGCGTACTTGGCTTCATCGGGGGCTGGCAGCGAAGGTAGGGTCTTCTGTCAGTTATTGTGCTCCCTAGGGATCCATCCTACCGAGGAGAAATCGAAGGATGTCAAGAGCTACTGGACTATTTCCAAGTATCGGATCATCCGAGCATCACGAGCCTCACACTCCCCGGTGATCTGGTTGACCACGAACTGGGAGTCGCTAACGGCCCTGAGTTGTCTAACCTCCGCCTTGTGCGCCAGGGTGAGCCCCGCTATCATAGCCTCGTATTCCGCCTCGTTGTTGGAGGCTGAGAAATTCAGGCGAAGAGAATACTGGAGGATGAAGTTCTCGGGGCCTTTGAGTATGATGCTCATGCCGCTTCCCACCTCGCAAGATGAGCCATTGACATAAACCTCCCAAATCGGATCTCCCTTTTGAGCATCGGATGACTTGGAGATAGTGCACTCCGTGATGAATTCGGCGAGCGTCTGCACCTTTATGGCTGCCCTGGGCTGGTAACTGATGTCGTACTGGCTCAATTCGATTGACCACTTGACTAAGCGGCTGAAATTTTTGGGCTTATAGAGGACGGCCTTGAGAGGTTGATCCATGAGAACCTGAATAGAGTGGGCCGGGAAGTAAGGACGGAGTTTTCGCACGGCCATCACCAGCTCGTATGCCACCTTTTCCATCTTCGCGTATCTAGTCTCGGCTGAGATCAAGACTTTGCTCACATAGTAGATAGGCTTCTGAACGCCATCTTCTTCTCAAACGAGCACGACACTGAGCGCGTTTTTTGAGGCTGATAAGTATAGCTGAAGGGGTTCGCCCGGTTCAGGTTTGCTAAGAAGCGGGGGGTTGGCGAGGTAGAGCTTCAACTGGTCGAAGGCCTATTGCTGGGGGTCGCCCCATTCGAAGCCTTTTGCCCCCCGCATGGCCTTGAAGAATGGGAGGGACTTCTCTCCAGACTTGGAGAGGAAGCGGCCGATGGCTGCTAGTCTTTCTGTGAGGCACTGAACCTCCTTAATATTTCTGGGAGGGGCCATGTTGATTATGGCCTGGATATTCTCGGGATTGGCCTCTATGCCGTGCTGGCTAATGACGAACCCAAGGAATTTCCTCGAAGAGACACCGAAGGCACATTTTGTGGGATTAAGCATCATGTTGTGGGACCGAAGGATGCCAAAAGCTTCCTCAAGGACGACGACATGATCCCGCCCTCGTCGGCTCTTGATGAGCATGTCGTCGACGTATACCTCTATGTTCCGACCGATCTGAGCTTTAAAGACTCGGTTGATAAGCCTCTGGTAGGTGGCACCGACGTTCTTGAGCCCGAAGGGCATGACCCGGTAACAGTAGAGGCCCTGGTCGGTTACGAAGAACATTTTGGCAATGTCTGGAGGGAACATCCGGATCTGATTATAGTCTGAAAAGGCGTCCATGAAGGTCAGGAGCTCGTGAACCGACGTTGTGTCGATCAGAGCGTCGATGCTTGGGAGGGGAAAGGATCCTTAGGACATGCCCTGTTGAGGTCCGTAAAGTCTATGTAGATCCTCCAGTTCCTACTGGAATTCTTCACCATTACGACGTTAGCCAGCCACTCGAAGTAGCTGACTTCTTGAATGAACTGGGCGGACAACAGTTTGTCCACCTCCTCTTTCACTGCATGTTGTCTCTCTGGGGTGAACTTACGGCGTTTATGTTGGATTGGCTTGGAGCCCGGGGTGACGCTTAGCCTGTGCATGATTAAATCTTCAAAAATCCCAGGCATGTTGGACGGTGTCCAAGCGAAGAGGTCGATATTGCGGCGGACACAATCAATTATACCTGGCTTCAGGTCGGCGAAAAGGGTGCGGCTCAAACGGAACCACTTGGACTTGTCTTCCGCTTCGAATGAGACCTCCTCTAATTTTTCCGCAGGCTCTCACTCGGGTTGGCTTCTTTCAGGTGGATGTTCGACTGCATCGGGGGGGAACACCCCGCCCCCAACCGTGGTCATGTAGCATGATCCTGCAGACTCCTAATTTCCTTTAGCGACGCCGACCCCGAGGTCAGTGGGAAATTTTAGCTTCAAGTGGTAGGCGGATGGGACTGCCTGGAGCGAGCAGAGGCCAGGTCGACCGAGGATGGCATTGTACATTACCTTGACATTGACCACCATAAAATCCATTGATTCGGTCTGTGTGATGGGGGTCGTGCCCGCTGTTACATCCAACATCACGATCCATTCAGTTGTTACTGGGGCACCCGAGAACCCATGCAGGGTGTACCCAGCCAACTTCAGCTTATCTCGGGGGAGCTTGAGGTTCTCAAATGCTTCAAAGAAGAGAATGTTAACTGAGCTCCCGTTGTCCACTAGAATTTGGCGGACTACGAAATTTGCCATGACGAGGCTGATGACGAGGGCATCGCAGTGTGGGAGCCGGACTCCCTCTAGGTCTTCTCCGGAAAAGGATATCGGTCACTGCTGAATTTCGGGGAGGGATGGTCCCAGACGGAGTTAACCTCTCAGACGAAGGCCTTACATGAGGTGTTGGATCCCCCTCCCATGGGTCCCCTATAGATGCAATGCAGTATGGCCTGCCCCCCGGTCTCCCCAGGCTCGGGGTCTCGCTCGGGCCGCCGGTTGATCGTTCGAGGAGGAGGCGAAGGCCTCAGATTCCTCGAATCCCTCCGGTCTCTCGGATTATCCCGGGTGAACTCTCTCAAGTACCCTCGCTGGATGAGGGCCTCGATCTCATCCTTAAGGGTCCGATAGTTGTCCGTCTCGTGTCTGTTGTCTCGGTGGAAGCAGCAGTAGAATCTCTGGTCCCACTTGATATTTTTGTTCGGTCGGGGAGGGAGTCGAACGAACCCTTTATCCTCAATCTCCATCAGGATTGCCGAGACGTTCTGGGTCAGAGGCGTATACCTCTCGAATCGGGGGACCGGAGGAACCCTTTTGAGACTGGCTGTCTCTTTCACGGTTTTCTTGATGGGCTCGATGTCGTCGGCCTTCCGCTTCCCCTTGGTAGTGGCTTCTTTGGTTTTTAGGGCCTTTTCCACCCAAATGTACTTCTCGACACTGTTGAGTAGGTCGGGAAAGTCGATGGGTGGTTTTTCGGCCAATGAAGCCTTTAACTGACCATGCCTAACGTTATGCCGGAAAGTCGCTGCAGCAACGCCCGAGTCAAGAGAGGACACGAACCTCGCCTCGGTGGTGAACCTCCAAATGAAATCGCGGAGTGACTCCCCTTCCTTCGGCCTGAGCTCCAGAAGGGACGCGCTCGTCTTCTCGACCTTTCTGCTGGTCACGAAGTGGGCTAGGAAGTTCGCTTCCAACAGGTTGAACGAGAAAACTGAGCCGGGAGTGAGCTTTGAGAACCATTCCTGAGCCGGACCACGAAGGTTAGCAGGGAAGGCGTGGCAGAGGAGGGGATCTGCAACGCTGTGAATCATCATGAGGATCTTAAACCCCTCCATGTGATTAGCGAGATCACCCTCGCCATTGTAGGTCTCGAATTGGGGAGGCCTGAAATTTTGGGGGATCTTGGCTTCCAGAATTTGGGGGGAGAATGAGGGTCCGGCGGCCGATGACCATAACCCGGCATTGGTCCGCCCTTGCCGAGATGGGCGAGGCGGTTCTCCATCTCCCGTAAGCGCCGGAGGACAGCGCCTACTTGTTCCTGGGGGTGGGCCGATCCGTAGGATTCGCCGCCCCTTGCTCTTGACCGAAGATCAGAGCTGTTGAATACCTCGATTCCCTGGCCGCCTCGGATTGCATGGAGGACCTCGTCCCGAAAATTTTGGAACTCGGCCCTCGTGACGGGGGCTTGCCCCGCCGGGTCCTGCGGGGGCGGGGGTCCACAGGGCGAGCAGCTGTTTTCTGGATCGCGATCTGGGAACGACCGTCTACGATGGTTCGAGACCGAGTTGGAAGCGGCCTCTCCCTTTGTGCGACTGGCCTGTTGATTTGAAATGATGCATCGCAAATCGGTCGCGTTTGAGTGAGAAACACCCGGCCTGCATCTAGCTACATCGTGGACCCGTGGTCGGTTGGAACCCTGGGCGTCCGCACGGCTGTGATGTGGGGGTCCGAATGTCATGCCGATGTGACGACCCTTCTGGCTTTGGGAGCCATAGGAAAGCTCGGACTTAGGATGACATCCCTGGCTGGGCTTGGACGGGCGACAGTACCCGAGGTTCCTACTGACGGTGCCAACCTGATGCTGTTTATTTTTGGGGTGTGGGGGCAGCAAGTGTGAGTTGTTGTAATTTGTGAAGGAGAAGCTGTGGTACTGGCGTCGATCCGTCCCTAGGGAGTAGGACCGGCTCGAGAGTAGCAGCAGAGAGGTAGAGGCCGGGTGCTCGGCTCTGATAAAGTGGCTCGGCTCGGCCTTTTATACATGCACACTGCCTAGAAACACCGGGAGAAGTCCCGACGACATGCCCTCCGACGATCTAGTCAGTCACTGAGAAAGTAACAGTATGTAGGGTTTAGGTGGTGAAAAGTATTACCTTTAAAAGTGAGGAGAGGGACTGATAATTATAGGTAGAGGTAAACGGGTCTGTGACCCTAGCAGACCGGGTTGTAACCGTTTGCCTGTGGGTCTGAATGGGCTGAAGTCCGTTTGATCTGTTTGACCTGATGATCACAGGGGAGCGAGATTTGAGGAGATTTGAGGGTTGTGATTGCGCTACTCCCTTTATTCCGTATAAGAAACTGTGAAAGTTTTGCAAACTGTTCTTTTAAACGCCTCAGCATTTCTCTTTGTTCTGTGTGGAAAGAGTTTGTACATGATTGCACATATATATACATATATATACATGCATATCCATCCATTTTAATTAGATGAAGTAAATTCAGATTAATTGAATAAATAAAATAATTAAATAAAATAACATAAAACTTGCCCCAATCAATCCATGATTCGGTTTCAGAAATTTACAAGGTTAAATTCACATTAACATATAATCATCAAACCAGGGCAAATCTTTTTTATTGATCATTCACAACTTCACTAACATATATAAAATTAAATTAGGTAAAAAGAAACTGTAATCATAAAATTAGGGTAAACTTTTTTATTGATCATTCTCAACAAACCCAATGCCAATGATAATAAAAGAAATTGCATAATCTAATAATTAATACTATTGCCAAATAACACAAAATCTAATCATTAGATTTTTTTTTTTCATATAAAAAAGTAAATTTCATAATTATAAGACTTTCCGTTATATCTTGTTAATGAAACACAGTGAGAACCTAACAGCCCATGCGAAGGACGATGTAGGGATCACTTCCCATGGTGTCACGATAAGCGAGGTTGGTCCCTCGAACAACTCGAACTTTCAAAAGACCCAACACAGTTTGCATATTTCTTTCTGTTGATAATTTTAATTGATACCTATCAATTCGATATTGAGATTTTGAGCTTTCCTTTTGATTAAGATAATGAGGCTTTTCCCCCCTTCAATTTCAAGGACAAGAAGGAGGTACTTTTTCTTTTTTGTTTCGATGGTTTGAACTTTGAAGGGGTGGTAAAGCGGTCCATCTCTTATTCTCTGTGTGTTTTTTTTTTTTTTTTTGCTTGCCAAATTTCTTCCTTGTTTTTGTTGGTCAATGGTCACCAATTTGACAGTTGGAAAATGCCAAGGATTTCCAAATTTGTATGGATCCCTAAGAATGAAACTGATGGTTCAATTGGGCCAGGATAGAGCCCAGTCATAAGTTTTAATTGGGCTAGCAGATGCCTAGTTTAATTTCAACATGGGCTTTTTCATGTAGGCCCCATTTCTTTTATCTTCAATTAGCCCCACAGGCACACACAAAATAAATAAATAAATAAACAAAATGGAAGATATACTCAAACTCAAAATGGAGATCGCTTGCATCCAAGGGCCGAGAGAGATTGCCGGCTCTCTCAATTTTGATTTAGAGGATTTATTTTTATCCATGGACGTGCGTTACAAACGAACAAAAATCTTTACTATCATAGCTTAGTAAAAATTGCAAAACCAAGAAACACCACTGCTCAAATATTTTCTTTTAAAGTACACAATGAGAATTACTGTAGTAAAATTTACAGTATGTCCTACACTTATCGAACAGCTTGTTTTTTGTTTTTTTTTCTTTCTCCATTTCGAGGATACCGTGAATCATCTATCTCTAATCTCAAATCTCTAATATTATAATGGGAGAAGTCCTTAGTGTCATTTGTTAATCTACCAACATGTGCATTACTCATGCATAACTAATCTGAAGAAAGTATAAGGTTCGAGTCCTCATTATGTCAAGTTTTTTTACTTTAATTTTTTTATATTAAACATACATCACATGTGTAAATTACTATCCATCTATCTATCTGTAATATAATATATCTACTTGTACTATTTTAATGAGAGAGTTGGGGTTTGTAACAAACAAACACTAACTTTGTAATTACATCAACACGTATAATATACGTCCAAACTATATCCAACTAATATAAATGTGCACCGCAAGTGTAGCCCAAATCAAAACATTCAAATATAAACTATTTTTTTTTCTTATACAATATATATTCAATTAATTTGATGACTTTATTTTTTAGACGTACATCGCACGTATATTATACTAGTTGTACATTAATAATCTTGATCGAACCGAATATTTTGGTGGTATAGTTGTTCATATTCGTTAAAATTGGTGAAAGTAAACAATTTCAACATTTTCCAAAAGCATTCATCATTGACAGTTTGACACAATCTTGCAAGAAAATCAATTTATCACACAACCATGCACACATGCAATTCTTAACTGGATCTAGGTTGACACAAAGTAAGTTACCATTTATTACGTCTTGATTAAGAACAAATTGAGAGTCTTAACAAAACAAAATTAAACAAAAGTGTAGCACCAACTTGATTCATTCTAGCTGGCAAGCTTGTCTACATTCGGAATGGCACAACAAAATCCAACTGTCGTCTACCTCTTCACTTCTCTCTCATTTCTTCATCCATAACAATGTTTTGACTCTACATTGAGAGCGTTACTCTTCTTCACGATTACGCGGCAAATTTTGGGCTTTAAATGCGACTAAAAACAAGACAAGATAAGTTCATAGCGCGGATCTTATTAATTATCTGCAGTTAATGTGCATGACGGTGAGATTGTTACTCTTCAGTCTCCTTAAAGGAGAGGTATATTGCATAAATTTGGTTGCCGTTTTAGTCACATGGGTCCCCAAATGTACCTCTCAGATTTGGCAGAACGCAAACAAATTGCTTTGTAGTTGAGGGCTCCATGTACCTATTTGTTTTTTTTGATCTGAAGATGTACCTATTTGTTTGGATGTGTTAGACAGTGGTATCGTAGGTGCTTATTAATCGGCTTTAAATGCATAGCAAAATGTCTCGTGGCTTAAACGAGGAGTCAAGCAATGAAATGAAGTATGTTGGTAACAGTATTTGCTTGCATTGCAGCTTTTAAGAGTGGAGAATGAATTTGTAAGTTCCATCAGATCTAAAGGAAGGGACACTTTCTGAAAGATCACGGCCTGATGATGGTGAAATCACAGTAAATCAGGGCCGTGCGATTCCAGCAATAATCTCAAATTTTTACAGACAGATTAATCATAACGGGCATTTTCCAAGGCATGAGCTTCTTTCAAGCCCCATAAAAAGTGACAAACTATGTCCACTAAGAGCGACACCCAGCCAATGCAGAGTAGAAGTCAAATCTCGTATCCCCTAACAAGAGAACCTATCTCTTGAGGGGGAGAAACATAAAGGAGATAAGGAATTCAAATCAATCCAACGGACACAGATCAATCTCTTGATATATCTCCCAGGCCTATAAATACCCATCATCCACTATAGTCAGAAGATAATCAACAATTTGCCAGTATTCTCTCTCATACTCTCTTTCTCTTTCTGGTTCTGACTTGAGCGTCGGAGGGTCTGTCGCCGGGGCCACCCCCGGTGTTTCAGGCTTTTTGCAGGTCCATCGGCCGCATCAGTAACCGTCGGATTCAGATTACGCTGGTCAATCAACGATCCAGATTCAATCTCAGGAGCTCTAACCGTATTTCACGGCCAAGGTCAAAGGTTAAACTTTTAGTAGTTTCCATCAATTATTAACTCACTATCGTTTGCTCCCACACATAAATAAGCAGCAATAGATTGGTGTCGTCTGTGGGAAACTACACAAGTCAGATTTACCGCCATGCCACCAAGACAAAGAGGTAGAGGGGCGACCTCAAGCTGCCGCACCAATTCTCTTCGTCAACCAGCTCCTTCTATGGAAGATCTGATTCCTCCTTAACATTCACCCTGATAGCCTAATCAAGCTCCTTCCAACGGAGAGGCGCCGGGGGGCTCCCGACAAAACCAACATGAACAACATCCTCAGCACGACCGCATCTCAGTCCATAATACTTCAACTGATTCAAAGGCTTCGTGAGGCCCCTAGGGGCCTAGAGATCTCCGCCAGATCATCGGTGCCAGGCAATAAGGAACCAACCTGTGAATTCGGTTGGACGAGAGTCATACCCGATCTGAGGCCTCCCGCTCGGGACATCAAGCAAACCAGAGAACCTATCTTCCTAGACAAAGATCATGAAAATCCTCATCTCACAGGGGGCACACCACAATAAGGATCCTGACTCATGAAATTTGAAAGCTCCTTGTGCAAAACAAAGGGAAAAACACCCCAGTCACTTGGGCCGAATTGGATAAGTTCAAGCTCGACATCCTCCATGCTATCCAAGGAAGTCAAGATCTGGGCCAGCCGCCTAAAAAAAGATCCGCCGACTCAACTGGGTACCAGGGGAAGGACGACCAAGTCCTTCGCCGTATCCAAGAGGTGGAGAATCATCTAGAACAGATGAAGAATGAGAGAAACCGCTCTAGTAGGGCCTACCACCATAGTCGACCACCTTTTAGCAAAGCCATCCTCGATGCACACGTCCCAAGGAATTTCAAAGCTCCTCAATTCGAATCCTACAATGGAGATTCAGACCCGACCGACCATATCGAGAGTTTCAAAGCACTCATGATGGTCTACAATGCTACCGATGCACTCATGTGTCGAACATTTTCCACAACACTGAAAGGAACAGTAAGGGAATGGTATTCGCGCCTGACTCCAGAGTCAATATTCTTCTTCGATCAGCTCGAGGAGCTCTTCATTGCGCACTTCGTTACTAGTCGCAAGGCTGAAAAAACAAGTGCCTCCCTGTTAGAACTGAAACAGAGAGATGGAGAATTGCTGAAGGACTTCGTCAAACATTTTACAGTAGAAGCATGGTCAATTTTGTTGGTGTATGCCCAGTGGTCAGTTGTGTATTGACATTACTAGTTTACATTGTATTATGATATTTATTTCATATATGAGGCATTTCATTTAATGTGCTGTTTATTGTGATTAAATGAGCATAATAAAGTTCTTAGAATAGTATGTTCAATACCATGGGATATCAAGTGCATGACTTGATTATGAGATCCCATTGGTTGTAATCAGAACACTATTCTTAAATGTCCCTAGTCAAGTATTATTGTGAATTAGGACAACAATAATGCATAGAGACTAGTATGTGCATAGACTAATGACCATATCTCACGGGTCATGGATATGAGATATCAAGTCTTCACATGGGTACATATTAGAATAATAATGTACTGGACTGACCCACCATGAGAACGCTGCATAAATCGTTACGTAAGTGTCATAGACGGTTCTCACAGTGACTATGATGTATGTAGTCCTTTGACTTGAAGTCACCACGGATCCCTACATGAAAAGTTACATATTTTAATGTCGTCAAACATTACCTATAATAAAGTGATTATAAAGTCGACTATTGGATATATTACAAATCATGCAGAGAGATGTGAGTGATTTAGATAGGATTTGTCCTTCTTACATAACAAGAGTGATATCTACGGACCCCTTGATTGAGTGAGACTGCAAAATGCATGGTCGTGCTCAAATGAGTCAATATGAGATATTGAGCTCATTTGTTTTAGTATGTCTACTCGGACATCAAGAAACCAAAGATTGAACTATACAAGGGGGACACACTCTATACCTTGTGGTCAATTAAGATATTTGGACAAAGGGACTAGATTTGTAACGCCCCGAATACCAAAATATGGTAATTCGTAGCTCAACAGGATCTACACTTCACTTTGTACGATTTTACAAGGAATTTTGAAACTTTTGTTACAACATATCATTTTACAACAACACGCAGCGAAAAAATAAATGAATTACAACATGGTAAATATACAATTGTAACAACTTTAACATTGAAGTAATCATCCGCATCAAATTCATCTTTATATCTTCTTGTAAATTTCAAGTCCTGCATATGAAACTGTGGGCACGTCAATTGCTTACAACCAATGCAATATTATAAACGGCGATTCTCACTAGGCCGTAATATAACGATTCTTTAATACTTTAACAACCACAAACTTGAAAGTAAACAAAGTGTAAAAGAGTTACTAACCTAAACATGCCAGTGTATGCAATGACTTAATACCTAATGCAGATGTCTACGCTATGATAACACTAATGCACACTTGTTCGGATTCTATGCATCCCATACTAAATAGGTCTAAGGAAAAGCCCTTATTGTACTCCTCAATATAAGGTTTAATCCATTGCCATGAATTACTACTCGTGTGAATATTTGCAAGTGTACAAAATTGCAACAAGTAGTATAGTTCAGTGAAAAGAGTGTCGAACCCACAAGGACTAATTATTTTACCGAGTACTGAAATTACTAGATTAACTACTATTTGGAAAATTGAAAGTTAATAAAGAAAGCAACAAAATTAAATTAATCTAAAAAACTAACTAAATTAATTAAGAGAGACGAAATAAGAGTTTATATTATTTATTAATTGCAAAATTAATTCTAGGGCTTTTGATTTTACCTAGTTAATCTCACACAATTTATAACTCCATATGAAAAAAGAATTTATTTTTCAAGTTGTAGACCAAAATCCCCTATGTATTCAATGCTTTCTCTCGAACAACACCAAAAATATCTCCAACTAACAGTTTGTCATAGTTCATCACAAATTTAATTAATTGAAGACTCGTTAAGTTCTGTGGATTTCTTAACGGTCACATTAATCGCGGTAAATCATCTTTAATTTCGCTCAATCAACGGTGTTTAATTTTATAGTTCTAAATCAAAAATTACCTCTCGGTTTCTCCATGATCTAATAAATCATACAAAAGTTGGCCAAACAATTGTAAGCATTAAACACAAAAATCAAACACACAACCATTAAAAAATAGAAAAATAATATGGAACTAAAATTGTGTTTCTAAAACTAGGCTACATTGAAGCCCTAGAAAAATAAATTTAGTTCATAAAGGTTTTGCAACTAACAAACATTGTCTTGGATTGCATTATAAAATTAGAGAGAGAGAAAAAAAAGAGATACAAAAAAGGACTGTTTTTGTAAATGAAATTGCAAACCGAACAGCCTCGAAAAGCATGCCCAAAGTCAATTCCTCTCTCTCTGTCTCGTCTGTCTTGGTCGTTGAGCCACAGAAACGCATGCCATGTCACAGCTGCCTCGGGACACGCGCGCCACGTCAGCGCCGGGGAACTCGCGTGCCTGCTGCTCCCTGTCTTCGTCACCACGTCAGCTTCTACTGACGTCAGTCACCTGGGAACACGAGCCGAACATAGCAACACCTGTGAACTCGTTCTGTTTTGTTTTTATTTATTTATTTATTTATTTTTATTTGAACTCAGTCGTCTCTTGGTGTGCGTGTTTTTTTTTCTTTCTCTTGGTCTTGTATTTATAGGCATACGGATAGGAGAATTAGGGTTTACTTTTGCAGAAAAACCCCATCTTCTTCATTTATTTACTTCCTTCCATGATTTGCTCTTTATTTCTTTCTTCTTTTTCTTCTCTTTCCTTTTCTTGGAAACATGTGCCGCATACACAAAATAAAATCAGAAATTAGGGTTTAAAAATTAAATTAATTAGTTTAAAATTAATTAAACTAACTAAAAATCATATTAGCTCATTTAAACCCTTTTAAAATTGTTTATTGCATTTTCACCCTCCATTGGCAATTAAAATTTATATCTTGCATTTCACACGGCAAAATTGTAAGATTTAAAAATCAACAAAACAATAAAATTTAATAAATCATTCTTTTTGTTTTGTTTGTTGAATTTTACCAAAAATATTCACATTTTGCATCAAAAATCTTATTCCTTCAAAACTAATTAATTACTTGAAATCCTAAGGAAATAAGATGAATTAAACACAATATAGACGAATACAAGCAATTTTAATTGGTAAATGAGTACAAATATTTGTATAAAAATTAGACACATCAACTACTACGGTGACCAAGATAAGGTTTAGATGTTCTGGGAGTATTAGGCCCACGCCCGAATAATTTCGGAGATGAATCCCACACCACAGATGAGCTGGAGACACTCCCAATCACACCTCGATAATTTCGAAAAAACTATCTCATATCGCAAGCTGTGACGCATACATAGTCCTAAAACACCCCATAGGCGTCGCCTCAATCCCGATAATTCCGAAAATGAATCCCACACCGCAGATGAGCTAGGGACACTCCCAATCACACTTCGATAATTCCAGGGAAACTATCTTACACCGCAGACCAACTGAGGTCCTCATCCTCATGTTTGCCCATGCTTCATCACGTCTCCCCTTAGTGTCTGTCCTTACGTTTTTAGTTTGTTTTGGAAGAAATCATCAAAACCTAGAGTTAGATTACCCTACTGGACTTAAACCAACACAAGCGATAGTCAACCCAACTGGCTATTTCTCAAGAAATGCACAACCGACAATGGTTAGCTCTCAAATTCATATTAATAACAGCTGCCGATTTCTAAAGGTCTCACATAGCCTCTAGATTCCAACAACTATCTCGTTCTAGAGATCAACCATAGGTTATATTCAACCTCAAAATAATATTTCAATTTCTTTATTCACAATCTCTTTCTTAAATACATTTCTTTATAATCTCATAACATGAAGTAACTCACTTCAACTTTCATTATCAATTTAATTACTTGTAGCATGGTATACAACTCAAAGTATTCTTAATCAAAGATGAATAACTATAGAATTTTATTAAGAGTAATCCAATTGTATTTCAAATTTAATTTTCCTTTCATCAAACAAGATTCACATTTTTTAATTGAAAATTTCGAATTCTTCAACACATTATTTAATGTAAATTCCACCTTCAATTCACACAAAATACATCAAAATATTGTGGAAATATTTTATAAAGTCTAGATAATATTTTAGAGTAATAATAGGATTTTCCCCAAAATTTATTTATTTGAAAAACTCAAAAAAAATAAAATCCGAAACTGGCCATGGCCGGTTTCGAACCCGCGACCACACAAGCCACAGAGCACAGCACCCAAGCAGTGCCCAGTAACCAGTAATCCCAATTGCAGCAAATGGAAGAAAATCATTTAGTTGGTTTATGTTTAGGCCGCTGTGTCTTTGGGGAAATTTCATTTCGAAATAAAAACAATGCCTTTTCAAGACTCGAACCCAAGACCATGAGCACTGTTCACAGCGCTCTAAACCCACACCGAAAACCATTATGCCTAACCCATTCTCTGTTATAATTAGGAGTAGAAATATCTTTATATTTCCTGTCTGTTTATAACTTTTCTTTACAAATTTTGATTTCTCAACTATTTTGTATCGTTCAACTCTAATTCTTTCCAGAACATTTTCTTTCCAAAATACAGTATAGTAACATATATTTAAACTATAATATTCTTATTTTCGATAATATAATAAAAGTTTTTCTCCCAAATTGCATTAATAAACTCATATTATCAAATTTCCAATAAAATATTGTCCCTTTTCAAAACAACTTTATAAAATTCTTTATACCAAGGAAAATATATACTAGTGAGAATATTTCCACAATTCTTTTCTATAATAGCATCTTAAAACTTTTTCATACATGTTGCATTATTTTGTCTATTATATGAACGTTCAAACATGCATCAATTTGAATTTTTTCATTCCAACAATTTACTAGATATTTTTTTTTCTTCCTAGTTAACATGAGTTTTAGCCATTCATTTTAACTACAACAACATTTCAACAAATCATGACATAATTAAAACAACATTATGCAATCTATATTCATCACAATTCTACAACTACTCATATGTCAAACTAGCATGCTTTATTCTACAAAATTTAGAAAGTATTCATGAAATGCCCACCTCAAAGAAGATCGTAATGTAGAAGAAAAACTCCTAAAAAGATCCTAGCTCCAACACGATTGCCTAGCTCTTCTCCTCCTAGCAAGAACAACTCCAAGCTCCTCCAAGAATTGCAAGACAAAAATTCTAACTCTCTTTCTTTTCTTCTCTCTTTTGATTCTTTATTTTGGTGCCAATGATAAAAGGGGGGGGGGGGGGGGGGGGGGGGGGGGGTTATTTATAGGGAAAATGTGTGGCTAGAATTTAATCTCACAACTCCAAATAACCACCCACTACCCCACTCTCCCACTTCTCCCACTCTCCCACTACCCCACTACCCAAGCAAGGCCGGCCTATAGCTTCCAAGTGCATACACATGCACGTGGAGTGCACAACTGTGCACCCTTCTCATTTTTATATTTACTTTTATACTTGTGTATTTACTAGTTGTACATGACATGTGTAAGAATGTGTATAACTAATTGTAGGATTCTCTTATTGGACTTTTCTTGTGGGCTTGGTTCATTTTTATTTATTTAATTTATTTTATTGGGCTTAAGATATTCTATTAGGCCTATGAGTTCTAAATAAGAAATGGACAACTAAATGAGATAAAATTAAAAAGAACTTATGCATACTTAGAAAAAATATTTTAGGATGAAAAATGAGATGAAATTGCATGTGCATTGCACATAAAAATAAATGTTCAAATATGAAATCGATCTTATCAACGAAAAATATTTATAGATAATCAAAATTAAACATTAAAATAATAATTAATATACACATTCAATAATGTAATCAATACATACATAGAAAATACGTGCACCGTACATATAAAATATATTTTAATAAAAATAGAAAAAATGAATTTCTGTTTATAAATGAATTCGAATACGTCATAAAAATAAATAATTGAAACACATCGAAAATATTACACGTAACTGTAGAATATACGTAATTGACGCGTGCATTGATAACACGTGCATTGTACGTAAAAACACAAAGATTGAAATTTAATATTTAAGTTGCCTTAAATAGGATAAACAGAATTTTTGAGAAAACGAAATGCATAAATAGTCGAAATCTAAAATACGTAGTGAAACACGTTACGGATATTACCCGTAACGGTACAATATACACGTGCGTAACACACTAGGAGCAAAATTGTCATAACCCAATTTTGCGGGGTGTTACAAGACTGCATGGTAACATTGGTCACGGATAGGTTATGTCAAGTCACTGACATTCCCACTACTTGATTAGCAGTGATGTATTGCTAGATACCGCTCATTATTTGTAATACTAGAATATAATTTTAGTATCACTGTCAACGTAATGGGAACCTACAGGGTCACACACTTAGAATGGATCAAAATTAGGATTTAAATTCATAAGATAAATTTAATTGGAAATCCAAGACTTGGACTCCTGACATTGGTTGGACATTTAATTTGATTAAATGGGCTGAACAAAGTTCAGAGGCCCACCCACGAATCTGACCCAGGTCGGATTATGAGCCCAACAACCTCTTTACTTTCTTAGGGTTATTTTACTGCAGCTATATATAAGATACATATCTGTGTAAAAGTCACATATGAGAAAACCCTAGCCGTCACAGAAATTGTGAGAGAGAGATCGTGAGGAACAGGCCCCATCTCGCAGCTAGCACCGCGACATGATGAAAGCTTGTTTTTGATCCGTTCATGTGGATGTTGTAGAGGCACCGCAATATTGCAGTGATGTGATCGACATATCTTGGAGACAGCGGATCCATCCTTAAGGTATAACTCTTAAACATGTTTTATGGTTTTCGCATGGATCCATGGCTAGGTTTCAATATTTTGTAATTTTTCCACTGTGTATTCAATCTGTGTTTTCCATTGAAACCTAACGAATTTCTTCCTTGGACTCTTCAGTGGCGACTGCAGCCTTCCGATACAAACGTCATGCATAAAGAACTAAAAGCATCCCACGTCAAGAGACCACCTCGAGATTTCACTGAGCTCTTAGAAAGGAGTGAAAAGTACATCAGGATCAAGGAAGCTCTCAATCCATAAGTCAAGAAAGAGTCACTTTTCGGGAACAAGCGGAAGAATGCAAGTGAGGAAACACCCAAGAAGTTCCTAAAAAAATGCAAGTCAATGTCGTCCTCCTCCTACACCTGCTTCAACAAATTCACTCATCTCAACGCAAGCGTATCAGCCATCCTCATGGAAGTTGAGAAGGACGAAATAATTCCTCCCCCCAAGATGTCAACGTCTAGCAGGAGAAGAGACAAAACTAAGTTATGCACATTTTAAAGAGATCCAGCCCTTAAAGAAGAACTGGAAGCCCTGATTTGTAGGGGTTATCTCTCCAACTTCGTTCAGAAAGACAACGGCACCGAAAACCCTCTGCCCCGGGGGGCTAATAAGCTTCAAGAGAGGCCATACGAATCGCAAGACTTTGAACACATGGCCTTCCTCCACTTCATTCACGGAGGCCCGATGGGGAGAGATTCCAACTCCTCCCGCAAAGCTTTCGTCAGGGAAGTCAACTCCATAGATAACATTCCACCTGCCAAAAGCACCGGGGTCCCGATATTTTTCTCCGATAAGGACATAGACGACGTCCGAATACCTCATTGCAATGCATTGGTCATAAAACTTTGCATGGTGAATCATGAGGTATGCCGCATCCTGGTGGACAATGACAACTCAGTAAACATCCTCTTCATGGCCACATTCGAGGCTCTCAAGCTCTCTCGAGATCGAATCAAGCCAGTCGGTTACACACTCCATGGATTCTCTGGTATCCCCGTTCAAGTAGAAGGACTCATCACACTGGATGTGACAACAGAGAAAACCCTTGCTATTCGAACTGAAGCACTGGACTTTATGGTAGTCGATGTTAAAGCTGCATACAACGCTATATTCGGCCGTCCAGGCCTAGAAGCCTTCCATGCAGTTGCCTCCGCCTTCCACATGAAAATAAAGTTCCCAACAGTAGCTGGCGTAGGCCAAGTTGTAAGGAGCCAACATGCAGCACGAGCATGCTACACCGCTACAATGGGGGGCTCAGTTATTTTCCTCGACGCCATAGAGCTACCACTAAGAAGAAGTCACAATAATTCAAAAATTGTAAATGAGCTTGAAGCCACTGCCATAAACAACTCTACCAAGAACTTCCAAACCTGCCACATCATCTCTCACCAGGTCCAAACTAGTTCTCATCATATCACAGTAATAAACCTGAATCCTACGCCCGAAGCCATTCCACTCATTCAACAGAAACAAATAATCTTGCCTAACAATGGGGGGTTCCCTCCAAACACATAGGTGCATCAGAAGATTTCTTTTTCTCTGTGCAAAACAATGGGGGGTTGGTTCCCTCCAAAATAGGCAAGTCCAGGCAAGGTCTACCAAGTTGTTTGCCCAACGGCTCATCAACTTGAAAACCCGGGGGACAAGGAGATATCAGCAGAACTTGGAAGGTAGAACACCTTATGAAGGTGAACGAGGGTGTCTCAAATGTCATAAAATTAATAGTAGTATTCTAAAATAGTATATGTCATAATTAAATACTAATAAAACTGAAGATGTTCCAAACCAAAAAATAAAATTGATGTTCCAGACCAATACATAAAAAAACGCTAATAATGTCTGGGTTAGTTCATGATGATAATTGATGCGGTTTGTTTTTGGTAAACGTGTGGATGCACCAGGCATGAGTTCTTACTCGATTTGTATTGAAGGAGGAGACTCCTATGTAGACGACCCTCGACTAGACGAACGGTACTGGAGTAGGCGGTATTGAGGTGGAGGCTGATGCTCGGCTCGGATCTCTGGGGCTCGGATCCGAGGGTCTCGTGTACCTGCAGACGGTCTCGGAACACCGGGGTTGGTCCCGGTGGCAGACCCTCCAAGGATCTAGTCAGTCACTAAGGGAGAGTAACAGTAACTAGGGTTTGAGTGCAGAAGTTTTGATTACCTGGAGAAGGAGTAGGGGTCTGGTATTTATAGAAGATGCCAACTGGGTCTGGGCCTGTTTGGGGCCAGGTCTGGACCCGGTTGCCCTTGAGGCTGAAGCAGTGGAAACCAGGGCGGTATAGGGCTAACGTAGCAGATGCCCGGGCAGTTTCCGGGCTGACGTGGCAACGGCCCGGGCAGTTTTTCGATGCTGACGTGGCGGATCTGGGGGATCAGAAGGTGCGCGTATCCTAAGGGGATCCTGTGGCTTAGGATGGGCCACGTCATTTCTAACCCATATCACAAGCCCCACACTCCTGTAGGGCTGGGTGAGCCTGCCGTGTAGGAGTGATTCTTCGCCTCTGTAGGAAGAGCAAGGTGGAAGGTGCGGTGAGAAAGTAGGTCTTGCTATTTCCAGAAGAGGCCAGGGGGTAGGAGGAAGGGATCCCTTATTGGAGTTTGCGCGAGATGCTAAGTGTAGAAGAGTCGGAGTGACGCTCGCCAGGCCTTAGGGTCGACAGACGAACCTTGGGGGTCAGCAGACGATCCTCTCGCTAGTTGGAAGAGCGCGGGAACGTCGAGGTCTGTCGGGATGGGGCACGGTTTGTCGAGCGTCTGGGGTCGGCAGACGAGCTCCGAGGGTCGGCGGACGATCCCCTCGCTAATTGGAAGAGCGAGGGGATGTTGAAGTCTGTCGGGTTGGAGCTCGGTTTGCCGAGTGTCTGGGGTCGGCAGGCGAGGGCCTTTACTTGCTGGAAAAGCAAAGGGGTGTCGAGGTCCTGTTCAGTGGGGGCTAGGTCGGTAGGTGATCCCCTCGCTAGTTGGAAGAGCGAGGGGACGCCGAGGTCTCCCGTTGGAGCCCGTTTTATGGAGTACCAAGGGTCGGTGGACGAGTCCCTCGTGACAAGAGGAGGGCTCATGGGGCTCTCGGTGCTATCCGAGCTCCGAGCCCTAATGAACAAAAGAGGGTAGTTTGGGGCTCGCGGTGGTATCCGAGCTCCGAGCCCCTCTGAATCAAAGGAGGGTAGTTTGGGGCTCGCGGTGTTATCCGAGCTCCGAGCCCCTCTGAATCAAAGGAGGGCAGTTGGGGCTCGCGGTGCTATCCGAGCTCCGAGCCCCTCCGAACATAGGAGGCTAGCTTGGGGCTCGCGGTGCTATCCGAGCTCCGAGCCATTCTGAACAAAGGAGGGTAGTTTGGGGCTCGCAATGTGTTGTGGAATCTAGCTATCTAAATATATAGATAAACTAGACACAAATTAAAAACCTCGCAAGTGTACGAATCGTTTATAGAAACGCAGTGACAAGCAAGGGTCGATCCCACAGAGATTGTAGAAGTTAACTTACTAACCAATAAAACAGAAATAAGAATCTTAAGGTGTTGTTCTAAAAGAAATGACTCGATCAAGTAGTTCTGAATCACAATGTTTATTAAGTAGTTGGGCTTTGATTTCCACCTATAGTCAATAATGCTAAGTCACCGTCTTCACTACTCTAATTACTCATGTTCGTTCCTTTAAGGGCATGATATCTACTCCTTAAAGTTAATGTTTTCCTAAGCCAAGAATTAGGCATGGTATCTACTCTAATTCGTTTTTTTCCTTAAGTATTTAGCATGGTATCTACTAAGTTGCACTTAAAGAAAACATAAGAACAATGGAAACGAACAAACACTAGAAGTTCTAGAAATTGGTATCAGATCTAGATCCTTCAAGTTGATTAAACCAAGAACCCCTAAAGATTCCTGTGTTACAAGTTATGAGCACGAGATACGGGTCGTCTCTATACTCATATAACAGATTCAGATTTATAACATGCAAACTTGATAATCTCAGGTTCTGTATGGCAGTCGACTTGCTGTCACTCTCAGTCGACTGCTCTTAGAACTTCTGAACAAGTTTGTATATTATAAATCTATACCAATACTCTCAGGTTTAATCAATAAGTAACAGAATAGCATTCAGAAGAATATAAGCACTACATAACTATGGTTTCCATCTACCCAACTATGAAATTAGTTCCATATAATAAAACTTTTATTGACTAACAGTTTCGAATACATGATGAAAATAAAAACTAGAAAGAGAAGAATAAACTGATGATGTTTTGTCTGAGAAGTCGACTGCTGTCACTCAGTCGACTGGCTTGTTGCTTCAGTGTACTCGATCTCCTTCTTCTTCGATGCTGATAGAATAATCCTCTTGGTTGATGATTTTATGATTCAGAAATTCCGTGATTCCGTCCCTCCGAATAACGCCTCTTGGTTGATATTTATAGAACACGGGAAGAGAATTAGGTTTGCACTTTTTCTAAAAAAGTCATCTTCTTTTATTTATTTCCTTCCTTATTTGATCGGCGTTTTATTTCTTTCTCTTTTTTTTTCTTTTCTTCCTTTTCTGCTAACCACGTGCTCTTGCCAATCCCCGGTCTCTAGCTTTGATTTGTTGGAGAAGTTGTTATTCGCATATAACCTGGGTTTGGATAACTAAATCTTGCTTCGTATTTGGATGAGGATGATTCTTCGCTATTCTTATCTTTTGACTCCGCCGAATGCCAGTCGACTGGCTTTGGAAGCAGTCGACTGTGCCGAGCAACTTCAGCCTCTCTGTCCAGTCGACTGTTGAAGAACCAGTCGACTGTTGCTCTGCAGTTCCCTGTATATCATCCTCTCAGTATGTATTAGTCTGGAATCTGCTTCGTTTTGCTGCTTTTGGTTGTTTCCTAGGGAAAAGAGAAAAGAAGAGTAAAATAACACCTAAAGAGCATTTAAATGTCTAATTGCACTAAAATTATTGCTCCTAAATGTGAATATTATTGGGTTTATCAAATACCCCCAAACTTAGCTTTTGCTTGTCTTCAAGCAAAAAGTAAAATTATGAATAAGGGGAAAATAATAGTAGACTCAACCCATCACACCAAGAATTCTCATTATGCAAGCATCAAAATTTCAATTAAAAATATAAACAATTGCAAATAAAGTAAAAACAAGCATACCCACTTTCTCCAGTACAATTGTCTATTCATAGCTCCAAACCCAATCATATTTGTCATGCAATTAATTATAGTTATAGTATGTAACACTCCATCTGTGATTATCCCTTTTCTCTACTACAAACCGAGTAGCAAACTAGAGGTTTTTTTTTTTTTTTTTTTTTTTTTTTTTTTTTTTTTTTTTTTTAAGTTGTCACTTGCCTTTTGACGCGAGTGCAAAACATTTGTGATGAATCCACCCGGTTACTCAACAAGTCACAAACTTTAAAGTGCTTTGCATACTCATATTTCAAGTTGCCGTTTGACGTAAAAGTAAACATTGGTGATGAATACCCCTAGTTACTAAGCAACTCAAAATATTGGAGTAGATTGACTTTATTCAAATATATATATATATATTTTTGTTATTACTCTATTTACTTAAACTCTGTTTAGGACTAGATCAAAGGGGATAATCACCAGAAAAAGCATCACATTTGTTTTTTTTGTATAATCGCATGACTCATACAATTTTGTAAGGAATTATGAAACTCAACAATCCTAAAGTAAACAAGTATACTTACTCTTACTTTATAAGAAATTGTTTATCCCAAAAAAAAAATATTTCAATGCTTATCTAAATGAAGAACTCAAAAGTGTAATGGTGAGCTTAATTGAAATCCTTTTATTTTTTTTTCTTTTCTAAAAAAAAAATAAATCATTGTAAACCTTCCCCCCCAAACTTGAATATCACATTGTACTCAATGGGAAAGGAAAAAGAAAAACAAAAAGAATGCAAAAGTTCAGAAATTCTCCCCTGATTCGTCTTGAAAATTCTGCACGCGTAGCGTTCGGTATTTTGGCGATACCTGGAGCTGTAGATGTCCAAATGAGCTGTTTTTTTTTTGCTGGAAAGCTAAGAAGATAGGCTACAACTTTTCTTTGAATCAATTTTCCAGATTTTGACTCCAAATTGCTCAAAAATAGCCGTCAATGCATGTGTTCAAAACAGCTCTGCCCTAGCGACTTCAAATTTTCTGCAATCCTAAAAGATAAAATCCAAAAAAATAAAATAAACTAAAAGATAAATCAAATCTAAATGAATAAAGAAAAATAAAGAGAGAGTGTAAGTACTCCCCTGAAAAATTGGGTTGCCTCCCAATAAGCGCTGCGTTTCTTGTCTTCAGCTAGACTTGATGAGTTTATGCAATGTATTGAATGGCTCGCGGCTCAAAACTCATCTTATTATAAGGTTTCCCCCTCTGCCCATTCACTTTGAACATTTGATTTTTCTCTTTGCTATGAACCTCCAACGTTCCATGTGGGGAAACCTTTGCAACAATGTATGGACCATACCATCTTGACATAAGCCTATCTGCAATGGTCCACCTTAATGCACCCTTGTGTTTTTGCAAGACTCCCTGCAGCTTCTCTTCTTCCTGCATCCTAAAGTTTGCAGCAACTGTCACAGGTAATGTCTGGTTTTCACCCAAATATGCATACTTCAATTGTTCAGGCAGCGGCTTTAGCTCCACATCTGGTGTCCTGGTAAAAGAAGAAACAAAAATATTATTAGACACCAGATTTTCAAATACAGGTGCAAACTTACCTGAATATGATTTTGGATTTTCAAGGTAATGTACTGTCTCTGCAATCCTCCAATTATCATATTCCAGAAATGTTTGGTCCACAGTCTCCTGAACCACATCAACATTATAACATTCATGATCATCGTGTGGTAATTTTGGTGCATCAAACATTTTAAACTCAATCTTGTCCTCTAGGGTTGTCACCGATTGGAGCTGTTCTTGTCCTGTAGGGTTTGGTATGGTTTATGGTGGGAGTTATCCTGCCTTTCTTTCACTTAACTCTTTAGCAATTTGACCGATTTAAGTTTCCAATTTTTGAATGGCCTGCCCTTGTTGGTTGCTTATTTGCTGTTGCTGTTGGAGTAATTGAAGAACGGTTGATTCGAAATCCAACTTCTTCTGTTCTTGCACTGGCCGACCAAACCCATTCCCACTCTGGAATTGCTGCGCATGCCCTTGTGCGAATTGATTGCCTTGATGGTTTTGATTATTTCTCCATGAGAAATTTTGATGGTTTTGCCACCCTGGGTTGTACGTATTTGAGAATGGGTTGTTCTGGGGCGGGTACATTCCCTGTCCTACGTAGTTCGCGTGCTCCTGATCTGTGAAAGAAGACATGGAACATGTGTTAGTTGTATGACCAGAATGAGAACAAATTGCACAAATTTCTTTTGGTTGGTTTTTTACGCCACCCAGCGTTGAAATCGCTTTAACAAGCATATCAATCTTTTTGTTCATGGTTTCCATTTCTAGTTGCATGTTATTATTATTGAAAATTTCGTAAACTCCTTGTTTTTTCGAAAGGCCTCTTCCCCTTGTTGAGAATTGCTGTGAGTTCTTCAAATAGTTCGATGGCCTCCTCACCACTTTTCCTCATCAAGATTCCATTACAAGCTGAATCTACAATTGCTTTGTTAGTGTCATTTAAACCCTCATAAAATGCTTGTACCTGATCATCCTTAGGTATGTTGTGCGTAGGACACTTGAGAAGCTTGTTCTTGAAGTCCTTCCATGCCTCGAAGAATAAATCGCCATCTTTTTGTTGGAAGAGTAGAATTTCCCTTTTTAGTTGCTTGGTCTTCTGAGCTGGAAAGAATTCCTTCAAGAACTTTGTTGCCAATTGCTCCCATGATTGAATTGATCCTGGTTCCAAAGAATTATACCACAATTTAGCATTAAGTTTTAATGAAAATGGAAACAAGATTAACCTGATTTGTTCAGGGATAATCCCTTGGACGCTTTGTGTTCTGCAAAGATCAAAGAAATCTTGCAAATGTAGATGTGGATCCTCGTCTAGTCTGCCACTGAAGTGGGGAACCATACTGAGTAATTGAGGTGATAGATGCATATTCCCTGTGATATTAGGTTGAAAAGCTATGCAAGATGGTTGCTCAATATTCTTCGGAGTGAATTTGTCTTGCATTGGTACTCGATTTAATACTTTCTCACCCATTGTTGCTTTTGGAAAAATCCTCTGTACAGTCGACTGGTCCTTGGAGATAGTCGACTGGTCTGTCTGTGCAGAGTGTAACCTGAAAAAAAATGTTATAAAAGAAAAGAAAAAAGAAAAAGATAAAAATTGATTTGCAAGTTAAAATACTAAACAATTCCCGGCAGCGGCGCCAAAAACTTGTTGTGAAATCTAGCTATCTAAATATATAGATAAACTAGACACAAATTAAAAACCTCGCAAGTGTACGAATCGTTTATAGAAGCGTAGTGACAAGCAAGGGTCGATCCCACAGAGATTGTAAAAGTTAACTTACTAACCAATAAAACAGAAATAAGAATCTTAAGGTGTTGTTCTAAAAGAAATGACTCGATCAAGTAGTTCTGAATCACAATGTTTATTAAGTAGTTGGGCTTTGATTTCCACCTATAGTCAATAATGCTAAGTCACCTTCTTCACTACTCTAATTACTCATGTTCATTCCTTTAAGGGCATGGTATCTACTCCTTAAAGTTAATGTTTCCCTAAGCCAAGAATTAGACATGGTATCTACTCTAATTCGTTTCTTTCCTTAAGTATTTAGCATGGTATCTACTAAGTTGCACTTAAAGAAAACATAAGAACAATGGAAACGAACAAACACTCGAAGTTCTAGAAATTGGTATCAGATTTAGATCCTTCAAGTTGATTAAACCAAGAACCTCTAAAGATTCCTGTGTTACAAGTTATGAGCACGAGATACGGGTCGTCTCTATACTCATATAACAGATTCAGATTTATAACATGCAAACTTGATAATCTCAGGTTCTGTATGGTAGTCGACTTGCTGTCACTCTCAGTCGACTGCTCTTAGAACTTCTGAACAAGTTTGTATATTATAAATCTATACCAATACTCTCAGGTTTAATTAATAAGTAACAGAATAGCATTCAGAAGAATATAAGCACTACATAACTACGGTTTCCATCTACCCAACTATGAAATTAGTTCCACATAATAAAACTTTTATTGACTAACAGTTTCGAATACATGATGAAAATAAAAACTAGAAAGAGAAGAATAAACTGATGATGTTTGGTCTGAGAAGTCGACTGCTGTCACTCAGTCGACTGGCTTGTTGCTTCAGTGTACTCGATCTCCTTCTTCTTCGATGCTGATAGAATAATCCTCTTGGTTGATGATTTGATGATTCAGAAATTTCGTGATTCCATCCCTCCGAATAACGCCTCTTGGTTGATATTTATAGAACACGGGAAGAGAATTAGGGTTTGCACTTTTTCCAAAAAAGTCCTCTTCTTTTATTTATTTCCTTCCTTATTTGATCGGCATTTTATTTCTTTCTCTTTTTTTTTCTTTTCTTCCTTTTCTGCTAACCACGTGCTCTTGCCAATCCCCGGTCTCTAGCTTTGATTTGTTGGAGAAGTTGTTATTCGCATATAACCTGGGTTTGGATAACTAAATCTTGCTTCGTATTTGGATGAGGATGATTCTTCACTGTTCTTATCTTTTGACTCTGCCGAATGCCAGTCGACTGGATTTGGAAGCAGTCGACTGTGCCGAGCAGCTTCAGCCTCTCTGTCCAGTCGACTGTTGAAGAACCAGTCGACTGTTGCTCTGCAGTTCCCTGTATATCATCCTCTCAGTCTGTATTAGTCTGGAATCTGCTTCGTTTTGCTGCTTTTGGTTGTTTCCTATGGAAAAGAGAAAAGAAGAGTAAAATAACACCTAAAGAGCATTTAAATGTCTAATTGCACTAAGATTATTGCTCCTAAATGTGAATATTATTGGGTTCATCACAATGCTATTCGAGCTCCGAGCCCCTCTGAATCAAAGGAGGGCAGTTTGGGGCTCGCGGTGCTATCCGAGCTCCGAGCCCCTCTGAATCAAAGGAGGGTAGCTGGGGCTCGGAGGACTATCCGAGCTCCGAGCCCCTCTGGACAAAAGAGGAAAGCTGGTGCTCGTGGTGCCATCCGAGCGTCGACCCTTCTGTGAAATAGAAGAAGAATTATTGGCTCGCGATTCTATCCGAGCGTCGACCCTTCTGTGAAAATAGAAGAGGAATTTTTGGCTCGCGATTCTATCCGAGCGTCGACCCTTCTGTGAAATAGAAGAGAAATTATTGGCTCCCGATTCTATTCGAGCATCGACCCGTCTGTGAAATAGAAGAGGGATTATTGGCTCACGATTCTATTCGAGCGTCGACCCTTCTGTGAAATAAAAGAGGAATTATTGGCTCGCAATTCTATCTGAGCGTCGACCCTTCTGTGAAATAGAAGAGGAATTTTTGGCTCACGCTTCTATCCGAGCGTCGACCCTTCTGTGAAAATAGAAGAGGAATTATTGGCTCGCGCTTCTATCCGAGAGTCGACCCTTCTGTGAAAATAGAAGAGGAATTATTGGCTCGTGCTTCTATCCGAGCGTCGACCCTTCTGTGAAAATAGAAGAGGAATTATTGGCTTGTGCTTCTATCCGAGCGACGACCCTTCTATGAGAATAGAAGAGGAATTATTGGCTCGCGCTTCTATCCGAGCGTCGACCCTTCTGTGAAATAGAAGAGGAATTATTGGCTCGTGCTTCTATCCGAGCGTCGACCCTTCTGTGAGACAGAAGGGGAATTGTCGACCCTTCTGAGAGATAGAAGGTGAATTATTGGCTCGTGCTACTATCCGAGCGTCGAACCTCCAGACTTGTCGAAAAAAGCCTGTTTGGAGAGAAAAGGTGGAGGGATAGTGGGGTAATTTTATGCCTATTGCTGACGTCATGGGCACAAAGATCAAAGCATTTCCAGATCTTGGTGGTCGTTGGATCTTGGTAGTTAAGATCCAACGGCCAGATTTGTTTTTGCGGAAATCGAGGAGTCGCTTTCCCCTTTAAAACCCCCTCCCCCTCCCTCATTTTATTACTCACTCTCCAATTTTAACAAGAGCGGGATTCTTACTTGCCGTCGGTGATTTTTTCTGGTGACCGTGAATTCCTACGCTCCAGGTTAGTTACTTTCTTTTTAGTAATGTCGCGAACTCAGTCCGGTTCCGAGGCTAGCTTGTCAGGCCGTTCAGCGGAGGGATCTGAGCAGGAGACGTCCTCGTCCTTGAGTAAGTATAAGGTGAAGGAGGAGGTTCTGACCGACCCCGGGTCGGACGATGGTGAGGACGTAGTCTTCGTGGTGTCTCTACTGAGGTCCAGAAGGCCGGGAAAGGAGCCCATGGACGAGGGTGAAGAGGAGGAAGAGGACGAGGGGGACGGTGAGGACGACGAGGAAGAGGAGGGAGAAGGCACCGAGTGCGAGGAGGAAGACGAGGAGGAGCAGGGTGCCGAGGATGAGGAGGAAGACGAGGTGGAACAGGGTGCCGAGGGTGAGAAGGAAGACGAGGAGGGTCAGGATCCCGAGGTCCTGGGTGTTCATGATGAGGAGGATGAGGTCGACGAACGGGAGGCTGGCCAAGGAGATGCTGGCCAAGGAGAAGATCTTCCACCCCTTCCCCTTTTGTCGACGCCATCTCCCGAGCGGAAGGCCCGCTGTAACCCCTGTTTTCCCAGAAAGGTATTTTTTTCGATATTTTCAGTATTTAAAATTTTTGCAAATTATATTTTCCCGGTTTTCAATTTCTTTTATCAAAATGCATTTTTTGAATCTTCTATTGTAAAATCTGTTTTCAACCAATAATTTTATTTGTTATTTTAATTAATTATTTATTTTATTTTATTCATCTATTCAAACCCAATTCCCTATTTAAACTCATAACCATTTCCTAATCTAACCCATATCCAAAACCCATTTCTCAACAGCCCAAACCCGATAGCATCTCCCACCCGTAATCCAACTCAGCATGCAACCCTAACCTATTTCCCCTTATATATATATACCCCATCTTACTCGTTCATATACTTCGTCTTCTTTGTTATCAAAACCCACACGCCACCGCTCACCACTTTCCTGCCGCGCGCTCCGCACGTCCCCTGTTCTCGATAGCGCCGCCTCAGCCCCTGCGCGACCCCCCTATCGCCGGCAGTCCCCCTAGCCGCCGCTGCTCATCCGCCGTCAGCCGCCGTGCACTGTCGGACGCAAGCCAGGGCTTGGTAATGAAGGTTTTGGGTTTGATCATGTCTTGATCATCTTGTGATCCTAGCCGTTGATCTGCACTTGATCTTCTGATTGATCTCATCAGATTAGGATCTGATCTGATGGATCAGATCTGGACCATCCGTCATCATCACATCTTGGAGTTGGATCTTGTGAATATTAGCCGTCCGTTGGATCTTGATTATCCCCTTGGATTATGGACCGTGGATCTTATCTCATCATATTGGAGTTCTTGTTCACTTTGATTGATGGGCCGTCCGATCGTGCCCGTGATCGATTGCTCTTTGGATTCGTGATCTTGTCCTTGGTTTGTTGCTGTTGAGATCGTGCCCGGGAATCCGTTCCCGTTATTCTCTTCTTTTGGTTGGATTCGTCGGCTTCATCCAGGCAAGTAACTTGTACTTAAATTTCTTAGGTTGATACAAGTAGAAAGTTCACACATAGGATAGGTTGAGACTAGAGACGGACCAAGATCATGTTTTTATTTGTGGATTTCGTCTCTATTGTTCAAAACAGGCCATAGACGACTTAGGTCATGAAGTTTGATAGGATTGTGCCTTAGGATTCGCCCAACCGCGATTGTTATCGCGTATGTGACATATTGAATACCCGATGTATGTTTGAACACCCATATGAGAAATATTGGATTTTGACAGGTTAGAAACCCTTAGATATGATATTTAGACAAAGGGTAGACAGCGTTTTGAATTTGGAAGAGTTTTGATGATTTTTGAGGAAGTTATGATGTTTCGAAGTCGGGTTGAGAAATCTGGAAATTGGGATTGAACTGGATTGATTGTTGTTTTTACCTGAATTAGAGTCCGAATATCAACATGACTATTTCTGAGTAATTTGTAGAGAATTGAATCTAATTTCTATTCCCACTGATTTCACCCTGTTTGGAGTTCGTATGAATTAGTTATGATTATTTTAGTAACTGTATGTCGGTAGTTCCCAGATTCATTTTGTGGAAGATTTTATCACCAATTTATTTTCAAGATCCAAGTTAGACATAATATCATGACACAAGATTTTGTCCAGTGTTTCACCATGATGTTAGGTAGTTCTCTTATTTTTGTGGTAATTTAAAGATTAGTTTTGAGTGATGCCTTACATCCTTTTCTATAGATCGCTTTTGCTGTAAACTGCGTGTGATTGTATGTTGAATGCCGTGTTCACCTTATTTCTAATTACTGTATGAATATTTTATGTGAAATATGAAAGTTGGGTAATTGTGTATACTTTCACCCCATTTTGGCGGAAGTGGATTTTGATGCGCTGTGTGCAAGATATGCATGATTTTGTACAGCGGTGTTAAAGAATTCCAGATCCATCAAAACTGTGTTATGTGTTACCTTCTATTTTTGAAACCATATCTATACTTTCTGGAAAAATATGAAAATTTATATTTTGAGACTATACTTATAGGGGATTACCCCAGAATTTTCGTTGATTTAATTAATGACTTTGTATGCTGTTTCCATGTGGTTTAAGTTATTCCCCTGTTTTCTGACTGTACATGAAAACTGTGTTGAATTGTGTTTTGAGTCGTGATGTTGTGAAATAGCATATGGATTTATTATACTCGTTAGAAGCGTGTGGATATCTATTTTCCAGATCCTTCGACGGATCATGATTTGCATGCCTGTAGATCTTTGGATCACTATTTTTGTACAGACTGGTCTTGCTGTCCTGATTATAAACATATACTATTTTGATCGTTTTTGTGAATGTATGGTACCTATACTTGCTGATCTAATTCCCTGAGTCTAAACCTGATTTTAACCTGTTAGTTTGACATTATTTAGTACACTCTCATGCATGTTGAACATTAATAATAAAAGTAATCAAGCCGGGGATTATGGGAAAGATCGAATAGTGGATAATTCAGAAACGTGTACTCGGAAAGGGGCCCGTGTTTCCCATGTTGATGCACGTACCTTTTGGTCGTGTACCTGTTACCTGTTGATGCACGTACCTGTTGGTCGTGTACCTGTTGATTCATGAACACGTTGATGCATGAATCGGATGATTCGTGTACCTGTTTTTTGATTCATGAACCTGTTTTCCTGTACCTGAGTATACTGCCCTCTATGGTCCACTATGAAATCTAAAACGTAATTGCTTGACTGTAACAACCATGTGATAACAAGATGGCACATGAAGTGTGACCTAGATAGTAGTAATAAAAGATATTTAATACCTGACATTTAAACATGATACCTGGGTAAGATACTTGACCTGATACATGAGATTGATACTTGCTACATGTTACCTGATTATCCTGATATTCCTGTTACCTGTTTTCCTGATACTTGATACATGATTTCATGATTACCTGATTACCTGATTATCCTGATATTCCTGTTACCTGTTTTCCTGATACTTGATACATGATTTCATGATTACCTGAATACCTGATAATCCTACATGTTACCTGTTTAACTGTTGACACTTGACATATGTTTACCTATACCTGTTAGTATATCCTGTGATTAGATAGTGTCCATGTGCTTGTATCCTATTCTATTTGTGACCCGGACTTGCCATTGACGGGTACTGTGTTTTCTCTTTTTCTTTTTCCTGCATTCTATGAATTGCAGATTTTGGAGGACAGGATTCCTGAAGGTATTGGCGAGATAAAGTTCTAGTTGGCTGAAGCCTTGCTATCTATATTTATTTCCTGTTGCTCATTTTGAACATTGTATCTGTTACTTGTATTTATTTCTGGTATTTGGGCAATATGACCCAGGAATATTTGTGTATTTTCATATCATGATTATTTGGGGTTAATACATTTTATTTCAAGTATTCCTGTTGGTATTTGATTTATATGTGCATGTGGTTGATTTTTCTGGCTTCCGACTCTGATTTTACTGTGACATGTTGTAAAGAATTCCTGAACAGCTTAAGGATGATTATATTCATTCGCTGGGCTTTTGTTACGTGCTGGTATTCCGTATTTTTGGGAAGCGGGGCGTGACACCCGCCCTCGTCGGAAGAACAAGGTCTTGACCATCCCGCATAGTCCATCCTCACCAGATGAATATGCACCGAGACCGGGTTTCGAGTTTCCCCCGATCACCTTCAAGAATCCAGGGTCGATTTGGATGTATCCTGACGACATTAAGGATATCGGACCGATCCCTCCAGTGCCGGGCGAAGACACTCGGGTGAAGATTCGCGCTGATAGAATCCCGAGCATTTTGAAGGCGGAATATCTGAACATTATCAGGGCCGCCTACTATATTCCGCAGGAGTTCGAGCTCTTCATTCCGAGCCCAGGTATTCGGCCCACCACTGCTCTGGCACCGGGTTACTGCATGTTCCCCGAGGATGCCTTCCTCTCAGGGCTGAGGCTGCCTCTTCATCCATTCGTTAAGAGGGTTTTGAAGTGGGCGGGGTTGTGCCCTATGCAGTATGGTCCGAACTCTTAGAAGCATCTAGTCTGCTTCATACTAAAGTGCCAAGAGAAGGGAGTGACGCTGAGGCTGACGTATTTCCGAGCCATCCTTGGGATCAGCTCGCTCGGAGACCAGGAGGGGATTTTCTACTTTTCACCGAGGCCGCATAAGAAGGTTATGCACGGTCATCCGGACTCCATAAAGGGGTGGAAAGAAAAATATTTCGTGGTTCGGACGGAGGGGTCTTGGGAAATTCCGACCAGGTGGAATTTTGTCAAGCCGAACCACAAGCCTCCGAAGCGGAGCGACTTGACCGCCAAGGAGTGGAAGTGGGTGGAGACGATAGTCGGGGGGCACAGTATCGCATGGCCTCGAGTGACCGAGATACACCTCGCCCGGGCCGGACTGAGTCCCGCCGACCCTAGTATGTTTCTTTTCGAATATGTTCATTTTCCTATCTTCGTGTTCACGTTAGCTCTTCTTCTTTCTGTTTTTGCAGGGATGACAACTCAACATGCGGATGCTAAGAAGATGTTGCTTGCCGTCACCGAGAAGGCGAGGATGGAGAAGAAGAAGAAGGCCGAACAGGAGAGGATAGCGGCCGAGAAGCAGAAGCTGACCGCGCAGGCCGAAGGGTCCTCCAAGGGGCCAGCCCCGAAGGCCAATGGACCTTCCCCAGCGAAGAGGGCCAAGAGGCACCACTCCCCCCGTTCCCATTCGTCGAGGGCGGCTTGGGACGCCGGGAGTGGTTCGGGCAAGACAGTGGATGCCCCGGTAAAAGGGCTCCTCCCTATTCGGCCGACCACCGCAGAGATGGTGGGCAAGCAGGGTATGCTGCCCTTTGCCCCTGATTGGTCCATCGTGCGGGGGGATTCTCTGCTCGATGGGCCTGTGTCGGTCGAGTTCGTCTCGAAGGCCACCACCGAGCGCGACTTGATGGCACTGGCGACGCAGACGGCCGCCAGGCCTACATGCGGTGGTGCCAGGGACATCTCTCGGTAAGTTGGCTTGGCTCTGCTTTTCTTTTTTAACTTGGAGTTTTTCTGATATTTCTCTCCTCGGACAGGCAATGCTCCATGGTCAGCACTTCCACAAGTGCTTGGAGAAGGAGATATACATCGAGAGGCAAAATGCGGAGAAGTACCTCCGCAAACTGAACAAGGCCACAGATGAGCTGAAAGATGCCCGGGCTATGGTGGCCGTCCACGAGGCCCAGATAGAGTCGCTGTGCAAGATTCACAAGCAGGACCGGGAGGATCTTGAGGCGAAGATCGCAGCCGAGGCGGCGAAGGGGAAGAAGGCACTGAAGGAGATGTAGTCGGCCTTGGGGGAGACCATCATGGTGGCACAGGAAGAGGCGTACGAACAGGCCAAGTCCCACTTTAAGCAGATCTACCCCGAGCAGAACGTGGACCATCTCTACTATGGATGGGCGCCGAACCTTCCTCCCACCCCAGGGGGCGACGATGAGGGGGGCAATCAGGTCGACGACGAGGTGCCACCCCCCCTCAAGGATAGAAGTATTTTTTTCTTTTTTCTCGTTTTGATGTAAATTCCTTAATCGGACTAGCCACCGCGGCTTTTGTATCAAACTTTTTGAAAGAAATGAAATTTACTTTTTTGGGACGATCCTTCCAGACTTATGTTTTTTGTGATGTTTGTTCTCGTCTTTTGATAGATGCACGAGACCTGTGTCGCCCTCCCCGTTGTTGCTGAGGTACCTCTAGTTCGAGCGGGGGAGGAGGCCGCGGAGGAAGCTTTGCTTCGTCAGCAGAAGCAGGCTTGGGACCGAGCTGCCACCGTTAACTATTTTCTGAACAGGTCCAGGGAGCTCGGCTTGAAGTTGGCACGCCTGAAGAAGGCCGTAGCCGATCAGGACTGGTGGGTAATCGAGACGGGCTGGTCCCTCTCGGATGCTTCGAGCGGGGGGTCGGATTCGGAGTCTTTCCTTCGTGAGGCTGTAGTCGAGAAGGAGCTGGAGATTCGCAGGCTGAAGCTGGTGTTAGGCACTGGTCTTACTGAAGGGGCCAGCAACTCGACTCCGGGGCGGTCTCCAATATTTCTATCGGATGGGGCGCAGCTCGAAGATGCAGGAAGCTCGGTGGCGGGAGTGTCTTCCCAGGCCGGTCCGGCTGAGCGTGATAGGAGCCCCGAATTCAAGTTCCCAGCCGAGTGCGAGTGAGTTGTGAGCTTTTTTCTTGTATTTGTATCGACGTTCATTGAGTTGTAAGCAATGAGTAATAAATAAGAATATTTGATTTTCCATGCTCTGATCGTCTTGGTTGCCAGGGACGGTTGCCGGGCTCGTTGTGTAGGGGTCGGCTCCGAGGTGACTTATTGCAATGGGCGCGACTGTCGCGGTATTTAGCTTTTTGATAAGCAATAACTGGCGACGTTTTGCATTCCCATGAACATTTATGACAACGTTTCGCCTTCCGTCGTTTCGTATTCCCAGATGCAATAAATGTGGGCCTCAGGGGGCTATATAATCCCCCACTCCCCTTGTTGGTTGTCAGGCAGTGAGTCGTTTGACTCGGGTGTCTGCCAAAGGCGGGCGCCCAGAGAATAAAATATTTCCGAGTACTCCGGATCGGAGGCACACCGATCACCCTCGAACTATTCGAGGTTCAGGCTGTTAGAGCCGCGAGACCCCGGGTTGTTCGTTGGTGAGCGGTGGGCCGACCGATCGGTTTGGGGGGTCGGAGAGAGCCGAAGCGTGGTGGCTCTTCTGCCGTCCTCGAACAATTCGGGGTTTTGGGCTCGTAAGAGCCGTAAACCCCGAGTTGTTCGGGGGCGAGAGAAGGGTCAGCTGAACAGATCAAAGGCTCAGAGCATTTGTTTCGGGACGGAGAGAGCAGCGGGTCGATGGCCCCCTGCCATCCTCGAACAGTTCGGGGTTTAGGCTTATAAAAGCTGTAAACCCCAAGTTGTTCGCGGGTGAGAGGGTGGTCAATAACTCGACTCGAGGCTCGGGGCGTCTGCCGAAGGCGGACGCTCTAAACCTTAATAAAATTTTGTCAACACATGGTTGTGGGTCGTAACCGAGCGTGGTGGTCGAGCGGCTTTGGAGAAAGCTGCAGCCTTGCTCCGGTTTGTCGAGCCCCCATGTTTGTGAGAGAACCAGTTGCAAGAGTGTCGAGGTCGCCGCCGAGCGTCAAGGTCGCGGTGCCTTGAAGAAGGTACCCGCCTTGCTCGGGGCCGACGCTGAGCTCCAGCACATATTCTCAGGGAGAGACGGTGCGGGCGTGGCTGGCGGACGTCGCCTCGTACATAGGTTAATGAGCTTGAAGAAGCCCAAACTGAGCGAGGGACGGAAGCCGAGCCCCCATACCGGTGAGAAAGACAATTGCGGGCGTAGCAGAGGGTCAGCGCCGAGCGTCAAGGTCGTGGTGCCTTGAAGAAGGTACCCGCCTTGCTCGGTGCCGACGCCGAGCTCCAGCACATGTTCTCGGGGAGAGACAGTGCGAGCGTGGCAGGCGGATGTCGCCTCGTACATAGGTTGATGAGCTTGAAGAAGCCCAAACTGAGCGAGGGACGGATGCCGAGCCCCCATACCGGTGAGAAAGACAATTGCGGGCATAGCAGACGGTCTCCGCCGAGCGTCAAGGTCGCGGTGCCTTAAAGAAGGCACCTGCCATGCTCGGTGCCGATGCTGAGCTCCAGCACATGTTCTCGGGGAGAGACAGTACGGGCGTGGCTGGCGGATGTCGCCTCGTACATAGGTTGATGAGCTTGAAGAAGCCCAAACCGAGCGAAGGATGGATGCCGAGCCCCCATACCGGTGAGAAACACAATTGCGGGCGTAGCAGAGGGTCGCCGCCGAGCGTCAAGGTCGCGGTGCCTTGAAGAAGGCACCCGCCTTGCTCGGTGCTGATGCCGAGCTCCAGCACATGTTCTCGGGGAAGACGGTGCGGGTGTGGCTGGCGGATGTCGCCTCGTACATAGGTTGATGAGCTTGAAGAAGCCCAAACCGAGCGAGGGACGGATGTCGAGCCCCCATACCGGTGAGAAAGACAATTGTGGGCGTAGCAGAGAGTCGCCGCCGAGTGTCACGGTCGCGATGCCTTGAAGAAGGCACCCGCTGTAATGCCCCGATTTTCATTTAATGAAAATTATTTTATTTTGCACGTAGTGTGCACGTGCAATATTTTGGTAATATTAAATGTTATGATTATTTTCATCATGATGAGTATAGATATTTCAATATGTGCTTTTAATTATTTCTATATAAAAGCCTTCTTTCAATTAGACAAAAAGCCTTTTTCTTAAAGCCCAAAATTTAATTCATTTATTTTATTTTAAAATTATTATTTTGGCCCATAAACTAAAGCTCATGAGTTAATTTATTTTTTAAATACAACTTGTAATGTAGAATACAATTTAAAGTTTATTTTTATATAAAATGTAATGTACAAATTTTTTGGAGACCAAGTTGCATGCACGTGCATTGCACGTACACGTGCAAAGCATCACTAGCATGGTCAGTTGTGAAGTTTGGAGGGAAATCAAATTTTTGAGTGGAGTCATGGGGTGATGGTTATTTGATCATGGGTAGTTAGTGTAACTCCTCCTTAAATCTAAGCCATTTGTTCCTAACTCCTACTTCAATCTTAGCCATCCATTTCCCTAGATTTTTAGTATAAATACCCCCCCCCCCCCCTTTGGCTAGTATTCTTGTGCAAATTAATTCTTCCAAACCTATAGTTAAAATACATTATCTAGTAGTTTATTTAGTGAGTAAAAGATTGAGAGATTGTGTGGGGTTGTGCTTGCATCAACAAGAAGAAGGAGAGGCCGGCTATCAAAGGGAGTGCTCTTGGTTTGGTGTGCTCGGGTTGGCTTGTGCGCGCGTGTCCAAGGAGGAGGATCGTTCGTTTGCAAGGACATTCGTTTAGGAGGTTGGTAGTTGTATATTTCTCTCCATTTAAGGTGGGTAAATTTTCCATGTTTCTAATTAGGAATGCATGCTAGATTAAATTGAATGAATGAAGCATGAAAACGATTAATAAGAGTACACATTTAATTGGAAAATGACTTATTGATTGATTGATATATGGTTGTGCAATTGTATGTGGTTCTATTAGTAAAGGCAAAATTGTGCGTGAATTGATTATAGGCATAAATTATTGAAGAAAGTTTCATTATCTACATCACAAATTATGTACACAAAAATTAGTAGATTAACAATGCTACTTTATGTGTTAAATGAATCTTTGTGTTTTATTGAAATGAATGAATTAAAGTATAGATTGTATGTTTGGTAAACGATTAAAAACAGAAATTAATATGAAGAATTGCTAGTAAAGAGATTTGAGATGTTAATTGTTAAGAAATGTCGAAGGAAGAAATGTGGTAGTTATAATGTAGAATCCGAATTAATTGTATGAAAAATATGTTTTAATTGTTAAAAAAATTATTTTTTCATACTGGTATGTAAATTATGTGAGGAAGAATCAATCTGGATTTTTACAGTAATTTTTATAAAAGCAAAGTGAAATGAGGACTAGTTGAACATCGAAACGTTTTAATAACAGAGAGAATTGGTTTAAATAAAATTTGAGTTGCATTATTGACAATCTGAGCGCGTAGCTCAAGTGGTCGGGATGGCTTTAATCGCTACAGTGGGCTTTCGGTCTGAGGTCGCTGGTTCGAATCCCCTGGGCAACACACTTTTGTTTCATGAATTTTTAAAATAAAGGATATCAGTGGCCCAGAGTATTAGAAGCTCTCGGCCATCATTCTAACGCAAGTAGCATTCGGCCTAGCGGTTGTGCCTTCGGTTGGTTTCCATGTGGTTCTGGGTTCGAATCTTGGCTTTGGCAAGACTGAAAAAAATATTTTTTTGAATGTTTGGATGATTGAAAAATTATGAAAAAAATATGATTATTCTTCTAAAAATATATGGGACTTATGAAAAATAATTTGGAAATTATTTACATAAAATAAAATATGATTTGAGAATAAATGTGTAAATAGAACTATGGTTCCACATTGATATTTTTTTGGTGAAATTATATCTTGCAAAAAGAACTTGAAATGAAGGATTAGAAAATTAATATAGCAAAGAAAGAAATTATATTGTGTGATGGATGTGAATTATTCTCATTGGAGAATAGGGTGAAAAATATGAAATGTGAATATTCATTTAGTGATGTGATTTCAATGTGAAATTGATATTTGATGAAGTATAAAATTCCATGTATGATTATGGACTATTGAACAATTTAGAGGTCATGCTATTGAAAAAGAAATCTGTTATGATTATGAAAATAAATTTATGAGTTGGAAATGCTCAAATTAGAAATTGTGAATTGGAATTGAAACAAAAGAGTAGCTAAGTCTCCCCCGGCATTTGGAAAGAAATGAAATGAAATTTGAAATGAAAGACCAAGGTTGGTCATGTTTGAATAAATGAATAAGTCCGGTTTAGTGGAGAGGCTAACTCTAGAGCTTTGATTTTGTTCATGATTCTAATAAAAACTAAGGATTAGTGCATAGTGAAGACGTAATGAAAGTGAGAGAAAAATACGAGTATGAGAGTTAGAGTTTACGGTGCGGGTGTGTGAGCCACAGAATGCATGCTTGATGAGTCAAGACATATCGTGGGCACAACTCAGTAATGATCAGAGTCTAGCAACGCTTGTGGGATGTTTGGTGACTGCAAGAGAATCGTGTGCCATGAAGGAGGTTGAATTGCCACAGAATGCATGCTTGACGAGTCAAGACATGGCGTGGGGTTCTCCTCCAGGTTTTCTGTACACGTGCTTGTACTCATAGATCATCTAAGATACTCACTATAGTTACAGTAGTAGATTAAGACATGACGAGGGATTGAACCCTACAAAGATGAAGAACGAATAAGAGGTTTGCCCTCGGACCTATGTAGTGTGGGATGCATAGAATCCGAACAAGTGCGCATTAGTGTCATATAATATAAATAACTGCATTAAGGACTAAGAGCACAATCACAACACGACATCAATAGAGTAGTCCCTTTAGTTTGATATGTGACAAGTTTGTGTTTGTTAAATATAGAAAATGAGTTATACTATTTCCGGCATAGAGAGGATGGCCGTGTATAATGTTCGTCGGTTGAATAAACTGACGTACCCACAGTCTTGTATGCAGGTAAATGACATGATAAAGATTAAAAAGGAACAGATGCTTAAAGATTATACAATGTTGTTGTACATTTATTTAATTGTTGTAAATTTTACTTCCGCTGTGCAATGTAAAGTGTAATGTTTTACTTGTAACTCTGATATAAAGTGAAAAGTTCAAATTTCCTTGTAAAGTTGTACTAAATGAAGTGGAAAGATCCTGTAGAACTCTCGAATTCAGTTGTATTTGGGATTCGGGGCGTTACAGAGTGGTATCAGAGCCACGCTTCACACTTGTACAAATTTATAAGGAACGACACCCTAGAAGTGGACATTAGAGTGTGTGTTTGAGTCTAGAGATTTAAATGTAAGTGACTTACATTTGTGTTGCTCTATGACTTATGCTTCTTCCTCTCTATTTCTAAGATGGCTGATCACTTCGACCCTGCTGGAGACGACGACTAGCATATCATCGAGGAAGAGTACCATCCTGGACAAGCTGATTCCGAGGAAGAGTACTACCCAGGGCAAGTAGATTCTGACGGAGAAGAATGGCCTGAATCCCGAGAGATCACCCCACCTCCGAATTCATCTGATGAAGAAAAAGAAGAACCCGTTCCAAATAATCTTGTGATATCTCTTCAGAGGCAGGTAGAAACACTGCGAGAAAGAGTCGGATTGTTGGAGGCTCAGCTGGCAAAGCGCAAGGACGACTTTTCTGTTCTCAGTCATCGTGTATGGGAACTCGAGAAGAGGAAGAATATGACCGATGTGCTGAAGGAAGAAGTTGATGAATTACGGGGAGAACTTCGAGAAGCGGAGAGGAACCGTAGGAGTTAGACTATTGTAGCTTCTACTGTTCTCATTCTGATGTCAAGAAATGTTTTTCAATTCAAATGTATAAAGTTTGGAATTCAATGAAATGGAAATATTGATTTGAAAATTCATGTCTCCTACTTTGAATTTGATGGACCTTTTGCATCAGAATATGGAATGAAAGCTGTTGTGTTGTTCGATACTGGATCCTCTCATGCTTTTGTGTCTCCTAAATTTGCTAAAGTGTTGGGAGTTGAACTGAAGATTTTTCCAGGCAAGATCTTGGCAGTAGCTACTCCATCAGGGGAAACTTTAACCACTGATCGGTATTATGCTGATTGTGAGATTGTGATTGGAGATAGAATCTTTGGAATTGATCTGATCGAGCTGACTATCTTGGGAGTCGATGTTATCATTAACATTGATTGGATGTCGGTGTACAGTGCAAGCATCGAGTGCAAGACCAAGACGGTAACAGTGAAGGCTCCAGGTGGACCTGAAGTCACTTTTCAAGGAAAGAAGAAGTGTTCTAGGCTGGTGGCAGCTATCCGCAAGGAAGAGATTCCTGTGGAAATGCAAGGGATTCCTGTGGTTCGGGACTATCTGACTGTGTTCTTGGAAGATTTTCCTGGGTTACCCCCACATCGTGATGTAGAGTTCAGCATCACTGTTCAACCGGGAAGCGCACCCATTTCTAAGACACCGTATAGGATGGTTCCAGTGGAACAGGATGAGGTGAAACGACAGATTGAGGAACTGTTGGAGAAAGGCTTTATTCAACCTAGTGTGTCACCTTGGGGAGCACCAGTGCTTTTGGTAATGAAAAAGGATGGATCGATGAGAATGTGTATCGATTACCGGGAGCTGAATAAGGTCACTGTTCAGAATAAGTATCCTATTCCCCGAATTGATGATTTGTTCGATCGTCTACAAGGAGCAGCTGTTTTCTCCAAAATAGATCTTCGATCAGGTTATCACTAAGTTCGAGTGAAAGCTGAAGATGTGCACAAAACTGCATTTAGAACTCGACATGGGCATTACGAATTCTTAGTTATGCCATTTGGAGTGACGAATGCACCCGCAATCTTCATGGATTTGATGAACAGAGTTCTGAGGCCGTTCATTGATTCTTTCGTCGTGGTGTTTATCGACAATATCCTCGTGTACTCCAAGTTAGAAGAGGAGCACACCGAGCATCTGGCAGCAGTTTTGAAGAAGTTGGAAGAGCAGGAGTTGTATGCCAAGCTATCCAAGTGTGATTTCTAGAAATCTGAAGTGGCATTCCTAGGTCACATCCTTTCTAAGGAGGGAGTGGCAACTGACCCTCAGAAGATAGAGGCAGTGAGAGATTGGACTAGGCCTACTATAGTTAAAGAAGTCAGAAGTTTTCTTGGAATGACTAGATACTACAGGAGATTCATTCAAGGTTATGTTCAGATAGCCGTACCGCTTACTGGTCTGACCAAGAAGAATGTGAACTTCAAGTGGACTGAGCAATGTGAGGCGAGCTTTCAGGAGTTGAAAGAGAAGCTGACTACTGCACCTATTTTGGCTTTGCCTAGAGCAGGTATTGAGTATGATGTTTACAGCGATGCTTCACATCGTGGGCTTGGTTGTATCTTAATGCAAGAGGGAAGAGTAATCGCTTATGGGTCTAGGCAACTACGACCGCATGAGAAGAGTTACCCGACTCATGATCTGGAGTTGGCTGCGATTATTTTTGCCCTGAAGCAATGGAGGCACTACGTGTACGATGAGAAATTGAACATGTACACGGACCACAAGAGTTTGAAGTACATATATCAGCAGAAGGATCTGAATTTGAGGCAGCGGAGATGGTTGGAAGTGCTTGAGGACATGCGACCTGAGATCAAATATCATCCTGGGAAAGCTAATGTTGTTGCTGATGCACTTAGTCGCAAGAGCAGTTCATCCAGTTTGATTACAACTCAGAAGCATCTGATTGAGGAATTGGATCGAGCAGGTATTGAGGTTGTCTTGCAAGGATTGGGAGCATCTTTAGCTCAGTTGAGGCTTCAGCCTACACTGAATGGAAGGATCATTACAAGTCAGGAGGTTGATGCTGATATCTTGGAGATGAAGGAGCAGGTTCGTGCTGGCAGGTTGCCCGGATTTCAAATCAGGGATGGAGTGCTGTGGTTTGGAGAGAGACTATGTGTTCCAAATCAGGCGGACCTGAAAGAGAGTATTCTTCAGGAGGCGCATACTACTCTTTTGTCAGTACATCCTGGGAGTACTAAGATGTACAAAGACATCAAACAGCATTTCTGGTGATCAGGTTTGAAGCGGGATGTGGCTGAATTTGTGGCGAAGTGTGAAGTTTGTCAGCAAGTCAAAGCCGAAAATCAGAGACCCGGAGGCCTATTACAGCCGTTACCTATTCCGGAATGGAAGTGGGATAACATCAGTATGGATTTCATCACGGGATTGCCTAAAAGTCCTAAAGGCAATGATGCGATTTGGGTTATAGTCGATCGACTAACCAAGTCCGCTCACTTTCTGGCGATGAAACTCATTGCTTCGATGGACAAGTTAGCTGAGTTGTATGTTGGCGAGATCGTCAGGCTTCATGGTGTTCCGTCAACTATTGTGTCTGATCGGGATGGGCGGTTTACTTCGCATTTCTAGAGGAGTCTTCAGACAGCTTTGGGTACCAAGACGGATTTCAGCACTGCTTTTCATCCGCAAACCAATGGGCAGACCGAGAGAGTCAACCGTATTCTTGAGGATATGCTTCGGTATTGTATACTAGATTTTGGAGGCAGTTGGGAAAGGCATTTACCTTTGGTAGAGTTTGCCTATAACAACAGTTTTCAGACTAGCATCGGGATGGCGCCGTACGAAGCTCTGTATGGCAGGAAGTGCAGGACACCTGTTTGTTAGTTCGAAGTTGGGGAGCGTCAGTTGTTTGGTCCTGAGCTTGTGCAGCAAACCTCTGAAAAGATTGATCTGATCAGGAAAAGGTTGGTAGAAGCTCAGAGCAGGAAGAAAAGCTATGCAGACAACCGGAGAAGGGACCTTGAGTTTGAGGTTGGTGACTTCGTCTTTCTGAAAGTATCACTCAGTAAAGGTGTGGTTCGATTTGGCAAAGGCAGGAAGTTAGCCCCGAGATTTATAGGCCCGTACAAGATATTGAAAAGGATCGGAAAAACTGCTTACCGACTTGAATTACCGGAAGAGTTATCTCAGGTACACAATGTCTTTCATGTGTCTATGCTGAGAGGGTATATTCCAGATCCGAGTCATCATTTGCCTGAAGTGCCGGAAGGTTTGCAGTTGGATCTGAATTACATTGAGTCTCCTGTCGAGATTGTTGATCGTCGAGAAAAAGTCTTGAAGAATAAGACAATACCGATGGTCAAGATATTCTGGAGAAACCATTTGGTTGAAGAGGCTACTTGGGAGTCTGAGGAGAGGATGTTGAAGGATTATCCTGAGCTTTTTGCTTGATTTGTATTTTGTATTTTGTATCTTTGTATTTTTTTTTCTTGTGCTTGTTGTTAGTGTTTGTTTTTCTCGCTCTTGACTGTAGTTCCGGGGACGGAACTATTCTAAGGAGGGAGTGTTGTAATGCCCCGATTTTCATTTAATGAAAATTATTTTATTTTGCACGTAGTGTGCACGTGCAATATTTTGGTAATATTAAATATTATGATTATTTTCATCATGATGAGTATAGATATTTAAATATGTGCTTTTAATTATTTCTATATAAAAGCCTTCTTTCAATTAGACAAAAAGCCTTTTTCTTAAAGCCCAAAATTTAATTCATTTATTTTATTTTAAAATTATTATTTTGGCCCATAAACTAAAGCCCATGAGTTAATTTATTTTTTAAATACAACTTGTAATGTAGAATACAATTTAAAGTTTATTTTTATATAAAATGTAATGTACAAATTTTTTTGGAGACCAAGTTGCATGCACGTGCATTGCACGTACACGTGCAAAGCATCACTAGCATGGCCGGTTGTGAAGTTTGGAGGGAAATCAAATTTTTGAGTAGAGTCATGGGGTGTGGTTATTTGATCAAGGGTAGTTAGTGTAACTCCTCCTTAAATCTAAGCCATTTGTTCCTAACTCCACTTCAATCTTAGCCATCCATTTCCCTAAATTTTTAGTATAAATACCCCCCTCCCCCCCTGTGGCTAGTATTCTTGTGCAAATTAATTCTTCCAAACCTATAGTTAAAATACATTATCTAGTAGTTTATTTAGTGAGTAAAAGATTGAGAGATTGTGTGGGGTTGTGCTTGCATCAACAAGAAGAAGGAGAGGCCGGCTATCAAAGGGAGTGCTCTCGGTTTGGTGTGCTCGGGTTGGCTTGTGCGCGCGTGTCCAAGGAGGAGGATCGTTCATTTGCAAGGACATTCGTTTAAGAGGTTGCTAGTTGTATATTTCTCTCCATTTAAGGTGGGTAAATTTTCCAAGTTTCTAATTAGGAATGCATGCTAGATTAAATTGAATGAATGAAGCATGAAAACGATTAATAAGAGTACACATTTAATTGGAAAATGACTTATTGATTGATTGATATATGGTTGTGCAATTGTATGTGGTTCTATTAGTAAAGGCAAAATTGTGTGTGAATTGATTATAGCCATAAATTATTGAAGAAAGTTTCATTATCTACATCACAAATTATGTACACAAAAGTTAGTAGATTAACAATGCTACTTTATGTGTTAAATGAATCTTTGTGTTTTATTGAAATGAATGAATTAAAGTATAGATTTGTATGTTTGGTAAACGATTAACAACAGAAATTAATATGAAGAATTGCTAGTAAAGAGATTTGAGATTTTAATTGTTAAGAAATGTCGAAAGAAGAAATGTGGTAGTTATAATGTAGAATCCGAATTAATTGTATGAAAAATATGTTTTAATTGTTAAAAAAATTATTTTTTCATACTGGTATGTAAATTATGTGAGGAAGAATCAATCTGGATTTTTACAGTAATTTTTATAAAAGCAAAGTGAAATGAGGACTAGTTGAACATCGAAACGTTTTAATAACAGAGAGAATTGGTTTAAATAAAATTTGAGTTGCATTATTGACAATCTGAGCGCGTAGCTCAAGTGGTCGGGATGGCTTTAATCGCTACAGTGGGCTTTCGGTCTGAGGTCGCTGGTTCGAATCCCCTGGGCAACACACTTTTGTTTCATGAATTTTTAAAATAAAGGATATCAGTGGCCCAGAGTATTAGAAGCTCTCGGCCATCATTCTAACGCAAGTAGCGTTCGGCCTAGCGGTTGTGCCTTCGGTTGGTTTCCATGTGGTTCTGGGTTCGAATCTTGGCTTTGGCAAGACTGAAAAAAATATTTTTTTGAATGTTTGGATGATTGAAAAATTATGAAAAAAATATGATTATTCTTCTAAAAATATATGGGACTTATGAAAAATAATTTGGAAATTATTTACATAAAATAAAATATGATTTGAGAATAAATGTGTAAATAGAACTATGGTTCCACATTGATATTTTTTTGGTGAAATTATATCTTGCAAAAAGAACTTGAAATGAAGGATTAGAAAATTAATATAGCAAAGAAAGAAATTATATTGTGTGATGGATGTGAATTATTCTCATTGGAGAATAGGGTGAAAAATATGAAATGTGAATATTCATTTAGTGATGTGATTTCAATGTGAAATTGATATTTGATGAAGTATAAAATTCCATGTATGATTATGGACTATTGAACAATTTAGAGATCATGCTATTGAAAAAGAAATCTGTTATGATTATGAAAATAAATTTATGAGTTGGAAATGCTCAAATTAGAAATTGTGAATTGGAATTGAAACAAAAGAGTAGCTAAGTCTCCCCCGGCATTTGAAAAGAAATAAAATGAAATTTGAAATGAAAGACCAAGGTTGGTCATGTTTGAATAAATGAATAAGTCCGGTTTAGTGGAGAGGCGAACTCTAAAGCTTTGATTTTGTTCATGATTCTAATAAAAACTAAGGATTAGTGCATAGTGAAGACGTGATGAAAGTGAGAGAAAAACACGAGTATGAGAGTTAGAGTTTACGGTACGGGTGTGTGAGCCACAGAATGCATGCTTGATGAGTGAAGACATGGCGTGGGCACAACTCAGTAATGACCGGACTCCAGCAATGCTTGTGGGATGTTTGGTGACTGCAAGAGGATCGTGTGCCATGAAGGAGGCTGAATTGCCACAAAATGCATGCTTGACGAGTCAAGACATGGCGTGGGGTTCCCCTCCAGGTTTTCTGTACACGTGCTTGTACTCATAGATCATCTAAGATACTCACCATAGTTACAGTAGTAGATTAAGACATGACGAGGGATTGAACCCTACAAAGATGAAGAACGAATAAGAGGTTTGCCCTCGAACCTGTGTAGTATGGGATGCATAGAATCCGTACAAGTGCGCATTAGTATCATATAATATAAATAACTGCATTAAGGACTAAGAGCACAATCACAACACGACATCAATAGGGTAGTCCCTTTAGTTTGATATGTGACAAGTTTGTGTTTGTTAAATATGGAAAATGAGTTATACTATTTCCGGCATAGAGAGGATGACCGTGTATAATGTTCGTCGGTTGAATAAACTAACGTACCCACAGTCTTATATGCAGGTAAATGACATGATAAAGATTAAAGAGGAACAGATACTTAAAGATTATACAATGTTGTTGTATATTTATTTAATTGTTGTAAATTTTACTTCCGCTATGCAATGTAAAGTGTAATATTTTACTTGTAACTCTGATGTAAAGTAAAAGTTCAAATTTCCTTGTAAAATTGTACTAAATGAAGTAGAAAGATCCTCTAGAACTCTCGAATTCAGTTGTATTTGGGATTCGGGGCATTACACCCGCCTTGCTCGGGGCCGACGCTGAGCTCCAGCACATGTTCTTGGGGAGAGACGGTGCGGGCGTGGCTAGCAGATGTCGTCTCGTATATAGGTTGATGAGCTTGAAGAAGCCCAAACCGAGCGAGGGACGTATGCCGAGCCCCCATACCGTTGAGAAAGACAATTGCGGGCGTAGAAGAGGGTCGTCGCCGAGTGTCAAGGTCGCGGTGCCTTGAAGAAGGCACCCGCCTTGCTCGGGGCCGATGCCGAGCTCCAGCACATGTTCTCGGGGAGAGACGGTGCAGGCGTGGCTGGCGGATGTCGCCTCGTACATAGGTTGATGAGCTTGAAGAAGCCCAAACCGAGCGAGGGACAGATGCCGAGCCCCCATACCGGTGAGAAAGACAATTGCGGGTGTAGCAGAGGGTCGCCGCCGAGCGTCAAGGTCGCGGTACCTTGAAGAAGGCACCCGCCTTGCTCGGGGCTGACGCCGAGCTCCAGCACATGTTCTCGGGGAGAGACGGTGCGGGTGTGGCTGGCGGATGTCGCTTCGTACATATTTTGATGAGCTTGAAGAAGCCCAAACCTAGCGAGAGACGGATGCCGAGCCCCCGTACCGGTGAGAAAGGCAATTGCGGGCATAGCAGAGGGTCGCCGCCAAGCGTCAAGGTCACGGTGACTTGAAGAAGGCACCCGCCTTGCTTAGGGCCGACGCCGAGCTCCAGCAAATGTTCTTGGGGAGAGACAGTGCGGGCGTGGCTGGCGGATGTTGCCTCGTACATAGGTTGATGAGCTTGAAGAAGCCCAAACCGAGCGAGGGACGGATGCCATGTAACACCCCGCAAAATTTAAATGACAATTTTGCCCTCGGGTGTTATGCACGTGCATTTTGTACTGTTATTGATTGTATCCATAACGCATTTTTGATATGTATTTTGAATTCCAATTATTTATGCAATCCTGTATTCTTAAAATCACATTTGAGACAACTCAATTGCTAAATTTCAATCTTGGAGTTTTTATGTGCTTTTTACGTATTATCGATGCACGTGTCGATTTCGGGTATTCCACCGTTACATGCAAAGTTTTCAATGGATTTCAATTATTTATCTTTATAAACATGTTTGAATTTGTTTTGTAAACGAAAATTCAATTTTTGACTATCTTTATTAAAATAAATTTTTACGTGCAATACACGTGTTTTCTGTACGTTTGAGTACATTATCATATATGTATATTAAATATATTCTTATGTTGCATTCCAATTAATTATAAATATTTTTCGGGTTGATAAAGTCAATTTTTGTATTTTGAGATTTTACGGGCGACGCACGTGTTTTGGTGCACGTGTTGTAAGCGCGTTCTTCCTTCAAAATAAATTTTCATGAAATATTTCTTTCCATTTTATTGTGGATGAAAAGTATAATTTAAAGTTAATTTTGTATATTTATTAAAAATTTAAATAAGTTGTTTTAAAAGGATTAAATATATAAATTGTTTTTGTACACAAAGCACGTGCACGTGCACATGTGCGATGTGCACACAATTTGGGGACCGGGCTGCTCATGAGGAGAGGGAAAATCTGAACATTTGATTTTGAAATGGGAGGGAAAGTAAGTTACAAGTTCAATTATAGGGTTAGTGGTGTTCATGTGGGAGGTGGTTGCTATAACTACCTACTACTCCCTTATAAAAGTACCCCCTTGGTCTCTCATTCTCTCATCTCTTCTCCTCCCTCTCTCTTGCCAATCCGAAAGCAACCATCAAACCAGCAAAGCTCTGTCCATTCTCCACCTAAATCACCATTCCACTTGCCTATATACATATACTAATGTATATATATGTACATACATAGTATGTGTATATGAAAGAAGATGGGAGATTGTCCTTGTTGTTGCCGAATGGAGTGGGGATGGAGATGCTCTTGATGATGGATGCTTGCTGAAATGTGGAGCTTGGAGGCTTGCCTTGGTGCGCGGATTTCGAGGAGTTGCATTTGGAGCTTTCTTTAGGAGCTCCTAATTCTAGGAGTTCAATTGAGTACAAGTCTTCATTTAGGTGGGTGTTTCTTAAATGCTTTCTAATTTAGGAGTAGAAAATGAATGATAGTGGGTGAATTCTCTATATTTCTAAAGTAGAATTGCTTGTGGAAATGAATGAATGAATGTGGATTAATTTTCTAAGTAGGAATTATGCTAGTGTTATATTGAATATTGATGCATGAATAATGGTTAATAAGGGTACACATTTAATTGGAAAATGACCTATTGATTGATTAACACATGAGTGTGCAACGACATTTTAAAGGGCTGAAAATGACCTGTACAGTCGCCTGTCAAGTGGACAAGTCGACTGGTACGAGGCGGATATTTTTCTCATGACCTCTAGACTAAAATCCTTTTGAGACTAGAGATTTAATTGTGTGTGTGTATGCAACTGAAGTGATAAAACGATTGCTAAATCAACATTCTTCTTGTGGTATACAATCTAGAAAATATGAATGGATGAAAAAGAACTAGTGAAAATTAGAGAACTAGAAGTAACATGCACAGTCGACTGGAAATGTGAACAGTCGACTGGCCTATTGAAATATATTATGTACAGTTCAGAGTTCCATGAAATGATGTTTTTTTTAATAAGATGTGTTAGTGGGTTAAATTGAGATTAGTATTCATCTCTACAAGTAAACGATAAATGAAAGTGCATGCTTAGTAATTCCTTTGAGAAGAGAAACATTAGCTATGTGATATTTACGTTTAATTGAAATGATGTTATGATAAGAAATTACAAGTTATGTTGATACGAATATGATATAATGTGGGTTTTGAGGATCAGAAGGAAAGATGATTTCTTAAATTGAAATTTAACCTGTTCAGTCGACCGAATGCTTGTAGCAGTCGACTGTACTGAGTAGAAAATGTATAGTTGAATCACTCTGTACAGACGACTGTTTTGAATGACAGTCGTCTGTTAATTGAATGACATTTAAATGTGGAAACTGCGGAACAGCCGACTGGCCGTGTGCAGCAGTCGACTCTTCCGAGTGTTATTAATGAACTATATTTGACTGGATAAGTCGACTGGTGGAGTTCCAAGTCGACTGTCCAGAGTGCTTTTTGATATATCTGAAATCTTATGATTTGTTTGTGGTAAAGATTGTGAATCTGGATATTGGTAAACTCTATTGTTCTTGCATGAATGTACATGAAGTGAATCATTTATTGTGAATCATGAGAATTAAATGAATATGAGAAAGCTATGAACATGGAAAAGAAAATCCATTATGATTATGAAAAATGAATTCATGAGTTGGAAACGCTTAAATTGGAAGTTGTGAATTAGAAATTGAACAAAGGAGTAGCTAAGTCTCCCCCGGCAGTGGAAATGAAATGAAATTGAAAAGAAGACCAAGGTTGGTCATGTGAACATGAAATGAATAAGTCCGATTGAGTGGAGAGGCTAACTCTAGAGCTTTGATTTTTATTCATGATTCTAATAATTAGTACATAGTGGAGATGTGATGAAAGTAGGAGAAAAACACGAGTGAGAGCCATCGGATTTGCGGCGGAGAGTATTTCACAGGTTCTTCACGATGAGTCGTGACATGACGTGGATACGGCTCCAGGGTACCGTGGCGGCGGAGAGTATTTCACAGGTTCTTCACGATGCGTCGTGACATGACGTGGATACTGTTCCAGGGTACCGTCCCGGTGGTGACACTTGTGGGATGTTTGGTGACTGCATGAGGATCGTGTGCCATGAAGGAGGCTGAATTGTCCATAGGTTCTTCACGATGAGTCGTGACATGACGTGGGATTCCCCTCCAGTTTCTGTACACGTGCTTGCACTCATAGATCATCTAAGACACTACTGTAGTTACAGTAGTAGATTAAGTCATGGCGAGGGATTGAACCCTACAAAGATGAAGAACGATTAAGAGGCTTGCCCTCGGACCTATGTAGTATGGGATGCATAGAATCCGAACAAGTGTGCATTAGTGTCATGTAATATAATAACTGCATTAAGGACTAAGTGCACCACACAACACGACATCTATAGGATAGTCCCTTTTGTAATTTTGTTTGTGATCAAGTTTGTGTTTGCTAAAGTATTTAAGAATCGTTATATTGTTTCCGGCATAGAGAGGATGGCCGTGTATAATATTTCGTCAGTTGTAAGCAACTGACGCGCCCACAGTTTTAAATGCAGAATTTGGAGTTACATGAAGATATAAAGAGAATTAATGCTGTTGATTACTTAAATGTTAAAGTTGTAACAATTGTACATTCATTGTTGTATTTTATTGATTCCGCTGCTTATTGATGTAAAAGACTCTGATGTAACTATTGTTGAAATAAAAGTTTTAAATTTCCTTGTAAAATTGTACGAAAGAAGTGAAAAGATCCTGTAGAACATCTCGAATTCAGTGTTTTTGGGATTCGGGGCATTACAAATGGTATCAGAGCCGACTTTTGACACCGGTGCTGAGAATCATTGATCTCCGAGGTCGGGTATGCTCTGCGGTGTTGGGAGTCACAGGTAGTGACCGATAGCCGGGTATTCGATCTGCGGTGTTGGGAGTGATTGATCTACATCGGCTAGAAAGGGCGGTCCTACACGAGATGTGTGCCCTGTGCTCAGCGAGGACGCTGATCCCTAAGGGGGGTGTATGTAATACCCCAGATCTTGAGCGAACAGTCGACTGTTAGGGTTAGCAGTCGACTGGTCTGTGTACAGTCGACTGGTGTGTGTAGCAGTCGACTGCTACACGGGATTTGTGAAAAGATTGTGGAATATAGTCCCATATCGGGAATTTGCGAAGATAAATTGAGTATAAATACTATTGCCGAGGATCAAGAGTCACCAATTCGGTTAACCACCTTTTGAGAGGCAGCCTGTGGCGGGCAGTGGAACTACATAGTATTTATAATTTGTCTGAGCATTGGGGCGGGGCATTACAAATATGTAATACCCCAGATCAGTCGACTGGTACTGGTAGCAGTCGACTGGTAGAGGACAGTCGACTGGTATGCCTAGCAGTCGACTGCTATTGAGATTTGTGAGAGATCTTGAGAATTATAGTCCCATATCGGGAATTTGCAAAGATAATTTGAGTATAAATACTATTGCCGAGGATCAAGAGTCACCTAATTGGTTAACCACCTTTTGAGAGGCAGCCTGTGGTGGGCAGTTATACTATATAGTATTTATAATTTGTCTGAGTATTGGGGCGGTGCGTTACAAATGGTATCAGAGCCGACTTTCGACCCACCGGGTGTATCTGCACGTCGAGGGTCTCGGAGGCCTATTCGTGGGGTACACATGTTCGCGTGTCGAGGGTCTGCAGACCTATTCACGGAGCATGCAGGGTGCTAGAAAGGGCGGTCCTACACTAGATGTGTGCCCTGTGCTCAGCGAGGACGCTGATTCCTAAGGGGGGTGTATGTAATGCCCCAGATCAGTCGACTGGTACTGGTAGCAGTCGACTGGTAGAGGACAGTCGACTGGTATGCCTAGCAGTCGACTGCTATTGAGATTTGTAAGAGATCTTGAGAATTATAGTCCCATATCGGGAATTTGCAAAGATAATTTGAGTATAAATACTATTGCCGAGGATCAAGAGTCACCTAATTGGTTAACCACCTTTTGAGAGGCAGCCTGTGGTGGGCAGTTGTACTACATAGTATTTATAATTTGTCTGAGTATTGGGGTGGGGCGTTACAGTAGATGCTTCTTTTAATGGCGAACTTTTTCCTGACCTCGTCTATGAGGTCCAGGTCGGCTCGCAGCTGTTGGGAGTTGGCGGCCTCGTCGAAAGCCATGATTCGGGGGGAAGGGATCCCAATCTCCAAGGGGATGATGGCCTCTGCGCCGTATGTCAGATTGAAAGGGGATTCTATCGTGGGGATTCTCTTTGATGTTCGGTGAGCCCAGAGAACACTGGGTAGCTCATCGACCCATAACCCCTTGGAAGAGTTATCGAGTCATTTCTTGAGGCCGTCGAGGATTTGGCGGTTCGCGTTCTCGGCCTGACCGTTAGACTGGGGATGGCACACTGAGGAGAAGCGCTGCTGGATCCCGAGGTCTTCGCAGAACTTGCCGAAATGCTTACCCGCGAATTGAGTCCCATTGTCCGTAATGAGCACCTGCGGAATTCCGAACCGAAAGACGATATGTTTCCAGAAAAACTACTGAGTCTGTCGCTCGATGATCGTTGCTAATGGCTCGGCCTCGATCCACTTGGTGAAATAGTCGATCGCCATAATGAGAAACTTTTGCTGGCCCGTTGCTTTTGGAAATGGGCCTACCAAATCCATCTCCCACATTGCAAAGGGGGTCGGACTGGCCATGGACCGGAGGTTCGCCTGAGGAGCCCTCTTCATGGGGGAGAACCGTTGGCAGGGGCCACACTTTTTCACTAGGGCGAGGGCGTCTTGCAGCATAGTGGGCCAGTAGTACCCGTGATTTAGCGCCTTCCGTGCTAGTGAACGGCTTCCTATGTGACATCCGCCGATCCCCTCGTGCAGCTCCTTGATGGCGTACTTGGCTTCGTCTGGGCTTAGGCAGCGGAGGTAGGGTCTGCCATCGGTTGTTGTATAGGATCTTTTGAAGAGGGTGGCATTGATGACCGCGACCCATTCAGATCGAACCCTGATCCGCCTTGCTTCAGCTCGGTCTTCGGGGAGCTCTCCCTTGACTAGAAATTTTTTGATAAGAGTGGTCCAGTCGTCAGGAGGAGCTCCATCTTCGACGTACAGAACCTCCAAGGAGTCTGTACTTGGCTTCAACAGGACTTCAATCAGGACCGTGCGGTCGAGGCCTTCAAAAGATGAGGAAGCCAATTTCGATAGGACGTCGGCCTGGGCATTTAGCTTTCGGGGGATTCTTATGACAGCCGATTCGTCGAAGGACGATAATAGGCATTGAACCATGGCCCGGTACCTAATCATCCAATCCTCACGGGCCTCGTAGTCCCCGGTGATCTGGCTGACCACCAGCTGAGAGTTGCTAAAGGCCCGGATCTGTCTGGCACCGGCTTGATGAGCCAGGTTGAGCCCGGCGTTCATCGCCTCATATCCAGCCTCGTTGTTAGAGGCCGGGAAGTTGAGGTAGAGACAATACTGGAGAAGGAAACCATCTGGACCTCGAAGAATAATGCCCGCACCGCTCCCCGTTTCGCAAAAGGAGTCATCGACGTAAACTTCCCACGTCTGGTCGACTTCTTTGCTTGCGGGTTGCTCGGAGATGGTGCATTCTGTGATGAACTTGGCTAGGGCCTGTCCTTTGATGGACGTTCTTGGTTGATAGCCGATGTCGTACTGGCTGAGTTCGATCGACCATTTGACTAGTCATCCGGAGCTCTCGGGTTTGTAGAGCACAGCCTTCAAGGGTTGATCCGTGAGCACCTGGATCGAATGCGCCTGAAAGTAAGGGTGGAGCTTTCGCGCGGCTATGACCAAGGCGTACGGCACCTTCTCCATCCTGGAATACCGGGTCTCGGCGTCGAGCAGGACCTTACTCACATAGTAGAGGGGCTTTTGAACCCCTTCCTCTTTGCAGACGAGGACGGCACTGAGCACGTTCTCCGAAGCGGAAAGGTAGAGCCAGAGTGGCTCCCCTGGTTCGGGCTTGCTGATGAGTGGAGGGTTGGCAAGATACTCTTTCAACTGTGTGAAGGCCTCTTGCTGTTGAGCACCCCACTCGAACCTTCCGGTGCCGTGCAGCGCCTTGAAGAACGGGAGGGACTTCTCTCCTGACTTGGAGAGGAAACGGCCGATGGCCGTCAGTTTACCCGTTAGCCTCTGGACTTCTTTGACATTTCTGGGAGGAGCCATGTCTATTATGGCCTGGATTTTTTCGGGGTTCGCCTCGATGTTGCGCTGGCTGACGATGAACCTTAAGAACTTCCCCAAGGAGATGCCGAAGGCGCACTTCGCCGGGTTGAGCCTCATGTTGTGGGTTCGAAGGACCCCAAAGGCCTTTTCTAGGTCGGCGACGTGGTGCCGTCCTTGTTGGCTTTTGACGAGCATGTCGTCGACGTATACCTCCATGTTATGCCCGATTTGATCTTTAAAGACTCGGTTGACGAGCCTCTGGTAGGTGGCGCCAGTGTTCTTCAGCCCGAAGGGCATGACCCGGTAGCAATACAGTCCCTGGTCTGTGACGAAGGACGTCTTGGCAATGTCTAGAGGAAACATCCGGATCTGGTTATAGCCTGAGAAGGCATCCATGAATGATAAGAGCTCGTGACCCAAGGTCGCGTCGATCAGGGCGTCAATGCTGGGGAGAGAGAACGGATCCTTGGGGCATGCCTTGTTGAGGTCGGTAAAATCTATGCAGATCCTCCAACTCCTGCTCGCCTTCTTCACCATGATGATGTTCGCCAGCCACTCGGGATAGCTGACCTCTTGTACAAAATGTGCGGACAAGAGCTTGTCTACTTCTGCGTTTACTGCCTGTTGTCGTTCAGGAGTGAACTTGCGCCGCTTTTGGATGACTGGTTTCGATCCGGGAATCACGCTGAGTTTGTGCATGAAGAGATCTTCGGAGATACCGGGCATGTCAGAGGGCTTCCAGGCAAAGAGGTCGACATTGCGTCAAATGCAGGCGATTAGGGCAGACTTGAGGTCGGGGGTGAGGGAGCAGCTTACTCGAAAGTGCTTCGACGGATCCCCTGTCTCGAACGAGACATCTTGCAGCTCGTCCGCCGGCTCTGGCTCTGGCTGGGTTCTTTCGGGCTCCAGCTCGACGGCATCGAGGGGAAATACCCTGCTTCCGATCGCCGTCATGTAGCACGGGTGTGCTGCTTCTTGGTTCCCCCAGACAACTCCGACGCTAGTGTTAGTAGGGAACTTTATTTTCTGGTGGTAGGCCGAGGGAACCGCCTGGAGGGAGCAGAGTCCCGGACGGCCGAGGATGGCGTTGTAGGCGGCCTTGACATTCACAACCATGAAGTCCATGGACTCGGTCCTTCTGTTCGGGGTCGTGCCTGCTGTGACATCGAGGGTGACGATCCCCTCTATAGTTACGGAGACGCCAGAGAATCCGTGCAGGGTATACCCGGCCGGCTTTAGTTTTTCACGGGAGAGCTTTAGGTTCTCGAATGCTTCCAAGAACAGAATGTTGACCGAGCTCTCGTTGTCCACGAGGATTCTCCGGGCATCGAAGTTTGCCATGCTGAGGTTGATGACAAGTGCGTCACAATGAGGGAGCCGAACCCCTTCCAGATCCTCACCTGAGAAGGAAACAGGGAGTTGTTGGACCTGAGGGGAGAGAGGGCCCTATACGGTGTTGACATCCCGGACGAAGGCTTTGCGGGAAGTGTTGGATTCCCCTCCCATGGGCCCTCCATGGACGCAGTGCAGGATTGCCTGTCCCTCGGGTACTTCGGGCTTCGGATCTTGCTCGGGGCGACAACGGTGCATTCGAGGAGGAGGGGAATCCCTCCTGTTTCTGTTGTCCCTCTGTTCCTGGGCACCTTCCCTTTTGAATTCTCGGAGGTACCCTCATTGAATGAGGGCCTCAATTTCGTTCTTCAGGGCGCGGCAGTGATCTGTGTCGTGCCTGTTGTCCTGGTGGAATCGGTAGTAGAACCGCTGATCCCTCTTCTTACTGGTGTTGTTGGACAGTCGAGGAGGGTACTGGACGAGGTTGCTGTCTTCAATCGCCAAGAGGATTGTCGACACGTTCTGCATCAGCGGAGTGTACCTCTCGAAGCGGGGAATCGGCGGAACCTTCTTTGCGGAGCCCCTATCTCTTGGAGCTTTTTTCGCTGGCTCAACCTCATCGGCCTTGCGCTTTCCCTTCCCGGGAACTTCCTTCTGGTCTTCTGGATTGAGGGCCTCTTCGGCTCGAATATATTTTTCGACACGGTTGAGGAGGTCGGGGAAGTCTATTGGCGGCTTCTTTGCCAGGGAGGCCTTCAGCTGTCCATGTCGGACGTTGTAGCGGAAGGCTGCCGAGGCAACGCCGGGGTCGAGGGATGAGACTGACCTCGCCTCGGCAGTGAACCGTCAGACAAAAACTCGGAGTGGCTCCCCCTCCTTTTTTCGGAGTCCCAGTAGGGACGCGCTCGTTCTTTCGGCCTTTCGGCTGGTTACGAAGTGGGCGAGGAAGCTGCCTTCTAGCTGGTCAAAAGAATAGATGGAGCCGGGGGTGAGCTTGGAGAACCATTCCCGAGCCAGACCCCGGAGTGTTGCGGGGAAGGCTCGGCACAGGAGGGGATCCGATGCGCTGTGAATCATCACGAGGGTTTTGAAGCCCTCCATGTGATCAGCAGGATCGCCCTCGCTGTCATATGTCTCGAACTGAGGCGGACGGAAATTGCGGGGTATCTCCGCCTGCAGGATGAGGGCAGAGAAAGGAGGGCGAACCGGCCTGTACCCCTGGGCTGTTCTTGGGTCACCGTTACCAACGTGGTCGAGGCGCTCCTCCATTTCTTGGAGGCACTTCAAAATGTCGCCATCATACTCTGGGGGGATGGTCGCGGGGCGAGACACGCTAGCCTCGGCCTCTAACCGTGTTCGGGAACAGCGGGCATTCTCATTGACGGGGACCCCTCGGATGGCACCCAAAATTTCCCTTCGGAAGTCCTGGAACTCCTGGTGGGTAACCAGGGTTCCTTCGGCCCGGTTTGGTTGGGCTGACTGTCGCCGACCGATCTGGCTGAGCGCAGGCTCCCGCCCTTGGGACGGAGGTCTGGGATGGTTCGGAGCCGAGTTGGAAGCGGCTCCTCCCCTGCCGCAGCTGGCCTGTCGGTTCGAGATTACCCCCCGCAGGTCGCTCTGGACCGGACGGGAGGCGTTGGGCTCGGGCCCGTGACTGGCCCCCTTGTTGTTTGGTCCCTGAGCACCGGCCGCGATGCCTTATGGAGGCACGTCGTGTCAACGGGCGGAGGTAACAGCTTTTGCGGCCTTGGGCGCCATGTGAGCTCAGGTCGACGGTGGTGCCGATGGGGGCGGAGCTCGGGTCGGCGTCTACGAGGGTACCGTTGGAAGTGAGGCTCGGGTTGGCGTCTATGATAGATGGTTTCCCACAGACGGCGCCATCCTGATGCGGTTTGTTTTTGGTAAACATTTGGATGCACCAGGCGTGAGTTCTTACTCGATTTGTATTGAAGGAGGAGACTCCTATGTAGACGACCCTCGACTGGACGAACGGTACTGGGGTAGGCGATATTGAGGTGGAGGCTGATGCTCGGCTCGGATCTCTGGGGCTCGGATCCGAGGGTCTCGTGTACCTGCAGACGGTCTCGGAACACCGGGGTTGGTCCCGGTGGCAGACCCTCCGACGATCTGGTCAGTCACTAAGGGAGAGTAACAGTAACTAGGATTTGAGTGCAGAAGTTTTGATTACCTAGAGAAGGAGTAGGGGTCTGATATTTATAGAAGATGCCAACCGGGTCTGGGCCTGTTTGGGGCCGGGTCTGGACCCGGTTGCCCGTGAGGCTGAAGCGGTGGAAACCAGGGCGGTATAGGGCTGACGTGGCAGATGCCCGGGCGGTTTTCGGACTGACGTGGCAGCGGCCCGGGCGGTTTTCCGACGCTGACGTGGCGGATCTGGGGGATCAGAAGGTGCACGTATCCTGAGGGGATCCCGTGGCCTAGGATGGGCCACGTCATTTCTAACCCATATCAATAATAATAAAAAGAAAGGGAAAAAAAAATTCTTAGGCCACCAAACGCTTTTTTGAAGGCATTACATAGTCACTTAAATATTACTTGTTTCACAGCTTTGGAGGCGTATTGATTAAATTTGCAAGATCAACTTTCTCAACCATTTTTTCTCTCGTTGGACCTAGCCAGACAATTCATTCTCTGGTGACATAGTTGACCAGAGATAAGTTTTGATTAATGTCAACTTGGAATAAATCATTTCTGCATATGCAACTCCAACTTGTGTAGTCAGCAAAATTTAGTAAGCAAGATAATCATTTGGATAACAACCATCCATTTTCTTCAAATAATTCAGCACATACAATAAAACAATGAAAGTATTGTCTATATATAAATGAGTACTGAATATTGTTTAGACACATAACAATTAACAAAGCAACCTAATACTCTAATAGATATATGAGTATTGAATACACCACAGACAAGGAAACAAAACAAACGATTTGAACAATGGTAATATTTTATGTATATGAGTAATTACTAATTAAGTATGTAATTGCATATGCAAATATGATAATCGATGAAAAATAAAATAATAAATCTATATATATGATGTACTCTACTACTCTAAAGCCACATTGCCCAATATATCAAGATAACCAGATTCAAGAACAAAAATACAAATTGTTCAATTACTTCTAAGAAAAACACACACACACACACAATTACCTCTAAGAAACACACACACACGCAGAGAGAGAGAGAGAGAGAGAGAGAGAGAGAGAGAGACCATGGTAGAAAAGATTGATTGACAATGGCAGCAAAGTATGGCAAATGCAGAATTATTGAGGAGATGGAGAACGACCACAGCGACGGAAGGCCGGAAGGGGAGATGATGTTGAGTTTTTGATAGTGACTGGACGTTTAGATATTATAGAAAAATACTTGATTGCATTGGACGTTTTTAATACTTTATTGCATTGGACGTTTTTGATATTATAGGAAAATAATTTTTTTGTACACGGACTAAAATGATTACAATGCGTTTGCATTGGACGTTTTTGATATTATAGGAAAATAATTTTTTTATACACGGACTAAAATGATTACAATGCGTATCTTGGGATTTTGTTCATATCTGAGCTTATGTACATAGCGTCTCTTAGGCCTCATATTTGGTCGGGGCTGTGAATTTAGCTAGCCACTAGCTCACTCGTATACATTCGGAACGGCACAACAAAATCTATCTTTCTACCTACTTTTCTCTCAATTTTATGACGTACGTTGCGCTTCTTCTTACAATGTTTTGACTCTACACTGTGAGAGTGTTACTCTTTCTACATTTTACATGGCGAATTTTGGGCTTTAATGCCACTAAAAACAAGACAGGATAAGTGTTCGGATCTCAGTAATTATCCGCAGTTATTGTACGTGCCCGAAGGTTTGATTGTTACTCTTCAATCTTTATGGAGAGAAAGGGTATATGTATAGCATAAATTTGGTTGCCGTTTTGGTCATAGGGGTCCCTCAGTGTACCTCCGAGATTTGGCAGAAGGCAAACAAAATGCTTTCAAGTTGAGGGCTCCATGCATGTATCTGTCGGTTTGGATATTGTTAGAATAGCCTCCTCAATTCTTACCATAACTTTCGAGTTACATATCTTAGTAGGCTGCATTTCATATGGTACCATCGCAATTTAAATTCATATATATAATCACCGGATGCAAGAGCTTAATTTGCATATAGGTCATATGTTAGAAATATATCGAAAGAAAATCCTCAACTCTCACATTAAGATACTTCTTAGACCAATTCCATTTCCTGCATTCGCTAGACTTGGGTATTGTGTACTTAATTTTGGGGAGTATGATATTTTTGTAAAAGTGACATGAAAGTGATCCATCAGTACTTTCCATCTTACCATGTTTTTTTTTGACTGGTAAAAAGTAGAATTATCCTACCTCACAGAAAATATAAATATATTGATAAGTGAAGTTGAGATACAGATATAGAAATTCACAGGAGGAGGGACTATCGGGTTAAGAGTGTATCAACCCGTTGAGGCGTAGAGAGGGCATTGGACTATTGTCGTGCACCTCAACTAGCCTCAATGATATGATCTCATCCCCCTTCCACATTCACAAAAACATCCCGTTAACAAAAAAGACAAAACCCTTCTTCAAACGACAATATAGCAAGTCTTTAACAAAATATGGACCAACAGTGTCCCAGCAAAGAGCCAAAATAAACAGCCAAACAGAAGTGCAGCACCCTTGGTCAGCATTGAGAGTTTCCTATACTGTCCTGTACCGTCGATGCCTCCCGGCAGAACTTAGCACCCCTGAAATGCAAAATATTCATTTGGATGTTGAGTTGGGATATACTCAACTCCAAGGATAGGTTGCACATCAAAGGTTGGGATAGGGATCTAACATGCACAACCTGTGCATGTCCGATCGAAACCACCTACCATATCTTCTTCCATTGTCCCATGACTGTTCAAACCTGGCATCATTTCACACAAAGCTTCCATATCACAAATCTGCCAATATCTATTAGTGAATGCTTCACTAATTGGTGTTTCGACCACCACAAGCACAAGTTCACACACTCTTGGCATTTAGTTACATTGGCTGTTTGTTGGAGTATTTGGCATGCTAGGAATGATAGAATTTTGAACAGCAAGGTTACTACTGTGGATAAATTGGTCACTAAGTCAAAATTTTGGTTCTCACATGGCTAGATTCCAGCGGAGAGTCGAAGAAAAAGACCAAGATTCTTGAAGAGCTCAAGGGCACCGGCGATAGCGTTCCATCTTACCATGTAAACATTGAAAGAGGAAAAAAAAATATTTAAATGAAAGTGGAAAGCGTAAGCGAAAAATTATGATTTATATAAGCAATTAAATAATTTTTTATTATACTTTCATTCTATTGAGGTAAAAAATCAGATTCTTTCTTATCTATTTGTAACATCTCGTATAATTTATTTTAATGAAAGATACTTTTTCGAAATTTTTGCACGTGCAACACACGTGTAAATTTTTATTTTATTCATTTCTCTAAATTGTATATATTTTCGTAGTATGCATGAATTTTTTTATTATCTTCTATTAAACCCCAAGCCTAATGACCCGTTCAAATAAAGACATAAAATTTATTTTTTTAAAAGAGTAGTTCATTAAATTATTATTATTATTATTATTATTATTATTATTATTATTATTATTATTATTGTATTTTTTTTGCTGGTGCACGTGCACGTGTGTGAGTATTAGAAGTGGGTGCGGTTGATGAGAGAGTGGGCCGAACTCAAGTGGACGTGTGAGAGTGGAGAGAGTAATGGAGTTGGTTTTATAACTGATTGCTAGTGCTCTGTATATATAAACCCTTTCACCCTATTTTCATCTATCCATCTATTATCAAACAAAAAAAAATATAAATATAAAGAAACCTATTTTTCCTTATTGCCGAGAGCAACTAGAAGAGGAGGAGGAGAGAGATAGCGCTCGGGAGGCTTTTGGAGTTGAGGTTGCGGCGCGTTTGTGTGGAGTTCGGAGTCCCTTTTGGAGGTAGAATTATTTTTAGTACTCTCCTAATAGGTGGATGATCTTTTATGCTTTCTAAATTATTGAGTAGTTGTATGTGTAGATTACACTAAAAATTAAATTGCTAGTGTAGAATTGCTTAGTTTGCTTTATGAATTGTGATGTGTGTGCTAGTGAATACCTTAAAAATTTATGTAGAGCGCATGTTGATTTAGATAGGTATTGAAAGAATTAATAATCTGTGTTATTTGGTATATGAATTGTTGACGTGTGTTCACTCTTGAAGAGTGGCAATTTTATGAACTTATTCACCATAAGAAAAATTCTCGTATTATTAAAATAGATTTATTGAGTAAAATCGCCATTTCGCAAGAATATAGCGAGAATTGGGCTACTCTTCACACGGTAAAAATTTTCAATTGTGTGGATCGATTATTGCTCTAGAATTTATTTTATTGTACTCAGATTATTTTTTGAAGTGTGTGAGTCGTCTATTTGGCGTTGTGAAATGGGTTTCCCGAAAGAGTGAATTTTAACAAAAATTAAAAGAGGGGACTTTGAGTATATAAAACACATTTTGGTATGATTACCGTAGGTGCACTTGCCTCTGTGGCTTGGGCGTGGGGTCGTTTTCCTTGCTGGTTCTGGGTTCGAATCCCTATGTTCTCTGACTTTGTTTGAGAAATGGTGTTCTCTGACTTAGGGTTCTTAAAACATTTTTTTTTTTGAGATTTAGGGTTCTTAAAACAAATTTTTTGAAATAGTGTCCCCTGACTTTGTTTGAAAAATGGTGTTCTCTGACTTTTTGAGAAATAGTGTTCTCTAATTTGGGTAAAGCTTGAATTATAAGGAGATTGAATTTGTGACAATGCAATTGATTTTTCTCCTAAGTGAGATTTCATAATTAATTGTTTGAGTAAGAATACCTGATGAAGTATAAATTACAGTGTGTGATTAAATTATGAGATTTTGAAATGATTGTTTTATATTATGAGTTCTTGAAAGGAGATGTTTTTTTTTGAAAGAATTGCGAATAAGTGCATGAATTAATTTGCATGAGATTGATTAAGTTGAAGATATGAATATAATGAAGTTTAATACATGATTATTGAAGGGTATGAGTACCCATAGATTCTAGTACATGAAAGATTGTGATATAGACGTTTAGTGAGACCCCGGGTACCGACATTGTTGAATTAAAAGAGTTGAGTTATATTTTTGAGATATGGCCATGGAGCTATCTTGGTATTTGTGATTAAGTCCGATAGGGGATAAAACTAACTCTAGGTGTGATAATTTATTCATATCTTGAACTTAAGAACTAGGCACTAAGTGAAGATGTAGTAAACCTGGGCAAACGTGAGTGGAGGGCTTCTATATAGTGGGGCGGTGTACACCGGGACTAAGGTTGCTAACAATGGAGACGAGCTTTTATTTTAAATCTGGAACTATGCGTAGTCGGGCAGATAGTTTTTCGTACTCCAGTATATATACGTATACCGAAGCTAGAGGGACATTTGAAGAGATGTTCGCACACGAAGATTCTGTATAGTCGGACGGTGTACTCCGGGACTGGAATCCGTACTCGTGGAATGTTTAAACCTTGTTTTTATTACTGGATAGTTTTTATGGCGAGGGATCGAACCCTTTAATGTGGAGTGCGTAGGTGCTCGCCCTTGGACCTATGTAGTATGGGATGCATAGAATCCGAACAAGTATGCATTAGTGTCATCTTAGTGTAAAATATCTGCATTAGGCATTAAGGCATTGCATACACTTACATGTTTAGAGTAGTCACATTTAACACTTTATGTTGCATTCAAGTTTATGGTTTGTTAAAGTAATAAAATCGTTATACCTTCGGCATAGAAAGGATGGCCGTGTATAACATTTTCTTCGGTTGTAAGCAACTGATGTGCCCACAGTTTTATATGCAGGAGTTGGATTTTTCATGAAGATATAAAGTTGATATGTTGTTGTTGATTTATTTAAATGTTAAAGATGATGCAATTGTATAATTTTTCATTATTGTACTTTATTTTTCCTTCCACTGTGTAAATAAATATAAAGAACTCTGTTGTAATGTAAAGTTTTAAATTTTCTTGTAAAATTGTACGAAGTGAAGTGTAAAGGTCCTGCGGAACTTTGACTTCAGCCTTATTTGGAATTCCGGGTGTTACAGAGTGGTATCAGAGCCACGCTTTATAAGTAGTACAAATTTATAAGAAACGACACCCTAAGAGTGGACATTAGAATGTGAGTTTCAACTTATAGAGATTTAAATGTAAGTAACTTACGTTTGTGTTGCTCTATATGATGACATTTCTCCTCCTTTCCCTATAAAATGGCCAATCATCATGATCCTCAGCATGAGATGCATTGGTTCATCTCGTTCGAGAATGAAGAGGAAGAGCCCATAGAGGAAGAAGATGAACCAGAGGAGATAGAAGAGGGATTTCCCAAGTCCAGGGAGATTACTCCACCTCCGCCTGATTTCTCGGAAGAATCCTCAGATGAGGAACTCATTCCAGATGACCAAAATGATATTGTTGCTTCTCTTTGAAGAGAATTGGATGCTCAAAAGTGGAGAGTAAACCACTTGGAAGCACAACGGGCAGAAGATAAGGAGCGCATTCAGGAGCTGAGTCATCAAGTGTGCGAACTCAAGAAGGTTTAGCACGTGAATGATCGACACTTTGCCAAACTGGACCATATCACTCGCTGGGACAATCAGAAGCGGCATCAGAGATTTGAAGATATGAAGAAAGAAATCCAGGAACTACGGGAAGAGCTCAGAACAGCCAAGAGAAACCGTAGAATCTAGGATGTCTTTTGATACGGGATCATCACACACATTTGTGTCACCCTCATTTGTAAAACGATTGGGAGTCGAACCTAAATTTTTTTCTAGCAAGGTTCTATCTGTGGCTACTTCGTCAGGAGAAAACTTGACTACCGACCGATATTATGAAGGGTGTGATCTTGAAATTGGAGGCAAGCTCTTTGGCATCGACCTCATTGAGTTGGCAGTTTTGGGGGTCAACATCATTATTGGCATAGACTGGATGCCAGTTTACAGTGCCACTATTGAGTGCAAGAGCAAGGAGGTTGTGGTGAAGGCGCCAGGAGGACCAGCGGTTACATTTCAAGGGAAGAGGAAGTTTAAGCAGTTGGTAGCAGCTTTGGCGGAGCAGAAGGTTCCTAAAGAAGTGAGGCAGATTCTAGTGGTCCGAGATTTTTCAGCAGTGTTTCTTGAAGATCTACCTGGGCTTCCTCCTCATCGAGATGTAGAGTTCAGCATTTCCGTTCAGCCAGGGAGTGCACCCATTTTCAAGGCACCATACAGAATAGTGCTGGTTGAGCAAGATAAGATCAAGAAGCAGCTCAAAGAGTTGTTGGGCAAGGGATTCATCAGGCCTAGTGCGTCACCTTGGGGATCCCCAGTTCTTTTGGTCAAAAAGAAGGATGGATCGATGAGGATGTGCATCGACTACAGAGAGTTAAACAAGATGACAGTGCAGAACAAGTATCCAATTCCTCGAATCGATGATCTATTCGACCGTCTACAGGGAGCAGCTGTTTTCTCCAAGATAGACTGTAATTTCCCTGTCCCTAGCTCAGACAATTTATACAATTTAGAAGAAAAATTAGATACTATGTAGTACCACTACCCACCACAGGCCGCCTCTCAACAGGTGGTTAACCGAATTGGTGACTCTTGATCATAGGCAATAGTATTTATATATTATTTTATTATTGTGAAATCCTGATATGGGACTAAATCCCATACATCTCCCCTATTTTCGTGAGAAGACAGCACACAAGGTGGGCCCCAACTCCATTTCGGTGACGTCATCACCCTTTTTAATCCAAAGCAACAACACACTATGGCTGTTATCAATCAACGTGGGGCCCCCTCCCATCTTCCAAATAATTACCATACTACCACCAAGCCATTATTAATACATATATCATCTATACATATATATTATATTATTTTTGAAATTACGAGGTGTTACACACACTCCCTTTAGAAATCAGCATCCTCGCTGAGCACAGGGCATGCACAATCTAGTGCAGGATCTCCATTCTAGCCGTTGTGGAGCATCTGCTCTTCTATCTGCCCGATTATTCATGATTCCGGAATCCACCACCCGATCAATAACAGTTCCAGATTTAATTGAGGGTTCACCACAGTCCCAAAATCTACCGCCCGACTGGATCTATAGTCCCGGAATCCTCCGCCCGACTATATAAACATGCTCCACACCCGGTGTCGAAAGTCGGCTATGATACCATTTGTAACGCCTCTGCTCCTAGCTCAGACAATTTATACAATTTAGAAGAAAAATTAGATACTATGCAGTACAACTACCTACCACAGGCTGCCTCTTAAAAGGTGGTTAATTAACCGAATTGGTGACTTGATCATAGGCAATAATATTTATATATTATTTTATTATTGTGAAATCCCGATATGGGAGTAAATCCCATACCTCTCCCCTGTTTCCGTGAGAAGATAGCACACAAGGTGGGGCCCAACTCCATTTCGGTGACGTCATCACCCTTTTTAATCCAAAGCAACAACACACTATGACTGTTATCAATCAACGTGGGGCCCCCTCCCATCTTCCAAATAATTACCATACTACCACCAAGCCATTATTAATACACACACACACACACACACACACACACACACACAGATATATATATATATATATATATATATATATATATATATATATATATATATATATATCATCTATACATATATATTATATTATTTTTGAAATTACGGGGTATTACATAGACCTACGGTCAGGATATCACCAAGTCCGAGTGAAGAAAGAAGATGTGCACAAGACGACTTTCAGAACTAAGCATGGTCACTATGAGTCCCTAGTCATGCCGTTTGGAGTAACCAATGTACCTTCTATCTTCATGGACATAATGAACAGGGTCCTATGTCCGTTCATTGATTCTTTTGTCGTTGTGTTTATCGACGACATATTGGTCTACTCCAAGTCAGAAGAAGAGCATGCCGAGCACCTAGCAGAGGTATTGAAGAAGCTACAGGAGCAGGAACTGTATGCAAAGCTATCCAAATGTGACTTCTGGAAAACCGAAGTCACTTTCTAGGGTCACATCCTTTCTAAGGAGGGAGTGGCTACTGACCCACAGAAGATTGAGGCAGTGAAAGATTGGCCAAGACCGACCACAATGAAAGAGATTAGGAGCTTTCTGGGTTTAACTGGCTACTACAGAAGGTTCATCCCAGATAGTTGTGCCACTCACAGGGCTTACAAGGGAGAACGTGAGTTTCAAATGGTCAGAACAGTGTGAAGCAAGCTTTCAGGAGTTGAAGGGAAGTTTGACTACCGCTCCCATTTTGGCTTTGCCAAGAGCAGGAGTCGACTATGATGTCTACAGCGATACTTTCTATTGCGATTTGGGCTGTGTGATGATGCAAGAGGGAAAGATAATAGCTTATGGGTCTAGAAAGTTGAGATCGCATGAAAAGAATTACCCAACCCATGATCTGGAGCTGATAGCGATCATTTTTGCATTGAAGCAGTGGAGGCACTACGTGTACGGGAAGAAGGTCAATATGTACACGGATCATAAGAGTCTGAAGTATACCTATCAGCAGAGGGACCTGAATCTGAGGCAGAGGAGATGGTTGGAAGTGTTGGAGGATATCCGATCCGAGATCAAGTACTATCCAGGCAAAGCTAATATTGTGGCTGATGCACTCAGCAAGAAGTGCAGTTTGTCTTGATTGATCACAACTCAGGAGAAGTTGGCAAAAGAGCTTGATCGAGCAGGGATTGAGGTGGTTTTGCAAGGTTTGGGAGCTTCCTTAGCTCAGTTAAGGATTCAACCTACTTTGAGAGACAAGATCATTGACAGTCAGAAGACCGAACTAGAGATTCAGGAGATGAGAGAGCAAGTTGGCATTGGCAGGTTGGTAGGATTTCAAGTGAAGGATGAGGTGTTGTGGTTTGGAGAGCGGCTGTGTGTGCCAGATCAAGCAGAACTAAAGGATAGTATTCTTCAGGAAGCGTATGCTACTTTATTATCCGTACATCCAGGGAGTACCAAGATGTACAGGGACATAAAGCAGTATTTTGGATGGCAAGGGTTGAAGCGAGATGTGGCTGAGTTTGTTGCCAGATGTGCAGTTTGTCAGCAAGTCAAAGCCGAGAATCAGAAACCCGGAGGTTTGTTACAGCTATTACCCATCCCAGAGTGGAAGTGGGATTGTATCAGCATGGACTTTATTACAGGTTTGCCCAAGAGTTCCGAGGGCAATGATGCAATTTGGGTGATAGTGGACCGACTCACTAAATCATCTCACTTCTTGGCGATGAAGCTTAATTGGTCGATGGAGAAGCTGGCCGAGTTGTATGTTGAAGCTTCATGGAGTTCCTCTATCGATAGTATCCGACCGAGATGCGCATTTTACTTTGCATTTCTGGAGAAGTCTTCAAGCAGCTTTGGAGACGAAGACAGATTTCAGTATGGCCTTTCATCCTCAAACTGATGGGCAGACTGAGAGATTCAATAGGGTACTGAAAGATATGCTGAGATGTTGTGTGTTGGACTTCGGTGGCAGTTGGGAGAATCATTTGGCTCTTGTGAAATTTGCCTACAACAACAGTTTCCAGGCAAGAATCGGGATGGCGCCGTATGAGGGCTCTGTACGGAAGGAAGTGCAGGACACCGGTGTGTTAGTATGAAGTGGGGGAACGGCAGCGGTATGGGCCAGAGATTGTGCAGCAGATCTCAGAAAAGATCGAGCTGATCAGGAAGAGGTTAATTGACGCAAAAAGCAGGCAGAAGAGTTATGTCGACAACCGGAGGAGAGACCTGGATTTTGCAGAAGGTGAATTTGTCTTTGTGAAGGTGTCTCCGACCAAGAGGGTGATTCGGTTTGGAAGGAGAGGAAAATTAGCCCCGAGATATATAGGTCCTTATAAGATATTGAAGAGGATTGGGAAGAAAGCTTATCGGTTAGAATTACCGGAAGAGTTAGTCCAAGTGCACAATGTCTTTCATGTTTCTATGTTACAAGCTTATATCCCGGATCCGAGTCATCAATTGCCAGAAGTGCCAGAGGGTTTGCAATTGGATTTGAGCTATGCAGAGCATCCAGTAGAGATTGTGGATCGTCGAGAGAAGGTCTTGAGAAATAAGACAATACCTATGGTCAAGGTCGTCTGGAGGAACCAATTTGTTGAGGAGGCCACTTGGGAATCAGAGGACAGGATGTTGAGAGATCACCCTGTGCTTTTTAACTAAATTTGTAAACTCTTTTCTTTCTTTCTCTTTCTCACTCTAAATTGTAGTACCGAGGACGAAACTATTCTAAGGAGGGTGTGCTGTAACATCCCGTATAATTTATTTTAATCAAAGATACTTTTCGAAATTTTTGCACGTGCAACACACGTGTAAATTTTTATTTTATTCATTTCTCTAAATTGTATATATTTTCGTAGTATGCATGAAAATTTTTTATTATCTTCTATTAAACCCCAAGCCTAATGACCCGCTCAGATAAATACATAAAATTTATTTTTTTAAAAGAGTAGTTAATTAAATTATTATTATTATTATTATTATTATTATTATTGTATTATTTTTATTTTTTTTTGTGCTGGTGCACGTGCATGTGTGTAAGTATTAGAAGTGGGTGCGGTTGATGAGAGAGTGGGCCGAACTCAAGTGGACGTGTGAGAGTGGAGAGAGTAATGGAGTTGGTTTTATAACTGATTGCTAGTGCTCTGTATATATAAACCCTTTCACCCTATTTTCATCTATCCATCTGTTATCAAACAAAAACAAAAAATATATATAAAGAAACCTATTTTTCCCTACTGCCGAGAGCAACTAGAAAAGGAGGAGGAGAAAGATAGCGCTCGGGCGGCTTTCGGAGTTGAGGTTGCGGTGCGTTTCTGTGGAGTTCGGAGTCCCTTTTGGAGGTTAATTATTTTTAGTACTCTCCTAATAGGTGGGTGATCTTTTATGCTTTCTAAATTATTGAGTAGTTGTATGTGTAGATTACTCTAAAAATTAAATTGCTAGTGTAGAATTGCTTAGTTTGCTTTATGAATTGTGATATGTGTGCTAGTGAATACCCTAAAAATTTATGTAGAGTGCATGTTGATTTAGATAGGCATTGAAAGAATTAAAAATCTGTGTTATTTGGTATATGAATTGTTGACGTGTGTTCACTCTTGAAGAGTGGAAATTTTATGAACTTATTCACCATGATAAAAATTCTCGTATTATTATTTGACATGAAAAAATAGATTTATTGAGTAAAATCGCCATTTCGCAAGATATAGTGAGAATTGGGCTACTCTTCACACGGTGAGAAATTTCAATTGTGTGGATCGGTTATTACTCTAGAATTTATTTTATTGTACTCAGATTATTTTTTGGAGTGCGTGAGTTCGTCTATTTGGCATTGTGAAATGGGTTTCCCGAAAGAGTGAATTCTAACAGAAATTAAAAGAGGGGACTTTAAGTATATAAAACTCATTTTGGTATGATTTCCGTAGGCGCACTTGCCTCTGTGGCTTGGGCGTGGGGTCGTTTTCCTTGCTGGTTCTGGGTTCGAATCCCTGTGTTCTCTAACTTTGTTTGAGAAATGGTGTTCTCTGACTTAGGGTTCTTAAAACATTTTTTTTCAGATTTGGGGTTCTTAAAATATTTTTTTTGAAGTAGTGTCCCCTGAGTTTGTTTGAGAAATGGTGTTCTCTGAGTTTTTGAGAAATGGTGTTCTCTGATTTGGGTAAAACTTGAATTATAAGGAGAGTGAATTTGTGACAATGCAATTGATTTTTCTCCTAAGTGAGATTTCATAATTAATTGTTTGAGTAAGAATACCTGATGAAGTATAAATTACAGTGTGTGATTAAATTATGAGATTTTGAAATGATTGTTCTATATTATGAGTTCTTGAAAGGAGATGTTGTTTTTTTTGAAAGAATTGTGAATAAGTGCATGAATTAATTTGCATGAGATTGATTAAGTTGAAGATATGAATATAACAAAGTTTAATACATGATCATTGAAGGGTATGAGTACCCATGGATTCTAGTACATGAAAGGTTGTGATCTAGAGGTTTAGTGAGACACCAGGTACCGGCATTGTTGAATTAAAAGATTTGAGTTATATTTTTGAGATATTGCCATGGAGCTATCTCGGTATTTGTGATTAAGTCCGGTAGGGGGTAAAACTAACTCTAGGTATGATAATTTATTCATGTCTTGAACTTAAGAACTAGGCACTAAGTGAAGATGTAGTAAACCTGGGCAAACGTGAGTGGAGGGCTTCTATATAGTGGGGCGGTGTACTCCGGGACTATAGACCCAGTCGGGCGGTGTACCCCGGGACTGAGGTTTCTACTGATGGAGACGAGTATTTATTTTAAATTCGGAACTATGCGTAGTCGGGCAGATAGTTTGCCGTACTCCAGTATATATACGTATACCAGGGCTAGAGGGATACTTGACGGGATGTTCGCACAACGAGGATTTTGTGTAGTCAGGCGGTGTACTCCGGGACCGGAATCCATACTCGTGGAATGTCTAAACCTTGTTTTTATTACTGGGTAGTTTTCATGGCGAGGGATCAAACCCTTAATGTGGAGTACGTAGGTGCTTGCCCTCGGACCTATGTAGTATGGGATGCATAGAATCCGAACAAGTATGCATTAGTGTCATCTTAGTGTAAAATATCTGCATTAGGCATTAAGGCATTGCATACACTTATATGTTTAGAGTAATCATATTTAACACTTTATGTTGCATTCAAGTTTGTGGTTTGTTAAAGTATTAAGATCGTTATACCTTCGGCATAGAAAGGATGGCCGTATATAACATTTTTGTCGGTTGTAAGCAATTGACGTGCCCACAGTTCTATATGCAGGAGTTGGATTTTTCATGAAGATATAAAGTTGATATGCTGCTGTTGATTTATTTAAATGTTAAAGATGATGCAATTGTATAATTTTTCATTATTGTACTTCATTTTACCTTCCGCTGTGTAAATAAATGTAAAGAACTCTTTTGATATAAAGTTTCAAATTTCCTTGTAAAATTGTACAAAGTGAAGTTTAAAGATCCTGTGGAACTTCGAATTCAGCCTTATTTTGGAATTCGGGGTGTTACACTATTATCACTTTCTTTCCTCAAATTTTTTTTTTTGCTTTTTAAAATTAAAATGTGAAAGTGAGTACTATCTCTTAGAGCATCCACTATCGTTTTGTAAAAACCCAAAAATAAGCGATTGAGTTAGAAAATACTCTCACTGTCGTTTGCTAAAAACCCAGATTTTAGAATATGAGTGAACAGTGTTTTGCTAAACTTAGAAGCGGCAATGAAGAAATGCTAAATGTATAAGACAGATGAAGATGATCCGTTTGAGAAATTAAATTGGAGGCATGAAATATGAAGCTTCGTCCGTCGCTAAATTTGAAAAAAAAGGTGAGAGACGGATGGAGTTCCTCCGTCTCCCATATTTTCTAATTTCTGGGTAAATAAATTAAGTTAATATGATGGTGAGATCATCTATCCCTCACCTTTTTGTTTAGATTTTTTTGTTGAAATTACTTATTTACCCTTAAATTTAAATAGGCTTAGGTTGGGGGGGGGGCATATATGTAATTTATTATTTCAAAAAAAAAAATAAAAAAGAAAACCCTGGTCTGTTTTTTTTCTTCTTTGTCGCTATAGGAGTAGGTGGGGGGGGGGGGGGCAATTATGTAATTTTTTATTTCCATTAAAAAAATAAAAATAAATAAAAACAGCCAAGAAGGATGAAGACTGTTTTTTGTTTTTGTTTTTTTTTTCCATAGCAACAAAGAAATAAAGAAAAAAATATCGGACGGATGAAGATCCTCCGTCCGGGGTAATTCATATTTAAAAAAAATATTTAATTTTACAAACAGATGATGAAGCTCCGTCCAACCATTTTTTAATTTAAAAAAAATTAAAATTAGCGTTAGACGGAAGAACAAGATCCGTCCTATTAATTTGTTTTTGGAATTTTAACAAAACGATAACATCGCTCCTATATTATTGATAAATCCTAATTGGTAAATATAGAAAATTTATACATAACGAATAGTGGATGCTCCAATAGTTGGCTAAGTTAAAAGAAAAACTCTCTCATATTTACTTATAATTTACTAAATGTAAAAAGTGATGAAAATGCTTATATTTGTACACTTTTATCCTCGCTATTCTCTTGCTAAACGTCACCTTAAACTCCTTAGACTGTTACACTAATTTATATATATCTTAAGCTAATAGGCCTACCCCATCTCTCCTTTCTCTATTTTGAAATAGAGAAAGGAGAGAAAAAGTAGGAACTGACATGTAGAGCCCACACCAATTGCCAAAACAGAATTAATTAAAAAAACACAAAAAAATATTTCCTCTTCCATATCTCCCCAAAACCTACAAACCCTAACTCTCCCTACCTCAAAACCCACCAACATCTCTGTAACGCCCCGAATCCCAAATACACTGAATTCGAGATGTTCTACAGGATCTTTTCACTTTCTTCAGTACAATTTTACAAGGAATTTAAACTTTTCACTTTACATCAGAGTTTACATCATATTTTACACTTTTCATTTGCACAGCGGAAGTAAAAAATATACAACATTTACATAAATGTACAACAACATGGTAAAATCTTTATGCATCCATTCCTCTTTAACATGTAATTTATCCTGCATACGAAACTGTGGGTACGTCAGTTTATTCAATCGACGATAATTATACATGGCCATCCTCTCTATGCCAGAAATAGTATAACGAATCTCATTTCTTAACAGATCATAAACTTGTTCACATAACAATTAAAGTAAGGGGGAAAATCTTAATGATGTCGTGTCGTGATCGTGCACTTAATTCTTAATGCAATTACTTAATTTACATGACACTAATGCGCACTTGTTCGGATTCTATGCATCCCATACTACATAGGTTCGAGGGCAAGCCTCTTAACCGTTCTTCATTTTTGTAGGGTTCAATCCCTCGCCATGACTTACTCTACTTCTGTAATTACAGTGAGTATCCTAGATGATCTATGAGTACAAGCACGTATCCTGGACCCTGGAGGGGAACCCCACGCCATGTCTTGACTCATCAAGCATGCATTCTGTGGCAATTCAGCCTCCTCCCTGAACACGATCCTCTTGCAGTCACCAAACATCCCACAAGCATGGCTAAAGTCCGATCATTCTGAGTTGTGCCCATGCCATGTCTTGACTCATCAAGCATGCATTCTGTGGCTCACACACCCGCACCGTAAACTCTAGTTCTCATACTTATGTTTTCTCTCACTTTCATCACCTCTTCACTATGTACTAAAATCATTAGAATCATGAATAAAAATCAAAGCTCTAGAGTTAGCCTCTCCACCAAACCGGACTTATCATTTCATTTATACATGACCAACCTTGGTCTTCTTTTCAATTTCATTTCATTTCATTCATTTCACTGCCGGGGGAGACTTAGCTACTCTTCGTTTCAATTTACAATTCATAATTTCCAATTTGAGCATTTCTAACTCATGAATTCATTTTTCATTGCCTCAGCATATCATGTTCTTAACTTTTATATTCATGTAATTCCCAATCCAAAACTATGATTCATTTCATGTAAATTTCTTAATTCAAACTATGATTCATTTCATATAAATTCATACAGCAATAGAAAGAGTTTATTAACACCAATCATAAAGTTCACAACTCTTAGCAGTAATCAAGATGAAATCTCAGACATATCAAAATCTACTCTGTACAGTCGACTTGGAAAAGACCAGTCGACTTATACAGTCAATACAAGTTCTTCATAAACACTCGGGAGAGTCGACTGCTACACATGGCCATTCGGCTGTTCCGCAGCTTTCTATGTTCAAAAAATCATTCATATGACAGTCGACTGTTATTCCATCAGTCGTCTGTCCTGGGGGTTCTTAACAGTTCATTTCTATGTTCAGCTCAGTCGACTTGCTACTCGCATTAAGTCGACTGGACAGATTCATATTTCAATTGAGAGATTATCTTTCTTACAGTTTTTACATACACTTGCATCATGCTGTCAATTTACAGTCTACATACATTCATGTTCATAAGCACGGAGTTTCTTACTGTTCAGTAACATCGCAACATGGAATTTCAAGTTACTAATATTGTCTTTTCTTCGAGGAAATGTTTTAAACATGCATTGCAGAGATGAAAATATTAATCTCAAACCATTACACTAAAATAACACAATGGAAAGATACTTCATTTCATGAAACTACTGGATTATTCATAGTTTAAGCAAAGCATCGGTCGACTGTTCATATCACCAATCGACTGCACAGATCATTCTTAGTTTTTGTTAATCATCACTAGTTCGTTTTCCACAGGCTCATGGCTCCTCATTCATATATACCATGAAGAATATGAGTTTAGCCTTGCTATTTCATTTTAATTGTACACATGTATGTCAACGAAAACTTTCTAACAAAATATGTAACGGATGTCTCGTACCAGTCGACTTACCCATCGACAGTCGACTGTACCGACCCAATCTCAATTTTTCTAATATCGCTAGTTTCTTTCCACATGTTCATGTCCTCTTAGTCATATGCAACATAGAACATACAAGATGGCATTTCTGTTTCATTTTAGTCCATACACATATACATCATGAAACTTTCTATCAAAATCTGAGAATATACGTCTCGTACCAGTCGACTCGTCCAAAAGACAGTCGACTGTACAGACCCAATTCATTCTAATTTACAGTGTCATTATTTCGCCATTTGTCCTTCATGATTATCATCATAAACATACTCAGGCAAATTCTAATATGTTGAATTTACTTTTCAGAAACATGGTAACAAATATCATAATCATGGTATAATTCCTACATTAAAAGTTCTGAGAAACACCCACCTTATTTGACGAAGTAATCGAATCCAGCAAAAGCTCCTTACTGCAGTGGACGACTCCTTGCTCCTTGCTCCTTGTTCCACACCGAAGCATTCAGAAATGCTGCTCGGCCTCCACAGAAAAGCACACACCACTCTCTCACAAAAATACCTCTCTTACAATATGATTCTAGTGTAAAAGAAATAATGAATGAGAGGGGGTATTTATACACAAATTTGAGTAGATGGAGGGCTAGGATTTAGTAGATAGTTATGGGATCAAGGGCTAGGATGGACTAGGGAGTTGTGAAACTACCCACACCTCTCATAAATACCCATGACTTATACCCACTTCTCTACCTCAAGTCCGGCCAAGAATAGTGCTCAATGCACGTGTATGTGAAATGCACGTGCATGCACAAATCTCCCCTACAAGAACTTGTACATAAAATAATAAGTCTCTTTAAAAGAAATGTTACACATACAAGTTGTAGAAAATAATAAAAGATTAATTTTGTGGGCTTAAAATTAATTGGGCCAAAATAGTTATTTTGTAGAAGTAAATAAGTAAATTAACACTTGGGCTTTGGTAAAAAAATGCTTTATAGGAAACAATATTCTTATTCATCATGTTGAAAATAATAGTCAACATATTACACAAGCACACCATATATAAAAATAAATAATCTTTCATATATTTGGAAAATCAGGGTATTACATCACTCCCTCCTTAGAATAGTTCCGTCCCCGGAACTACAGTCAAGAGCGAGAAAACTGAAAACAACAACAACAAGAACCAAAAAGATACAAAGATACAATCAAGCAAAAAGCTCAGGATAGTCCTTCAACATCCTCTCCTCAGATTCCCAAGTAGCCTCTTCAACCAAATGGTTTCTCCAGACTACCTTGACCATCGGTATCGTCTTATTCCTCAAGACTTTCTCCCTACGGTCAACAATCTCAACAGGAGACTCGATGTAATTCAGGTCTAACTGCAAACCTTCCGGCACTTCAGGCAAATGATGACTCGGATCTGGAATATAACCTCTCAGCATAGACACATGGAAGACATTGTGCACCTGAGACAACTCTTCCGGTAATTCAAGCCGGTAACCAGTTTTCCCGATCCTTTTCAATATCTTATACGGGCCTATAAACCTCGGGGCTAACTTCCCGCCTTTGCCAAATCGAACCACACCTTTACTGGGTGATACCTTCAGAAAGACGAAGTCACCAACCTCAAACTCAAGGTCCCTTCTCCGGTTGTCTGCATAGCTTTTCTGCCTGCTCTGAGCTTCCACCAACCTTTTCCTGATCAGATCAATCTTCTCAGAAGTTTGTTTCACAAGCTCAGGACCAAACAGCTGACGCTCTCCAACCTCATACCAACAAACAGGAGTCCTGCACTTCCTGCCATACAAAGCTTTGTACGGCGCCATCCCGATGCTAGCCTGAAAACTGTTGTTGTAGGCAAACTCCACTAAAGGTAAATGTCTTTCCCAACTGCCTCCAAAGTCTAGTATACAATACCGAAGCATATCCTCAAGAATACGGTTGACTCTCTCGGTCTGTCCATCGGTTTGCGGATGAAAAGCAGTGCTGAAATCTGTCTTGGTACCCAAGGCTGTCTGAAGACTCCTCCAGAAATGCGAAGTAAACCGCGCATCTCGATCAGACACAATAGTTGAAGGAACGCCATGAAGTCGGACAATCTCACCAACATACATCTCAGCTAACTTGTCCATCGAAGCAGTGAGTTTCATCGCCAAAAAGTGAGCGGACTTGGTCAGTCGATCGACTATAACCCAAATCGCATCATTGCCTTTAGAACTCTTAGGCAATCCCGTGATGAAATCCATACTGATGTTATCCCACTTCCATTCCGGAATAGGTAACGGCTGTAATAGACCTCCGGATCTCTGATTTTTGGCTTTGACTTACTAACAAACCTCACACTTCGCAACAAAATCAGCCACATCCCGCTTCAAACCTGACCACCAGAAATGCTGTTTGATGTCTTTGTACATCTTAGTACTTCCAGGATGTACAGACAGAAGAGTAGCATGCGCCTCCTGAAGAATACTCTCTTTCAAGTCCGTCTGATTTGGAACACATAGCCTATCTCCGAACCACAGCACTCCATCCCTGGTTTGAAATCCGGGCAACCTGCCAGCACTAACCTGCTCCTTCATCTCCAAAATATCAGCATCAACCTCCTGACTTGCAATGATCCTTGCATTCAGAGTAGGCTGAAGCCTCAACTGAGCCAAAGATGCTCCCAATCCTTGCAAGACAACTTCAATACCTGCTCGATCCAACTTCTCAATCAGATGCCTCTGAGTTGTAATCAAACTGGCCAAACTGCTCTTGCGACTAAGTGCATCGCAACAACATTAGCTTTTCCAGGATGATACTTGATCTCAGGTCGCATATCCTCGAGCACTTCCAACCATCTTCGTTGCCTCAGATTCAGATCCCTCTGCTGATATATATACTTCAAGCTCTTGTGATCCGTGTACATGTTCAATTTCTCACCATACACGTAGTGCCTCCATTGCTTCAGGACAAAGTTAATCGCGGCCAACTCCAGATCATGAGTCGGGTAATTCTTCTCATGCGGTCGTAGTTGCCTAGACCCAATCTCTCACTGCCTCTATCTTCTGAGGGTCAGTTGCCACTCCCTCCTTAGAAAGGATGTGACTCAGGAATGCCACTTCAGATTTTCAGAAATCGCACTTGGATAACTTGGCATACAACTTCTGCTCTTCCAACTTCTGCAAAACTGCTGACAGATGCTCGGTGTGCTCCTCCTCTGACTTGGAGTACACGAGGATATCGTCGATAAACACCACGACGAAAGAATCAATGAACGGCCTCAGAACTCTGTTCATCAAATCCATGAAGATTGCGGGTGCATTCGTCACTCCAAATGGCATAACTAAGAATTCGTAATGCCCATGTCGAGTTCTAAATGCAGTTTTATGCACATCTTCAGCTTTCACTCGCACTTGGTGATATCCTGATCGAAGATCTATTTTGGAGAATACAGCTGCTCCTTGTAGACGATCGAACAAATCATCAATTCGAGGAATCGGATACTTATTCTGAACAGTGACCTTATTCAGCTCTCGGTAATCGATACACATTCTCATCGATCCATCATTCTTCTTTACCAAAAGCACTGGTGCTCCCAAGGTGACGCACTAGGTTGAATAAAGCCTTTCTCCAACAGTTCCTCAATCTGCCGTTTCACCTCATCCTGTTCCACTGGAGCCATCCTATACGGTGCCTTAGAAATGGGCGCACTTCCTAGTTGAACAGTGATGCTGAACTCTACATCACGATGCGGAGGTAACCCAGAAAAATCTTCCAAGAACACAGTCGGATAGTTCCGAACCACAGGAATCCCTTGCAATTCCACAGGAGTCTCTTCCTTGCGGATAGTTGCCACCAGCTTAGAACATTTCTGCTTCCCTTGGAAAGTGACTTCAGGTCCTCCTGGAGCCTTCACTGTTACCGTCTTGGTCTTACACTCGATGCTTGCACTGTACAACGACATCCAATCAATGCCAATGATAATATCGACTCCCAAGATAGTCAGCTCGATCAGATCAATGCCAAAGATTTGATCTCCAATCACAATCTCGCAATCAGCATAATACCGATCAGTGGTCAAAGTTTCCCCTGATGGAGTAGCTACTGCTAAGATCTTGCCTTGAAAAGTCTTCGGTTCAACTCCCAACATTTTAGCAAATTTAGGAGACAAATGTATGAGAGGATCCAGTATCGAACAATACAACAGCTTTCATTCCATTAAGATAAAGTTTGCCTGTTACATAATACACACCATTACATAACAGTTTCACAATATAAACGGGAAGAAGAAATGACGAAAACCACTAAACATCAGCCCTCGTACCAGAGATGACCTGATCTGCCTCCTCAGCATCAGCTTCCGTCAAGGCAAATACTCGCCCTGGTTGGTACGGCCTCTTCCTAGTCTGCTGTATTGGCACATTGTGATTGCCAGCCCGTGGTTTGAGACATCGAGATTGGTAATGTCCCATTTCACCACAGTTGTAGCAAGTGATTGCAGAAGGTCTCACCACATTGTTCCCAGGTCCTCCAGCTACACTGATAGCGTTCGCCCCTGTCGGTTTGAACCTCTGTGCAGATGGTTGGCCCTTGAAACACCCAGGATTTGCGGGCCTCTTCCCGGACTGCCAGTTGTTCTTCCGATTCTGAACAACATGGAACTGCTCTATATCTGCCTCCGTCGCTGCCGCCCTCTTGACCAACTTGTCAAATCGCCTGATACCAAGAGGTATCATCCGGGATCTCAAGCTTGGTCTCAGTCCATGCTCGAACTTACGTGCCTTCTTCGCCTCATCCATCACCAGTTCTGGAGCATACCTAGAGAGCTGAGTAAACTTAGTCTCATACTCCCTCACTGACATGCTGCCTTGCTGAAGTGACAGAAACTCCATTGCCTTCTTCTCTTGGACGTCGGAGGGGAAATAGTGACTGCGGAATTCTTCCAGAAATTCCTCCCAGCCAAGCAACATGCCTCCCATGGTCCTCTTCATCGACTGCTACCAAACAGCCGCATCCTTCTCCAGTTGCAAAGTCGCCAACTTGACCTTGCTGCCCTCCGGTGTCTCCAACACCTCGAAGATTGTCTCCACTTGCCGAATCCAGTTGTCAGCCACATCTGGGTCTGACTTTCCCTCGAATACAGGTGGCTTCATTCTCTTGAATGACTCCACTAGCTTAATCGCCTCGGGCACTGGATTCGCCGACCCCCTTCCTTGGTTCATAGCCACTGCATTCAGCGTCTGGTAGACCCTCGCAAGCTCGGTCTCCAGATCCAAACCTTCCCCATTCCTAGCTTCTCTTCTCGACATATTCTGATGCAAAAGATCCATTAAATTCGAAGTATAAGACAAGAATTTAAATCAACTTGCATTTCATTGAATTCCAAAGTTTATACATTCGAATTAAAAACATTTCTGACATCAGAATGGAAGAAAATAGAAGCTACAACAATCTAACTCCTACGGGTCCTCTTCGCTGCTAGAAGTTCTTCCCGTAGTTCATCAACTTCATCCTTCAGCACATCTGTCAAGTTCTTTCTCTTCTCAAGTTCCCATACTCGGTGACTGAGAACTGAAAAGTCGTCCTTTCGCTTCGCCAGTTGAGCCTCCAATAATCCGACTCTCTCTCGCAGTGTTTCCACCTGCCTCTGAAGAGAAGCTACAGTGCTACTCAGAGCTGGTCCCTCTTCTTCATCGGAAAAAGAATCGTCAGACGAGTCTGGAGGTGGGGTAATCTCTCGAGATTCAGGCCACTCGAATCTGCTTGCCCAGGGTGATACTCATCCTCGGAATCAGCCTGTCCAGGATGGTACTCTTCCTCAATGATATGCCAGTCGTCGCCTCCAGCAGGGTCGAAGTGATCAACCATCTTAGAAATAGAGAGGAAGAAGCATGAGTCATAGAGCAACACAAATGTAAGTCACTTACATTTAAATCTCTAAACTCACACACACACTCTAATGTCCACTTCTAGGGTGTCGTTCCCTATAAATTTGTACAAGTGTGAAAGCGTAGAAAGCGTGGCTCTGATACCACTCTGTAACGCCCCGAATCCCAAATACACTGAATTCGAGATGTTCTACAGGATCTTTTCACTTTCTTCAGTACAATTTTACAAGGAATTTAAACTTTTCACTTTACATCAGAGTTTACATCATATTTTACACTTTTCATTTGCACAGCGGAAGTAAAAAATATACAACATTTACATAAATGTACAACAACATGGTAAAATCTTTATGCATCCATTCCTCTTTAACATGTAATTTATCCTGCATACAAAACTGTGGGTACGTCAGTTTATTCAACCGACGATAATTATACATGGCCATCCTCTCTATGCCAGAAATAGTATAACGAATCTCATTTCTTAACAGATCATAAACTTGTTCACATAACAATTAAAGTAAGGGGGAAAATCTTAATGATGTCGTGTCGTGATCGTGCACTTAATCCTTAATGCAATTACTTAATTTACATGACACTAATGCGCACTTGTTCGGATTCTATGCATCCCATACTACATAGGTTCAAGGGCAAGCCTCTTAACCGTTCTTCATTTTTGTAGGGTTCAATCCCTCGCCATGACTTACTCTACTTCTGTAATTACAGTGAGTATCCTAGATGATCTATGAGTACAAGCACGTATCCTGGACCCTGGAGGGGAATCCCACGCCATGTCTTGACTCATCAAGCATGCATTCTGTGGCAATTCAGCCTCCTCCCTGAACACGATCCTCTTGCAGTCACCAAACATCCCACAAGCATGGCTAAAGTCCGATCATTCTGAGTTGTGCCCATGCCATGTCTTGACTCATCAAGCATGCATTCTGTGGCTCACACACCCGCACCGTAAACTCTAGTTCTCATACTTATGTTTTCTCTCACTTTCATCACCTCTTCACTATGTACTAAAATCATTAGAATCATGAATAAAAATCAAAGCTCTAGAGTTAGCCTCTCCACCAAACCGGACTTATCATTTCATTTATACATGACCAACCTTGGTCTTCTTTTCAATTTCATTTCATTTCATTCATTTCACTGCCGGGGGAGACTTAGCTACTCTTCGTTTCAATTTACAATTCATAATTTCCAATTTGAGCATTTCTAACTCATGAATTCATTTTTCATTGCCTCAGCATATCATGTTCTTAACTTTTATATTCATGTAATTCCCAATCCAAAACTATGATTCATTTCATGTAAATTTCTTAATTCAAACTATGATTCATTTCATATAAATTCATACAGCAATAGAAAGAGTTTATTAACACCAATCATAAAGTTCACAACTCTTAGCAGTAATCAAGATGAAATCTCAGACATATCAAAATCTACTCTGTACAGTCGACTTGGAAAAGACCAGTCGACTTATACAGTCAATACAAGTTCTTCATAAACACTCGGGAGAGTCGACTGCTACACATGGCCATTCGGCTGTTCCGCAGCTTTCTATGTTCAAAAAATCATTCATATGACAGTCGACTGTTATTCCATCAGTCGTCTGTCCTGGGGGTTCTTAACAGTTCATTTCTATGTTCAGCTCAGTCGACTTGCTACTCGCATTAAGTCGACTGGACAGATTTATATTTCAATTGAGGGATTATCTTTCTTACAGTTTTTACATACACTTGCATCATGCTGTCAATTTATAGTCTACATACATTCATGTTCATAAGCACGGAGTTTCTTACTGTTCAGTAACATCGCAACATGGAATTTCAAGTTACTAATATTGTCTTTTCTTCGAGGAAATGTTTTAAACATGCATTGTAGAGATGAAAATATTAATCTCAAACCATTACACTAAAATAACACAATGGAAAGATACTTCATTTCATGAAACTACTGGATTATTCATAGTTTAAGCAAAGCATCGGTCGACTGTTCATATCACCAGTCGACTGCACAGATCATTCTTAGTTTTTGTTAATCATCACTAGTTCTTTTTCCACAGGCTCATGGCTCCTCATTCATATATACCATGAAGAATATGAGTTTAGCCTTGCTATTTCATTTTAATTGTACATATGTATGTCAACGAAAAATTTCTAACAAAATATGTAACGGATGTCTCGTACCAGTCGACTTATCCATCGACAGTCGACTGTACCGACCCAATCTCAATTTTTCTAATATCGCTAGTTTCTTTCCACATGTTCATGTCCTCTCAGTCATATGCGACATAGAAGATACAAGATGGCATTTCTGTTTCATTTTAGTCCATACACATATACATCACGAAACTTTCTATCAAAATCTGAGAATATACGTCTCGTACCAGTCGACTCGTCCAAAAGACAGTCGACTGTACAGACCCAATTCATTCTAATTTACAGTGTCATTATTTCGCCATTTGTCCTTCATGATTATCATCATAAACATACTCAGGCAAATTCTAATATGTTGAATTTACTTTTCAGAAACATGGTAACAAATATCATAATCATGGTATAATTCCTACATTAGAAGTCCTGAGAAACACCCACCGTATTTGAAGAAGTAATCGAATCCAGCAAAAGCTCCTTACTGCAGTGGACGACTCCTTGCTCCTTGCTCCTTGTTCCACACCGAAGCCTTCAAAAATGCTGCTCGGCCTCCACAGAAAAGCACACACCACTCTCTCACAAAAATACCTCTCTTACAATATGATTCTAGTGTAAAAGAAATAATGAATGAGAGGGGGTATTTATACACAAATTTGAGTAGATGGAGGGCTAGGATTTAGTAGATAGTTATGGGATCAAGGGCTAGGATGGACTAAGGAGTTGTGAAACTACCTACACCTCTCATAACTACCCATGACTTATACCCACTTCTCTACCTCAAGTCCGGCCAAGAATAGTGCTCAATGCACGTGTATGTGAAATGCACGTGCATGCACAAATCTCCCCTACAAGAACTTGTACATAAAATAATAAGTCTCTTTAAAAGAAATGTTACACATACAAGTTGTAGAAAATAATAAAAGATTAATTTTGTGGGCTTAAAATTAATTGGGCCAAAATAGTTATTTTGTAGAAGTAAATAAGTAAATTAACACTTGGGCTTTGGTAAAAAAATGCTTTATAGGAAACAATATTCTTATTCATCATGTTGAAAATAATAGTCAACATATTACACAAGCACACCATATATAAAAATAAATAATCTTTCATATATTTGGAAAATCAGGGTATTACAATCTCCTCACCCGTCCGTCCCTACCGCCGCCCGCCGTCCACCTTGCCCCGATCCCGCCCGTCTCTACCCTCCATCGTCGCCGTCTGGCGTCGATCCCGCCCCGTGTACTCTGTTAATAGGTTCGTATTGACCAGTTTTTCTGTCTTTCTTATCATTCTTCCATCTAACTTATCTCGAGTTTAGGCCAAATATGATTTAACGAAATTAAGGCAAACTTTGTAGTTTTAGACAAAAGATTTGCATGATGTTATTTGCAGATTTATACTTCGAGGCTTTCTAACCTGTTTATTTCAAACCATTATCTTTATGAATAACACACCTCTTATTAGACTTGAGTTTCTAAAGTCTTGCATTGATTTTTCTAAATTCTAAAATATTTTGAAGGTGATCATATCAAAATTTACAGAAATTGAGGTGTGGATGTAACTAAACGTAACCAAATAAATTCATAATTTTTAAAGTAGATTAAGCTAGATGGTCAAAAAGTAGATTAATGACAAGTATATGGTGGTAAAACAATATTCATTTCATTAGTTTCATCAGAAATGTACCTATGTACTCTGTTAATAGCTTCGTATTGTTGATTTCTATTGTTCAACATTAGACTATATTCTCGAGAAAATCATATGTATCTATGTGTGTTTATATGTCCATGGATGTATCTATGTTTATATGTGTTGAATTAAGGCTCACCCAAATTCCACTTTGCTTGTAATCGAGACAGCCAGATACGACATCCTCACTCTTCGCGTGTTGGTTAAAGCAAATTTCCATATATCACCATATTATCACATATTGCACAACATTGTACTGCACCATATATCACCATGATACATCCAGATTTTGAGTACCATACATCAACCTCAAGAATTCTAGCAATATTGCACAATGCTGTTTGTACTGTACTCAAGATTTTGATTCTTGATGTTATAGATTTTGATGTTATAGATTTTGATTCTTGAGTATATCATATATATCACATTGAGTATAGGGATAACATATACTCCTTCCATGATATAGATTTTGGTGTTATAGATTTTTACTCTTGACTTCAGCTACCCATATACTCCTTCTTCTTCCATGAAACAGTATTGCACAAGGGTATTTGTTATGCAATATTATGACATCATCAAACAACTAGTGATGAGAGTACCAAAGTCTATGCAATATTGCACTTATATGTTTATATGTTTATCTATGTTTATCTATGTTTATATGTTTATGTGTGTTTATATGTCCATAGATGTTTCTATGTTTTTATATGTTTTTTTTTGTCTTTTTTATCGTTGTATGTTTATATGTTATACCATGTGAGACCATCATATTATATCTATATATTATGCTATTTCAAAAGCCTATTATTAAATTTGAATATTTAATAATCAAGAGATTGGTATTACTGACACATTTTCAACTATTTTGTTTGCAACAATATGTGTGAAGAATCAAAGATATAGGGAGATTTCAAGTTAGTTTGAGTCAAACAAGAATTTTTACATTACATCATGTATGTTTTATACATTTTTCTGATTTAATCCCTATTGTTATTTTTCTTACTATGTAATGTTTCTTTCTATTTTTTCTTCAGTGTGTTGATGGTAAGTAAGGTGTACTGCAGTATAATGCCCAAATAATTAATAGTATGAAGTTTCTTTCCAACAATTCTTAACATAATTAATTATCTCCTTTTTATAATTCATCCTAAAATTGATTCTGCAGCATGTTCCGATCAGAATGGTCATTCAATTGCAATTAGAAGAGATGAAGATGCAGAGCTCACGAGAAGTAAGAATAGTTAGTAACTAGATATGGTTTCACACTATTAAAAAATTTTCTAATATAATTGTAAATGGTTTTAAATTCTTCTAAATAGGTGTGGCGAGAAGATATAGAAACAATATTGGGCGAAGTTCCTACCTAGGCAAGCAAGATGTTGAGTGTAGTAGTTGTCATGCTCAAATGTGGATTGGAGAGCGTTCTTCTACATCATTAATCAGACGCCCACGCTCTCAAATGTGTTGTAGAGAAGGTTTAGTTACTCTCCTTATAGTTATTTATCTCAATATGTAATGTTTCATTATATTTTTATACATGTGTTTTATTGAGTGTAAAATTATTGATTTTGTTTTCAGCAACAGTAGATGTGAACATTCAATGATAGTGAGAGATTTCCAATTATATTGAGGGAAATCAGACTCTTTCATTACATCAGACATGTTATATGTGTTCTTATCTCCTATCTCTTCTATTATATTTTCTTTTGAGTTAATCCCTCAATATGTAATGTTTCATTATATTTTTCTACATTGTGTTTGATTACATATTTATTATTCATATTTAAATAATTGTCCAAAACTACACTTATTAATGTAGGATGCAAGACAAAAATAATATTTCGTCTTTCCAACTTAATAAGACAATTTCTGCATGTGCACGACGTCGAAGATTTGAAATATTGCAGTGAAAAATGCATCATCCTATGTGGGCACTGCTGACTTCAGATCGACATAAAATTGCACATTCCGATAAGAATTCTAAATTAAGACAGAAACGCTTGTGAAGTATTATGGCAAATGATTTGCTTACCCATACATCTGAAAGGAGGGTGACCTTCAACCTAAACACTTTAGATCAACACTCTGAGTTAATTAGAAACGTCCATCAAGAAAATATGTCTGCAGTGAGTGATGCAGTAAATAAGAGACATGAAAGAAATTCAGCGATGTACAGTGCTTGGTGTGTTGATGAATCATCAACAGTGGGTGGACCATCTTTGCTATCAGATGATTTGAGCAGTAATAATGATTGGTGTGTAGGCGAGCCATCAAACGAAAGATCGTCATTCTCTAACAATTCAAAATGAAGATACACATGATGATGGTAAGTTCAGTGTACTGTAATGCATAAACTATTAATAGTATGATATATCTCTCTTACAATTCAAGATATTATTAATTATCTTCCTTCTATAATTCTTTCTAAAATTGGTTGTGCAGCATGTTCCGCTCAGATTGGTCATGCAATTGTAATTGAAAGAGGTGAAGATGCAGAGCCCATAAGAAGTAAGAATATTCGGTATCTATATATGGTTTAACATTATTAAATAATTTTATAACAAAATTATAAATTGACTGAATTTTTTTTTTAATAGGTACGGCGAGAAAGTATAAACAAAATATCAGGCGAAGTTCCTACTTAGGCAAGCAAGATGTTGAATGTAGTAGTTATCATGATCAAATGTGGATTGGATAGCATTCTTCTACAACATCAATCAGTCGTCCACGCTTTCAAATGTATTGTAGAGAAGGTTTAGTTACTCTACCTTTCTTGCCAACATCACCCCAGCTGATTATGGAGCTTCTTGATGGAAAATATGATACACCTCAGTCAAAATTCAAGGATCTGGTCAGAATTTATAATTCATTATTCTTTTTCACATCGATGGGAGGAAAAATTGACTTGCGGGTCATGGATGGTAGGGGTCCATATACTTTCAAGATAATTGAATCAAATTATCACTGTATTGGTTCTCTTCTTCCAGTTGAAGGGGTCGAACCCAAATTTGCACAGTTGTATATTCATGATGGTCTATACGAGTTGGATCAATATACAAATCATGCAAAAAATATGGCCATCAATAACATAGATAGAGAAGTTATGGAGATACTACAAAATTTGCTGAATGAAGTTAATTCATACGTAAAGATGTTTCGACGTGCAAGAGATCTACTTCGACCTCCAGGAGAAAATATACATCAACATAATTTGTCGATGAATTTGAGAATATGTATCATAAATAAGAGGGCACGTGATGGTCGGCAGTATATTTTACCTTCCTGTGATGAGGTTGTTGTCCTCATGGTCGGTGATGGCGCAGAGAATGTGAGTAAGCGGAATATCGTAGTTTGCACGGAAAGTTAAGCCTTACAAAGGATATTTGAAACACAACCATGTTACATGCCTCTGCAATATCTATTGTTGTTTCCATTTGGTAAGAAAGGGTGAAAAATTGACATTAAATTTAAAGATGGAAGGCACGTTGGTCGACAAACAACTGTATCTATTTGAGAGTATTATGCATTTCGCTTGCAATCACGCAGATGTGAGGATAATACCCTATTAAAAAGTGGTCGACTAACTCAACAATATTTTGTTGATTCATATGCCGCAATAGAACAAAATCGTCTCAACTGGATGAGGATGAATCAAACAAGTATACAGAATGAGCTGTTATGTGGTATTCAAGATGCATTCACCTAAGGGGAAACAGAAGCATGGGCAGTGGGTAAACGATACGTTCCTCCGTCTTCTTTTATTGGGGGACCACGAGATATATATCAACAGTATCAGGATGTTATTGAAATATGTCGTTGGGGTGGAGCACCCAATTTTTTAATAACTTTTACATGTAATCCTAAGTGGACCGAAACCATTGACTGAAAGTTGGTATTTGCTATGACAATAAACAAGAGTCAGGGCCAAACTCGCCATAGCGTTGGGATCTATCTTAAAAAACATGTGTTTACGCACGGTCAATTGTATGTAGCATTATCGCGTTGCACTGCCTATTCTGGCTTGAAGATATTGCTGACAGATAACTCAAATGATCTCCAACAGACTAATGATCGTACACGTAATGTGGTATATCAAGAAGTTCTTCAAGAAGTGCGTAACTCCATGATAATCAATTGAAAGATAAATGTCATCAACATTCTAATAATATTCAAATGATTAAAATAGTATTTATTGGCACGCAATGTATTTATATTTTAAGAATCTCATACTGTCATCTTAGTTGAGTTTATTAAAGCCTTATTTATTATTTTTTCTTTTTTCTTTTATGTATTGTCTTATATCAATTCGCATTGGTTCATTCCGCTATATAAATAATTATTTTTTATCTGATTCACCTAACTAAATTTTCATTTCATATTTTTTTAATGTAGGCCGACATATGATGTTCATGTGAGGAAAATTCCGTCGCTCGGTAATGTGATTCCATGTTGAAATTACTAAAATCTTTTGATACTACATTGTTGAAATCAGTACACATTTTTGTTTTTGTTTTGTATTTACGTAGCTATAAACAATAGTTGTTTAGAAAATAAATTTTGCATTTTAACTATTTGGATTTAACTCTTTTAATATCGTGAACAATTTATTTAAGCCATCTGTTGTATATATAATTGTGATTTAAGTATGAAAGATTATTTTGATTGAGTTTGAATGTGCCTTATTATCATTAAATATTTGCGTTTGAATATTGTGTGCAGCTTTACTACATAATTGTTGAATATTAATATGTTGGATTATAATTATACAGGAAGAAAGTTGTAAATATGGGGAAGTTCTGCCGAATTTTTTAAAAAATGTTATTGATGTTTTAATTTATCTTTTGATAAAGTCTGTGCAATTTGCACATGGGATATACTAGTTTCTTATTAATCAATCATGTGGTGTGGTTTTTCCTGTTTGGAATACTTATTGACGATGTGGTACTGTTTTTTTGTTAGTTATTGATAATTAGCATGCATCTTAAAACAAAATTTCAAAATTTTCTATAATTTTAGAAAATTTAGAATTTTTGTGGGTGTTTACCATGACGATTGAAGCATGTATAGGCTTAGATCAGGGGCTATGAGAAGCAGTTGGATTGGGTCCCAGATGCTCTCATGATCAGGGTCGGTTCCCACCTTGAGGCAGATGAGGTGGCCGCCTCATGTCGCCGTATTTTTAGCTATTTTAGGAGCTCCAAAATTTATAGTTTCATTGTAAATATAGATACGTATTTTATACGTAAAATAAAATTATATTGTAATTAGTAGCTCTAAAAATAATTATTTAGGCACTTTGCTTTGGGCGCCTGAAAACTCAGGGTCGGCCCTTCTCATGATTAGCACCGTCACATTTACCCGATACCCGAACCCGATCCGGACCAGGCATTGGACCGGAACCGACCCGATCTATACGGGTCCGGGTCCTAAAATAAGACCCGATGCAGTTTCGGGTCCGGGTGCGGATCTGGATCTGGATCCGCTCAAAATAAAATTGACCCGAACCCGAACCCGTTAAAAAAATACCCCCAACCATATAGTATTTGAATAATAGGATTATAGAAATATACATATAAATCATTGTTGAAGATAGATATGTAAATATAATATTAATTGATGTATTTAAGTACAAAAATTGTTAGAATTGTATAGTGTCGGGTGCAAAAATAATTAAGTGCAACTATTTATTCTCAACTACCGGACCCGATGGGTAATTTTTTTTAACCCGGACCAGAACTTGATTCTTGGAAGTCCGGGTCTGAATCATATTTTTTAACCTGTGAGGTAGCTGATCCGGATCCGAATAGTGGAGGACCTAACCTGATAGGACCGATACCAGCTCAGCTCTACTCTACTCATGATTATAGACCAAACGAACATATCTAACACTACGATTGCCTGACAGTACTACAATTGAAGTTGCCATTAATTGCTTGGTGTAGTCTATTTTAAATAAATAAGTTCATAACCCTTGATCTAACGGGACGTCCTGGCTTAATTAAAGGCAGTAAGAGCATCCACAG